>CP130734.1:20938305-21540176 GCA_030553155.1 Nippostrongylus brasiliensis
TTCGCGTTCGTGTCAACAGTTCAACAAAGAAACCGAGACAACATACCCATTGAAAGTTTGAGAATAGGTTGAGGTCGTTTCGACCCCAAGTCCTCTAATCATTCGCTTTACCGGATATAACCGCAATGAACTCCAGCTATCCTGGGGGAAACTTCGGAGGGAACCAGCTACTAGATGGTTCGATTAGTCTTTCGCCCCTATACCCAAGTCTATCGATCGATTTGCACGTCAGAACCGATACGGACTTCCACCAGAGTTTCCTCTGACTTCGTCCTGCTCAGGCATAGTTCACCATCTTTCGGGTCGCAACCTGTACGCTCTACCGCTGCCCATCTGCAAGCAGACAAGACAGGGCCATGGTGCGCCGCTTCAAAACGAAACGGATCCCATGTCAGTCGGTTAACCGACCTTTACTTTCATTGCGCCTTGGGATTTTCCACCCTTTGACTCGCGTACAAGTTACACTCCTCGGTCCGTGTTTCAAGACGGGTCGGAGAGGTGGTCGACCTTCACACTGACACCCTGCATAAAACAGGATAAAACACTAGTCATAACAAACCTACCCGTAAACAAGACACCAATTCGAAAATTGGGCAACGAAAACGGTTCGGAACGTACAACCAGTGCTGTCAGCGCAGCCATAGGCAACATACATTCACCTTAATCACAATTAAGCGATTTCGGCAAACTTAGTCACCGGACTACGTCAACTCTCTCCGTTTCCACTCCAGCGATTTCACGTTCTCTTGAACTCTCTCTTCAAAGTTCTTTGCAACTTTCCTTCACAGTACTTGTTTGCTATCGAATTCGCGTCTATATTTAGCCTTAGATGAAGTTTATCACCCACTTTAGGCTGCACTTTCAAGCAACCCGACTCCAAGGTATGATCGTACAGCTTGCTCCACTATCCGCACAGGTCTCGCACCCTCTCGGGAATGTGGCCCCTATCAAAGGGACTTTGGATAAGTAGCACAAACTGAAAACCACACCTATACGCTACATTTCTTAACGGTGTAACACCGAAAGATTCAGCGCTGGGCTTCTCCCCGTTCACTCGCCGTTACTAGGGGAATCTATCGTGTAAGGATGTTAACGGGCCTTACATGATGCACTTGGGGAGTACTGGATACTTCTGTTAGGGCATAGTAGATTGTATAATATTTATCATATAAACACAGAAGGGTATAGGTGATAGGAGAAGGGCAGCAGGCGGCTGCCTTACATGGTGGTAGAACCTCGACCACCCTGCCAGTGGGCGGCCACGGCAGGTGAGGCTTATCAGCGGAGCTGCCTCACGACATCTCCCATTCCAAAGCAAGATCGTCCTCGAGCTTGTAGAATATCGATACCATAAGTCAAGATCATCGTCGTCGCCATTTCCAATCCGTAGCAAGAAATATAGTAGTCCATGAGTTGATGAAGAGTTTTCCTCGATGTGGAAAGTCCAATGAATCAGCGGAGCTGATCACGACTGGTCTCCAATACATGTATATACTCATATTATGGACGGCAACAGTGTTACACGAATAATAAGCGATGTTAACGGGCCTTGCATACTTTGTGTGGTATCGAAATTGCGATCGTTGAGAACTGACAATCTTACATAACGTTGTAGGCTGATATACGTTCCTATTCCTATCCTATTCTATACCCATTAAACAAGCTCGTCCTCGAGCGGAAGTAGAAATTAGCGTTATTAAGCAATGTATTAAATTTTACAACGAATACGAAAACATTGTATTCCTTAACAATATTGACTACGATTAGAACAAAATTCGAAGGCATTCACATTACACATAAGGTAAAATGCTTTCTCACTTGTTGCAAACACTGTGAGAAGTGAAAAATACGATTATTGATCTGAATTTTCATTCATATTCATCAATAAACGAGCATCTAAGTGATTTTCAAAAAAAAATTGAAACATGGTTTTTAATTTGTTCAAAAGTGCGTTTTAGTTTGCGTATCTAGAGTATAATTCTTTGAACTGCTAATTCAAAGAATCTTTATGTAGTGTAATAAAAAATAATGCGCGGTCGCAGCATTGAAGGCGAGGAGAAAAAAGGACCGAATGTAATGGAATTGCATTCGACCTTTAGGCGTTTGTGAAGATTAAGGACAAAAAATAGGGATTTTGATGTTTTGCAAATGTGCCTTTTAGTTACGCAGTTTTCTTTCTAATTTTTCTTTGAACCGCCAATCCAAAGAAAATTTTTTCATGCTGATTTTTTTTTATCAAATGGTAGCGCGCAGCAGCAAAAAAGAGAGAATCAAAATTGCAGTATGAATGCAATTTTTCATCGACACCCGAGCCCTATGGTGGAGGCATCGGTGAGAATTATGTATGGAATATCGAAAGTTGGAGGGGCTAGCAAATAAGCTTTGACTAACGCATTTTTCAGTGCTTCAAATGCTACTGTATGATCCGATTCCCAAACGAAAGGGGTATTTTTCACCAACAATCTATTTAAAGGAGCAGAAATCTCAGCAAAACGTGGAATGAACCTACGAAAATATGAGGCTGCTCCCGAAAAAGACCTGACAGCTTTTGTGTCATTAGGTATAGGTGTTTTTGCGATACTCTCAACCATTTCCGGATTAGGTCGGGAGCCTTTTCTGCTAATTAAAACACCTAAATACTTAACTTCTGTTTGGAAAAAGGAGCATTTTCCAGGCGTTAGCTTCATTCCAAAGCTTTATATACTACACAAAACTTCCTCCAAATCGCGCAAATGTTCGTCCACTGATTTGCTTGCAACTATGATATATGTAATATAAGCGAAACAACACGCTCACAATTTATGAATTAGTAATTTCGTGGGATTGAACGAATATGATTGTTCAATGATTCGAGGGTTCGAAAAATGTTATTAATAACTGGGTCATCAGAAGTTGTTGAAAAATTATTCTTTTTATGAAGATGATACAGACGTTGAGCCTCACTGAGTAGGTGTTCAAACTCGGTTGGAAGAGGTCCAACCAATTCCATTTTGTCAATGATGTAACGTGGCATTGCGTTTTTGAAGAGCAGTAATCGAATAACTTGACGATGTTCTAGCATGTTATTGGTAGGATACGCCTCTAATATTGCGGCTTCTAGTCGAGTATTGAATACTATAGGAGATTCTCCCGGCCTCATTTGTATTTCCATTAATGATTTTCGAGCTGATTCTTGAAAATGATCTTTTGAAAAGTAAAGTCCCAGAGCAGTAATTGCTTTTTTGTATGTTGATTTTTGAGCCTCATCCAGACGATTATACACTGCTTTTGCTTCACCTATCAAATAAGCTGGTAGAATGCGCAACATATCAGTTTCTGACATTCTCATTAAATAACCATTTTCATTGAATTCGCTCACAAATGTCATGAAACGTTTAGTTCCCTCCTCCCCCGAAAATGTGGGAAACCTGTTACTAAATGAAGAAACATGTAGCGCATTGAAAATATCTGAAAGATTTACATTGGCCATGATCCTTCGGGTTGAGTGTTGATTGATTGGAAATTGATTGAAGTTTAAAGGTTGGGATGATAAGGAAGTTAAAATTGAATCTAAAGAGATTGCTGAACGCAAAGAAGTTGAAGAGCAGTAAATTGATGTAGAATCTCTTGGTTTCTTATTTGAAAAGTTGATAAGGAAACTTAGATTTTGGTTTACGCTTTAGTGTGGGACGATTTTCAAGTCGACAATATGGATTATCCGAAGTTGAGGAAAATTAAGAATCAGATGTGCTCATAGAAAGTAAAAATTAAGCATATAAGTAGAGTCTTTTTATCTGTTTTTATGAGTTTTTAGGGTAATAAGGGAAAAAACGAATTCAAAATGAAGTGAGAAAGCTTTAAAGCAGTAAATAAGAGGTCAAGGTATTCAATCTCAAAATAAACTAACTTCAATTGACTGGATTGTTGTGGAAAACCGATGAATTCCGAGCAGAAGGCCACGTAGATTCAATACCAGATGAAGAAGGCAAGATGGAGGTATTTCACAACGAAGGTAGGAGGCTTTTGGTCTGGTTGAACGAACGATCAGGAAACCACGAGCTGAGTAGAGTGGCTGTTTTTATCAGTATAGGGCTTCGTCGACGAGGAGGCGGGGCTAGCGTACTGTTTGTACAAGCTCGACCAACGAGCCTGTCGGAGTTACCGTAATAAATATGGTTACTCCTATCGTTGTTGTCACTGAACGGTTACCGTAGATTGGCTTGTTTGTTTGGGTTGTCTTCGCTAGGCAGCAGATATCAGTTGGTCGAACGCAATTGCAAGGATGGGTGGCTTATCTTCGTGACCCATGGCCGTAAATGTCTACGGTTGTTTGCCTAAATGGGCCAGTACTAGCCTGTTTGTCGGTGATCCGACAGAAGTTTGAATACAGTGATTAGAACTACCGTACCCTATGTTTTCGAACATACGGAGGCGAAAATTCACAAGGCCTTATGAATTTGCACGTTTAATCAAGTAAACATAACTTCAAGTACTCCCTTGAATATTGAAAATATCGAAAGTGAAAATTAGGAGCTACCTAATTGAATTGGTGGAACCAAGGGAGTTTTTTTCTTTGTTCCACATGGCCGGCTACGTTCCCATTCTAGTAGTTTCTGATTGACTACTAGCATCGTATAGAGCTTTTATACTCATACGGAACATTACATCGGTACGGGATATCACATGGGGAACTTTGAGTTGCAAGAATTGCAGAAAAGAATAGAACTTGCGCGCGTCTATTATCACCGTCCGGAAAGTAATTCAGATTCTTCTTGCAAAATCATAAGCTTTGTTACACTTGCTCTGAACCTATGTAAGAAAGAACTCTTAAAACTCAACAAAAAAGTTTCTGATATTACGATAGCTTATCGCTATCCACTAGTTCAAAGCATTTAGCACCTTTGCCCTAAGATCTTAACTTTAGATCTATTATCGAGAGTTGTGTGAAAAATGTGGTTCTTTAAACTATGTGAAATGATTACGGCTGTGTCCTTGTGCGATCCTAAGTAATTGTCCGTTTGGAAAATTTAATAGAATCCACATTTGACAGAATGAAAACAAAAAAAATACTCACGTGATGTATCTTTGTTCGCAGCCGGAGACGAGGTTCAGAGACGACTAATCGGTTAAGAAGGAGAAAAGGTCAAAAAAAAATTTTTTTTCGAGGAAGAGAAAAAAATTTTCCAAAAAAAAATTCAAAAGATCCAGATCTCCCGGGACCTCCATATCGTGTAAGGATGTTAACGGGCCTTACATGATGCACTTGGGGAGTACTGGATACTTCTGTTAGGGCATAGTAGATTGTATAATATTTATCATATAAACACAGAAGGGTATAGGTGATAGGAGAAGGGCAGCAGGCGGCTGCCTTACATGGTGGTAGAACCTCGACCACCCTGCCAGTGGGCGGCCACGGCAGGTGAGGCTTATCAGCGGAGCTGCCTCACGACAAATCCTTGTTAGTTTCTTTTCCTCCGCTAAATGATATGCTTAAGTTCAGCGGGTAATCACGCCTGAGTTCAGGTTGCAATATTCAAATGAAATACACAACGAACATATGAATAGATATTTATCACAAACAAGCGGTACCATTATGATGTTCCTTCTCATTCACAAGTACTTATCATAATAGTGTGATAAACGTCTATAATGTTCATCGATTTCATTCAGCAATATCATACACACATGTAACATGCAGTATGATATTATTTTGCTCTATGAAATTCTGTACTAGAATGGGAATCACCACGAACGATGAGTGCCACCCGACAAACAGTGTACAACAAGCCCCACTGTAGTAATTTCATAACAACCCTGAACCAGACGTGCCGAAGGGAAAACCCAACGGCGCTATGCGTTCAAAATTTCACCACTCTAAGCGTCTGCAATTCGTGGTAAATAACGCAGCTAGCTGCGTTTTTCATCGATACGCGAATCGACCGATCCATCGCTGAAGCTAGTCAAGTGTATAGTGTTTATTCGAAAATAAACACTAAATTCTGCAAGCAACATACAGTAAAAAGTGTGTTTTGGCGTCCACTCAGAGGCGGATCATTAAGATTTCCTGAACGAACCAGGTATGGAATGTACGCGCATTATACACGAATGTATAATAACACATACACACCTAATCACCAAATATAATCAATACAATTGAAAATATATGTTTAAGAGGTGGCATTCACGCAATGCTCATTAAGTCTAGAAGCTCAACCACGAATGGGAACTTTGCGTACGAAATCATCACCGTCACTCAAGAACGATTCATCCATACACGTAGACACCTCTAAATGTAGAGCTCTAACGGTTGGTATGATACTACCGACCGCTGCGGCAAAGCCGTAACGACAAGCGCGTCGGGTTCTCATGATCACGCGAATTAACCATTTGAATGGCTTCGACGATGATCCATCTGCAGGTTCACCTACAGATACCTTGTTACGACTTTTACCCGGTTCAAGCCATTGCGATTGAACTGTTTCCCGCCATACCGCGACCCGAAAGCCTCGATACAGCAGTCCGCAGTCCTCTCGAGACAGCTCAGTCCCGGACAGCGACGGGCGGTGTGTACAAATGGCAGGGACGTAATCAGCGTGAGCTGATGACTCACACTTACTAGGAATTCCTCGTTCAAGGGAAATAATTACAATTCCCTATCCCGGTCACGGAAGAGTTTCAACGGTTTACCAATGCCTTTCGGCAATGGATAGGCCAGCTGATTCTTCCATTGTAGCGCGCGTGCAGCCCCGGACATCTAAGGGCATCACAGACCTGTTATCGCTCAATCTCGTGCGGCTAGTCACCGCTTATCCCTCTAAGAAGTAGACTGAACATGAAAATTCAGCCACTATTTAGCAGGCTAGAGTCTCGCTCGTTATCGGAATAAACCAGACAAATCGCTCCACCAACTAAGAACGGCCATGCACCACCAACCACCAAATCGAGAAAGAGCTTTCAATCTGTCAATCCTTACGGTGTCCGGGCCGGGTGAGTTTTCCCGTGTTGAGTCAAATTAAGCCGCAGGCTCCACTCCTGGTGGTGCCATTCCGTCAATTTCTTTAAGTTTCAGCTTTGCAACCATACTACCCCAGGAACCGAAAGACTTTCGTTTCCGGGAAGCTCCTCGACAAGGCAACAATACCCCATCGGATCGCTAGATGGCATAGTTTACGGTCAGAACTAGGGCGGTATCTAATCGCCTTCGAACCTCTGACTTTCGTTCTTGATTAATGAAGACATTCTTGGCAAATGCTTTCGCTTTAGGGCGTCCCCCTGCGGTCCACGAATTTCACCTCTCGCGCAGGGATACGAATGCCCCCGAATTGTCCCTCTTAACCATTATTTCAGTTCCTGAACCAATAAATAGAACCGAAGTCCTCTTTTATTATTCCATGATCGACCATTCAAGCAAACGCTTGTTCTGAGCACTCTAATTTATTCAAAGTAAACTCGCTAGCCACTAAAAAAGCCGAAGCTTTAATAGAAAACCAGCAAATAGTCACAACAGCGATTAACACCAAAGGTGAACCACTGCATGTAACTCAGATCCAACTACGAGCTTTTTAACCGCAGCAATGACGATTTACACTAGTGGAGCTGGAATTACCGCGGCTGCTGGCACCAGACTTGCCCTCCACTTGTTCCTCGAAAAAAGGTTTATGATCAACTCATTGGAATGACCGTTCCATAGGAATGGTCTTCTTATTTTTAGTCACTATCTCATCTATTCAAGATTGGATAAGTTTCGCGCCTGCTGCCTTCCTTGGATGTGGTAGCCGTTTCTAAGGCTCCCTCTCCGGAGTCGAACCCTTATTCTCCGTTACCCGTAATAACCATGGTAGACTAATAGACTACCATCAGGTTGATAGGGCAGACACTTTTTCGGAATATCAGCGGACAAGCCGCCGATATGCTGCGTTATTCAGAGTCAGCAAACAACATCCGAAGATGATTGGTTTGCACTAATAATTGCACCCTTCCAAAAGTCAGGGTTTTATTGCATGTATTAGCTCCAGAATTACCGCAGTTATCCAATAGGACGTTCCGAATAAATGACATCTGCTCTAATGAGCCGTTCGCAGTTTCTCTATAGATGAACTCGACATGCATGGCTTAATCTTTAAACTGAGCATATAGCGCTGACAGAATCAATCAGGTATTTGCACCCTCGAATGAGTTTGCACGCTGAGAGTCGACGGTCGACGGAGATGCGTTTCGTCGGGGAGTGAAGAAGCGATTCCACTCGACCACAACCAAAACCATTCTCCTCACGTCTTTCGTTTCGTTCTAATATATTCGCTGACATCACCAACACAGGCAATACTGGCAAACACATATATTGACACACTACGACACCCGAATTTCATAAGGAATAGTGAGATCGCAGAAATCGCTTTCGACATTCTCGAAAACGTTTCATCTCATCCTTACGAAACTATCGGCGACCATTCTCATAGTCGCCTGTCTACAGAACATCGTCATCTAAAACGTTCAATTCAAGCGAATCGCCATCTTTCACGTTCAACTCAAGCAAATCACCATCTTTCGTGTTCAACTCAAGCAAATCACCATCTTTCGCGTTCAACTCAAGCAAATCACCATCTTTCGCGTTCAACTCAAGCAAATCGCCATCTTTTCTCTACACCACCGGCGCAACTGTCGACCATCAGCGACAGTTGCACTATAGCCATCTGTCAATTATCCACGCCATTCTATACTCGATCATTTATTTCGATTTCAACATTGAGGCGTTCATGTTGAAATACTGAAACTATACTCGATTTCAACATTGAGGCAATGTCTCATGTTGAAACACTGCAACTATACTCGATTTCAATATTGAGGCGTTCGTGTTGAAACACTGCAACTATACACGATTTCAACATTGAGGCAACGATTCAAAGCAAATCACCATCTTTCGCATTCAACTCAAGCAAATCACCATCTTTCGCGTTCAACTCAAGCAAATCACCATCTTTCGCGTTCAACTCAAGCAAATCACCATCTTTCGCGTTCAACTCAAGCAAATCACCATCTTTCGCGTTCAACTCAAGCAAATCGCCATCTTTCACGCACAACTCAAGCAAATCACCATCTTTTCTCTACACCACCGACGCAAGTGTCGACCATCAACGACAGTTGCAGTGTAGCCATCTGTCAATTACTGACATCACTCTATACTCGATTTTTCATTTCAACACCAACATTGAGGCGTTTGTTCATGTTGAAACACAGAAACTATACTCGATTTCAACATTACGATTCAGTGTTCTATATATATATATATATATATATATATATATATATATATATATATATATATATATATATATATATATATATATATATATATATATATATATATATATATATATATATATATATATATATATATATATACCAGTCAAAGAGCGACTTCGCCGCACTTTGACTGGGCTCCGTGAGTATTACTCTGTCGAAGAGTCACTAAATGCTTATGAATTTGACTGAACCTAGCGGTAAATCTACGAATTTCCGAAAAATCCAGCGTAAACCTCCGAATTTTCGAAAAATCCAGTTGACTGGGCTCCGTGAGTATTACTCTGTCGAAGAGTCACTAAATGCTTGTGAATTTGACTGAACCTAGCGGTAAATCTACGAATTTCCGAAAAATCCAGCGTAAACCTCCGAATTTTCGAAAAATCCAGTCAAAGAGCGGCTTCGCCGCTCTTTGACTGGGCCCCGTGAGTATTACTCTGTCGAAGAGTCACTAAATGCTTGTGAATTTGACTGAACCTAGCGGTAAATCTACGAATTTCCGAAAAATCCAGCGTAAACCTCCGAATTTTCGAAAAATCCAGTCAAAGAGCGGCTTCGCCGCTCTTTTACTGGGCCCAGTGAGTATTACTCTGTCGAAGAGTCACTAAATGCTTGTGAATTTGACTGGGCTCCGTGAGTATTACTCTGTCGAAGAGTCACTAAATGCTTGTGAATTTGACTGAACCTAGCGGTAAACCTACGAATTTCCGAAAAATCCAGCGTAAACCTCCGAATTTTCGAAAAATCCAGCGTAAACCTCCGAATTTTCGAAAAATCCAGTCAAAGAGCGGCTTTGCCGCTCTTTGACTGGGCCCCGTGAGTATTACTCTGTCGAAGAGTCACTAAATGCTTGTGAATTTGACTGAACCTAGCGGTAAACCTACGAATTTCCGAAAAATCTAGCGTAAACCTCCGAATTTTCGAAAAATCCAGTCAAAGAGCGGCTTCGCCGCTCTTTGACTGGGCCCCGTGAGTATTACTCTGTCGAAGAGTCACTAAATGCTTGTGAATTTGACTGAACCTAGCGGTAAACCTACGAATTTCCGAAAAATCTAGCGTAAACCTCCGAATTTTCGAAAATCCAGTCAAAGAGCGGCTTTGCCGCTCTTTGACTGGGCCCCGTGAGTATTACTCTGTCGAAGAGTCACTAAATGCTTGTGAATTTGACTGAACCTAGCGTAAACCTCCGAATTTTCGAAAAATCCAGTCAAAGAGCGGCTTCGCCGCTCTTTGACTGGGCTCCGTGAGTATTACTCTGTCGAAGAGTCACTAAATGCTTGTGAATTTGACTGAACCTAGCGGTAAATCTACGAATTTCCGAAAAATCCAGCGTAAACCTCCGAATTTTCGAAAAATCCAGTCAAAGAGCGGCTTCGGTAAATCACCGTTTCAAGGGCCGTATATAAGCAGTGAGATGAAGGGTGGTGGTGAGCGGTGGTGATAAATAGGAGTACCGAGTGCAGCCAGTGCAGCCATACAACCGCGAACAGCGCCGAAGATTCACCGAATTGTACTCAGAATGAAACACCGGGGTTACTGTTATTAGAGGCATGTTCCCATCCGTTCCGTATATATCGAGAAATCCTGTAGTTGGTTGCCCACGCGTGGACAAAGAAGCAGTGTTGGTTGAGCAGCGATGAAACTGTGTTGGTTGGACAGAAGAGCAGTGTTGTTGTTTTATCACGGCTTTCAGCGCTCTTACTATAGTTAGTTATCCAGCAGAAGAGCTGAGCAGAGGAGCATCGTTGATGTGCTATTACTGCCTTCAGTGCCTTATTACACTTGGCAACTCCATTCCAGTGATAGCGACTCGATCTCATAAACCCCATGGTTTAACAGCGCTGAATAATCACCGAATTTGTACACAGAATGAAACACCGGTGTTATTGTTATTTGAGGCATGTTCCTATAGCTCGCTATTCACAGGACGGCAATGAAACAGTGTTGGCTGTGCAGAGGAGCACGGATGCTGTTTTATCACTGCTTTCAGCGGTTCTACTGTAGTTAGATATCCACAGTAGGACAATGAAACAGTGATGGCCGAGCAGAAGAGCGTTGCTGCTATTTTATCACTGCTTTCAGCGGTTTATCACAGTTGGTAACTCCATTTCACTGATCGCGACTCGATCTCGTGAACCCCATGTTGCAGACACCATCGCTTGGTTAGGGGTGCAGCGTGCATGCGCCAGAGAGCGTTGTTTTTGGTGAGAGTGAAAAGTGCGTGTGAACAGTAGAGAGCGCGGCCTCGGCGGAGAGCTGAAGTCAGAGTAAACAGCAGTGAGCGCGGCCTTCGAGGAGGGCCAGGCTGAAAAGCATGCAATAGCGTGTCTCGGGAGGAGTGCCCGCAAGGGCTTACTCGATTATTATATACGGAACGGATATATATATGTGTGTATATATATATATATATATATATATATATATATATATATATATATATATATATATATATATATATATCAGATGAACTAGATCACTGAGAAAACCTCTCTATACAAAACACCCGATCAAAGGCTAGTCTCAACAGATCGCAGTATACAAACACTGCTCTACTGGATACAACACCTTGACCAGTATACATGTCGTAGACATGTGATTTTGCGCCCCGACATTGAACCACAGTGATCTGGCTTTGACAACCAGCAGGGATTATCCATACCGGCAAGGTCATTTATTAGGGCATAAGCTCTCGTGTTGCCACGAGATAGAATTGCCTCCCGACACCGGGAAACAAAGTTATCGCTGCCTTGACTATTTGAGATTCTGACTTAGAGGCGTTCAGTCATAATCCCCCAGATGGTAGCTTCGGACCATTGACCGATCGGTCAAGTCCATGAACCAAATGTCTGAACCTGCTGTTCCTCTCGTACTAAGCAGGATTACTATCGCAACAATTAGTCAACAGTAGGGTAAAACTAACCTGTCTCACGACGGTCTAAACCCAGCTCACGTTCCCTATTAGTGGGTGAACAATCCAACGCTTGGCGAATTCTGCTTCGCAATGATAGGAAGAGCCGACATCGAAGGATCAAAAAGCAACGTCGCTATGGACGCTTGGCTGCCACAAGCCAGTTATCCCTGTGGTAACTTTTCTGACACCTCTTACCAGAAACCATCTGGATTAAAAGGATCGATAGGCCACGCTTTCGCGGTCTGTACTCGTACTGAAAGTCAAGATCAAGCGAGCTTTTGCCCTTTTGCTCTACGAGAGGTTTCCGTCCTCTCTGAGCTAGCCTTAGGACACCTGCGTTACAGTTTGACAGATGTACCGCCCCAGTCAAACTCCCCGCCTGACACTGTCTTCGGCGAGAGTCGCAATACCACCAGGTGGCTTTGCTTAATACAAAGAAAAAAGAGCCGTAAAGCTCAATTCTCTTCTCACCGAATAAGTAAAGAATCGATGAAAGTGGTGGTATTTCATTGTCGACCGAAGTCTCCCACCTATGCTACACCTCTCATGACTCTTCACAATGTCAAACTAGAGTCAAGCTCAACAGGGTCTTCTTTCCCCGCTATTTTGCCAAGCCCGTTCCCTTGGCTGTGGTTTCGCTAGATAGTAGTTAGGGACAGTGGGAATCTCGTTAATCCATTCATGCGCGTCAGGTTTTGCTAGGCCCTCCACAACCCACCCAATGGGCCGTCTCCCTCTTGGGGAGTTCTCTTCTCTAACAATCTAGAGATGATCCGACCCGTTATGAAAATGACAATGCGCTACTATGCGATTGGGCTCTGTACATAGCCTCAACCGGAGCCAAGCTCAGCTAGACCCATGTCCTGTTGGTCCCTGCTCTCTTTTTTCGCTTATTGCTGAGCTTCTCTATTTATATCGAGATTCGACAAATGGCATTTGATTAGCCTATTTGTCCCTAGTACTGCACACCTTTCCATTTTCTCAATGATGTACTCGGTAGTGTCAAGTAATTCCAGCAGTTTCACATGCTCTCTTAAATTCTCCGTGCATTCTCCGCACGCTCCTATGATTATTGGGGTCATTATGACCCTCGATTTATAGTCTTTCTGTAACTCAGCCATCAGATTTGGCCCTGGGAAAAAGTCCTCAATGGCCGTATCCTCTGCTAGGTTACTGTTGAGACTGTACTTGTATATTTTCCTTAGTTCTTGAGTATGTAATCTTGTGAACCATGAGACTGGCACCTCTATGATCCAGATCACATTATTTTTCTTATCCCTAACCACAATGTCCGGGCGGTTGTGTTTCAACACACCACTGGTGTGGATAGGTTCGTTCCAGTGAATTACCACATCTTCTGATTCGAGAACATGCGGTTCTCGGGTGTTGGTTATCACTGAACGCAGTTTATACTTTTTCTTGAGTGAGGTATACAATACCTTTGCCACTTCATCATGTCTTTCGACCATGATGTTTGTACGCCAGTGGCTGCATGCAGTCACTATGTGTTCGGCGGTTTCTTTAGCTTGGCAGTGCATGCGGCACAGATGGTCTGATTGTGACCATAGGTCCGCTCCACTTGCACTTGCTTTTGTAAGTAGTGACGCCTCCTGAGCGCCCCACACATTCCTTAGTACAACTGCAGATATCCATCCTTTGTTCGACCACAAGAACGAGTCGTTGTGACTGACAAATGGATAGTTATCTTGCTGGTTGACTCTAAGAACTCTGCTGGCCACCTCTCTCTCATACCACTGTGCTTTGTGCACTTGCACCCAGCGCTCATGGATTAGGGTGGATATGGCTCTAGCAGATGCCCTTGCTCCTCTATATATCAGGTCTTTAACCCTGATTCTATCGGAGTCGATTCTTGCTACTTGTTGCTCTAGCCTGTTATCTGTAAGGACAGCATTGAAGTCAGTAGTGATTGACCTCTTATTGCTTGTCCTTAGGCTCTCAGCTAGTATGTATGGAACCTTGAATTCCGGTTTAGATGAGAGGTAACACCATGTATAGACGATGGTGTGTTCCAATTCTTCTTCCACCGTTTTGAGGCCTAGGCCCCCTTCTTCTTTGCTGACATATAGTCTTGCTGTGCAGCTATGACCGAATCTCATTTTGGTCTGCTCCAACAGCTTTCTTATGCGTGCGTCAAAGGCTTTCGCTCTTTTCCGCATTACGCACATCATCCCGGTTCCAAAGATGATGCACGACATGGCATATTTTAGTTTGGGTACTACCACCTGGTTGTACCCATTAACCTTTTGTCTTACGACAAGATCGCTTGACATAATTCGAGTAGCTGAGGCAAACGCTTCTTGTTCTACGCGTTGCCATAACTGCTCAATGTTGACTAAAAGATTTTGCTCAGCTCCCAAGTATTTGTAGAGCGAGCTTGTGCCTAGGAGGGGGATGTCATCCATACCACCTCCTCCTGTACTTTCGGAATTTAAGGATTTCATCGCACATTTCTTGGGATTCATCCTTAATCCTATTTGGCTTGCAATTTTCTGTATGCCTTCTTTGGCTTTCACCAAGTCGGCATAGGTTTCTGTGTATACCTTGAGGTCGTCCATATAGAATATATGTCCGAGGGTCGTCCATATAGAATATGTGTCCGAGCCTCATACATTTCCCCTCTTTGGCGTTTCCGCCGTGGATTTTGAGCGCTTGGCTCGTTCAATCCAGAGTGGCTGCTGGATATTGGGGTTCGCCCATAAGTGGGCGGTTGGGTGGCTGCACTCTCATTTTCCAATGAGGTATAGCTCGGAATAGAGCGGGGAAGTCTACTGCCTGTTAGGTTTCGACTTGTCCCCAAAGTCGCATCAGTATTCACTGACATGTTCGTTTGATCGTATTTTGCCGTTGTACTAGCAACGTTGCCCGGGAGCACTTCGTGGAAGGACGATCACTACTCCCCTCATATCCTATGAGCCGTTCCAGCGATTTTAGGGTTCCTGAGTTGTCACCATCGACAACCCATCCGACTCTTTGGTATGCTTTATTCTTCGAGTCTAGTTTCCTAGTACTCGGAACAGTGAGAGTAATTCACTCTCTGATGATCACTCACCAGTGTCATCTATATTGCCCATTAGGGCCGGGTGAGGCTCTTCTTCTCCTCCCCGCTATCCTCATTGGTCCTACAGCTCCTCTACCTGAGGCTGTTGCCGTTTGGTAGGGTGCCACATGTGTTCTGAGCCAATCCGAGATTGGCATTATTGCAATGCAGAACAATAGCGGGCTTAGTGTATCACCCTGCGTTATTCCTTTCTTGATCTCGAGTGGTACACTCTTGACCAGCTTCTGTCCTTGATACCCGCAGTATCTGACAGTTTGCATGGACATCAGCACTGACAGTAGCGCCCTGGTACGGTATGCTATGCCAAGCTTTGCTAATATCCATTTTATTGCTCCATGTGATACTGAGTCGAATGCCTTCGTCATGTCGACCCAGAGCATGTGCAATTCTTTGTTGCGCCTTTGCGCATCTTTACATACTGATTGGTCAAGTATGTGGGCATGCGTGCATCCCCAGACTCCTTTGCGCATGGCGACCTGTTCCATCGGAAACCGGCTTTCCACGCACTCGTGAATCTGGCGTGCGAGCATTGCTGTTAGCACCTTGTAGCATGTGTTTAAACATGCTATAGGTCGGAAGTCTCCGGGTCCATGCGGCCCTGACTTTCCTTTGGGTATCAGCACGACTCTCCCTCGGCATAGCCATCTGGTGATGGCTTTGCGCGGGTTATTCGTTGCTGTCTCACACCATTGTCTGAGCCTCAGTTTTGCTTCTGGGAGGTGTTTCCACCAGAATCCCTGAATGCCATCTGGGTCTGTAGCCTTCCAAGGCTTGATTCTAGAAAATATGTCGTTCCCGGTTTCGTCAGATAAGCTGGAACATTTTTCGCTTGATGGGCGGCCTTCTCTTTGTGCCCAGTCCATCAATTCTAATGAGGGGGTGAATGGTTCGGGCATACCTACTATACCCTTCCAATATTCCCTTATTTCTTGTATTGGCGTTTGTATATTCGATGCCCTCGGTTCTCTTGCTACCGCCGGGTATCCACGCCTTCTTTCATTGTATCGCTTAATGGCGATTTCATTCTTTTCGATTTCTTGATTAACGATGTGCAGCTCGTCCTTTAGTTTTCTAGGAAGTCGCTGTACGTCGTTAGTTGATGAGATCCCATGTAGTTTTGCAACTTCACTGTAGATCTCACTAGGTGGTCCCCTCTCCGACCTCATTCGTCTTGTCAGCTCATTTGATAGGGCTGACACGAAGCTGACAAGTGTGTCTCTATGCTTTTCAGCTTCTCTTTTTCGCTGTCGGTTTTTACCGACTTTTTCCATCTCTTGATCATTGATCAAAGATGTAATTGCCTTTCCAGCGGCATATACCGCTGCGTTGAGCACCGTGATTGTCTTATTCCTAGAACACTTCTTGGCGTTCAACTTTTCCTCAAGGATTTCATTTCCCACTTGAAGTAAGACCTTAGAAATTTCTCCCTTCGGCCTTCTTATGGGCTGTCTATCCTGCGACTTTATTGCGGTCTTATAGAATTGATCGAACCTTACTTCCATTGCATTTTGAGATCCGCACTTGGTTCCGTCCATACGGTCCCCTGTCTGCTTTCATCCACAAACTGTGTGGTTGGTCCACTATTAGGCTCACGGCCAATATGACGCTCTTGAAGAGCTAGTTTGATTGTAGGCTGCTCCTCTATCTCCCGCGCAGCGATTGCGTCGGTCAGCGATGAGGTTGCCTGTCGGGCTTGCGCCCTTCGGGGGCTAGTCCCCTTAAAGCCTTTTGCATGGCTGGTATAGTCCTCAAGGGATCTGATGGGCTACGTTGGTTTTCCCACTCCATTGCTAGGCTTTTCCAACGAATTCCCCGGCTGGCTTTCTGCCTTTCTCCCAAAGCTCTTAGCCTCTCCAACTCTTGTGGGGCCCACATTTCCCCTCTTTGGCGTTTCCGCCGTGCATTTTGAGCGCTTGCCTCCTTCAATCCAGAGTGGTTGCTGAATATTGGGGTTCGCCCATAAGTGGGCGGTTGGGGGGCTGCACCCTCATTTTCCAATGAGGAACAGCTCACAATAGAGTGGGGAAGTCTTCTACCTATTCGGTCTCAACTCATCCCCAAAGTCGCATCAGTATTCACTGACATGTTCGCTTGATCGTATTCTGCCGTTGTGCTAGCAACGTTGCCCGGGAGCACTTCGTGGAAGGACGATCACTACTCCCTCTACATATCCTATGAGCCGTTCCAGCGATTTTAGGGTTCCTGAGTTGTCACCATCGACAACCCATCCGACTCTTTGGTATGTTATATTCTTCGAGTCTAGTCTCCTAGTACTCGGAACAGTGAGAGTAGTTCACTCTCTGATGATCACTTATCCGTGTCATCTATGTTGCCCATTGGGGCCGGGTGAGGCACTTCTTCTCCTCCCCGCTGTTATCAATTTCAACCGGGTCCTCCTCTTTCGAGGGGCACACCAAGAGGTGGCTCTCGCGCATGACACGAACCACCAGAGGCCCCTTGAGCGTGGCTTGGTGTACACCGCTAAACAGTGCGAGGTCGTGTGGCTACGAAAGTGACCTCATGGTCGACTGTTACTTGCGCAGTCGTATTTTCACAGAGTATCACTCTGCGTCTCCTTTCCATTGGAGGACGACCAAGCGTGAGTGCAGCGAACCAGCCCCTGCACTCCTTCCCCATTACTGCCCATTCGGCTTATGGTAGCCTTTAGCGGGACTTACGGCGAAGTTGCGTCCGTCCAACTTCCAGGAAGTTAACCACGAAACTCTTTCAGGTTTAGCTGACGAGTCAACTTGACCGCCAATAGGCAGTTCTCCTCCAGTACCAAGTGGCTGCTTCCATGGTACTTCTTGGAGGAATCTTCGCTGGAGTTCCAGTCTGCTTCCACTCACTGCTGAGCATTATTGTCAAGCTTCCATAAGGTCTAGCTGACGAGTTTATATGAAGTCTCTTTCTCTGTTCTTGACTATTCATCTTCTGACTCAACTTTGAGTCTTCCATCTAGTTTCTTCTTCTCTGGACTTGGAGTTTTTCCTGTCCAAGTCCGATTTTACTGCTTAGATCACGGGTCTAACTGTGGGAAACATAAGTCCCAACCCGCGGGATCAACTCTCAACAGAGTACAGAGTGCAATCACCAGTATCCATGAAGACTAACGCGGAACTCCATCCATACAAGCGGCAACAACAGGGCAGCGGAAAAGTAGGTCCACCACGCGTAGCGCAGTAGACCCCATTCACCACAACCCTCTGCAACCTCAAGCACGGACGAATCCTACTGATAGTCCCACACGGACACCAGATCAAGCCTCCGCTCACAACCCAAGGCGACCATCAGTTTATGGCACAGCCCTGGACGGGTGAGTCTAGAGCCCACTCTTTGAGTCTCAGCTCGCAACCCTAAGTGCCTCCACCGATAGACACCATGGGTTAGTGGGCGTTTCGAGGGATCGCAACTCTGTCTTCAGTAGGGTCATAGAGAGTTTGAGGCATTTGATTTCGAGATATCAATGGACAAACCATTGTTATTTTAAACCCAGCACACATTATTGCAGTAATGTTTATTTGTCTGCAATACTCACACATTTGTCTGCAATATTTACATGTTTGTCTGCAATATTCACTTGTTTGCAGCATCGCTATTCGCCATTTCCTCGGTGGTCGTACTTCTTCTCTTTTTCTTTTTCGGCTGCTCTGCGTCCGTTGGCTCGGAGGCTTTTCCTCTTAGTTCCATTACCTCCTTTCGGAGTCTCTGGAGTTCTTCCTCCAGCTTTCTCGAACGCTTTTTCTCTCTGGCTTCTGCTTCCTCGAGCAATTTCAAGACTTTCCCTTTGTCTACAGACGTCCGGACACCTCTGTAATACACCATTTTGATTTAATTTTATACTGATCAGACCAAGGAACTCACTTTGTCCTGATGGCGCTGAACAGTTTCACAGTGTCCACCAATAGATATTTCGTCTCGCTCGATGCAGAAGCCATTTTCTGAAACAGAAGTATAGACCAGTGTCCAGGCCTTAATAACACCGACATAAAGACGAATCGCGATTACAGCAAATCATTATCACAGTTGTCGTGTGGGCTTTACAGTTTTGACATATGCTGACACCTCTAAAACCTCGTCCCTACACTTAGACGAGCAAATAAAGGAAGTAGTAGAGTCGCCCCGGGACTCATTAGTAAGTAGGGAGACGTAAAAAATAATATAGTGAAACTGACCTCCAAATCGGATAAAAAGTCCACAATAATCATGAATAGAATAAAATCATATAACCAGACATGTAAGGTAATTGATGTGAACAAGGAATGCTTAAAAACGACATCCATATACGATCTAAACAACGTGGCGACACGGCGAAGCAAATGGTAATAAACGAACGAGAACGAGAGTTAAACGAGTGTCAATAATAAAAACGAAAAGTAGTCAAAAAGGAGCAGCCCAAGAAAAGTCAAAAGAACGAAGACCAAAAACAAAACGGTATTAAGAATTCTAAAGCAATTGAAATTATAAAAGGAGGCGAGTCATTAAAAATCATAAAAAGTGATTAAGAAAGGACTGAGTATCATAGGCAGATACGCAGTCAATATAAGATACCGAGGAACAATCTGGAATCAAACGCTGGGCGAGCCGCGTATCGAACGCACGCGGATAACGTAAGAAAAACTTATGTGTTATAGCGTGATATCTCCTGGCTAAGTCAAGTAGGAGAACGCAATAATCGCAGAAAAGGAACACAATAAATACAAAGCTTGGAGTAGACTGTCAATTAGCGGTATGTATGATTAAAATAATGGAATGAAACGAAATAGATGTGATGTAATATTAAAAAAAGTCATATAGAACAGTGTACTCCACAATGTTCTAGTAGCTTGTACTGACTTATATCGTATTTGTATGCAATAAAGTTATTTTTGTGTATGCATTTTGCAAGTGTTTTATTATATGTAGTATCCATCAGCATAACCATTGTCCTTCAACAGGGTTTTTAAACAATTATTTCTACATATGAAGTCTTCTAAACGGCTAAAAGTGCGTGCAATTCCAAGTATTTCGGTATAAATTGTAGCGCTTTTAACGTTATCACTAATATAGGAGTCCGCTACCGGCAATTTATTAACTTTAAAGCAAAATTCCTCCGTTTTATTAAACATTTAAGTATAAATCTTATCATTTTGAATCCAAATACCGGGATCAAGACATCGACATTCTTTTTCTTTCATGCTAGTGACTTCTAAATTCAGTATTTTTTGATAAACAGCGTCCAGAATTTTTAAACATCTTCTGTACTGGGCTTATGTATTATTAATAAATCATCCATATATCTGAAAGGTCGGAATATCCTACCCACAAATCTATTTTTAGTAGAGTATATAGACTCAAAATATGACATAGTTAAATCTGCCATTAGTGGGCTGAAATTATTCCCTTGTAGGACTCCAGTAATCTGTTTAAATGTCATATTAGCAAATTGACAAAAAATGTTGTGTAGTAGGAAGTCTACTAGGTATAGGATATCCGTTATAGTATAGTAGGTATAGTTGTCATAATTACGGCTATCTGTATAGAAAACATTATCTGATTTTTTACCCACAGCTAGATAAGTTTTTCTACCTGCATTGTTAAAACATCTCAAAATTTCTCTGATATTTTTCAAAACAACGTTGTGTGGAAGGTTTGTAAACATGTTGCTAAAGTCAGCTGAATAAATTTTTAATCCGTTGCATTCTAATTCGCAAATCTTATCACTTATATTTATATCATCTATAGACCAATACGAAAGGTAATTACTATCTCTGGATTTGATCGAATCGTTATATCTTCTAAAATGAACTTCTATATATTTGAAAATTCTGTTGAGTTCAATGGCTATAGGTTCAACTGAGCTGTGATGTCCTGTAATGAATCTGAACTTTATACGATTTTTGTGTTGTTTTGGAATACAATAGATAAACGGAATTTGACCTGTATTAGCATGTAAGTAATTATTTCTACATACTTTATTGTGAAATTCCAAAATCTTATATCTACTTTCATTGTATAAAACATATGTTTTACCATTATTTGTTTCATAGTTATCATATAGACCCATTTCTTTGGAAATTATATGTATGTACCATTTCTTACATATAATCCCATAGTTACTGCTTGCCTTATCTAGTTGGCAAAATACAAAATGTTTATGAAAATATTTAAGAATATGTTAAATGACCTGTTTTGTGTGTTGTCTTCTGCAATTATATGATCAATTGTAGAGTGCATTCCATTGTGCAATTTTTCTTTAGGATACCTTAAAATCCTTTCAGTCTTATCTGAGTTCAATTTATATTTCTTCTTCAGCCTATCTGTAACTCTATGGGCGGTTATAAATTACCCATTTATCTAATTCTTGTTTGTTACCTTTGCGTGGTAATCTATATTTTGTACCTTTATATATTATGGTTTTTAGACTTTCATCTTGAATGAGATTAAGGTTTCCGGTGATTACATGTTCAGTTTCATCATCCATAAATTCTTTGTATTCCGAATTACCACAAATGTATCTGCTACGTAGGAGTTTTTTAACTTCATCAAGTGTAATGATTTTAAGGGTTTCGTTATAGTTGAAAATTTTGTGTGAAATGGGCTTGTCATATGTGTAACTCAACCTGCACTTAGTGTAATGTTGCACATTAATTATGTTTTCAATTGTGAGGTCATTAATGATTCTGTTTAAATTGATGTTGTCAAGTGTTTTATGTATGTAGTTGGTGGAAACCGTAATGTATAGTCTTTTATCTTTGAACATATTATGATTTTTTCCAAAATAATGATTACACAGTAAGCCTTTGAGTTGCAGCTTTTTGATTTTTCCTAATTTATCTACACAATCATTTGTGATGCACTATTTAATCAATTAAAAGTCAATCAATCAAAAGGCCCCTATAAGCGAGACGTAGTCCACATCGCTGTGCGATGCCAAGCCGAGCGGCAGATGAGTGATCTCACGATTGGCTGTTTCGATTTGTTCTCTTCATCATTTTGTTAGTGCGAAATGTCTCGCTCCCGGGTGGGCTCGAACCACCAACCTTTCGATTAACAGCCGAACGCGCTGCCTATTGCGCCATGAAAGCCAATGGAAAAATTGCCATGCTGGAAGTTTTCGTGACTTCCCTGTAGGTTGTTCTAGCGGTGATTTTAGGTTTTCTAATGAATTCTTCTCGCGGTGTTCGAAATGTTAGTAGTAAACTAGGACATAATCCATTTGTGCTCCATTGGCGTAGTTGGTTAGCGCGTGGTACTTATAGGACTGAGAAGTGCCAAGGTCGGGATACTCCCATGGGATACTCCCATACATCCCATACTCCCCCGATACTCCCATGGAGCAAAATTTTTGCAACGTCTTAATTGAACCGCACTGTTGGAAAAGACTCTTCGATTTATTCTCTTCATCATTTTGTTAGTGCAAAATGTCTCGCTCCCGGGTGGGCTCGAACCACCAATCTTTCGGTTAACAGCCGAACGCGCTGCCTATTGCGCCACGGAAGCCACTGAAGAACTTGCCATACTGGTAGTTTTCGTGAGTTTGGTGTAGGTTATTCTAGCGGTGATTTTCAGTATTCTAATGAATTCTTCTCGCGGTGTTCGAAATGTTAGTAACAAACTAGGATGAAATCCATTTGTGCTCCATTGGCGCAGTTGGTTCGCGCGCGGTACTTATAGGACTGAGAAATGCTGAGGTCGGGAGTTCGGTTCTCCCTTGGAGCAAAATTTTTGCAACGTCTTAATTGAACCGCACTGTTGGAAAAGACTCTTCGATTTATTCTCTCCATCATTTTGTTAGTGCGAAATGTCTCGCTCCCGGGTGGGCTCGAACCACCAACCTTTCGGCTAACAGCCGAACGCGCTGCCTATTGCGCCACGGAAGCCACTGGAGGACTTGCCATACTCTTCTCGCGGTGTTCGAAATGTTAGCAATAAACTAGGACGGAATCCATATGTGCTCCAAAGGCTCAGTTGGTCAGCGCGTGGTACTTATAGAACTGAGAAATGCCGAGGTCGGGAGTTCGGTCCTCCCTTGGAGCAAAATTTTTGCAACGTCTTAATTGAACCGCACTGTTGGAAAAGACTCTTCGATTTATTCTCTCCATCATTTTGTTAGTGCGAAATGTCTCGCTCCCGGGTGGGCTCGAACCACCAACCTTTCGGCTAACAGCCGAACGCGCTGCCTATTGCGCCACGGAAGCCACTGGAGAACTTGTCATATTCTTCTCGCGGTGTTCGAAATGTTAGTAGTAAACTAGGACGTAATCCATTTGTGCTCCATTGGCGCAGTTGGTTAGCGCGTGGTACTTATAGGACTGAGAAACGCAGAGGTGGGGAGTCCGATCCTCCCATGGAGCAAAATTTTTGCAACGTCGTAATTGAACCGCACTGTTGGAAAAGACTCTTCGATTTATTCTCTTCATCATTTTGTTAGAGCAAAATGTCTCGCTCCCGGGTGGGCTCGAACCACCAACCTTTCGGTTAACAGCCGAACGCGATGCCTATTGCGCCGCGGAAGCCATTGGAGAACTTGCCATACTGGTAGTTTTCGTGAGTTTGGTGTAGGTTATTCTAGCGGTGATTTTCAGTTTTCTAATGAATTCTTCTTGCGGTGTTCGAAATGTTTGTAGTAAACTAGGACATAATCCATTTGTGCTCCATTGGCGCAGTTGGTTAGCACGTGGTACTTATAGGACTGAGAAACGCAGAGGTCGGGAGTCCGATCCTTCCATGGAGCAAAATTTTTGCAACGTCGTAATTGAACCGCACTGTTGGAAAAGACTCTTCGATTTATTCTCTTCATCATTTTGTTAGAGCAAAATGTCTCGCTCCCGGGTGGGCTCGAACCACCAACCTTTCGGTTAACAGCCGAACGCGATGCCTATTGCGCCACGGAAGCCACTGAAGATCTTGCCATACTGGTAGTTTTCGTGAGTTTGGTGTAGGTTATTCTCTAGCGGTGATTTTCAGTTTTCTAATGAATTCTTCTTGCGGTGTTCGAAATGTTTGTAGTAAACTAGGACATAATCCATTTGTGCTCCATTGGCGCAGTTGGTTAGCGCGTGGTACTTATAGGACTGAGAAATGCCGAGGTCGGGAGTTCGATCCTCCCATGGAGCAAAATTTTTGCAACGTCGTAATTGAACCGCACTGTTGGAAAAGACTCTTCGATTTATTCTCTTCATCATTTTGTTAGAGCAAAATGTCTCGCTCCCGGGTGGGCTCGAACCACCAACCTTTCGGTTAACAGCCGAACGCGCTGCCTATTGCGCCACGGAAGCCACTGGAGAACTTGCCATACTGGTAGTTTTCGTGAGTTTGGTGTAGGTTATTCTAGCGGTGATTTTCAGTTTTCTAATGAATTCTTCTCGCGGTGTTCGAAATGTTAGTAGTAAACTAGGACATAATCCATTTGTGCTCCATTGGCGCAGTTGGTTAGCACGTGGTACTTATAGGACTGAGAAACGCAGAGGTGGGGAGTCCGATCCTCCCATGGAGCAAAATTTTTGCAACGTCGTAATTGAACCGCACTGTTGGAAAAGACTCTTCGATTTATTCTCTTCATCATTTTGTTAGAGCAAAATGTCTCGCTCCCGGGTGGGCTCGAACCACCAACCTTTCGGTTAACAGCCGAACGCGCTGCCTATTGCGCCACGGAAGCCACTGGAGAACTTGCCATACTGGTAGTTTTCGTGAGTTTGGTGTAGGTTATTCTAGCGGTGATTTTCAGTTTTCTAATGAACTCTTCTCGCGGTGTTCGAAATGTTAGTAGTAAACTAGGACATAATCCATTTGTGCTCCATTGGCGCAGTTGGTTAGCACGTGGTACTTATAGGACTGAGAAACGCAGAGGTGGGGAGTCCGATCCTCCCATGGAGCAAAATTTTTGCAACGTCGTAATTGAACCGCACTGTTGGAAAAGACTCTTCGATTTATTCTCTTCATCATTTTGTTAGAGCAAAATGTCTCGCTCCCGGGTGGGCTCGAACCACCAACCTTTCGGTTAACAGCCGAACGCGCTGCCTATTGCGCCACGGAAGCCACTGGAGAACTTGCCATACTGGTAGTTTTCGTGAGTTTGGTGTAGGTTATTCTAGCGGTGATTTTCAGTTTTCTAATGAACTCTTCTCGCGGTCTAGCGGTGATTTTCAGTTTTCTAATGAACTTGTTTCGAAATGTTAGTAGTAAACTAGGACATAATCCATTTGTGCTCCATTGGCGCAGTTGGTTAGCACGTGGTACTTATAGGACTGAGAAACGCAGAGGTGGGGAGTCCGATCCTCCCATGGAGCAAAATTTTTGCAACGTCGTAATTGAACCGCACTGTTGGAAAAGACTCTTCGATTTATTCTCTTCATCATTTTGTTAGAGCAAAATGTCTCGCTCCCGTGTGGGCTCGAACCACCAACATTTCGGTTAACAGCCGAACGCGATGCCTATTGCGCCGCGGAAGCCATTGGAGAACTTGCCATACTGGTAGTTTTCGTGAGTTTGGTGTAGGTTATTCTAGCGGTGATTTTCAGTTTTCTAATGAATTCTTCTTGCGGTGTTCGAAATGTTTGTAGTAAACTAGGACATAATCCATTTGTGCTCCATTGGCGCAGTTGGTTAGCACGTGGTACTTATAGGACTGAGAAACGCAGAGGTGGGGAGTCCGATCCTTCCATGGAGCAAAATTTTTGCAACGTCGTAATTGAACCGCACTGTTGGAAAAGACTCTTCGATTTATTCTCTTCATCATTTTGTTAGAGCAAAATGTCTCGCTCCCGGGTGGGCTCGAACCACCAACCTTTCGGTTAACAGCCGAACGCGCTGCCTATTGCGCCACGGAAGCCACTGGAGAACTTGCCATACTGGTAGTTTTCGTGAGTTTGGTGTAGGTTATTCTAGCGGTGATTTTCAGTTTTCTAATGAATTCTTCTTGCGGTGTTCGAAATGTTTGTAGTAAACTAGGACATAATCCATTTGTGCTCCATTGGCGCAGTTGGTTAGCACGTGGTACTTATAGGACTGAGAAACGCAGAGGTGGGGAGTCCGATCCTCCCATGGAGCAAAATTTTTGCAACGTCGTAATTGAACCGCACTGTTGGAAAAGACTCTTCGATTTATTCTCTTCATCATTTTGTTAGAGCAAAATGTCTCGCTCCCGGGTGGGCTCGAACCACCAACCTTTCGGTTAACAGCCGAACGCGCTGCCTATTGCGCCACGGAAGCCACTGGAGAACTTGCCATACTGGTAGTTTTCGTGAGTTTGGTGTAGGTTATTCTAGCGGTGATTTTCAGTTTTCTAATGAACTCTTCTCGCGGTGTTCGAAATGTTAGTAGTAAACTAGGACATAATCCATTTGTGCTCCATTGGCGCAGTTGGTTAGCGCGTGGTACTTATAGGACTGAGAAACGCAGAGGTGGGGAGTCCGATCCTCCCATGGAGCAAAATTTTTGCAACGTCGTAATTGAACCGCACTGTTGGAAAAGACTCTTCGATTTATTCTCTTCATCATTTTGTTAGAGCAAAATGTCTCGCTCCCGGGTGGGCTCGAACCACCAACCTTTCGGTTAACAGCCGAACGCGCTGCCTATTGCGCCACGGAAGCCATAGGAGAACTTGCCATACTGGTAGTTTTCGTGAGTTTGGTGTAGGTTATTCTAGCGGTGATTTTCAGTTTTCTAATGAACTCTTCTCGCGGTGTTCGAAATGTTAGTAGTAAACTAGGACATAATCCATTTGTGCTCCATTGGCGCAGTTGGTTAGCGCGTGGTACTTATAGGACTGAGAAACGCAGAGGTGGGGAGTCCGATCCTCCCATGGAGCAAAATTTTTGCAACGTCGTAATTGAACCGCACTGTTGGAAAAGACTCTTCGATTTATTCTCTTCATCATTTTGTTAGAGCAAAATGTCTCGCTCCCGGGTGGGCTCGAACCACCAACCTTTCGGTTAACAGCCGAACGCGCTGCCTATTGCGCCACGGAAGCCATAGGAGAACTTGCCATACTGGTAGTTTTCGTGAGTTTGGTGTAGGTTATTCTAGCGGTGATTTTCAGTTTTCTAATGAACTCTTCTCGCGGTGTTCGAAATGTTAGTAGTAAACTAGGACATAATCCATTTGTGCTCCATTGGCGCAGTTGGTTAGCGCGTGGTACTTATAGGACTGAGAAACGCAGAGGTGGGGAGTCCGACCCTTCCATGGAGCAAAATTTTTGCAACGTCGTAATTGAACCGCACTGTTGGAAAAGACTCTTCGATTTATTCTCTTCATCATTTTGTTAGAGCAAAATGTCTCGCTCCCGGGTGGGCTCGAACCACCAACCTTTCGGTTAACAGCCGAACGCGCTGCCTATTGCGCCACGGAAGCCACTGAAGATCTTGCCATACTGGTAGTTTTCGTGAGTTTGGTGTAGGTTATTCTAGCGGTGATTTTCAGTTTTCTAATGAATTTTTCTCGCGGTGTTCGAAATGTTAGTAGTAAACTAGGACGTAATCCATTTGTGCTCCATTGGCGCAGTTGGTTAGCGCGTGGTACTTATAGGACTGAGAAACGCAGAGGTGGGGAGTCCGATCCTTCCATGGAGCAAAATTTTTGCAACGTCGTAATTGAACCGCACTGTTGGAAAAGACTCTTCGATTTATTCTCTTCATCATTTTGTTAGAGCAAAATGTCTCGCTCCCGGGTGGGCTCGAACCACCAACCTTTCGGTTAACAGCCGAACGCGCTGCCTATTGCGCCACGGAAGCCACTGGAGAACTTGCCATACTGGTAGTTTTCGTGAGTTTGGTGTAGGTTATTCTAGCGGTGATTTTCAGTTTTCTAATGAACTCTTCTCGCGGTGTTCGAAATGTTAGTAGTAAACTAGGACATAATCCATTTGTGCTCCATTGGCGCAGTTGGTTAGCGCGTGGTACTTATAGGACTGAGAAACGCAGAGGTGGGGAGTCCGATCCTCCCATGGAGCAAAATTTTTGCAACGTCGTAATTGAACCGCACTGTTGGAAAAGACTCTTCGATTTATTCTCTTCATCATTTTGTTAGAGCAAAATGTCTCGCTCCCGGGTGGGCTCGAACCATCAACCTTTCGGTTAACAGCCGAACGCGCTGCCTATTGCGCCACGGAAGCCACTGAAGATCTTGCCATACTGGTAGTTTTCGTGAGTTTGGTGTAGGTTATTCTAGCGGTGATTTTCAGTTTTCTAATGAACTCTTCTCGCGGTGTTCGAAATGTTAGTAGTAAACTAGGACATAATCCATTTGTGCTCCATTGGCGCAGTTGGTTAGCGCGTGGTACTTATAGGACTGAGAAACGCAGAGGTGGGGAGTCCGATCCTCCCATGGAGCAAAATTTTTGCAACGTCGTAATTGAACCGCACTGTTGGAAAAGACTCTTCGATTTATTCTCTTCATCATTTTGTTAGAGCAAAATGTCTCGCTCCCGGGTGGGCTCGAACCACCAACCTTTCGGTTAACAGCCGAACGCGCTGCCTATTGCGCCACGGAAGCCACTGGAGAACTTGCCATACTGGTAGTTTTCGTGAGTTTGGTGTAGGTTATTCTAGCGGTGATTTTCAGTTTTCTAATGAACTCTTCTCGCGGTGTTCGAAATGTTAGTAGTAAACTAGGACATAATCCATTTGTGCTCCATTGGTGCAGTTGGTTAGCGCGTGGTACTTATAGGACTGAGAAACGCAGAGGTGGGGAGTCCGATCCTCCCATGGAGCAAAATTTTTGCAACGTCGTAATTGAACCGCACTGTTGGAAAAGACTCTTCGATTTATTCTCTTCATCATTTTGTTAGAGCAAAATGTCTCGCTCCCGGGTGGGCTCGAACCACCAACCTTTCGGTTAACAGCCGAACGCGCTGCCTATTGCGCCACGGAAGCCACTGAAGATCTTGCCATACTGGTAGTTTTCGTGAGTTTGGTGTAGGTTATTCTAGCGGTGATTTTCAGTTTTCTAATGAACTCTTCTCGCGGTGTTCGAAATGTTAGTAGTAAACTAGGACATAATCCATTTGTGCTCCATTGGCGCAGTTGGTTAGCGCGTGGTACTTATAGGACTGAGAAACGCAGAGGTGGGGAGTCCGATCCTCCCATGGAGCAAAATTTTTGCAACGTCGTAATTGAACCGCACTGTTGGAAAAGACTCTTCGATTTATTCTCTTCATCATTTTGTTAGAGCAAAATGTCTCGCTCCCGGGTGGGCTCGAACCACCAACCTTTCGGTTAACAGCCGAACGCGCTGCCTATTGCGCCACGGAAGCCACTGAAGATCTTGCCATACTGGTAGTTTTCGTGAGTTTGGTGTAGGTTATTCTAGCGGTGATTTTCAGTTTTCTAATGAACTCTTCTCGCGGTGTTCGAAATGTTAGTAGTAAACTAGGACATAATCCATTTGTGCTCCATTGGCGCAGTTGGTTAGCGCGTGGTACTTATAGGACTGAGAAACGCAGAGGTGGGGAGTCCGATCCTCCCATGGAGCAAAATTTTTGCAACGTCGTAATTGAACCGCACTGTTGGAAGAGACTCTTCGATTTATTCTCTTCATCATTTTGTTAGAGCAAAATGTCTCGCTCCCGGGTGGGCTCGAACCACCAACCTTTCGGTTAACAGCCGAACGCGCTGCCTATTGCGCCACGGAAGCCACTGAAGATCTTGCCATACTGGTAGTTTTCGTGAGTTTGGTGTAGGTTATTCTAGCGGTGATTTTCAGTTTTCTAATGAACTCTTCTCGCGGTGTTCGAAATGTTAGTAGTAAACTAGGACATAATCCATTTGTGCTCCATTGGCGCAGTTGGTTAGCGCGTGGTACTTATAGGACTGAGAAACGCAGAGGTGGGGAGTCCGATCCTTCCATGGAGCAAAATTTTTGCAACGTCGTAATTGAACCGCACTGTTGGAAAAGACTCTTCGATTTATTCTCTTCATCATTTTGTTAGAGCAAAATGTCTCGCTCACGGGTGGGCTCGAACCACCAACCTTTCGGTTAACAGCCGAACGCGCTGCCTATTGCGCCACGGAAGCCACTGAAGATCTTGCCATACTGGTAGTTTTCGTGAGTTTGGTGTAGGTTATTCTAGCGGTGATTTTCAGTTTTCTAATGAACTCTTCTCGCGGTGTTCGAAATGTTAGTAGTAAACTAGGACATAATCCATTTGTGCTCCATTGGCGCAGTTGGTTAGCGCGTGGTACTTATAGGACTGAGAAACGCAGAGGTGGGGAGTCCGATCCTCCCATGGAGCAAAATTTTTGCAACGTCGTAATTGAACCGCACTGTTGGAAAAGACTCTTCGATTTATTCTCTTCATCATTTTGTTAGAGCAAAATGTCTCGCTCCCGGGTGGGCTCGAACCACCAACCTTTCGGTTAACAGCCGAACGCGCTGCCTATTGCGCCACGGAAGCCATAGGAGAACTTGCCATACTGGTAGTTTTCGTGAGTTTGGTGTAGGTTATTCTAGCGGTGATTTTCAGCTTTCTAATGAATTCTTTTCGCGGTGTTCGAAATATTAGTAGTAAACTAGGACAGGTGCTCCATTGGCGCAGTTGGTTAGCGCGTGGTACTTACAGGACTGAGAAACGCAGAGGTGGGGAGTCCGATCCTTCCATGGAGCAAAATTTTTGCAACGTCGTAATTGAACCGCACTGTTGGAAAAGACTCTTCGATTTATTCTCTTCATCATTTTGTTAGAGCAAAATGTCTCGCTCCCGGGTGGGCTCGAACCACCAACCTTTCGGTTAACAGCCGAACGCGCTGCCTATTGCGCCACGGAAGCCACTGAAGATCTTGCCATACTGGTAGTTTTCGTGAGTTTGGTGTAGGTTATTCTAGCGGTGATTTTCAGTTTTCTAATGAACTCTTCTCGCGGTGTTCGAAATGTTAGTAGTAAACTAGGACATAATCCATTTGTGCTCCATTGGCGCAGTTGGTTAGCGCGTGGTACTTATAGGACTGAGAAACGCAGAGGTGGGGAGTCCGATCCTTCCATGGAGCAAAATTTTTGCAACGTCGTAATTGAACCGCACTGTTGGAAAAGACTCTTCGATTTATTCTCTTCATCATTTTGTTAGAGCAAAATGTCTCGCTCACGGGTGGGCTCGAACCACCAACCTTTCGGTTAACAGCCGAACGCGCTGCCTATTGCGCCACGGAAGCCACTGAAGATCTTGCCATACTGGTAGTTTTCGTGAGTTTGGTGTAGGTTATTCTAGCGGTGATTTTCAGTTTTCTAATGAACTCTTCTCGCGGTGTTCGAAATGTTAGTAGTAAACTAGGACATAATCCATTTGTGCTCCATTGGCGCAGTTGGTTAGCGCGTGGTACTTATAGGACTGAGAAACGCAGAGGTGGGGAGTCCGATCCTCCCATGGAGCAAAATTTTTGCAACGTCGTAATTGAACCGCACTGTTGGAAAAGACTCTTCGATTTATTCTCTTCATCATTTTGTTAGAGCAAAATGTCTCGCTCCCGGGTGGGCTCGAACCACCAACCTTTCGGTTAACAGCCGAACGCGCTGCCTATTGCGCCACGGAAGCCATAGGAGAACTTGCCATACTGGTAGTTTTCGTGAGTTTGGTGTAGGTTATTCTAGCGGTGATTTTCAGCTTTCTAATGAATTCTTTTCGCGGTGTTCGAAATATTAGTAGTAAACTAGGACAGGTGCTCCATTGGCGCAGTTGGTTAGCGCGTGGTACTTACAGGACTGAGAAACGCAGAGGTGGGGAGTCCGATCCTTCCATGGAGCAAAATTTTTGCAACGTCGTAATTGAACCGCACTGTTGGAAAAGACTCTTCGATTTATTCTCTTCATCATTTTGTTAGAGCAAAATGTCTCGCTCCCGGGTGGGCTCGAACCACCAACCTTTCGGTTAACAGCCGAACGCGCTGCCTATTGCGCCACGGAAGCCACTGAAGATCTTGCCATACTGGTAGTTTTCGTGAGTTTGGTGTAGGTTATTCTAGCGGTGATTTTCAGTTTTCTAATGAACTCTTCTCGCGGTGTTCGAAATGTTAGTAGTAAACTAGGACATAATCCATTTGTGCTCCATTGGCGCAGTTGGTTAGCGCGTGGTACTTATAGGACTGAGAAACGCAGAGGTGGGGAGTCCGATCCTTCCATGGAGCAAAATTTTTGCAACGTCGTAATTGAACCGCACTGTTGGAAAAGACTCTTCGATTTATTCTCTTCATCATTTTGTTAGAGCAAAATGTCTCGCTCACGGGTGGGCTCGAACCACCAACCTTTCGGTTAACAGCCGAACGCGCTGCCTATTGCGCCACGGAAGCCACTGAAGATCTTGCCATACTGGTAGTTTTCGTGAGTTTGGTGTAGGTTATTCTAGCGGTGATTTTCAGTTTTCTAATGAACTCTTCTCGCGGTGTTCGAAATGTTAGTAGTAAACTAGGACATAATCCATTTGTGCTCCATTGGCGCAGTTGGTTAGCGCGTGGTACTTATAGGACTGAGAAACGCAGAGGTGGGGAGTCCGATCCTCCCATGGAGCAAAATTTTTGCAACGTCGTAATTGAACCGCACTGTTGGAAAAGACTCTTCGATTTATTCTCTTCATCATTTTGTTAGAGCAAAATGTCTCGCTCCCGGGTGGGCTCGAACCACCAACCTTTCGGTTAACAGCCGAACGCGCTGCCTATTGCGCCACGGAAGCCACTGAAGATCTTGCCATACTGGTAGTTTTCGTGAGTTTGGTGTAGGTTATTCTAGCGGTGATTTTCAGTTTTCTAATGAACTCTTCTCGCGGTGTTCGAAATGTTAGTAGTAAACTAGGACATAATCCATTTGTGCTCCATTGGCGCAGTTGGTTAGCGCGTGGTACTTATAGGACTGAGAAACGCAGAGGTGGGGAGTCCGATCCTTCCATGGAGCAAAATTTTTGCAACGTCGTAATTGAACCGCACTGTTGGAAAAGACTCTTCGATTTATTCTCTTCATCATTTTGTTAGAGCAAAATGTCTCGCTCACGGGTGGGCTCGAACCACCAACCTTTCGGTTAACAGCCGAACGCGCTGCCTATTGCGCCACGGAAGCCACTGAAGATCTTGCCATACTGGTAGTTTTCGTGAGTTTGGTGTAGGTTATTCTAGCGGTGATTTTCAGTTTTCTAATGAACTCTTCTCGCGGTGTTCGAAATGTTAGTAGTAAACTAGGACATAATCCATTTGTGCTCCATTGGCGCAGTTGGTTAGCGCGTGGTACTTATAAGACTGAGAAACGCAGAGGTGGGGAGTCCGATCCTTCCATGGAGCAAAATTTTTGCAACGTCGTAATTGAACCGCACTGTTGGAAAAGACTCATCGATTTATTCTCTTCATCATTTTGTTAGAGCAAAATGTCTCGCTCCCGTGTGGGCTCGAACCACCAACCTTTCGGTTAACAGCCGAACGCGATGCCTATTGCGCCGCGGAAGCCATTGGAGAACTTGCCATACTGGTAGTTTTCGTGAGTTTGGTGTAGGTTATTCTAGCGGTGATTTTCAGTTTTCTAATGAACTCTTCTCGCGGTGTTCGAAATGTTAGTAGTAAACTAGGACACAATCCATTTGTGCTCCATTGGCGCAGTTGGTTAGCGCGTGGTACTTATAGGACTGAGAAACGCAGAGGTGGGGAGTCCGATCCTCCCATGGAGCAAAATTTTTGCAACGTCTTAATTGAACCGCACTGTTGGAAAAAACATTTCGATTTGTTCTCTTCATCATTTTGTTGGAGCAAAATGTCTCGCTCCCGGGTGGGCTCGAACCACCAACCTTTCGGTTAACAGCCGAACGCGCTACCTATTGCGCCACGGAAGCCACTGGAGAACTTGCCATATTCTTCTTGCGGTGTTCGAAATGTTTGTAGTAAACTAGGACATAATCCATTTGTGCTCCATTGGCGCAGTTGGTTAGCGCGTGGTACTTATAGGACTGAGAAGTGCCAAGGTCGGGAGTCCGATCCTCCCATGGAGCAAAATTTTTGCAACGTCTTAATTGAACCGCACTGTTGGAAAAAACATTTCGATTTGTTCTCTTCATCATTTTGTTGGAGCAAAATGTCTCGCTCCCGGGTGGGCTCGAACCACCAACCTTTCGGTTAACAGCCGAACGCGCTACCTATTGCGCCACGGAAGCCACTGGAGAACTTGCCATATTCTTCTTGCGGTGTTCGAAATGTTTGTAGTAAACTAGGACATAATCCATTTGTGCTCCATTGGCGCAGTTGGTTAGCGCGTGGTACTTATAGGACTGAGAAGTGCCAAGGTCGGGAGTCCGATACTCCCATGGAGCCAAATTTTTGCAACGTCTTAATTGAACCGCACTGTTGGAAAAAACATTTCGATTTGTTCTCTTCATCATTTTGTTGGAGCAAAATGTCTCGCTCCCGGGTGGGCTCGAACCACAAACCTTTCGGTTAACAGCCGAACGCGCTGCCTATTGCGCCACGGAAGCCATAGGAGAACTTGCCATACTGGTAGTTTTCGTGAGTTTGGTGTAGGTTATTCTAGCGGTGATTTTCAGTTTTCTAATGAATTCTTTTCGCGGTGTTCGAAATATTAGTAGTAAACTAGGACAGATGCTCCATTGGCGCAGTTGGTTAGCGCGTGGTACTTACAGGACTGAGAAACGCAGAGGTGGGGAGTCCGATCCTCCCATGGAGCAAAATTTTTGCAACGTCGTAATTGAACCGCACTGTTGGAAAAGACTCTTCGATTTATTCTCTTCATCATTTTGTTAGAGCAAAATGTCTCGCTCCCGGGTGGGCTCGAACCACCAACCTTTCGGTTAACAGCCGAACGCGCTGCCTATTGCGCCACGGAAGCCATAGGAGAACTTGCCATACTGGTAGTTTTCGTGAGTTTGGTGTAGGTTATTCTAGCGGTGATTTTCAGTTTTCTAATGAACTCTTCTCGCGGTGTTCGAAATGTTAGTAGTAAACTAGGACATAATCCATTTGTGCTCCATTGGCGCAGTTGGTTAGCGCGTGGTACTTATAGGACTGAGAAGTGCCAAGGTCGGGAGTCCGATACTCCCATGGAGCCAAATTTTTGCAACGTCTTAATTGAACCGCACTGTTGGAAAAAACATTTCGATTTGTTCTCTTCATCATTTTGTTGGAGCAAAATGTCTCGCTCCCGGGTGGGCTCGAACCACAAACCTTTCGGTTAACAGCCGAACGCGCTGCCTATTGCGCCACGGAAGCCATAGGAGAACTTGCCATACTGGTAGTTTTCGTGAGTTTGGTGTAGGTTATTCTAGCGGTGATTTTCAGTTTTCTAATGAATTCTTTTCGCGGTGTTCGAAATATTAGTAGTAAACTAGGACAGATGCTCCATTGGCGCAGTTGGTTAGCGCGTGGTACTTACAGGACTGAGAAACGCAGAGGTGGGGAGTCCGATCCTCCCATGGAGCAAAATTTTTGCAACGTCGTAATTGAACCGCACTGTTGGAAAAGACTCTTCGATTTATTCTCTTCATCATTTTGTTAGAGCAAAATGTCTCGCTCCCGGGTGGGCTCGAACCACCAACCTTTCGGTCAACAGCCGAACGCGCTGCCTATTGCGCCACGGAAGCCATAGGAGAACTTGCCATACTGGTAGTTTTCGTGAGTTTGGTGTAGGTTATTCTAGCGGTGATTTTCAGTTTTCTAATGAATTCTTTTCGCGGTGTTCGAAATGTTAGTAGTAAACTAGGACAGGTGCTCCATTGGCGCAGTTGGTTAGCGCGTGGTACTTATAGGACTGAGAAACGCAGAGGTGGGGAGTCCGATCCTCCCATGGAGCAAAATTTTTGCAACGTCGTAATTGAACCGCACTGTTGGAAAAGACCCTTCGATTTATTCTCTTCATCATTTTGTTAGAGCAAAATGTCTCGCTCCCGGGTGGGCTCGAACCACCAACCTTTCGGTTAACAGCCGAACGCGCTGCCTATTGCGCCACGGAAGCCACTGGAGAACTTGCCATACTGGTAGTTTTCGTGAGTTTGGTGTAGGTTATTCTAGCGGTGATTTTCAGTTTTCTAATGAATTCTTCTCGCGGTGTTCGAAATGTTAGTAGTAAACTAGGACAGGTGCTCCATTGGCGCAGTTGGTTAGCGGGTGGTACTTATAGGTCCGAGAAATGCTGAGGTCGGGAGTTCGATCCTCCCTTGGAGCAAAATTTTTGCAACGTTGTAATCGAACCGCACTGTTAGAAAAAACATTTCGATTTATTCTCTTCATCATTTTGTTAGAGCAAGATGTCTCGCTCCCGGGTGGGCTCGAACCACCAACCTTTCGGTTATCAGCCGAACGCGCTGCCTATTGCGCCACGGAAGCCACTGGAGAACTTGCCATACTGGCAGTTTTCGTGAGTTTGGTGTAGGTTATTCTAGCGGTGATTTTCAGTTTTCTAATGAATTCTTCTCGCGGTGTTCGAAATGTTAGTAGTAAACTAGGACAGGTGCTCCATTGGCGCAGTTGGTTAGCGCGTGGTACTTATAGGTCTGAGAAATGCCGAGGTCGGGAGTTCGATCCTCCCATGGAGCAAAATTTTTGCAACGTCGTAATTGAACCGCACTGTTAGAAAAAAGATTTTGATTTATTCTCATCATCATTTTGTTAGTGCAAAATGTCTCGCTCCCGGGTGGGCTCGAACCACCAACCTTTCGGTTAACAGCCGAACGCGCTGCCTATTGCGCCACGGAAGCCACTGGAGAACTTGCCATACTGGTAGTTTTCGTGAGTTTGGTGTAGGTTATTCTAGCGGTGATTTTCAGTTTTCTAATGAATTCTTCTCGCGGTGTTCGAAATGTTAGTAGTAAACTAGGACAGGTGCTCCATTGGCGCAGTTGGTTAGCGCGTGGTACTTATAGGTCTGAGAAATGCTGAGATCGGGAGTTCGATCCTCCCTTGGAGCAAAATTTTTGCAACGTTGTAATCGAACCGCACTGTTAGAAAAAACATTTCGATTTATTCTCTTCATCATTTTGTTAGAGCAGAATGTCTCGCTCCCGGGTGGGCTCGAACCACCAACCTTTCGGTTATCAGCCGAACGCGCTGCCTATTGCGCCACGGAAGCCACTGGAGAACTTGCCATACTGGCAGTTTTCGTGAGTTTGGTGTAGGTTATTCTAGCGGTGATTTTCAGTTTTCTAATGAATTCTTCTCGCGGTGTTCGAAATGTTAGTAGTAAACTAGGACAGGTGCTCCATTGGCGCAGTTGGTTAGCGCGTGGTACTTATAGGACTGAGAAATGCCGAGGTCGGGAGTTCGATCCTCCCATGGAGCAAAATTTTTGCAACGTCGTAATTGAACCGCACTGTTGGAAAAAAGATTTCGATTTATTCTCATCATCATTTTGTTAGAGCAAAATGTCTCGCTCCCGGGTGGGCTCGAACCACCAACCTTTCGGTTAACAGCCGAACGCGCTGCCTATTGCGCCACGGAAGCCACTGGAGAACTTGCCATACTGGTAGTTTTCGTGAGTTTGGTGTAGGTTATTCTAGCGGTGATTTTCAGTTTTCTAATGAATTCTTCTCGCGGTGTTCGAAATGTTAGTAGTAAACTAGGACAGGTGCTCCATTGGCGCAGTTGGTTAGCGCGTGGTACTTATAGGTCTGAGAAATGCTGAGATCGGGAGTTCGATCCTCCCTTGGAGCAAAATTTTTGCAACGTTGTAATCGAACCGCACTGTTAGAAAAAACATTTCGATTTATTCTCTTCATCATTTTGTTAGAGCAGAATGTCTCGCTCCCGAGAGGGCTCGAACCACCAACCTTTCGGTTAACAGCCGAACGCGCTGCCTATTGCGCCACGGAAGCCATTGGAGTATTTGCCATACTGGCAGTTTTCGTGAGTTTGATGTAGGTTATTCTAGCGGTGATTTTCAGTTTTTTAATGAATTCTTCTCGCGGTGTTCGAAATGTTAGTAGTAAACTAGGATATAATGCATTTGTGCTCCATTGGCGCAGTTGGTTAGCGCGTGGTACTTATAGGACTGAGAAATGCCGAGGTCGGGAGTTCGATCCTCCCATGGAGCAAAATTTTTGCAACGTCGTAATTGAACCGCACTGTTAGAAAAAAGATTTTGATTTATTCTCATCATCATTTTGTTAGTGCAAAATGTCTCGCTCCCGGGTGGGCTCGAACCACCAACCTTTCGGTTAACAGCCGAACGCGCTGCCTATTGCGCCACGGAAGCCATTGGAGAACTTGCTATATTCTTCTCGCGGTGTCCGAAATGTTAGTAGTAAACTAGGACATAATCCACTTGTGCTCCAATGGCGCAGTTGGTTAGCGCGTGGTACTTATAGGACTGAGAAATGCCGAGGTCAGGAGTTCGATCCTCCAATGGAGCAAAGTTTTTGCAACGTCGTAATTGAACCGCACTGTTAGAAAAAATACATTTCGATTTGTTTCTCAATCATTTTGTTAGAGCAAAATGTCTCGCTCCCGGGTGGGCTCGAACCACCAACCTTTCGGTTAACAGCCGAACGCGCTGCCTATTGCGCCACGGAAGCCATTGAAGTATTTGCCATACTGGTAGTTTTCGTGAGTTTGACGTAGGTTATTCTAGCGGTGATTTTCAGTTTTTTAATGAATTCTTCTCGCGGTGTTCGAAATGTTAGTAGTAAACTAGGACATAATCCATTCGTGCTCCATTGGCGCAGTTGGTTAGCGCGTGGTACTTATAGGACTGAGAAATGCCGAGGTCGGGAGTTCGATCCTCCCATGGAGCAAAATTTTTGCAACGTCGTAATTGAACCGCACTGTTGGAAAAGACTCTTCGATTTGTTTCTTCATCATTTTGTTAGTGCAAAATGTCTCGCTCCCGGGTGGGCTCGAACCACCAACCTTTCGGTTAACAGCCGAACGCGCTGCCTATTGCGCCACGGAAGCCATTGGAGAACTTGCCATACTGGTAGGTTTCGTGAGTTTGGTGTAGGTTATTCTAGCGGTGATTTTCAGTTTTCTAATGAATTCTTCTCGCGGTGTTCGAAATGTTAGTAGTAAACTAGGACATAATCCATTCGTGCTCCATTGGCGCAGTTGGTTAGCGCGTGGTACTTATAGGACTGAGAAATGCCGAGGTCGGGAGTTCGATCCTCCCATGGAGCAAAATTTTTGCAACGTTGTAATTGAACCGCACTGTTAGAAAAAATACATTTCGATTTGTTTCTCAATCATTTTGTTAGAGCAAAATGTCTCGCTCCCGGGTGGGCTCGAACCACCAACCTTTCGGTTAACAGCCGAACGCGCTGCCTATTGCGCCACGGAAGCCATTGAAGTATTTGCCATACTGGTAGTTTTCGTGAGTTTGACGTAGGTTATTCTAGCGGTGATTTTCAGTTTTTTAATGAATTCTTCTCGCGGTGTTCGAAATGTTAGTAGTAAACTAGGACATAATCCATTTGTGCTCCATTGACGCAGTTGGTTAGCGCGTGGTACTTATAGGGCTGAGAAATGCCGAGGTCGGGAGTTCGATCCTCCCATGGAGCAAAATTTTTGCAACGTTGTAATTGAACCGCACTGTTAGAAAAAATACATTTCGATTTGTTTCTCAATCATTTTGTTAGAGCAAAATGTCTCGCTCCCGGGTGGGCTCGAACCACCAACCTTTCGGTTAACAGCCGAACGCGATGCCTATTGCGCCACGGAAGCCATTGGAGAACTTGCTATATTCTTCTCGCGGTGTCCGAAATGTTAGTAGTAAACTAGGACATAATTCACTTGTGCTGCAATGGCGCAGTTGGTTAGCGCGTGGTACTTATAGGACTGAGAAATGCCGAGGTCGGGAGTTCGATCCTCCCATGGAGCAAAATTTTTGCAACGGCCTAATTGAACCGCACTGTTAGAAAAAACATTTCGATTTATTTCTTCATCATTTTGTTAGAGCAAAATGTCTCGCTCCCGGGTGGGCTCGAACCACCAACCTTTCGGTTAACAGCCGAACGCGCTGCCTATTGCGCCACGGAAGCCATTGGAGAACTTGCCATACTGGTAGGTTTCGTGAGTTTGGTGTAGGTTATTCTAGCGGTGATTTTCAGTTTTCTAATGAATTCTTCTCGCGGTGTTCGAAATGTTAGTAGTAAACTAGGACATGATCCATTTGTGCTCCATTGACGCAGTTGGTTAGCGCGTGGTACTTATAGGGCTGAGAAATGCCGAAGTCGGGAGTTCGATCCTCCCATGGAGCAAAATTTTTGCAACGTTGTAATTGAACCGCACTGTTAGAAAAAATACATTTCGATTTGTTTCTCAATCATTTTGTTAGAGCAAAATGTCTCGCTCCCGGGTGGGCTCGAACCATCAACCTTTCGGTTAACAGCCAAACGCGATGCCTATTGCGCCACGGAAGCCATTGGAGAACTTGCTATATTCTTCTCGCGGTGTCCGAAATGTTAGTAGTAAACTAGGGCATAATCCACTTGTGCTCCAATGGCGCAGTTTGTTAGCGCGTGGTACTTATAGGACTGAGAAATGCCGAGGTCAGGAGTTCGATCTTCCCATGGAGCAAAATTTTTGCAACGTTGTAATTCTTTATCTTTATCTTTATCTTTATCTTTATGTCAGTATTAAACAAAAGAACACACTAAAAAACCGAGTTAGTAATCACAAACGAAACTGACTCCATAAAAAATGCTGTGAAGGAATATTTGAAACAGGAAATTACGAGTGCAATCAAGGTGTCACTGGAGTAAGAACATCCACTAGAACATGCTGTTTTTTTTATCGGACAGTTCTAGACTCCTAGTAACAGTGATTAAGGCCAACCACGCGCAACCTACGACATTGGAGCACGCAACTGGGAAATCCATTCTGGGGCGGGCCCTTAGGGCTCCTTTAAACTGATACGTACCCCAAGCGTTAACCGTCAGGTGAGGCACGCAACTGGAAAGCCCATTCCGGGGCGGGTCCTTCAGGCGTATGTCCTTAACTCCTGGATCTTGCAATTGTCCTTAACTCTCAGAGATAAGCATGGTATGCGGTCAAATTTTGGTCAAATTTCCCCAATATACAACGCCGATCTACTCGAGAATGTTCTCCGGCTGCATATATAGCGACGACGAAACTGAATTGGCATTCGCATCACCACGTCTGCGGGCGTCGAGCCCAGCGCCAGCCGCCGCAACGCCAACCGGACCGGGAGCCATCCAGCCGTTCCCGCCGCGCTACCCGCGCCGACAGCCGCGAAGCCACAGCAGTCGCGGCCAACCGCGCCCAGCCCGAGCCGAGGACACCGCCCGAAGCCAGACGAAGCCCGCCGCCACGCCGAAGCCCACGCCGAGGGGAACGCGCCGCGACCACGCGGCTGGTCGGCAGTCGATCCGGAATGGCGCGACGGTCATCGAGCCGTCCGCCTAACCTGAACGAATCGCATAAAGTTTTCTGCACTGTTCAACACACAAAACAGTCAAACTGTTCGCAAAGCTTCGTCTTCTCTTCTTCGGTCATTTTCGTCGGCTGCCTGGCACAGACATGTGATTCTCCTTGGCAAACGTCTTCGTTGTTGTCTGTTGTCTTGCAGCGTTGTCGAAGGGTTCAACGAAAGTCGAACCTGGCGACACACAATCGTTGTTTTCTGCAATGAGCTTAGTTTGAAAGTGAGTGAGTAGAAAGCATGCTACATTAGAGGCGCTTTTAGCTTGCTAGAAAAGCTGCTAGAAGTAGCCTTCTGCTAAGAGATGAGTTTTCAGCTTACTGGTGAAGCTGAATACTGTGTCAGCATGAACTACTTCAGTAGGCAGCTCATTCCAAACCGAAATCGCGCGTACTAGGAAAGAATCGGAAAACCTCTGCGATCGAACTCTGCCTACTTGCAGCCTGAAGGAATGTCCTCTTGTCCTATTGCTGAAAGCTGAGAAAGTTAGTAGCTCCTGGAAGTCAATGGCTATTTTCCGATTTTGTAGATGAGAATTTGATCGAAGACTATACGTCTAAGTCTCAGGGACGTCGTACCAAGTTTCGACAGGCGTTCTGCGTAACTTGTTGAAAATAGTCCATTTATTGCAAAAATCTTCTTAGTAAATTTCCTTCGCACCTTCTCTACATGGTCGATGAGGTACTGTCTTTCTGAAGTCCAAAGCGGGGTGCAGTACTCAACCACAGGCCTTACATATGTGGCGAAAAGCTTGAATAGTGTGCCCAAGTTTCGCGTTTGAAATGCGCGCAGGATGAAATTCGATTTTGTGTAAGTGAGCGCGGTGATTTTGTTAATATAACTCTCGAAGGATAGAGAATTAGAATACAACATTCCTAAGTCTCGGACCGAGGCGCTAGCATGAAGTTCGCGGTTATCAAGAAAATATGTAACTTCGGGATGGTTCGATCCGATGCGCATCACTGTTGTTTTCTCACATGAAATTTCCAGGTCCCATTTTTTGGACCACTCCGACACCGCGTCCAATGCTGCTTGTAATACAGCTGCGTTACTGAAAGCAAAAACTTTGGAGTCATCGGCATAAATAGAGGTACAGACCCCGTGGGGAAGGCAACGGGGCAGGTCATTTATGAACAGGAGGAACATTACTGGTCCTAAACAAGTACCCTGCGGTACTCCACTAGGGGTCTCGTATGATTGTGAGAACGACCCGTTGACTAGCACTGTTTGACTGCGCCCACGGAGGAAGGACTTCAGAAATTTAAGGAGACATCCATCAATGCCGTATGCTCTCAACTTGACGAAGAGGAGGTCAAGGTTTATGGAATCGAAGGCTTTTTTGAAATCAATGTAGCATGCAGTAACATAACCTAGCGAATCCACAACTCTCTGCCAAATGGGAATTGTCGTCATTAGTGCAGTTGTCGTGGATTTCTTTGTGAGAAAACCATGCTGCGCTGCGCTAATGAGACTGTTTGAGAGCAGATAATCGTGGATTTGCTTGCATAAGATTCTTTCAAATACTTTACTTGTAGAGGATGTCAGGCATATCTGTCTATAATTTTTCACGTCCTTTTTGTCGCCCTTCTTGAAAATGGGTCTCACAATACTATTTTTCCACATCGAAGGAGCTTCACCGTGTAAAAGACACCAGTTAAAAATTAGTGTGAGCACGAGAGTTAATACAAGTGCAGCTTTCTTCAAAAAGATATATGGTATCCCATCGGGCGAGGTGGAAACTCGAGCAGGAAGACGCGACAGAGTCTTGTAGACCAGTTCACTGTTAATGTCTATGAAGTCCAGTTTGGAGGTTGTTAGCGGTGGAAAATTACATGTGCTTTCTCTGTGATTTCTGTAGACAGATTTGAAAAATGTTGCGAAAACATGAGCCTTCTCCAGTTCAGACCGACAGAACTCGCCATTGGAATTGAGGATGTTACCTATGTCTTTATTCAACTTTAGTCTTCTGTTGACGTACTTATAGAACAACTTGGGGTTGCGGGATGCTGCTATCCTGTCCTCATTTCTTCGACTCAGCTTGGCCAATTCTCGCTTTAGTTTATAGGAAAATTTACGGTAAATCTCATGTCCAACCCGAAAGCGCGCGCGGTATAGCGCTTACGTTGCAAAGCGATTATACGCGGAGGAAACCTTCTGGAGCAATCACTGATTTGCTTAGTGAGAAAGAATGTTTCTATCAGCTTATCACAATGCGCTATAAAAACGGCATAGTATTCGTCCGCAGACGAACATGATGACAAAATTTCACGCCAGTTGATACTCAAGAGATGCTCACAGATTGCTGCGTAGTCTCCGTTATAGTAATCACGATAAGCAGAACGCGGACGACAAGCTGCGATCAAATCTTCCACAGACATCTCGAAGGAGACCATGCAGTGATCTGAGGTCGAGAAGGGCGGCAAAACGTTCAAATTAAGTATAAGACCAGGATTATTAGACAGCACGAGGTCCAAGATGTTATCGCCAAGAGTAGGGGTTTGCACAAATTGCTTGAAAGAGTATTCGAAGCAGAATCGATGAAAATTTCGAGCCGACATGCCTGCTGCAGCGTGATTCTGCTGCCAAGCGATGGATGGAAAGTTTAAGTCACCGAGAATTATACAATTCGAGTCAAGTTCAGCTATTTCGCAGATGTAAGCAAGAGCCTCTTGAAACGAACTAGACTCGCAATAAGGGCTACGATAAATTATGATGATATGCACGGACAATTGCTCAAGCTCAACATTAATCGTTAGGCATTGACAATAAGAAGAAAAGCTTTTGGAAGAATGGAGATGGTGAGAAATGCGAGAGTGAATAAGCGCCAGTACATCACCACCAGCAGTGTCACTGTCTCTATCACACCTGTAGACCTCATATGGGGCGTCGGGGCAAATGGTCATCATGGATATACCCAGGTTTACACCAAGTCTCAGTTACAAATACCATAAGGGGGGATTGGGCAAGGAGGAGATGAAGATCTGGGATTTTGTTGCAGATCGAGCGTGCGTTGAAAACAAAAACAGCGTTAGGGCTATTGTAATCAGGGAGTGCCCCTTTGTCAGAAAAATGGGTGGAATTAGAATGAGTTTCATTGAGATTATCATCGAGAGAGGTGTGAGGGAGAGAATGTCCTACGGTGGTGGAGCAACGTGGCCTAGGTACGCGATGGAGTTGCTCGAAAGCGTGATGATGTGCGCACCTGAGCTCTGTGATTGCCAGAGCTAGTGGGTTCTCCTGCTGAGCTCTCAGACGAACTGCGGTCACGGCGACTGGGTAACTCACGAGGCGTTTTAAGCTTGACGATGTCGAAGTCGCGCACGATGTACGCCAGTCTTCCTTCCGCAGCGTTGCGTTCGCCCGCTTCTTTGCGCAGACTTCTATCCAGTCGCAGTTCTTCTGACGTGTAGTCTCGGCGCGCAAAAGAATGCACGAATCTCCGAGTGAGGCTTTGTCGACCGGTCCTCATGTGTGCAAGCAGTGTATCCCTTAGCTCTTGATTCGGCAAGCATATTTTGATTATACGTCCTCGACTTATAGGTACACGCGGCTTGCCGGCCGGGTGACGATGGGAAACTATGCGGCCATTATCAAACTCTCGGATGAGCTCTTCGTCACCAGAAGACTGCACTGCTTCTTTCAGAATTTCCTTGTCGAAGCGGCGAGTGAGCTCTTCGTTCTCCTGCTCATTAATGCCAATCCATGCGATTCTCGTCGCCTTCTCGTCGATCTGCTTGATGTCTGTCTTCACTTTTACCAGCGTCGAGTAGAGCAAGCTCTTATCCACTGAGGGGGAGCTCATGTTCTCGAATTTTGATTCAAGTCTTACGAGGCGAGACAGAATCTCTTCTTGGGACTCTCGAATCGTCTTCACTTGGTCTCGGACGTCTGTGAAGAGGCTTTGGATGCTCGCAGAGTAGCTCTCGAAATGCTCAATCCGAAGCCTAACCCACAGAGGCATAGCTTCGTCACTTGTGGAGGTACTTCCCTTCTTCTTCTGTGATGCCATTGAAGCGAGCAGAGGTGACCTTGGAGATTCGGTACTACTTATGAAGAAGTAGGGTGAGTCACTGAAGCAGTTATTTATTCAACTAAATAACTCGAAAGTCAGAGCCTGAAGAAAAACTTAAGATCAATTGAGATTTGAAAAGAGCGGGAGCAATGAGTGCGAAACAAAAGAGGCGGGAAAGGTTTGGGACTGATGCTGACAGGAGCAACCGTCCGCCGCGACACACCGAAGTGGACTGACACACCGAAGTGGACTGACACACCGAAGTGGACTGAATTGAACCGCACTGTTAGAAAAAACATTTCGATTTGTTTCTTCATCATTTTGTTAGTGCAAAATGTCTTGCTCCCGGGTGGGCTCGAACCACCAATCTTTCGGTTAACAGCCGCACGCGCTGCCTATTGCGCCACGGAAGCCATTGGAGAACTTGCCATACTGGTAGTTTTCGTGAGTTTGGTGTAGGTTATTCTAGCGGTGATTTTCAGTTTTTTAATGAATTCTTCTCGCGGTGTTCGAAATGTTAGTAGTAAACTAGGACATAATTCATTCGTGCTCCATTGGCGCAGTTGGTTAGCGCGTGGTACTTATAGGACTGAGAAATGCCGAGGTCGGGAGTTCGATCCTCCCATGGAGCAAAATTTTTGCAACGTTGTAATTGAACCGCACTGTTAGAAAAAACATTTCGATTTGTTTCTTCATCATTTTGTTAGTGCAAAATGTCTCGCTCCCGGGTGGGCTCGAACCACCCACCTTTCGGTTAACAGCCGAACGCGATGCCTATTGCGCCACGGAGGCCATTGGAGAACTTGCCATATTCTTCTCGCGGTGTCCGAAATGTTAGTAGAAAACTAGGACATAATCCATTTGTGCTCCATTGGCGCAGTTGGTTAGCGCGTGGTACTTATAGGACTGAGAAATGCCGAGGTCGGGAGTTCGATCCTCCCATGGAGCAAAATTTTTGCAACGTTGTAATTGAACCGCACTGTTAGAAAAAACATTTCGATTTGTTTCTTCATCATTTTGTTAGTGCAAAATGTCTTGCTCCCGGGTGGGCTCGAACCACCAATCTTTCGGTTAACAGCCGCACGCGCTGCCTATTGCGCCACGGAAGCCATTGGAGAACTTGCCATACTGGTAGTTTTCGTGAGTTTGGTGTAGGTTATTCTAGCGGTGATTTTCAGTTTTTTAATGAATTCTTCTCGCGGTGTTCGAAATGTTAGTAGTAAACTAGGACATAATTCATTCGTGCTCCATTGGCGCAGTTGGTTAGCGCGTGGTACTTATAGGACTGAGAAATGCCGAGGTCGGGAGTTCGATCCTCCCATGGAGCAAAATTTTTGCAACGTTGTAATTGAACCGCACTGTTAGAAAAAACATTTCGATTTGTTTCTTCATCATTTTGTTAGTGCAAAATGTCTCGCTCCCGGGTGGGCTCGAACCACCCACCTTTCGGTTAACAGCCGAACGCGATGCCTATTGCGCCACGGAGGCCATTGGAGAACTTGCCATATTCTTCTCGCGGTGTCCGAAATGTTAGTAGAAAACTAGGACATAATCCATTTGTGCTCCATTGGCGCAGTTGGTTAGCGCGTGGTACTTATAGGACTGAGAAATGCCGAGGTCGGGAGTTCGATCCTCCCATGGAGCAAAATTTTTGCAACGTTGTAATTGAACCGCACTGTTAGAAAAAACATTTCGATTTGTTTCTTCATCATTTTGTTAGTGCAAAATGTATCGCTCCCGGGTGGGCTCGAACCACCAACCTTTCGGTTAACAGCCGAACGCGCTGCCTATTGCGCCACGGAAGCCATTGGAGAACTTGCCATACTGGTAGTTTTCGTGAGTTTGGTGTAGGTTATTCTAGCGGTGATTTTCAGTTTTCTAATGAATTCTTCTCGCGGTGTTCGAAATGTTAGTAGTAAACTAGGACATAATCCATTTGTGCTCCATTGGCGCAGTTGGTTAGCGCGTGGTACTTATAGGACTGAGAAATGCCGAGGTCGGGAGTTCGATCCTCCCATGGGGCAAAATTTTTGCAACGTTGTAATTGAACCGCACTGTTAGAAAAAACATTTCGATTTGTTTCTTCATCATTTTGTTAGTGCAAAATGTCTCGCTCCCGGGTGGGCTCGAACCACCAACCTTTCGGTTAACAGCCGAACGCGCTGCCTATTGCGCCACGGAAGCCATTGGAGAACTTGCCATATTCTTCTCGCGGTGTCCGAAATGTTAGTAGAAAACTAGGACATAATCCATTTGTGCTCCATTGGCGCAGTTGGTTAGCGCGTGGTACTTATAGGACTAAGAAATGCCGAGGTCGGGAGTTCGATCCTCCCATGGAGCAAAATTTTTGCAACGTTGTAATTGAACCGCACTGTTAGAAAAAAAGCATTTCGATTTGTTTCTTCATCATTTTGTTAGTGCAAAATGTCTCGCTCCCGGGTGGGCTCGAACCACCAACCTTTCGGTTAACAGCCGAACGCGCTGCCTATTGCGCCACGGAAGCCATTGGAGAACTTGCCATACTGGTAGTTTTCGTGAGTTTGGTGTAGGTTATTCTAGCGGTGATTTTCAGTTTTCTAATGAATTCTTTTCGCGGTGTTCGAAATGTTAGTAGTAAACTAGGACATAATCCATTTGTGCTCCAATGGCGCAGTTGGTTAGCGCGTGGTACTTATAGGACTGAGAAATGCCGAGGTCGGGAGTTCGATCCTCCCATGGAGCAAAATTTTTGCAACGTCGTAATTGAACCGCACTGTTGGAAAAGACTCTTCGATTTGTTTCTTCATCATTTTGTTAGTGCAAAATGTCTCGCTCCCGGGTGGGCTCGAACCACCAACCTTTCGGTTAACAGCCGAACGCGCTGCCTATTGCGCCACTGAAGCCATTGGAAAACTTGCCATACTGGTAGTTTTCGTGAGTTTGGTGTAGGTTATTCTAGCGGTGATTTTCAGTTTTCTAATGAATTCTTCTCGCGGTGTTCGAAATGTTAGTAGTAAACTAGGACATAATCCATTTGTGCTCCAATGGCGCACTTGGTTAGCGCGTGGTACTTATAGGACTGAGAAATGCCGAGGTCGGGAGTTCGATCCTCCCATGGAGCAAAATTTTTGCAACGTCGTAATTGAACCGCACTGTTGGAAAAGACTCTTTATCTTTATCTTTATGTCAGTGCTAAACAAAAACACAACAGCAAGTTAGCAGTAACTATCGAAACTGACCGAAAAAAAAATGAACAAGGAAGGGATGACTGCGGGTGGTCAAAAGTAAGTAAATTTTAGTTGAAGGGAATTAGCTTGGCTAAAGTGCTAGTAACCAAACAAATGCTGTCTCCCAATAGCAAGACATTAGGCCTGCCAACGCGCTGCCTACGACCTTAAAAGCACGCAACTGGATGTTCCATTCCGGGGCTGGCCTTTTCAGACCTATTTAAACTGGTACGCACCCCAGGCGATGGCTTAAAAGGGAGGAGCGGTGGAGGGCACATGGATTGAATAGCAGGAGACTTGGAAGGAATATGATAACCAGCCACACGCCAAGAAATTTTCCCTTCGCGAATATCAAACACGATGTTCTTCAACGCAGTCAAATCTTCCCAATACACGCTAGCAACGATCTACTCGAGAACCTTCTCTAGCCACATATATAGCGACGGAGAAATAAAGGTATTCGTTACACCGCGTCGCCAGCCACCACCAAGCCGTCCGCAACCGCCGTCCGCCACCGCCACGCCAGCCGAGCCGGGAAGGACCCAGCCGCCGCCTCCACGCCACGCGCGCCTGCACCCACTCGGCCAGTGCCGCCGGCCCCGCAGCGAGACGAAGCCGGAGGCGCCGACGCCGGAGCGGGAGCGCCGCGACCCACAACCGGCCGCCGATCACAAGAATGGCGAGGCGGTCACCGTGCCGCCCGTCCAGCCTAAACGAATCTCATAATAAATTGTTTTTGTTTTGTTCAAGACAAACAGAAAGATTATATGGTTGACAAACGCTTGGTGGGTCACAAACGCTTGGTGGGTCACAAACGCTTGGTGGGTCAAAAACGCTTGGTGGGTCACAAACGCTTGGTGGGTCACAAACGCTTGGTGGGGCCCACCCGGGAGCGAGACATTTTGCACTAACAAAATGATGAAGAAACAAATCGAAGAGTCTTTTCCAACAGTGCGGTTCAATTACGACGTTGCAAAAATTTTGCTCCATGGGAGGATCGAACTCCCGACCTCGGCATTTCTCAGTCCTATAAGTACCACGCGCTAACCAACTGCGCCATTGGAGCACAAATGGATTATGTCCTAGTTTACTACTAACATTTCGAACACCGCGAAAAGAATTCATTAGAAAACTGAAAATCACCGCTAGAATAACCTACACCAAACTCACGAAAACTACCAGTATGGCAAGTTCTCCAATGGCTTCCGTGGCGCAATAGGCAGCGCGTTCGGCTGTTAACCGAAAGGTTGGTGGTTCGAGCCCACCCGGGAGCGAGACATTTTGCACTAACAAAATGATGAAGAAACAAATCGAAATGCTTTTTTTCTAACAGTGCGGTTCAATTACAACGTTGCAAAAATTTTGCTCCATGGGAGGATCGAACTCCCGACCTCGGCATTTCTTAGTCCTATAAGTACCACGCGCTAACCAACTGCGCCAATGGAGCACAAATGGATTATGTCCTAGTTTTCTACTAACATTTCGGACACCGCGAGAAGAATATGGCAAGTTCTCCAATGGCTTCCGTGGCGCAATAGGCAGCGCGTTCGGCTGTTAACCGAAAGGTTGGTGGTTCGAGCCCACCCGGGAGCGAGACATTTTGCACTAACAAAATGATGAAGAAACAAATCGAAATGTTTTTTCTAACAGTGCGGTTCAATTACAACGTTGCAAAAATTTTGCCCCATGGGAGGATCGAACTCCCGACCTCGGCATTTCTCAGTCCTATAAGTACCACGCGCTAACCAACTGCGCCAATGGAGCACAAATGGATTATGTCCTAGTTTACTACTAACATTTCGAACACCGCGAGAAGAATTCATTAGAAAACTGAAAATCACCGCTAGAATAACCTACACCAAACTCACGAAAACTACCAGTATGGCAAGTTCTCCAATGGCTTCCGTGGCGCAATAGGCAGCGCGTTCGGCTGTTAACCGAAAGGTTGGTGGTTCGAGCCCACCCGGGAGCGATACATTTTGCACTAACAAAATGATGAAGAAACAAATCGAAATGTTTTTTCTAACAGTGCGGTTCAATTACAACGTTGCAAAAATTTTGCTCCATGGGAGGATCGAACTCCCGACCTCGGCATTTCTCAGTCCTATAAGTACCACGCGCTAACCAACTGCGCCAATGGAGCACAAATGGATTATGTCCTAGTTATCTACTAACATTTCGGACACCGCGAGAAGAATATGGCAAGTTCTCCAATGGCCTCCGTGGCGCAATAGGCATCGCGTTCGGCTGTTAACCGAAAGGTGGGTGGTTCGAGCCCACCCGGGAGCGAGACATTTTGCACTAACAAAATGATGAAGAAACAAATCGAAATGTTTTTTCTAACAGTGCGGTTCAATTACAACGTTGCAAAAATTTTGCTCCATGGGAGGATCGAACTCCCGACCTCGGCATTTCTCAGTCCTATAAGTACCACGCGCTAACCAACTGCGCCAATGGAGCACGAATGAATTATGTCCTAGTTTACTACTAACATTTCGAACACCGCGAGAAGAATTCATTAAAAAACTGAAAATCACCGCTAGAATAACCTACACCAAACTCACGAAAACTACCAGTATGGCAAGTTCTCCAATGGCTTCCGTGGCGCAATAGGCAGCGCGTGCGGCTGTTAACCGAAAGATTGGTGGTTCGAGCCCACCCGGGAGCAAGACATTTTGCACTAACAAAATGATGAAGAAACAAATCGAAATGTTTTTTCTAACAGTGCGGTTCAATTGTTTCCATTATGGCAAGTTCTTGGCAGAAAAAAGGCAGCGAAGTTCCTTTCGAAAGCCGAAGTCACCTGAGTTGCGCCACGGAAGCCATTGGAAACTTGCATGAATTCTTCTCGCGGTGTTCGAAATGGTAAACTAGGACCACCCGGTGGCGCAGTTGGTTAGCGCGTGGTACTTATAGGACTGAAATGAATTGAACCGCATGTTAGAAAAAAAATTTCGATTTGTTTCTTCAACAGTTAGAGCGGCTTCGGCTCGAACCACCAACCTTTACGAACGCCACGGCACATTTTGCTCCATGGGAGTTGTCAGTGAACTGGTTAGCGACTTTTCTGAGTCCTAAAGTACCACGCGCTAACCAACTGCAGTCCTAGTTTAATACTAACCGAACACCGCGAGAAGAATTTAGAAACTGAAAATCACCGCTAGAGAACAACGCGTTCGGTGTTACAGCCGAACGCATTGGTGGTTCGCGCCACGGGAGCCATTCTAGCAAACTTTTGCACTCGAACTTGCCATGACTGAGTTTTCGAAAGTTTCTTTCGAAACTGCGGTTCAATTAGTTTTCAGTTCGTTCGAAATGTTAGTAGTAAACTAGGACATAATCCAATTTTTGCTCCAATGGCGCAGTTGGTTCGAGCTCGTGGTACTTATAGGACTGAGAAATTGCCGAGGTCGGGAGTTCGACCTCGGCATGGAGCAAAATTTTTGCAACGTTGTTTGAAGCACTGTTTCAAAAAAAGCATTTCGATTTGTTTCTTCATCATTTTGTTGGTGCAAAATGTCTCGCTCCCGTGGTTCGAACCACCAACCTTTCGGTTAACAGCCGAACCGCTGCCTATGCGAAAATGCCATGAAGAGAATAAATCGCATGTTTTCCTAGTTTACTTATCTAATTACATTTCGGAGTTTTGCTCAAATCGAATTCTTCGGCCGCTTCGAGTAGGAACGCGCTTAACCATTGCGCCATTAATTTTTCAGAACATTGCCTATGAATTCTTCTCGCGGTTTTCGAAATGCGTCAGCTAGAATAACCTTTGTGCTCCACGCAGTTGGTTAGCGCGTGGTAATAGGACGAAAATGCTAGGTCGTGATTCGATGGCCTCCGTGGCAACGTTGTAATTGAACCGCAATAGGCAGCGCATTTCGATTTGGCTGTTCATCATTTTGTTAGTGAAAGTCTCGCTTGGTGGTTCGAACCACCACCCGGGAGCGGTTAACAGCCGAAGACATTTTGCACTAACAAAAAATGATGAAGAGAACAAATCGAAAGTTTTTCCAGTGTAGGTTCAATTACAACGGGCAAAAATTTTGCTCCATGGGAGGATCGAACTCCCGACCTCGGCAAATAGCTCAGTCCTATAAGTACCACGCGCTAACCAACTGCGCCAATTGGAGCACAAATGGATCATAAAGTCCTAGTTTACTACTAACATTTCGAACACCGCCGAGAAGAATTCATTAGAAAACTGAAAATCACCGCTAGAATAACCTACACGTTCACGAAAACTATTTGGTGGTGGCTTCCGTTAGTTATCCTGTTTGGTGCGGGGCGAGACATTTTGGCTAACGTTTCATAATGAATTCTTCTCGCGGTGTTCGAAATGTTAGTAGTAAACTAGGAAGGTGCTTTCGCAGTTGGTTAGCGCGTGGTACTTATAGGACTGAGAAATGCCGACCCGGGAGCGAGATTCCCATGGAGCAAAATTTTTGCTAACGTCGTAATTGAACCGCACTGTTAGAAAACTCTTCGACTTCCATTTTGTTTGCAAAATGTCTCGCTCCCGGGTGGGCTCGAACCAAACCTTTCGGTTAACAGTCTGCTATAACGGAAGCCATTGGCGGTGTCCGAACTTGCCACCCGGGTAGAGACATTTTGCGTGAGTTTTCGTGTAGGTTAATGATTTCGAATGAAATTCGAAATGTTAGTAGTAAACTGTGCGGTTCAATTGTGCTCCAGCAACGCGTGGTACTTAGGACTGAGAAATGCAGCAATCCTCCATGGAGCAAAATTTTTGCAGCGTCTTGAACCGCACTGCAACTTTCGATTTGTTGGAGCCATCATTTTGATTAAAAATGTCACGAAAAACTACCAGTATGCCAAGTTCTCCATATGGCTTCCGTGGCGCAATAGGCAGCGCGTTCGGCTGTTAACCGAAAGGTTGGTGGTTCGAGCCCACCCGGGAGAGACATTTTGCTCTTGATGAAGAGAACAAATCGAAATGTTTTTTCTAACAGTGCGGTTCAATTACATTTGCAAAAATTTTGCTCCATGGGAGGATCGAACTCCCGACCTCGGCATTTCTCAGTCCTATAAGTACCACGCGCTAACCAACTGCGCCAATGAGCACATTGGATTATGTGCCTAGTTTACTACTAACATTTCGAACACCGCGAGAAGAATTCATTAGAAAACTGAAAATCGCCGTAGAATAACCGCACTGTTGAAACTCACGAAAACTACCAGTGGCAAAATTCTCCAATGGCTTCCGTGGCGCAATAGGCGAGCGCCCGGCTGCGTTAACCGAAATTGGTTCGAGCCCACCCGGGAGCGAGACATTTTGCTTCTAACAAAATGATGAAGAGAACAAATCGAATTCTTTTCGCGGTGTTCGATTAGTAAACTAAAATCCATTTTGCTCCATGGGAGGCAGTTGGTTACTCCCGACCTTATAGGACTGAGAAATGCCGAGGTCGGGAGTTCGCATTTCAACGTCGTCCTGTTAGAACCACATTTCGCTTTGTTTCCATCAAATTTTGTCCTAGTTTACTACTAACATTTCGAACAGCGCGAGCGCTGCGAATTTCGCTTCCGTGAAAAATTCATTTCGGAACAGCCGAACGAGACATTTTGCCTAACAAAATGATGAAGCCAAAAGCACGAAAACTTGCCATAGTTCGTTTTCTGTAACAGTTATTCTAGCGGTGTCAGGATTTCGAATTTTGTTCAGTCAAGTAAAACTAGGACATTCCGTTTGCTCCATTGGGCAGTTGGTTAGCGCGTGGTACATAGGACTGAGACCGCCGAGGTCGGGGTTCGATCCTCCCATGGAGCAAAATTTTCAACGTTGTAATTGAACCGCACTGTTAGAAACAAACATTTCGATTTGTTTCTTCATCGTTAGGTTGCAAAATGTTCTCCATGGGGGCTCGAATACGACCCGAACGCGCTTTCGTCAGTCGCTATAAGCCACCACGCGCTAACCATTTGCGCTCACAAATGAATTATGTCTAGTTTACTACTAATCGATTTCGAACACCGCGAGAAGAATTCATTAGAAAACTGAAAATCACCGCTAGAATAACCTACACGAAACTCACGAAAACTACCAGTATGGCAAGTTCTCCAGGCTTCCACGCGCAATAGGCAGCGCGTTCGGCTGTTAACCGAAAGGTTGGAGTTCGACCCACCCGGGATTTCCTAGTTTGCGAATAATTCATTTTGCACTAATAATCCTAAAATGTTAGTAGTAAACTAGGACATAATCCATGAAATGGAATAACTTGATAGGACTCGAAATGCCGAGGTCGGGAGTTTTTTCTATGGAGCAAAATTTTTGCAACGTGCGTTAGAAAAAAACATTCAATTACAACGTTGCAAAAATTTTGCTCCATGGGAGGATCGAACTCCCGACCTCGGCTTTCTCAGTCCTATAAGTACCACGCGCTAACCAACTGCGCCATTGGAGCACAAATGGATGTCCTAGTTTACTACTAACATTTCGTGAACACCGCGAGAAGAATTCATTAGAAATTTCACCGTTTCTAGAATAACACACGCTCACGAAAACTACCAGTATGGCAAGTTCTCCAATGGCTTCCGTGGCGCAATAGGCAGCGCGTTCGGCTGTTAACCGAAAGGTTGGTGGTTCGAGCCCACCCGGGAGCGAGACATTTTGCACTAACAAAATGATGAAGAAATAAATCGAAATGTTTTTTCTAACAGTGCGGTTCAATTACAGCGTTGCAAAAATTTTGCTCCATGGGAGGATCGAACTCCCGACCTCGGCATTTCTCAGTCCTATAAGTACCACGCGCTAACCAACTGCGCCAATGGAGCACAAATGGATTATGTCCTAGTTTACTACTAACATTTCGAACACCGCGAGAAGAATTCATTAGAAAACTGAAAATCACCGCTAGAATAACTCACACAGAAATCACGAAAACTACCAGTATGGCAAGTTCTCCAATGGCTTCCGTGGCGCAATAGGCAGCGCGTTCGGCTGTTAACCGAAAGGTTGGTGGTTCGAGCCCACCCGGGAGCGAGACATTTTGCACTAACAAAATGATGAAGAAACAAATCGAAATGTTTTTTCTAACAGTGCGGTTCAATTACAACGTTGCAAAAATTTTGCTCCATGGGAGGATCGAACTCCCGACCTCGGCATTTCTCAGTCCTATAAGTACCACGCGCTAACCAACTGCGCCAATGGAGCACAAATGGATTATGTCCTAGTTTACTACTAACATTTCGAACACCGCGAGAAGAATTCATTAGAAAACTGAAAATCACCGCTAGAATAACCTACACCAAACTCACGAAAACTACCAGTATGGCAAGTTCTCCAATGGCTTCCGTGGCGCAATAGGCAGCGCGTTCGGCTGTTAACCGAAAGGTTGGTGGTTCGAGCCCACCCGGGAGCGAGACATTTTGCACTAACAAAATGATGAAGAAACAAATCGAAATGTTTTTTCTAACAGTGCGGTTCAATTACGACGTTGAGCAAAATGTCTCGCTCAAAAATTTTGCTCCATGGGAGGATCGAACTCCCGACCTCGGCATTTCTCAGTCCTATAAGTACCACGCGCTAACCAACTGCGCCAATGGAGCACAAATGGATTATGTCCTAGTTTACTACTAAACACCGCGAGAAGAATTCATTAGAAAACTGAAAATCACCGCTAGAATAACCTACACCAAACTCACGAAAACTACCAGTATGGCTTTCTCCAATGGCTTCCGTGGCGCAATAGGCAGCTATGAAGTCGTTCGGCTGTTAACCGAAAGGTTGGTGGTTCGAGCCCACCCGGAGCGAGACATTTTGCAACTAACAAAATTTTGCAAGAATGAAGAGAATAAATCGAAATGTTTTTTCTAACAGTGCGGTTCAATTACAACGTTGCAAAAATTTTGCTCCATGGGAGGATCGAACTCCCGACCTCGGCATTTCTCAGTCCTATAAGTACCACGCGCTAACCAACTGCGCCAATGGAGCACAAATGGATTATGTCCTAGTTTACTACTAACATTTCGAACACCGCGAGAAGAATTCATTAGAAAACTGAAAATCACCGCTAGAATAACCTACACGCGGTGTTCGAAATGTCACGAAAACTACCAGTATGGCAAGTTCTCCAATGGCTTCCGTGGCGCAATAGGCAGGCGTTCGGCTGTTAACCGAAAGGTTGGTGGTTCGAGCCCACCCGGGAGCGAGACATTTTGCACTAACAAAATGATGAAGAAACAAATCGAAATGTTTTTTCTAACAGTGCGGTTCAATTACAACGTTGCAAATTTTGCTCCATGGAGAGATCCGACTCCGACCTCGGCATTTCTCAGTCCTATAAGTACCACGCTAACCAACTGCGCCAATGGAGCAAAATGGATTACGTCCTAGTTTACTACTAACATTTCGAACACCGCGAGAAGAATTCATTAGAAAACTGAAAATCACCGCGAGAAACTCACGAAAACTACCAGTATGGCAAGTTCTCCAATGGCTTCCGTGGCGCAATAGGCAGCGCGTTCGGCTGTTAACCGAAAGGTTGGTGGTTCGAGCCCACCCGGGAGCGAGACATTTTGCTCTAACAAAATGATGAAGAGAACAAATCGAAATGTTTTTTCTAACAGTGCGGTTCAATTACAACGTTGCAAAAATTTTGCTCCATGGGAGGATCGGACTCCCCACCTCTGCGTTTCTCAGTCCTGTAAGTACCACGCGCTAACCAACTGCCAATGCCAATGGGTAGCGATGGATTATGTCCTAGTTTACTACTAACATTTCGAACACCGCGAGAAGAATTCATTAGAAAACTGAAAATCACCGCTAGAATGACCTTACATCAAACTCACGAAAACTACCAGTATGGCAAGCTCTCCAATGGCTTCCGTGGCGCAATAGGCAGCGCGTTCGGCTGTTAACCGAAAGGTTGGTGGTTCGAGCCCACCCGGGAGCGAGACATTTTTACTAACGAAATGATGAAGAAACAAATCGAAATGTTTTTTCTAACTGCGGTTCAATTACAACGTTACAAAAATTTTGCTCCGTACGGGAGATCGGACTCCCACCTCTGCGTTTCTCAGTCCTATAAGTACCACGCGCTAACCAACTGCGCCAATGGAGCACGAATGGACTACGTCCTAGTTTACTACTAACATTTCGAACACCGCGAGAAGAATTCATTAGAAAACTGAAAATCACCGCTAGAATAACCTACATCAAACTCACGAAAACTACCAGTATGGCAAGTACTCCAATGGCTTCCGTGGCGCAATAGGCAGCGCGTTCGGCTGTTAACCGAAAGGTTGGTGGTTCGAGCCCACCTCGGGAGCGAGACATTTTGCACTAACAAAATGATGAAGAAAAAAATCGAAATGTTTTTTCATAACAGTGCGGTTCAATTACAACGTTGCAAAAATTTTGCTCCATGGGAGGATCGAACTCCCGACCTCGGCATTAACAGTCCTATAAGTACCACGCGCTGCCTATTGCGCCACGGAAGCCATTGGAGAACTTGCCATATTCTGGTAGTTTTCTACTAACATTTCGAACACCGCGAGAAAACTAGGACATGTCCATTTGTGCTCCATTGGACTGAGAACCGAGGTCGGGAGTTCGATCCTCCCGCAAAATTTTTGCAACGTCGTAATTGAACCGCACTGTTAGAAAAAAATCGATTTGTTTCTTCATCATTTTGTTAGTGCAAAATGTCTCGCTCCATGGGTGGGCTCGAACCACCAACCTTTCGGTTAACAGCCGACGCGCTGCCTATTGCGCCACGGAGCACAAATGGAACTGGTCCTAGTTTCTAGCGGTGATTTTCAGTTTTCTAATGAATTCTTCTCGCGGTGTTCGAAATGTTAGTAGTAAACTAGGACATAATCCATTTGTGCTCCATTGGCGCAGTTGGTTAGCGCGTGGTACTTATAGGACTGAGAAATGCCGAGGTCGGGAGTTCGATCCTCCCATGGAGCAAAATTTTTGCAACGTTGTAATTGAACCGCACTGTTAGAAAAAACATTTCGATTTGTTTCTTCATCATTTTGTTAGTGCAAAATGTCTCGCTCCCGGGTGGGCTCGAACCACCAACCTTTCGGTTAACAGCCGAACGCGCTGCCTATTGCGCCACGGAAGCCAAATGGAGAACTTGCCACACTAATATTTCGAACAGTGATGAAGAATTATTAGAAAACTAATGAATTCTTCTCGCGGTTCCGTCGATCAGAGCCCAGGGAGCGAGACATTTTGCACTAACAAAATGATCCTTTTGCAGTGCGGTTAGCGCGTTACAACGTTGCAAACTGATTTTGCTCCATGGGAGTTCGAACTCCCATGGCAAAATTTTTGTCCGTATAATAACACGCGTTAGAAAAAACATTTCGATTTGGAGCACATCATTCATGTCCTCCCGGGTGGGCTCGAGTACCAGCCGAACGCGCTGCCTATTGCACCGCGAACTGGAGTTTTCGCGCCCATTTTCTGCGGTGTTCGAAATGTTAGTAGTAAACTAGGACAAAAATGGCTCCATGGCGCAGTTGGTTAGCGCGTTCGGTACTGTTACTGAGAAATGCCGAGGTCGAGTTCACCTCCCATGAGCAAAATTTTTGCAACGTTAATTGAACCGCACTGTTAGAAAAAACATCGATTTGTTTCTTCATCATTTTGTTAGTGCAAAATGTCTAGAACAGCCGAACGCGCTGCCTATTGCGCCACGGAAGCCACGGAAACTTGCGCCATATGGTAGTTTTCGTGATTATGTCTAGTTTACTACTGAACATTTCGAACACCGCGAAAGAATTCATTAGAAAACTGAAAATCACCGCTAGAATAACCTACACCAAACTCACGAAAACTACCAGTTGGCAAGTTCTCCAATGGCTTCAGTGGCGCAATAGGCAGCGCGTTCTTATAGCTGTTAACCGAAAGGTTGGTGGTTCGAGCCCACCCGGGAGCGAGACATTTTGCACTAACAAAATGATGAAGAAACAAATCGAAATGTTTTTTTCTAACAGTGCGGTTCAATTACAACGTTGCAAAATTTTGCTCCATGGGAGGATCGAACTCCCGACCTCGGCATTTCTCAGTCCTATAAGTACCACGCGCTAACCAACTGCGCCAATGGAGCACAAATGGATTATGTCCTTTGGAACTCACGAAAACTGGCTTCACAAGGCAGGTACTTCGGGACTGTTAACCGCCGAGGTCGGGAGTTCGAGCCCACCCGGGAGGAGCAAAATTTTGCAACGTTGTAATTGAACCGCAGTTAGAAAAATTCGATTTTTTCTTCTAATTACTACTAAAATTTTCGCTCCCGCGAGAACTCACCAACCTTTCATTAAAAACGCGCTGCCACCGCCAGAAGCCATTGGATTACATAACCTACGGAAGACATTCTAATGAAACTCACGAAAACTACCAGTATGGACAAGTTCAATGGCTTCCATGGCGCAATAGGCAGCGCGTTCGGCTGTTAAGAAAGGTTGGTGGTTCGAGCCCACCCGGGAGCGAGACATTTTGCACTAACCGCATGATGAGAAAAAATCGAAATTTTTCTTCAACAGTGCGGTTCAATTACGACGTTGCAAAAATTTTGCTCCATGGGAGGATCGAACTCCCAACCTCGGCATTTCTCAGTCCTATAAGTACCACGCGCTAACCAACTGCGCCATGGAGCACGTGAGTTTGGTGTAGGTTATTCTAGCCAGTTTTCTACTAAATTCTTCACCGCGAAGGTGTTCGAAATGTTAGTAGTAAACTAGGACATAATCCATTTGTGCTCCATTGGCGCAGTTGGTTAGCGCGTGGTACTTATAGGACTGAGAAATGCCGAGGTCGGGAGTTCGATCCTCCCATGGAGCAAAATTTTTGCAACGTCGTAATTGAACCGCACTGTTGGAAAAGACATCGATTTATTTCTTCATCATTTTGTTAGTGCAAAATGTCTTGCTCCCGGGTGGGCTCGAACCACCAACCTCTCGGTTAACAGCCGAACGCGCTGCCTATTGCGCCACGGAAGCCATTGGAGAACTTGCCATATTTTCTCGCGGTGAAGTTTTCAATAGAAACTGAAAACACACTAAACTCACGAAAATCCGTTGTGCTCCATTGGCGCAGTAGGCAGCGCGTGGTCGGCTGAGAACCGAGGTTGGTGGTTCGATCCCACCCGGGAGCGAGAATTTTGCACTAACAAAATGATGAACTGAAAAAATCGAAATGTTTTTTCTTCAGTGCATTTCAATTACGACGTTGCAAAATTTTGCTCCATGGTGGGATCGAACTCCCGACCTCGGCATTTCTCAGTGCCTATTGCGTACCACGCTAAGCCAACTGCGCCATTGGAGCACAAATGGATTATGTCCAGTTTACTACTAGTTCGAACACCGCGAGAAGATTCTAGCGGTGATTAGAAAACTGAAAATCACCGCTAGAATAATTCTTCTCGCGGTCACGAAATACCAGTATGGCAAGTTCCAATGGCTTCCAATGGCGCAATTGGCAGCGCGTGGCTGTTAACCGAAAGGTTGGGAGTTCGATCCTCACCATGGAGCAAAATTTTGCAACGTTGTAATTTGCACTGTTAAAAAAACATTTCGATTTATTCTCTTCAGATTTTCAACAAAAAATGTCTCGCTCCCGGGTGGGCTCGAACACCAACCTTTCGTGAACGCGTTGCCTATTGCAACGGAAGCCATTGCAAAAGTTTTAGCTGAGTTTGGCGAGAGGATTTTCAGTTTTCTAATGAATTCTTCTCGCGGTGTTCGAAATATTAGAAACTAGGACATAATCCATTTGTGCTCCATTGGCGCAGTTGACCGCGTGGCACTTATAGGACTGAGAAATGCCGAGGTCGGGAGTTCGATCCTCCCATGGAGCAAAATTTTTGCAACGTCGTAATTGAACCGCACTGTTGGAAAAAACTTTCGATTTATTCTCTTCATCATAAGTAACCACGCCTTTCGGTTAACAGCCGAACGCGCTGCCATTGGAGCACAAATGGAGTTTTCCTAGTTTACTACTAACATATTCGAACACCGCGAGAAGATTTCAGTTTTCTAATGAAAATTCACCGCTAAATAACCTAGTAAACTCAGAAAACTACCATTGGTAAGTTCTCCAATGGCTTCCGTGGCGCAATAGGCAGCGCGTTCGGCTGAGAACCGAAAGGTTGGGGTTCGAGCCCACCCATGGAGCGAGACATTTTGCAACTAACAAAACCGCATGTTAGAAAAAACATTTCGATTGTTTTTTCATCAGTGCGGTTCAATTAGTGCAAAATGTTCGCTCCCGGGTGGGCTCGAACCACCAACCTTTCGGTTAACAGCCGAACGCGCTGCCTATCGCCACGGAAGCCATGAACTTGCCATACTGGTAGTTTTCGTGAGTTTCGCATGATTTTCAGTTTTCAATGAATTCTTCTCGCGGTGTTCGAAATATTACCAGTAAACTAGGACATAATCCATTTGTGCTCCATTGGCGCAGTTGGTTAGCGCGTGGTACTTATAGGACTGAGAAATGCCGAGGTCGGGAGTTCGATCTCCCATGGAGCAAAATTTTTGCAACGTTGTAACAACCGCACTGTTAGAAAAAACATTTCGATTTGTTCTTCATTTTTGTTAGCAAAATGTCTCGCTCCCGGGTGGGCTCGACTGTTAACCGAAAGGTTGGTGGTTCGAGCCCACCCGGGAGCGAGACATTTTGCACTAAGAAAATGATGAAGAGAATAAATCGAAATGTTTTTTCTAACAGTGCGGTTCAATTACGACGTTGCAAAAGTTTTGCTCCATGGGAGGATCGAACTCCCGACCTCGGCATTTCTCAGTCCTATAAGTACCACGCGCTAACCAACTGCGCCAATGGAGCACAAATGGATTATGTCCTAGTTTACTACTAATATTTCGAACACCGCGAGAAGAATTCATTAGAAAACTGAAAATCACCGCTAGAATAACCTACACGAAACTCACGAAAACTACCAGTATGGCTAAGTTTTCCAATGGCTTCCGTGGCGCAATAGGCAGCGCGTTCGGCTGTTAACCGAAAGGTTGGTGGTTCGAGCCCACCCGGGAGCGAGACATTTTGCACTAACAAAATGATGAAGAAACAAATCGAAATGTTTTTTCTAACAGTGCGGTTCAATTACGACGTTGCAAAAATTTTGCTCCATGGGAGGATCGAACTCCCGACCTCGGCATTTCTCAGTCCTATAAGTACCACGCGCTAACCAACTGCGCCAATGGAGCACAAATGGATCATGTCCTAGTTTACTACTAATATTTCGAACACCGCGAGAAGAATTCATTAGAAAACTGAAAATCACCGCTAGAATAACCTACACGAAACTCACGAAAACTACCAGTATGGCAAGTTTTCCAATGGCTTCCGTGGCGCAATAGGCAGCGCGTTCGGCTGTTAACCGAAAGGTTGGTGGTTCGAGCCCACCCGGGAGCGAGACATTTTGCACTAAAAAAATGATGAAGAGAACAAATCGAAATGTTTTTTCTAACAGTGCGGTTCAATTACAACGTTGCAAAAATTTTGCTCCATGGGAGGATCGAACTCCCGACCTCGGCATTTCTCAGTCCTATAAGTACCACGCGCTAACCAACTGCGCCAATGGAGCACAAATGGATCATGTCCTAGTTTACTACTAATATTTCGAACACCGCGAGAAGAATTCATTAGAAAACTGAAAATCACCGCTAGAATAACCTACACGAAACTCACGAAAACTACCAGTATGGCAAGTTTTCCAATGGCTTCCGTGGCGCAATAGGCAGCGCGTTCGGCTGTTAACCGAAAGGTTGGTGGTTCGAGCCCACCCGGGAGCGAGACATTTTGCACTAAGAAAATGATGAAGAGAATAAATCGAAATGTTTTTTCTAACAGTGCGGTTCAATTACGACGTTGCAAAAATTTTGCTCCATGGGAGGATCGAACTCCCGACCTCGGCATTTCTCAGTCCTATAAGTACCACGCGCTAACCAACTGCGCCAATGGAGCACAAATGGATCATGTCCTAGTTTACTACTAATATTTCGAACACCGCGAGAAGAATTCATTAGAAAACTGAAAATCACCGCTAGAATAACCTACACAGAACTCACGAAAACTACCAGTATGGCTAGTTTTCCAATGGCTTCCGTGGCGCAATAGGCAGCGCGTTCGGCTGTTAACCGAAAGGTTGGTGGTTCGAGCCCACCCGGGAGCGAGACATTTTGCACTAACAAAATGATGAAGAAACAAATCGAAATGTTTTTTCTAACAGTGCGGTTCAATTACAACGTTGCAAAAATTTTGCTCCATGGGAGGATCGAACTCCCGACCTCGGCATTTCTCAGTCCTATAAGTACCACGCGCTATCCAACTGCGCCAATGGGCACAAATGGATTATCAACCAACTGCGCCAATGGAGCACAAATGGATCATGTCCTAGTTTACTACTAATATTTCGAACACCGCGAGAAGAATTCACTAGAAAACTGAAAATCACCGCTAGAATAACCTACCCAAACTCACGAAAACTACCAGTATGGTAAGTTCTCCAATGGCTTCCGTGGCGCAATAGGCAGCGCGTTCGGCTGTTAACCGAAAGGTTGGTGGTTCGAGCCCACCCGGGAGCGAGACATTTTGCACTAAGAAAATGATGAAGAGAATAAATCGAAATGTTTTTTCTAACAGTGCGGTTCAATTACGACGTTGCAAAAGTTTTGCTCCATGGGAGGATCGAACTCCCGACCTCGGCATTTCTCAGTCCTATAAGTACCACGCGCTAACCAACTGCGCCAATGGAGCACAAATGGATCATGTCCTAGTTTACTACTAATATTTCGAACACCGCGAGAAGAATTCACTAGAAAACTGAAAATCACCGCTAGAATAACCTACACGAAACTCACGAAAACTACCAGTATGGTAAGTTCTCTAATGGCTTCCGTGGCGCAATAGGCAGCGCGTTCGGCTGTTAACCGAAAGGTTGGTGGTTCGAGCCCACCCGGGAGCGAGACATTTTGCACTAACAAAATGATGAAGAAACAAATCGAAATGTTTTTTCTAACAGTGCGGTTCAATTACAACGTTGCAAAAATTTTGCTCCATGGGAGGATCGAACTCCCGACCTCGGCATTTCTCAGTCCTATAAGTACCACGCGCTAACCAACTGCGCCAATGGAGCACAAATGGAAAACGTCCTAGTTTACTACTAACATTTCGAACACCGCGAGAAGAATTCATTAGAAACTCACGAAAACTACCAGTATGGCAAGTTCTCCAATGGCTTCCGTGGCGCAATAGGCAGCGCGTTCGGCTGTTAACCGAAAGGTTGGTGGTTCGAGCCCACCCGGGAGCGAGACATTTTGCACTAAGAAAATGATGAAGAGAATAAATCGAAATGTTTTTTCTAACAGTGCGGTTCAATTACGACGTTGCAAAAATTTTGCTCCATGGGAGGATCGAACTCCCGACCTCGGCATTTCTCAGTCCTATAAGTACCACGCGCTAACCAACTGCGCCAATGGAGCACAAATGGATTATGTCCTAGTTTACTACTAATATTTCGAACACCGCGAGAAGAATATTAGAAAACTGAAAATCACCGCTAGAATAACCTACACAGAAACTCACGAAAACTACCAGTCAAGTTTACCAATGGCTTCCGTGGCGCAATAGGCAGCGCGTTCGGCTGTTAACCGAAAGGTTGGTGGTTCGAGCCCACCCGGGTGCGAGACATTTTGCACTAACAAAATGATGAAGAAACAAATCGAAATGTTTTTTCTAACAGTGCGGTTCAATTACGACGTTGCAAAAATTTTGCTCCATGGGAGGATCGAACTCCCGACCTCGGCATGTCTCAGTCCTATAAGTACCACGCGCTAACCAACTGCGCCATTGGAGCACAAATGGATTATGTCCTAGTTTACTACTAACATTTCGAACACCGCGAGAAGAATTCATTAGAAAACTGATCACCGGCCTACAAGTCACGAAAACTACCAGTATGGCAAGTCCAATGGCTTCCGTGGCGCAATAGGCAGCGCGTTCGGCTGTTAACCGAAAGGTTGGTGGTTCGAGCCCACCCGGGAGCGAGACATTTTGCACTAACAAAATGATGAAGAAACAAATCGAAATGTTTTTTCTAACAGTGCGGTTCAATTACGACGTTGCAAAAATTTTGCTCCATGGGAGGATCGAACTCCCGACCTCGGCATTTCTCAGTCCTATAAGTACCACGCGCGAACCAACTGCGCCAATGGAGCACAAATGGATTATGTCCTAGTTTACTACTAATATTTCGAACACCGCGAGAAGAATTCATTAGAAAACTGAAAATCACCGCTAGAATAACCTACACGAAACTCACGAAAACTACCAGTATGGCTAGTTTTCCAATGGCTTCCGTGGCGCAATAGGCAGCGCGTTCGGCTGTTAACCGAAAGGTTGGTGGTTCGAGCCCACCCGGGAGCGAGACATTTTGCACTAAGAAAATGATGAAGAGAATAAATCGAAATGTTTTTTCTAACAGTGCGGTTCAATTACGACGTTGCAAAAATTTTGCTCCATGGGAGGATCGAACTCCCGACCTCGGCATTTCTCAGTCCTATAAGTACCACGCGCTAACCAACTGCGCCATTGGAGCACAAATGGATTATGTCCTAGTTTACTACTAACATTTCGAACACCGCGAGAAGAATATGGCAAGTTCTCCAATGGCTTCCGTGGCGCAATAGGCAGCGCGTTCGGCTGTTAACCGAAAGGTTGGTGGTTCGAGCCCACCCGGGAGCGAGACATTTTGCACTAACAAAATGATGAAGAAACAAATCGAAATGTTTTTTCTAACAGTGCGGTTCAATTACAACGTTGCAAAAATTTTGCTCCATGGGAGGATCGAACTCCCGACCTCGGCAAGTCTCAGTCCTATAAGTACCACGCGCTAACCAACTGCGCCATTGGAGCACAAATGGATTATGTCCTAGTTTACTACTAACATTTCGAACACCGCGAGAAGAATTCATTAGAAAACACCGCGAATAACCTACACGAAACTCACGAATACCAGTATGGCAAGTTCTCCAATGGCTTCCGTGGCGCAATAGGCAGCGCGTTCGGCTGTTAACCGAAAGGTTGGTGGTTCGAGCCCACCCGGGAGCGAGACATTTTGCACTAACAAAATGATGAAGAAACAAATCGAAATGCTTTTTTTCTAACAGTGCGGTTCAATTACGACGTTGCAAAAATTTTGCTCCATGGGAGGATCGAACTCCCGACCTCGGCATTTCTCAGTCCTATAAGTACCACGCGCTAACCAACTGCGCCAATGGAGCACAAACGGATCATGTCCTAGTTCACTACTAATATTTCGAACACCGCGAGAAGAATTCATTAGGAAAATCACCGCTAGTTCTCCAATGTATGCTTCCCAATGGCTTCCGGGCGCAATAGGCAGCGCGTTCGGCTGTTAATCGAAAGGTTGGTGGTTCGAGCCCACCCGGGAGCGAGACATTTTGCACTAACAAAATGATGAAGAAACAAATCGAAATGTTTGTTTCTAACAGTGCGGTTCAATTACAACGTTGCAAAAATTTTGCTCCATGGGAGGATCGAACTCCCGACCTCGGCATTTCTCAGTCCTATAAGTACCACGCGCTAACCAACTGCGCCAATGGAGCACAAATGGATCATGTCCTAGTTTTTTTCTACTAACATTTCGGGACACCGCGAGAACGAATGCGCCATGGCAGAAGTTGGCAAGTCTCCGAATGGCTTCCGTGGCGCAATAGGCAGCGCGTTCGGCTGTTAACCGAGAGGTTGGTGGTTCGAGCCCACCCGGGAGCGAGACATTTTGCACTAACAAAATGATGAAGAGAATAAATCGAAATGTTTTTTCTAACAGTGCGGTTCAATTACGACGTTGCAAAAATTTTGCTCCATGGGAGGATCGAACTCCCGACCTCGGCATTTCTCAGTCCTATAAGTACCACGCGCTAACCAACTGCGCCAATGGAGCACAAATGGATTATGTCCTAGTTTACTACTAACATTTCGAACACCGCGAGAAGAATTCATTAGAAAACTGAAAATCACCGCTAGAATAACCTACACGAAACTCACGAAAACTACCAGTATGGCAAGTTCTCCAATGGCTCCGTGGCGCAATAGGCAGCGCGTTCGGCTGTTAACCGAAAGGTTGGTGGTTCGAGCCCACCCGGGAGCGAGACATTTTGCACTAACAAAATGATGAAGAAACAAATCGAAATGTTTGTTTCTAACAGTGCGGTTCAATTACAACGTTGCAAAAATTTTGCTCCATGGGAGGATCGAACTCCCGACCTCGGCAAGTCTCAGTCCTATAAGTACCACGCGCTAACCAACTGCGCCAATGGAGCACAAATGGATCATGTCCTAGTTTACTACTAACATTTCGAACACCGCGAGAAGAATATAAGTTCTCCAATGGCTTCCGTGGCGCAATAGGCAGCGCGTTCGGCTGTTAACCGAAAGGTTGGTGGTTCGAGCCCACCCGGGAGCGAGACATTTTTTGCACTAAGAAAATGATGAAGAGAATAAATCGAAATGTTTTTTCTAACAGTGCGGTTCAATTACGACGTTGCAAAAATTTTGCTCCATGGGAGGATCGAACTCCCGACCTCGGCATTTCTCAGTCCTATAAGTACCACGCGCTAACCAACTGCGCCAATGGAGCACAAATGGATTATGTCCTAGTTTACTACTAACATTTCGAACACCGCGAGAAGAATATGGCAAGTTTTCCAATGGCTTCCGTGGCGCAATAGGCAGCGCGTTCGGCTGTTAACCGAAAGGTTGGTGGTTCGAGCCCACCCGGGAGCGAGACATTTTGCACTAACAAAATGATGAAGAAACAAATCGAAATGTTTTTTCTAACAGTGCGGTTCAATTACAACGTTGCAAAAGTTTTGCTCCATGGGAGGATCGAACTCCCGACCTCGGCATGTCTCAGTCCTATAAGTACCACGCGCTAACCAACTGCGCCATTGGAGAACAAATGGATTATGTCCTAGTTTACTACTAACATTTCGATTCATCGAACACCGCGAGAAGAATATATGGCAAGTTCTCCAATGGCTTCCGTGGCGCAATAGGCAGCGCGTTCGGCTGTTAACCGAAAGGTTGGTGGTTCGAGCCCACCCGGGAGCGAGACATTTTGCACTAACAAAATGATGAAGAAACAAATCGAAATGTTTGTTTCTAACAGTGCGGTTCAATTACAACGTTGCAAAAATTTTGCTCCATGGGAGGATCGAACTCCCGACCTCGGCATTTCTCAGTCCTATAAGTACCACGCGCTAACCAACTGCGCCATTGGAGCACAAATGGATTATGTCCTAGTTTACTACTAACATTTCGAACACCGCGAGAAGAATATGGCAAGTTCTCCAATGGCTTCCGTGGCGCAATAGGCAGCGCGTTCGGCTGTTAACCGAAAGGTTGGTGGTTCGAGCCCACCCGGGTGCGAGACATTTTGCACTAACAAAATGATGAAGAAACAAATCGAAATGTTTGTTTCTAACAGTGCGGTTCAATTACAACGTTGCAAAAATTTTGCTCCATGGGAGGATCGAACTCCCGACCTCGGCAAGTCTCAGTCCTATAAGTACCACGCGCTAACCAACTGCGCCATTGGAGCACAAATGGATTATGTCCTAGTTTACTACTAACATTTCGGACACCGCGAGAAGAATTCATTAGAAACCTGAAAATCACGCTAGAATAACCTACACGAAACTCACGAAAACTACCAGTATGGCAAGTTCTCCAATGGCTTCCGTGGCGCAATAGGCAGCGCGTTCGGCTGTTAACCGAAAGGTTGGTGGTTCGAGCCCACCCGGGAGCGAGACATTTTGCACTAACAAAATGATGAAGAAACAAATCGAAATGTTTGTTTCTAACAGTGCGGTTCAATTACAACGTTGCAAAAATTTTGCTCCATGGGAGGATCGAACTCCCGACCTCGGCATTTCTCAGTCCTATAAGTACCACGCGCTAACCAACTGCGCCATAGCACAAATGGATTATGTCCTAGTTTACTACTAACATTTCGAACACCGCGAGAAGAATATGGCAAGTTCTCCAATGGCTTCCGTGGCGCAATAGGCAGCGCGTTCGGCTGTTAACCGAAAGGTTGGTGGTTCGAGCCTCACCCGGGAGCGAGACATTTTGCACTAACAAAATGATGAAGAAACAAATCGAAATGTTTTTTGCTAACAGTGCGGTTCAATTACAACGTTGCAAAAATTTTGCTCCATGGGAGGATCGAACTCCCGACCTCGGCATGTCTCAGTCCTATAAGTACCACGCGCTAACCAACTGCGCCATTGGAGCACAAATAGATTATGTCCTAGTTTACTACTAACATTTCGAACACCGCGAGAAGAATTCATTAGAAAACTGAAAATCACCGCTAGAATAACCTACACCAAACTCACGAAAACTACCAGTATGGCAAGTTCTCCAATGGCTTCCGTGGCGCAATAGGCAGCGCGTTCGGCTGTTAACCGAAAGGTTGGTGGTTCGAGCCCACCCGGGAGCGAGACATTTTGCACTAACAAAATGATGAAGAAACAAATCGAAATGTTTTTTCTAACAGTGCGGTTCAATTACAACGTTGCAAAAATTTTGCTCCATGGGAGGATCGAACTCCCGACCTCGGCATTTCTCAGTCCTATAAGTACCACGCGCTAACCAACTGCGCCAATGGAGCACAAATGGATTATGTCCTAGTTTTCTACTAACATTTCGGACACCGCGAGAAGAATATGGCAAGTTCTCCAATGGCTTCGTGGCGCAATAGGCAGCGCGTTCGGCTGTTAACCGAAAGGTTGGTGGTTCGAGCCCACCCGGGAGCGAGACATTTTGCACTAAGAAAATGAAGAAGAGAATAAATCGAAATGTTTTTTCTAACAGTGCGGTTCAATTACGACGTTGCAAAAATTTTGCTCCATGGGAGGATCGAACTCCCGACCTCGGCATTTCTCAGTCCTATAAGTACCACGCGCTAACCAACTGCGCCATTGGAGCACAAATAGATTATGTCCTAGTTTACTACTAACATTTCGAACACCGCGAGAAGAATTCATTAGAAAACTGAAAATCACCGCTAGAATAACCTACAACAAACTCACGAAAACTACCAGTATGGCAAGTTTCCCTATGGCTTCCGTGGCGCAATAGGCAGCGCGTTCGGCTGTTAACCGAAAGGTTGGTGGTTCGAGCCCACCCGGGAGCGAGACATTTTGCACTAACAAAACGATGAAGAAACAAGTCGAAATGCTTTTTCTAACAGTGCGGTTCAATTACGACGTTGCAAAAATTTTGCTCCATGGGAGGATCGAACTCCCGACCTCGGCATTTCTCAGTCCTATAAGTACCACGCGCTAACCAACTGCGCCAATGGAGCACAAATGGATCATGTCCTAGTTTACTACTAATATTTCGAACACCGCGAGAAGAATTCATTAGAAACCTGAAAATCACCGCTAGAATAACCTACACGAAACTCACGAAAACTACCAGTATGGCTAGTTTCCCAATGGCTTCCGTGGCGCAATAGGCAGCGCGTTCGGCTGTTAACCGAAAGGTTGGTGGTTCGAGCCCACCCGGGAGCGAGACATTTTGCACTAAGAAAATGATGAAGAGAATAAATCGAAATGTTTTTTCTAACAGTGCGGTTCAATTACGACGTTGCAAAAATTTTGCTCCATGGGAGGATCGAACTCCCGACCTCGGCATTTCTCAGTCCTATAAGTACCACGCGCTAACCAACTGCGCCAATGGAGCACAAATGGATCATGTCCTAGTTTACTACTAATATTTCGAACACCGCGAGAAGAATTCATTAGAAACCTGAAAATCACCGCTAGAATAACCTACACGAAACTCACGAAAACTACCAGTATGGCAAGTTTTCCAATGGCTTCCGTGGCGCAATAGGCAGCGCGTTCGGCTGTTAACCGAAAGGTTGGTGGTTCGAGCCCACCCGGGAGCGAGACATTTTGCACCAACAAAATGATGAAGAAACAAATCGAAATGCTTTTTTTCTAACAGTGCGGTTCAATTACAACGTTGCAAAAATTTTGCTCCATGGGAGGATCGAACTCCCGACCTCGGCATGTCTCAGTCCTATAAGTACCACGCGCTAACCAACTGCGCCAATGGAGCACGAACGGATTATGTCCTAGTTTTCTACTAACATTTCGGACACCGCGAGAAGAATTCATTAGAAAACTGAAAATCACCGCTAGAATAACCTACACCAAACTCACGAAAACTACCAGTATGGCAAGTTTCCCTATGGCTTCCGTGGCGCAATAGGCAGCGCGTTCGGCTGTTAACCGAAAGGTTGGTGGTTCGAGCCCACCCGGGAGCGAGACATTTTGCACCAACAAAATGATGAAGAAACAAATCGAAATGCTTTTTTTCTAACAGTGCGGTTCAATTACAACGTTGCAAAAATTTTGCTCCATGGAAGGATCGAACTCCCGACCTCGGCATGTCTCAGTCCTATAAGTACCACGCGCTAACCAACTGCGCCAATGGAGCACAAATGGGTTATGTCCTAGTTTTCTACTAACATTTCGGACACCGCGAGAAGAATATGGCAAGTTCTCCAATGGCTTCCGTGGCGCAATAGGCAGCGCGTTCGGCTGTTAACCGAAAGGTTGGTGGTTCGAGCCCACCCGGGAGCGAGACATTTTGCACTAACAAAATGATGAAGAAACAAATCGAAATGTTTTTTCTAACAGTGCGGTTCAATTACAACGTTGCAAAAATTTTGCTCCATGGGAGGATCGAACTCCCGACCTCGGCATTTCTCAGTCCTATAAGTACCACGCGCTAACCAACTGCGCCAATGGAGCACAAATGGATTATGTCCTAGTTTTCTACTAACATTTCGGACACCGCGAGAAATTCATTAGAATATGGCAAGTTCTCCAATGGCTTCCGTGGCGCAATAGGCAGCGCGTTCGGCTGTTAACCGAAAGGTTGGTGGTTCGAGCCCACCCGGGAGCGAGACATTTTGCACTAACAAAATGATGAAGAAACAAATCGAAATGTTTTTTTCTAACAGTGCGGTTCAATTACAACGTTGCAAAAATTTTGCTCCATGCGAGGATCGAACTCCCGACCTCGGCAAGTCTCAGTCCTATAAGTACCACGCGCTAACCAACTGCGCCAATGGAGCACAAATGGATTGTGTCCTAGTTTTCTACTAACATTTCGGACACCGCGAGAAGAATATGGCAAGTTCTCCAATGGCTTCCGTGGCGCAATAGGCAGCGCGTTCGGCTGTTAACCGAAAGGTTGGTGGTTCGAGCCCACCCGGGAGCGAGACATTTTGCACTAACAAAATGATGAAGAAACAAATCGAAATGTTTTTTCTAACAGTGCGGTTCAATTACAACGTTGCAAAAATTTTGCTCCATGGGAGGATCGAACTCCCGACCTCGGCATGTCTCAGTCCTATAAGTACCACGCGCTAACCAAATGCGCCAATGGAGCACAAATGGATTATGTCCTAGTTTTCTACTAACATTTCGGACACCGCGAGAAGAATATGGCAAGTTCTCCAATGGCTTCCGTGACGCAATAGGCAGCGCGTTCGGCTGTTAACCGAAAGGTTGGTGGTTCGAGCCCACCCGGGAGCGAGACATTTTGCACTAACAAAATGATGAAGAAACAAATCGAAATGTTTTTTCTAACAGTGCGGTTCAATTACAACGTTGCAAAAATTTTGCTCCATGGGAGGATCGAACTCCCGACCTCGGCATGTCTCAGTCCTATAAGTACCACGCGCTAACCAACTGCGCCAATGGAGCACAAATGGATTATGCCCTAGTTTTCTACTAACATTTCGGACACCGCGAGAAGAATATGGCAAGTTCTCCAATGGCTTCCGTGGCGCAATAGGCAGCGCGTTCGGCTGTTAACCGAAAGGTTGGTGGTTCGAGCCCACCCGGGAGCGAGACATTTTGCACTAACAAAATGATGAAGAAACAAATCGAAATGTTTTTTCTAACAGTGCGGTTCAATTACAACGTTGCAAAAATTTTGCTCCATGCGAGGATCGAACTCCCGACCTCGGCAAGTCTCAGTCCTATAAGTACCACGCGCTAACCAACTGCGCCAATGGAGCACAAATGGATTATGTCCTAGTTTTCTACTAACATTTCGGACACCGCGAGAAGAATATGGCAAGTTCTCCAATGGCTTCCGTGGCGCAATAGGCAGCGCGTTCGGCTGTTAACCGAAAGGTTGGTGGTTCGAGCCCACCCGGGAGCGAGACATTTTGCACTAACAAAATGATGAAGAAACAAATCGAAATGTTTTTTCTAACAGTGCGGTTCAATTACAACGTTGCAAAAATTTTGCTCCATGGGAGGATCGAACTCCCGACCTCGGCATGTCTCAGTCCTATAAGTACCACGCGCTAACCAACTGCGCCAATGGAGCACAAATGGATTATGTCCTAGTTTTCTACTAACATTTCGGACACCGCGAGAAGAATATGGCAAGTTCTCCAATGGCTTCCGTGGCGCAATAGGCAGCGCGTTCGGCTGTTAACCGAAAGGTTGGTGGTTCGAGCCCACCCGGGAGCGAGACATTTTGCACTAACAAAATGATGAAGAAACAAATCGAAATGTTTTTTCTAACAGTGCGGTTCAATTACAACGTTGCAAAAATTTTGCTCCATGGGAGGATCGAACTCCCGACCTCGGCATGTCTCAGTCCTATAAGTACCACGCGCTAACCAACTGCGCCAATGGAGCACAAATGGATTATGTCCTAGTTTTCTACTAACATTTCGGACACCGCGAGAAGAATATGGCAAGTTCTCCAATGGCTTCCGTGGCGCAATAGGCAGCGCGTTCGGCTGTTAACCGAAAGGTTGGTGGTTCGAGCCCACCCGGGAGCGAGACATTTTGCACTAACAAAATGATGAAGAAACAAATCGCAATGTTTTTTCTAACAGTGCGGTTCAATTACAACGTTGCAAAAATTTTGCTCCATGCGAGGATCGAACTCCCGACCTCGGCATTTCTCAGTCCTATAAGTACCACGCGCTAACCAACTGCGCCATTGGAGCACAAATGGATTATGTCCTAGTTTACTACTAACATTTCGAACACCGCGAGAAGAATTCATTAGAAAACTGAAAATCACCGCTAGAATAACCTACACCAAACTCACGAAAACTACCAGTATGGCAAGTTTCCCTATGGCTTCCGTGGCGCAATAGGCAGCGCGTTCGGCTGTTAACCGAAAGGTTGGTGGTTCGAGCCCACCCGGGAGCGAGACATTTTGCACTAACAAAATGATGAAGAAACAAATCGAAATGCTTTTTTCTAACAGTGCGGTTCAATTACAACGTTGCAAAAATTTTGCTCCATGCGAGGATCGAACTCCCGACCTCGGCAAGTCTCAGTCCTATAAGTACCACGCGCTAACCAACTGCGCCATTGGAGCACAAATGGATTATGTCCTAGTTTACTACTAACATTTCGAACACCGCGAGAAGAATTCATTAGAAAACTGAAAATCACCGCTAGAATAACCTACACCAAACTCACGAAAACTACCAGTTTGGCAAGTTCTACAATGGCTTCCGTGGCGCAATACGCAGTGCGTTCGGCTGTTAACCGAAAGGTTGGTGGTTCGAGCCCACCCGGGAGCGATACATTTTGCACTAAGAACATGATGAAGAGAATAAATCGAAATGTTTTTTCTAACAGTGCGGTTCAATTACGACGTTGCAAAAATTTTGCTCCATGGGAGGATCGAACTCCCGACCTCGGCATTTCTCAGTCCTATAAGTACCACGCGCTAACCAACTGCGCCAATGGAGCACAAATGGATTATGTCCTAGTTTTCTACTAACATTTCGGACACCGCGAGAAGAATATGGCAAGTTCTCCAATGGCTTCCGCGGCGCAATAGGCATCGCGTTCGGCTGTTAACCGAAAGGTTGGTGGTTCGAGCCCACCCGGGAGCGAGACATTTTGCACTAACAAAATGATGAAGAAGCAAATCGCAATGTTTTTTCTAACAGTGCGGTTCAATTACAACGTTGCAAAAATTTTGCTCCATGCGAGGATCGAACTCCCGACCTCGGCATTTCTCAGTCCTATAAGTACCACGCGCTAACCAACTGCGCCATTGGAGCACAAATGGATTATGTCCTAGTTTACTACTAACATTTCGAACACCGCGAGAAGAATTCATTAGAAAACTGAAAATCACCGCTAGAATAACCTACACCAAACTCACGAAAACTACCAGTATGGCAAGTTTTCCAATGGCTTCCGTGGCGCAATAGGCAGCGCGTTCGGCTGTTAACCGAAAGGTTGGTGGTTCGAGCCCACCCGGGAGCGAGACATTTTGCACCAACAAAATGATGAAGAAACAAATCGAAATGCTTTTTTTCTAACAGTGCGGTTCAATTACAACGTTGCAAAAATTTTGCTCCATGCGAGGATCGAACTCCCGACCTCGGCAAGTCTCAGTCCTATAAGTACCACGCGCTAACCAACTGCGCCATTGGAGCACAAATGGATTATGTCCTAGTTTACTACTAACATTTCGAACACCGCGAGAAGAATTCATTAGAAAACTGAAAATCACCGCTAGAATAACCTACACCAAACTCACGAAAACTACCAGTATGGCAAGTTCTCCAATGGCTTCCGTGGCGCAATACGCAGTGCGTTCGGCTGTTAACCGAAAGGTTGGTGGTTCGAGCCCACCCGGGAGCGAGACATTTTGCACTAAAAAAATGATGAAGAGAACAAATCGAAATGTTTTTTCTAACAGTGCGGTTCAATTACGACGTTGCAAAAATTTTGCTCCATGGGAGGATCGAACTCCCGACCTCGGCATTTCTCAGTCCTATAAGTACCACGCGCTAACCAACTGCGCCAATGGAGCACAAATGGATTATGTCCTAGTTTACTACTAATATTTCGAACACCGCGAGAAGAATTCATTAGAAAACTGAAAATCACCGCTAGAATAACCTACACCAAACTCACGAAAACTACCAGTATGGCAAGTTTTCCAATGGCTTCCGTGGCGCAATAGGCAGCGCGTTCGGCTGTTAACCGAAAGGTTGGTGGTTCGAGCCCACCCGGGAGCGAGACATTTTGCACCAACAAAATGATGAAGAAACAAATCGAAATGCTTTTTTTCTAACAGTGCGGTTCAATTACAACGTTGCAAAAATTTTGCTCCATGCGAGGATCGAACTCCCGACCTCGGCAAGTCTCAGTCCTATAAGTACCACGCGCTAACCAACTGCGCCATTGGAGCACAAATGGATTATGTCCTAGTTTACTACTAACATTTCGAACACCGCGAGAAGAATTCATTAGAAAACTGAAAATCACCGCTAGAATAACCTACACCAAACTCACGAAAACTACCAGTATGGCAAGTTCTCCAATGGCTTCCGTGGCGCAATAGGCAGCGCGTTCGGCTGTTAACCGAAAGGTTGGTGGTTCGAGCCCACCCGGGAGCGAGACATTTTGCACTAACAAAATGATGAAGAAACAAATCGAAATGTTTTTTCTAACAGTGCGGTTCAATTACAACGTTGCAAAAATTTTGCTCCATGGGAGGATCGAACTCCCGACCTCGGCATTTCTCAGTCCTATAAGTACCACGCGCTAACCAACTGCGCCAATGGAGCACGAACGGATTATGTCCTAGTTTACTACTAACATTTCGAACACCGCGAGAAGAATTCATTAGAAAACTGAAAATCACCGCTAGAATAACCTACACCAAACTCACGAAAACTACCAGTATGGCAAGTTCTCCAATGGCTTCCGTGGCGCAATAGGCAGCGCGTTCGAATTACAACGTTGCAAAAATTTTGCTCCATGGGAAGATCGAACTCCTGACCTCGGCATTTCTCAGTCCTATAAGTACCACGCGCTAACAAACTGCGCCATTGGAGCACAAGTGGATTATGCCCTAGTTTACTACTAACATTTCGGACACCGCGAGAAGAATATAGCAAGTTCTCCAATGGCTTCCGTGGCGCAATAGGCATCGCGTTCGGCTGTTAACCGAAAGGTTGGTGGTTCGAGCCCACCCGGGAGCGAGACATTTTGCTCTAACAAAATGATGAAGAAATAAATCGAAATGTTTTTTCTAACAGTGCGGTTCAATTAGGCCGTTGCAAAAATTTTGCTCCATGGGAGGATCGAACTCCCGACCTCGGCATTTCTCAGTCCTATAAGTACCACGCGCTAACCAACTGCGCCATTGCAGCACAAGTGAATTATGTCCTAGTTTACTACTAACATTTCGGACACCGCGAGAAGAATATAGCAAGTTCTCCAATGGCTTCCGTGGCGCAATAGGCATCGCGTTTGGCTGTTAACCGAAAGGTTGATGGTTCGAGCCCACCCGGGAGCGAGACATTTTGCTCTAACAAAATGATTGAGAAACAAATCGAAATGTATTTTTTCTAACAGTGCGGTTCAATTACAACGTTGCAAAAATTTTGCTCCATGGGAGGATCGAACTCCCGACTTCGGCATTTCTCAGCCCTATAAGTACCACGCGCTAACCAACTGCGTCAATGGAGCACAAATGGATCATGTCCTAGTTTACTACTAACATTTCGAACACCGCGAGAAGAATTCATTAGAAAACTGAAAATCACCGCTAGAATAACCTACACCAAACTCACGAAACCTACCAGTATGGCAAGTTCTCCAATGGCTTCCGTGGCGCAATAGGCAGCGCGTTCGGCTGTTAACCGAAAGGTTGGTGGTTCGAGCCCACCCGGGAGCGAGACATTTTGCTCTAACAAAATGATGAAGAAATAAATCGAAATGTTTTTTCTAACAGTGCGGTTCAATTAGGCCGTTGCAAAAATTTTGCTCCATGGGAGGATCGAACTCCCGACCTCGGCATTTCTCAGTCCTATAAGTACCACGCGCTAACCAACTGCGCCATTGCAGCACAAGTGAATTATGTCCTAGTTTACTACTAACATTTCGGACACCGCGAGAAGAATATAGCAAGTTCTCCAATGGCTTCCGTGGCGCAATAGGCATCGCGTTCGGCTGTTAACCGAAAGGTTGGTGGTTCGAGCCCACCCGGGAGCGAGACATTTTGCTCTAACAAAATGATTGAGAAACAAATCGAAATGTGAAATGTATTTTTTCTAACAGTGCGGTTCAATTACAACGTTGCAAAAATTTTGCTCCATGGGAGGATCGAACTCCCGACCTCGGCATTTCTCAGCCCTATAAGTACCACGCGCTAACCAACTGCGTCAATGGAGCACAAATGGATTATGTCCTAGTTTACTACTAACATTTCGAACACCGCGAGAAGAATTCATTAAAAAACTGAAAATCACCGCTAGAATAACCTACGTCAAACTCACGAAAACTACAAGTATGGCAAATACTTCAATGGCTTCCGTGGCGCAATAGGCAGCGCGTTCGGCTGTTAACCGAAAGGTTGGTGGTTCGAGCCCACCCGGGAGCGAGACATTTTGCTCTAACAAAATGATTGAGAAACAAATCGAAATGTATTTTTTCTAACAGTGCGGTTCAATTACAACGTTGCAAAAATTTTGCTCCATGGGAGGATCGAACTCCCGACCTCGGCATTTCTCAGTCCTATAAGTACCACGCGCTAACCAACTGCGCCAATGGAGCACGAATGGATTATGTCCTAGTTTACTACTAACATTTCGAACACCGCGAGAAGAATTCATTAGAAAACTGAAAATCACCGCTAGAATAACCTACACCAAACTCACGAAACCTACCAGTATGGCAAGTTCTCCAATGGCTTCCGTGGCGCAATAGGCAGCGCGTTCGGCTGTTAACCGAAAGGTTGGTGGTTCGAGCCCACCCGGGAGCGAGACATTTTGCACTAACAAAATGATGAAGAAACAAATCGAAGAGTCTTTTCCAACAGTGCGGTTCAATTACGACGTTGCAAAAATTTTGCTCCATGGGAGGATCGAACTCCCGACCTCGGCATTTCTCAGTCCTATAAGTACCACGCGCTAACCAAGTGCGCCATTGGAGCACAAATGGATTATGTCCTAGTTTACTACTAACATTTCGAACACCGCGAGAAGAATTCATTAGAAAACTGAAAATCACCGCTAGAATAACCTACACCAAACTCACGAAAACTACCAGTATGGCAAGTTTTCCAATGGCTTCAGTGGCGCAATAGGCAGCGCGTTCGGCTGTTAACCGAAAGGTTGGTGGTTCGAGCCCACCCGGGAGCGAGACATTTTGCACTAACAAAATGATGAAGAAACAAATCGAAGAGTCTTTTCCAACAGTGCGGTTCAATTACGACGTTGCAAAAATTTTGCTCCATGGGAGGATCGAACTCCCGACCTCGGCATTTCTCAGTCCTATAAGTACCACGCGCTAACCAACTGCGCCATTGGAGCACAAATGGATTATGTCCTAGTTTACTACTAACATTTCGAACACCGCGAAAAGAATTCATTAGAAAACTGAAAATCACCGCTAGAATAACCTACACCAAACTCACGAAAACTACCAGTATGGCAAGTTCTCCAATGGCTTCCGTGGCGCAATAGGCAGCGCGTTCGGCTGTTAACCGAAAGGTTGGTGGTTCGAGCCCACCCGGGAGCGAGACATTTTGCACTAACAAAATGATGAAGAAACAAATCGAAATGCTTTTTTTCTAACAGTGCGGTTCAATTACAACGTTGCAAAAATTTTGCTCCATGGGAGGATCGAACTCCCGACCTCGGCATTTCTTAGTCCTATAAGTACCACGCGCTAACCAACTGCGCCAATGGAGCACAAATGGATTATGTCCTAGTTTTCTACTAACATTTCGGACACCGCGAGAAGAATATGGCAAGTTCTCCAATGGCTTCCGTGGCGCAATAGGCAGCGCGTTCGGCTGTTAACCGAAAGGTTGGTGGTTCGAGCCCACCCGGGAGCGAGACATTTTGCACTAACAAAATGATGAAGAAACAAATCGAAATGTTTTTTCTAACAGTGCGGTTCAATTACAACGTTGCAAAAATTTTGCCCCATGGGAGGATCGAACTCCCGACCTCGGCATTTCTCAGTCCTATAAGTACCACGCGCTAACCAACTGCGCCAATGGAGCACAAATGGATTATGTCCTAGTTTACTACTAACATTTCGAACACCGCGAGAAGAATTCATTAGAAAACTGAAAATCACCGCTAGAATAACCTACACCAAACTCACGAAAACTACCAGTATGGCAAGTTCTCCAATGGCTTCCGTGGCGCAATAGGCAGCGCGTTCGGCTGTTAACCGAAAGGTTGGTGGTTCGAGCCCACCCGGGAGCGATACATTTTGCACTAACAAAATGATGAAGAAACAAATCGAAATGTTTTTTCTAACAGTGCGGTTCAATTACAACGTTGCAAAAATTTTGCTCCATGGGAGGATCGAACTCCCGACCTCGGCATCTCTCAGTCCTATAAGTACCACGCGCTAACCAACTGCGCCAATGGAGCACAAATGGATTATGTCCTAGTTTTCTACTAACATTTCGGACACCGCGAGAAGAATATGGCAAGTTCTCCAATGGCCTCCGTGGCGCAATAGGCATCGCGTTCGGCTGTTAACCGAAAGGTGGGTGGTTCGAGCCCACCCGGGAGCGAGACATTTTGCACTAACAAAATGATGAAGAAACAAATCGAAATGTTTTTTCTAACAGTGCGGTTCAATTACAACGTTGCAAAAATTTTGCTCCATGGGAGGATCGAACTCCCGACCTCGGCATTTCTCAGTCCTATAAGTACCACGCGCTAACCAACTGCGCCAATGGAGCACGAATGAATTATGTCCTAGTTTACTACTAACATTTCGAACACCGCGAGAAGAATTCATTAAAAAACTGAAAATCACCGCTAGAATAACCTACACCAAACTCACGAAAACTACCAGTATGGCAAGTTCTCCAATGGCTTCCGTGGCGCAATAGGCAGCGCGTGCGGCTGTTAACCGAAAGATTGGTGGTTCGAGCCCACCCGGGAGCAAGACATTTTGCACTAACAAAATGATGAAGAAACAAATCGAAATGTTTTTTCTAACAGTGCGGTTCAATTCAGTCCACTTCGGTGTGTCAGTCCACTTCGGTGTGTCAGTCCACTTCGGTGTGTCGCGGCGGACGGTTGCTCCTGTCAGCATCAGTCCCAAACCTTTCCCGCCTCTTTTGTTTCGCACTCATTGCTCCCGCTCTTTTCAAATCTCAATTGATCTTAAGTTTTTCTTCAGGCTCTGACTTTCGAGTTATTTAGTTGAATAAATAACTGCTTCAGTGACTCACCCTACTTCTTCATAAGTAGTACCGAATCTCCAAGGTCACCTCTGCTCGCTTCAATGGCATCACAGAAGAAGAAGGGAAGTACCTCCACAAGTGACGAAGCTATGCCTCTGTGGGTTAGGCTTCGGATTGAGCATTTCGAGAGCTACTCTGCGAGCATCCAAAGCCTCTTCACAGACGTCCGAGACCAAGTGAAGACGATTCGAGAGTCCCAAGAAGAGATTCTGTCTCGCCTCGTAAGACTTGAATCAAAATTCGAGAACATGAGCTCCCCCTCAGTGGATAAGAGCTTGCTCTACTCGACGCTGGTAAAAGTGAAGACAGACATCAAGCAGATCGACGAGAAGGCGACGAGAATCGCATGGATTGGCATTAATGAGCAGGAGAACGAAGAGCTCACTCGCCGCTTCGACAAGGAAATTCTGAAAGAAGCAGTGCAGTCTTCTGGTGACGAAGAGCTCATCCGAGAGTTTGATAATGGCCGCATAGTTTCCCATCGTCACCCGGCCGGCAAGCCGCGTGTACCTATAAGTCGAGGACGTATAATCAAAATATGCTTGCCGAATCAAGAGCTAAGGGATACACTGCTTGCACACATGAGGACCGGTCGACAAAGCCTCACTCGGAGATTCGTGCATTCTTTTGCGCGCCGAGACTACACGTCAGAAGAACTGCGACTGGATAGAAGTCTGCGCAAAGAAGCGGGCGAACGCAACGCTGCGGAAGGAAGACTGGCGTACATCGTGCGCGACTTCGACATCGTCAAGCTTAAAACGCCTCGTGAGTTACCCAGTCGCCGTGACCGCAGTTCGTCTGAGAGCTCAGCAGGAGAACCCACTAGCTCTGGCAATCACAGAGCTCAGGTGCGCACATCATCACGCTTTCGAGCAACTCCATCGCGTACCTAGGCCACGTTGCTCCACCACCGTAGGACATTCTCTCCCTCACACCTCTCTCGATGATAATCTCAATGAAACTCATTCTAATTCCACCCATTTTTCTGACAAAGGGGCACTCCCTGATTACAATAGCCCTAACGCTGTTTTTGTTTTCAACGCACGCTCGATCTGCAACAAAATCCCAGATCTTCATCTCCTCCTTGCCCAATCCCCCCTTATGGTATTTGTAACTGAGACTTGGTGTAAACCTGGGTATATCCATGATGACCATTTGCCCCGACGCCCCATATGAGGTCTACAGGTGTGATAGAGACAGTGACACTGCTGGTGGTGATGTACTGGCGCTTATTCACTCTCGCATTTCTCACCATCTCCATTCTTCCAAAAGCTTTTCTTCTTATTGTCAATGCCTAACGATTAATGTTGAGCTTGAGCAATTGTCCGTGCATATCATCATAATTTATCGTAGCCCTTATTGCGAGTCTAGTTCGTTTCAAGAGGCTCTTGCTTACATCTGCGAAATAGCTGAACTTGACTCGAATTGTATAATTCTCGGTGACTTAAACTTTCCATCCATCGCTTGGCAGCAGAATCACGCTGCAGCAGGCATGTCGGCTCGAAATTTTCATCGATTCTGCTTCGAATACTCTTTCAAGCAATTTGTGCAAACCCCTACTCTTGGCGATAACATCTTGGACCTCGTGCTGTCTAATAATCCTGGTCTTATACTTAATTTGAACGTTTTGCCGCCCTTCTCGACCTCAGATCACTGCATGGTCTCCTTCGAGATGTCTGTGGAAGATTTGATCGCAGCTTGTCGTCCGCGTTCTGCTTATCGTGATTACTATAACGGAGACTACGCAGCAATCTGTGAGCATCTCTTGAGTATCAACTGGCGTGAAATTTTGTCATCATGTTCGTCTGCGGACGAATACTATGCCGTTTTTATAGCGCATTGTGATAAGCTGATAGAAACATTCTTTCTCACTAAGCAAATCAGTGATTGCTCCAGAAGGTTTCCTCCGCGTATAATCGCTTTGCAACGTAAGGTAGCAAGGCTATACCGCGCGCGCTTTCGGGTTGGACATGAGATTTACCGTAAATTTTCCTATAAACTAAAGCGAGAATTGGCCAAGCTGAGTCGAAGAAATGAGGACAGGATAGCAGCATCCCGCAACCCCAAGTTGTTCTATAAGTACGTCAACAGAAGACTAAAGTTGAATAAAGACATAGGTAACATCCTCAATTCCAATGGCGAGTTCTGTCGGTCTGAACTGGAGAAGGCTCATGTTTTCGCAACATTTTTCAAATCTGTCTACAGAAATCACAGAGAAAGCACATGTAATTTTCCACCGCTAACAACCTCCAAACTGGACTTCATAGACATTAACAGTGAACTGGTCTACAAGACTCTGTCGCGTCTTCCTGCTCGAGTTTCCACCTCGCCCGATGGGATACCATATATCTTTTTGAAGAAAGCTGCACTTGTATTAACTCTCGTGCTCACACTAATTTTTAACTGGTGTCTTTTACACGGTGAAGCTCCTTCGATGTGGAAAAATAGTATTGTGAGACCCATTTTCAAGAAGGGCGACAAAAAGGACGTGAAAAATTATAGACAGATATGCCTGACATCCTCTACAAGTAAAGTATTTGAAAGAATCTTATGCAAGCAAATCCACGATTATCTGCTCTCAAACAGTCTCATTAGCGCAGCGCAGCATGGTTTTCTCACAAAGAAATCCACGACAACTGCACTAATGACGACAATTCCCATTTGGCAGAGAGTTGTGGATTCGCTAGGTTATGTTACTGCATGCTACATTGATTTCAAAAAAGCCTTCGATTCCATAAACCTTGACCTCCTCTTCGTCAAGTTGAGAGCATACGGCATTGATGGATGTCTCCTTAAATTTCTGAAGTCCTTCCTCCGTGGGCGCAGTCAAACAGTGCTAGTCAACGGGTCGTTCTCACAATCATACGAGACCCCTAGTGGAGTACCGCAGGGTACTTGTTTAGGACCAGTAATGTTCCTCCTGTTCATAAATGACCTGCCCCGTTGCCTTCCCCACGGGGTCTGTACCTCTATTTATGCCGATGACTCCAAAGTTTTTGCTTTCAGTAACGCAGCTGTATTACAAGCAGCATTGGACGCGGTGTCGGAGTGGTCCAAAAAATGGGACCTGGAAATTTCATGTGAGAAAACAACAGTGATGCGCATCGGATCGAACCATCCCGAAGTTACATATTTTCTTGATAACCGCGAACTTCATGCTAGCGCCTCGGTCCGAGACTTAGGAATGTTGTATTCTAATTCTCTATCCTTCGAGAGTTATATTAACAAAATCACCGCGCTCACTTACACAAAATCGAATTTCATCCTGCGCGCATTTCAAACGCGAAACTTGGGCACACTATTCAAGCTTTTCGCCACATATGTAAGGCCTGTGGTTGAGTACTGCACCCCGCTTTGGACTTCAGAAAGACAGTACCTCATCGACCATGTAGAGAAGGTGCGAAGGAAATTTACTAAGAAGATTTTTGCAAGAAATGGACTATTTTCAACAAGTTACGCAGAACGCCTGTCGAAACTTGGTACGACGTCCCTGAGACTTAGACGTATAGTCTTCGATCAAATTCTCATCTACAAAATCGGAAAATAGCCATTGACTTCCAGGAGCTACTAACTTTCTCAGCTTTCAGCAATAGGACAAGAGGACATTCCTTCAGGCTGCAAGTAGGCAGAGTTCGATCGCAGAGGTTTTCCGATTCTTTCCTAGTACGCGCGATTTCGGTTTGGAATGAGCTGCCTACTGAAGTAGTTCATGCTGACACAGTATTCAGCTTCACCAGTAAGCTGAAAACTCATCTCTTAGCAGAAGGCTACTTCTAGCAGCTTTTCTAGCAAGCTAAAAGCGCCTCTAATGTAGCATGCTTTCTACTCACTCACTTTCAAACTAAGCTCATTGCAGAAAACAACGATTGTGTGTCGCCAGGTTCGACTTTCGTTGAACCCTTCGACAACGCTGCAAGACAACAGACAACAACGAAGACGTTTGCCAAGGAGAATCACATGTCTGTGCCAGGCAGCCGACGAAAATGACCGAAGAAGAGAAGACGAAGCTTTGCGAACAGTTTGACTGTTTTGTGTGTTGAACAGTGCAGAAAACTTTATGCGATTCGTTCAGGTTAGGCGGACGGCTCGATGACCGTCGCGCCATTCCGGATCGACTGCCGACCAGCCGCGTGGTCGCGGCGCGTTCCCCTCGGCGTGGGCTTCGGCGTGGCGGCGGGCTTCGTCTGGCTTCGGGCGGTGTCCTCGGCTCGGGCTGGGCGCGGTTGGCCGCGACTGCTGTGGCTTCGCGGCTGTCGGCGCGGGTAGCGCGGCGGGAACGGCTGGATGGCTCCCGGTCCGGTTGGCGTTGCGGCGGCTGGCGCTGGGCTCGACGCCCGCAGACGTGGTGATGCGAATGCCAATTCAGTTTCGTCGTCGCTATATATGCAGCCGGAGAACATTCTCGAGTAGATCGGCGTTGTATATTGGGGAAATTTGACCAAAATTTGACCGCATACCATGCTTATCTCTGAGAGTTAAGGACAATTGCAAGATCCAGGAGTTAAGGACATACGCCTGAAGGACCCGCCCCGGAATGGGCTTTCCAGTTGCGTGCCTCACCTGACGGTTAACGCTTGGGGTACGTATCAGTTTAAAGGAGCCCTAAGGGCCCGCCCCAGAATGGATTTCCCAGTTGCGTGCTCCAATGTCGTAGGTTGCGCGTGGTTGGCCTTAATCACTGTTACTAGGAGTCTAGAACTGTCCGATAAAAAAAACAGCATGTTCTAGTGGATGTTCTTACTCCAGTGACACCTTGATTGCACTCGTAATTTCCTGTTTCAAATATTCCTTCACAGCATTTTTTATGGAGTCAGTTTCGTTTGTGATTACTAACTCGGTTTTTTAGTGTGTTCTTTTGTTTAATACTGACATAAAGATAAAGATAAAGATAAAGATAAAGAATTACAACGTTGCAAAAATTTTGCTCCATGGGAAGATCGAACTCCTGACCTCGGCATTTCTCAGTCCTATAAGTACCACGCGCTAACAAACTGCGCCATTGGAGCACAAGTGGATTATGCCCTAGTTTACTACTAACATTTCGGACACCGCGAGAAGAATATAGCAAGTTCTCCAATGGCTTCCGTGGCGCAATAGGCATCGCGTTCGGCTGTTAACCGAAAGGTTGGTGGTTCGAGCCCACCCGGGAGCGAGACATTTTGCTCTAACAAAATGATGAAGAAATAAATCGAAATGTTTTTTCTAACAGTGCGGTTCAATTAGGCCGTTGCAAAAATTTTGCTCCATGGGAGGATCGAACTCCCGACCTCGGCATTTCTCAGTCCTATAAGTACCACGCGCTAACCAACTGCGCCATTGCAGCACAAGTGAATTATGTCCTAGTTTACTACTAACATTTCGGACACCGCGAGAAGAATATAGCAAGTTCTCCAATGGCTTCCGTGGCGCAATAGGCATCGCGTTTGGCTGTTAACCGAAAGGTTGATGGTTCGAGCCCACCCGGGAGCGAGACATTTTGCTCTAACAAAATGATTGAGAAACAAATCGAAATGTATTTTTTCTAACAGTGCGGTTCAATTACAACGTTGCAAAAATTTTGCTCCATGGGAGGATCGAACTCCCGACTTCGGCATTTCTCAGCCCTATAAGTACCACGCGCTAACCAACTGCGTCAATGGAGCACAAATGGATCATGTCCTAGTTTACTACTAACATTTCGAACACCGCGAGAAGAATTCATTAGAAAACTGAAAATCACCGCTAGAATAACCTACACCAAACTCACGAAACCTACCAGTATGGCAAGTTCTCCAATGGCTTCCGTGGCGCAATAGGCAGCGCGTTCGGCTGTTAACCGAAAGGTTGGTGGTTCGAGCCCACCCGGGAGCGAGACATTTTGCTCTAACAAAATGATGAAGAAATAAATCGAAATGTTTTTTCTAACAGTGCGGTTCAATTAGGCCGTTGCAAAAATTTTGCTCCATGGGAGGATCGAACTCCCGACCTCGGCATTTCTCAGTCCTATAAGTACCACGCGCTAACCAACTGCGCCATTGCTTTCAGTAACGCAGCTGTATTACAAGCAGCATTGGACGCGGTGTCGGAGTGGTCCAAAAAATGGGACCTGGAAATTTCATGTGAGAAAACAACAGTGATGCGCATCGGATCGAACCATCCCGAAGTTACATATTTTCTTGATAACCGCGAACTTCATGCTAGCGCCTCGGTCCGAGACTTAGGAATGTTGTATTCTAATTCTCTATCCTTCGAGAGTTATATTAACAAAATCACCGCGCTCACTTACACAAAATCGAATTTCATCCTGCGCGCATTTCAAACGCGAAACTTGGGCACACTATTCAAGCTTTTCGCCACATATGTAAGGCCTGTGGTTGAGTACTGCACCCCGCTTTGGACTTCAGAAAGACAGTACCTCATCGACCATGTAGAGAAGGTGCGAAGGAAATTTACTAAGAAGATTTTTGCAAGAAATGGACTATTTTCAACAAGTTACGCAGAACGCCTGTCGAAACTTGGTACGACGTCCCTGAGACTTAGACGTATAGTCTTCGATCAAATTCTCATCTACAAAATCGGAAAATAGCCATTGACTTTTTTGAAATTTTGAAATTTTTGCAACGTCGTAATTGAACCGCACTGTTAGAAAAAACATTTCGATTTGTTTCTTCATCATTTTGTTAGTGCAAAATGTCTCGCTCCCGGGTGGGCTCGAACCACCAACCTTTCGGTTAACAGCCGAACGCGCTGCCTATTGCGCCACGGAAGCCATTGGAGAACTTGCCATATTCTTCTCGCGGTGTTCGAAATGTTAGTAGTAAACTAGGACATAATCCATTTGTGCTCCAATGGCGCAGTTGGTTAGCGCGTGGTACTTATAGGACTGAGAAATGCTGAGGTCGGGAGTTCGATCCTCCCATGGAGCAAAATTTTTGCAACGTCGTAATTGAACCGCACTGTTAGAAACAAACATTTCGATTTGTTTCTTCATCATTTTGTTAGTGCAAAATGTCTCGCTCCCGGGTGGGCTCGAACCACCAACCTTTCGGTTAACAGCCGAACGCGCTGCCTATTGCGCCACGGAAGCCATTGGAAAACTAGCCATACTGGTAGTTTTCGTGAGTTTCGTGTAGGTTATTCTAGCGGTGATTTTCAGGTTTCTAATGAATTCTTCTCGCGGTGTTCGAAATATTAGTAGTAAACTAGGACATGATCCATTTGTGCTCCATTGGCGCAGTTGGTTAGCGCGTGGTACTTATAGGACTGAGAAATGCCGAGGTCGGGAGTTCGATCCTCCCATGGAGCAAAATTTTTGCAACGTTGTAATTGAACCGCACTGTTAGAAACAAACATTTCGATTTGTTTCTTCATCATTTTGTTAGTGCAAAATGTCTCGCTCCCGGGTGGGCTCGAACCACCAACCTTTCGGTTAACAGCCGAACGCGCTGCCTATTGCGCCACGAAGCCATTGGAGAACTTGCCATATTCTTCTCGCGGTGTTCGAAATGTTAGTAGTAAACTAGGACATAATCCATTTGTGCTCCATTGGCGCAGTTGGTTCGCGCGTAGTACTTATAGGGCTGAGAAATGTAGAGGCCGGGAGTTCGATCCTCCCATGGAGCAAAATTTTTGCAACGTCGTAATTGAACCGCACTGTTAGAAAAAACATTTCGATTTGTTTCTTCATCATTTTGTTAGTGCAAAATGTCTCGCTCCCGGGTGGGCTCGAACCACCAACCTTTCGGTTAACAGCCGAACGCGCTGCCTATTGCGCCACGGAAGCCATTGGAGAACTTGCCATATTCTTCTCGCGGTGTTCGAAATGTTAGTAGTAAACTAGGACATAATCCATTTGTGCTCCAATGGCGCAGTTGGTTAGCGCGTGGTACTTATAGGACTGAGAAATGCTGAGGTCGGGAGTTCGATCCTCCCATGGAGCAAAATTTTTGCAACGTCGTAATTGAACCGCACTGTTAGAAACAAACATTTCGATTTGTTTCTTCATCATTTTGTTAGTGCAAAATGTCTCGCTCCCGGGTGGGCTCGAACCACCAACCTTTCGGTTAACAGCCGAACGCGCTGCCTATTGCGCCACGGAAGCCATTGGAAAACTAGCCATACTGGTAGTTTTCGTGAGTTTCGTGTAGGTTATTCTAGCGGTGATTTTCAGGTTTCTAATGAATTCTTCTCGCGGTGTTCGAAATATTAGTAGTAAACTAGGACATGATCCATTTGTGCTCCATTGGCGCAGTTGGTTAGCGCGTGGTACTTATAGGACTGAGAAATGCCGAGGTCGGGAGTTCGATCCTCCCATGGAGCAAAATTTTTGCAACGTTGTAATTGAACCGCACTGTTAGAAACAAACATTTCGATTTGTTTCTTCATCATTTTGTTAGTGCAAAATGTCTCGCTCCCGGGTGGGCTCGAACCACCAACCTTTCGGTTAACAGCCGAACGCGCTGCCTATTGCGCCACGAAGCCATTGGAGAACTTGCCATATTCTTCTCGCGGTGTTCGAAATGTTAGTAGTAAACTAGGACATAATCCATTTGTGCTCCATTGGCGCAGTTGGTTCGCGCGTAGTACTTATAGGGCTGAGAAATGTAGAGGCCGGGAGTTCGATCCTCCCATGGAGCAAAATTTTTGCAACGTCGTAATTGAACCGCACTGTTAGAAAAAACATTTCGATTTGTTTCTTCATCATTTTGTTAGTGCAAAATGTCTCGCTCCCGGGTGGGCTCGAACCACCAACCTTTCGGTTAACAGCCGAACGCGCTGCCTATTGCGCCACGGAAGCCATTGGAGAACTTGCCATATTCTTCTCGCGGTGTTCGAAATGTTAGTAGTAAACTAGGACATAATCCATTTGTGCTCCAATGGCGCAGTTGGTTAGCGCGTGGTACTTATAGGACTGAGAAATGCTGAGGTCGGGAGTTCGATCCTCCCATGGAGCAAAATTTTTGCAACGTCGTAATTGAACCGCACTGTTAGAAACAAACATTTCGATTTGTTTCTTCATCATTTTGTTAGTGCAAAATGTCTCGCTCCCGGGTGGGCTCGAACCACCAACCTTTCGGTTAACAGCCGAACGCGCTGCCTATTGCGCCACGGAAGCCATTGGAAAACTAGCCATACTGGTAGTTTTCGTGAGTTTCGTGTAGGTTATTCTAGCGGTGATTTTCAGGTTTCTAATGAATTCTTCTCGCGGTGTTCGAAATATTAGTAGTAAACTAGGACATGATCCATTTGTGCTCCATTGGCGCAGTTGGTTAGCGCGTGGTACTTATAGGACTGAGAAATGCCGAGGTCGGGAGTTCGATCCTCCCATGGAGCAAAATTTTTGCAAAGTCGTAATTGAACCGCACTGTTAGAAAAAACATTTCGATTTATTCTCTTCTTCATTTTCTTAGTGCAAAATGTCTCGCTCCCGGGTGGGCTCGAACCACCAACCTTTCGGTTAACAGCCGAACGTGCTGCCTATTGCGCCACGAAGCCATTGGAGAACTTGCCATATTCTTCTCGCGGTGTTCGAAATGTTAGTAGTAAACTAGGACATAATCCATTTGTGCTCCATTGGCGCAGTTGGTTCGCGCGTAGTACTTATAGGGCTGAGAAATGTAGGGGCCGGGAGTTCGATCCTCCCATGGAGCAAAATTTTTGCAACGTCGTAATTGAACCGCACTGTTAGAAAAAACATTTCGATTTGTTTCTTCATCATTTTGTTAGTGCAAAATGTCTCGCTCCCGGGTGGGCTCGAACCACCAACCTTTCGGTTAACAGCCGAACGCGCTGCCTATTGCGCCACGGAAGCCATTGGAGAACTTGCCATATTCTTCTCGCGGTGTTCGAAATGTTAGTAGTAAACTAGGACATGATCCATTTGTGCTCCATTGGCGCAGTTGGTTAGCGCGTGGTACTTATAGGACTGAGAAATGCCGAGGTCGGGAGTTCGATCCTCCCATGGAGCAAAATTTTTGCAACGTTGTAATTGAACCGCACTGTTAGAAACAAACATTTCGATTTGTTTCTTCATCATTTTGTTAGTGCAAAATGTCTCGCTCCCGGGTGGGCTCGAACCACCAACCTTTCGGTTAACAGCCGAACGCGCTGCCTATTGCGCCACGAAGCCATTGGAGAACTTGCCATATTCTTCTCGCGGTGTTCGAAATGTTAGTAGTAAACTAGGACATAATCCATTTGTGCTCCATTGGCGCAGTTGGTTCGCGCGCAGTACTTATAGGGCTGAGAAATGTAGAGGTGCGGGAGTTCGATCCTCCCATGGAGCAAAATTTTTGCAACGTCGTAATTGAACCGCACTGTTAGAAAAAACATTTCGATTTGTTTCTTCATCATTTTGTTAGTGCAAAATGTCTCGCTCCCGGGTGGGCTCGAACCACCAACCTTTCGGTTAACAGCCGAACGCGCTGCCTATTGCGCCACGGAAGCCATTGGAGAACTTGCCATACTGGTAGTTTTCGTGAGTCTCGCGGTGATTTTCGAAATGTTTCGAAATGTTAGTAGTAAACTAGGACATAATCCATTTGTGCCCCATTGGCGCAGTTGGTTAGCGCGTGGTACTTATAGGACTGAGAAATGCTGAGGTCGGGAGTTCGATCCTCCCATGGAGCAAAATATTTGCAACGTTGTAATTGAACCGCACTGTTAGAAACAAACATTTCGATTTGTTTCTTCATCATTTTGTTAGTGCAAAATGTCTCGCTCCCGGGTGGGCTCGAACCACCAACCTTTCGGTTAACAGCCGAACGCGCTGCCTATTGCGCCACGGAAGCCATTGGAAAACTAGCCATACTGGTAGTTTTCGTGAGTTTCGTGTAGGTTATTCTAGCGGTGATTTTCAGGTTTCTAATGAATTCTTCTCGCGGTGTTCGAAATATTAGTAGTAAACTAGGACATGATCCATTTGTGCTCCATTGGCGCAGTTGGTTAGCGCGTGGTACTTATAGGACTGAGAAATGCCGAGGTCGGGAGTTCGATCCTCCCATGGAGCAAAATTTTTGCAACGTCGTAATTGAACCGCACTGTTAGAAAAAACATTTCGATTTGTTTCTTCATCATTTTGTTAGTGCAAAATGTCTCGCTCCCGGGTGGGCTCGAACCACCAACCTTTCGGTTAACAGCCGAACGCGCTGCCTATTGCGCCACGGAAGCCATTGGAGAACTTGCCATATTCTTCTCGCGGTGTTCGAAATGTTAGTAGTAAACTAGGACATAATCCATTTGTGCTCCAATGGCGCAGTTGGTTAGCGCGTGGTACTTATAGGACTGAGACTTGCCGAGGTCGGGAGTTCGATCCTCCCATGGAGCAAAATTTTTGCAACGTTGTAATTGAACCGCACTGTTAGAAACAAACATTTCGATTTGTTTCTTCATCATTTTGTTAGTGCAAAATGTCTCGCTCCCGGGTGGGCTCGAACCACCAACCTTTCGGTTAACAGCCGAACGCGCTGCCTATTGCGCCACGGAAGCCATTGGAAAACTAGCCATACTGGTAGTTTTCGTGAGTTTCGTGTAGGTTATTCTAGCGGTGATTTTCAGGTTTCTAATGAATTCTTCTCGCGGTGTTCGAAATATTAGTAGTAAACTAGGACATGATCCATTTGTGCTCCATTGGCGCAGTTGGTTAACGCGTGGTACTTATAGGACTGAGAAATGCCGAGGTCGGGAGTTCGATCCTCCCATGGAGCAAAATTTTTGCAACGTCGTAATTGAACCGCACTGTTAGAAAAAACATTTCGATTTATTCTCTTCATCATTTTCTTAGTGCAAAATGTCTCGCTCCCGGGTGGGCTCGAACCACCAACCTTTCGGTTAACAGCCGAACGCGCTGCCTATTGCGCCACGGAAGCCATTGGAGAACTTGCCATATTCTTCTCGCGGTGTTCGAAATGTTAGTAGTAAACTAGGACATAATCCATTTGTGCTCCAATGGCGCAGTTGGTTAGCGCGTGGTACTTATAGGACTGAGACTTGCCGAGGTCGGGAGTTCGATCCTCCCATGGAGCAAAATTTTTGCAACGTTGTAATTGAACCGCACTGTTAGAAACAAACATTTCGATTTGTTTGTTCATCATTTTGTTAGTGCAAAATGTCTCGCTCCCGGGTGGCCTCGAACCACCAACCTTTCGGTTAACAGCCGAACGCGCTGCCTATTGCGCCACGGAAGCCATTGGAAAACTAGCCATACTGGTAGTTTTCGTGAGTTTCGTGTAGGTTATTCTAGCGGTGATTTTCAGGTTTCTAATGAATTCTTCTCGCGGTGTTCGAAATATTAGTAGTAAACTAGGACATGATCCATTTGTGCTCCATTGGCGCAGTTGGTTAACGCGTGGTACTTATAGGACTGAGAAATGCCGAGGTCGGGAGTTCGATCCTCCCATGGAGCAAAATTTTTGCAACGTCGTAATTGAACCGCACTGTTAGAAAAAACATTTCGATTTATTCTCTTCATCATTTTCTTAGTGCAAAATGTCTCGCTCCCGGGTGGGCTCGAACCACCAACCTTTCGGTTAACAGCCGAACGCGCTGCCTATTGCGCCACGGAAGCCATTGGAGAACTTGCCATATTCTTCTCGCGGTGTTCGAAATGTTAGTAGTAAACTAGGACATAATCCATTTGTGCTCCAATGGCGCAGTTGGTTAGCGCGTGGTACTTATAGGACTGAGACTTGCCGAGGTCGGGAGTTCGATCCTCCCATGGAGCAAAATTTTTGCAACGTTGTAATTGAACCGCACTGTTAGAAACAAACATTTCGATTTGTTTGTTCATCATTTTGTTAGTGCAAAATGTCTCGCTCCCGGGTGGCCTCGAACCACCAACCTTTCGGTTAACAGCCGAACGCGCTGCCTATTGCGCCACGGAAGCCATTGGAAAACTAGCCATACTGGTAGTTTTCGTGAGTTTCGTGTAGGTTATTCTAGCGGTGATTTTCAGTTTTCTAATGAATTCTTCTCGCGGTGTTCGAAATATTAGTAGTAAACTAGGACATGATCCATTTGTGCTCCATTGGCGCAGTTGGTTAACGCGTGGTACTTATAGGACTGAGAAATGCCGAGGTCGGGAGTTCGATCCTCCCATGGAGCAAAATTTTTGCAACGTCGTAATTGAACCGCACTGTTAGAAAAAACATTTCGATTTATTCTCTTCATCATTTTCTTAGTGCAAAATGTCTCGCTCCCGGGTGGGCTCGAACCACCAACCTTTCGGTTAACAGCCGAACGCGCTGCCTATTGCGCCACGGAAGCCATTGGAGAACTTGCCATATTCTTCTCGCGGTGTTCGAAATGTTAGTAGTAAACTAGGACATAATCCATTTGTGCTCCAATGGCGCAGTTGGTTAGCGCGTGGTACTTATAGGACTGAGAAATGCCGAGGTCGGGAGTTCGATCCTCCCATGGAGCAAAATTTTTGCAACGTTGTAATTGAACCGCACTGTTAGAAACAAACATTTCGATTTGTTTCTTCATCATTTTGTTAGTGCAAAATGTCTCGCTCCCGGGTGGGCTCGAACCACCAACCTTTCGGTTAACAGCCGAACGCGCTGCCTATTGCGCCACGAAGCCATTGGAGAACTTGCCATACTGGTAGTTCTCGCGAGTGTTTCGAAATGTTAGTAGTAAACTAGGACATAATCCATTTGTGCTCCATTGGCGCAGTTGGTTCGCGCGTAGTACTTATAGGACTGAGAAATGCCGAGGTCGGGAGTTCGATCCTCCCATGGAGCAAAATTTTTGCAACGTCGTAATTGAACCGCACTGTTAGAAAAAACATTTCGATTTGTTTCTTCATCATTTTGTTAGTGCAAAATGTCTCGCTCCCGGGTGGGCTCGAACCACCAACCTTTCGGTTAACAGCCGAACGCGCTGCCTATTGCGCCACGGAAGCCATTGGAGAACTTGCCATATTCTTCTCGCGGTGTTCGAAATGTTAGTAGTAAACTAGGACATAATCCATTTGTGCTCCAATGGCGCAGTTGGTTAGCGCGTGGTACTTATAGGACTGAGACTTGCCGAGGTCGGGAGTTCGATCCTCCCATGGAGCAAAATTTTTGCAACGTTGTAATTGAACCGCACTGTTAGAAACAAACATTTCGATTTGTTTCTTCATCATTTTGTTAGTGCAAAATGTCTCGCTCCCGGGTGGGCTCGATCCACCAACCTTTCGGTTAACAGCCGAACGCGCTGCCTATTGCGCCACGGAAGCCATTGGAAAACTAGCCATACTGGTAGTTTTCGTGAGTTTCGTGTAGGTTATTCTAGCGGTGATTTTCAGTTTTCTAATGAATTCTTCTCGCGGTGTTCGAAATATTAGTAGTAAACTAGGACATGATCCATTTGTGCTCCATTGGCGCAGTTGGTTAACGCGTGGTACTTATAGGACTGAGAAATGCCGAGGTCGGGAGTTCGATCCTCCCATGGAGCAAAATTTTTGCAACGTCGTAATTGAACCGCACTGTTAGAAAAAACATTTCGATTTATTCTCTTCATCATTTTCTTAGTGCAAAATGTCTCGCTCCCGGGTGGGCTCGAACCACCAACCTTTCGGTTAACAGCCGAACGCGCTGCCTATTGCGCCACGGAAGCCATTGGAGAACTTGCCATATTCTTCTCGCGGTGTTCGAAATGTTAGTAGTAAACTAGGACATAATCCATTTGTGCTCCAATGGCGCAGTTGGTTAGCGCGTGGTACTTATAGGACTGAGACTTGCCGAGGTCGGGAGTTCGATCCTCCCATGGAGCAAAATTTTTGCAACGTTGTAATTGAACCGCACTGTTAGAAACAAACATTTCGATTTGTTTGTTCATCATTTTGTTAGTGCAAAATGTCTCGCTCCCGGGTGGCTCGAACCACCAACCTTTCGGTTAACAGCCGAACGCGCTGCCTATTGCGCCACGGAAGCCATTGGAAAACTAGCCATACTGGTAGTTTTCGTGAGTTTCGTGTAGGTTATTCTAGCGGTGATTTTCAGTTTTCTAATGAATTCTTCTCGCGGTGTTCGAAATATTAGTAGTAAACTAGGACATGATCCATTTGTGCTCCATTGGCGCAGTTGGTTAGCGCGTGGTACTTATAGGACTGAGAAATGCCGAGGTCGGGAGTTCGATCCTCCCATGGAGCAAAATTTTTGCAACGTCGTAATTGAACCGCACTGTTAGAAAAAACATTTCGATTTATTCTCTTCATCATTTTCTTAGTGCAAAATGTCTCGCTCCCGGGTGGGCTCGAACCACCAACCTTTCGGTTAACAGCCGAACGCGCTGCCTATTGCGCCACGGAAGCCATTGGAGAACTTGCCATATTCTTCTCGCGGTGTTCGAAATGTTAGTAGTAAACTAGGACATAATCCATTTGTGCTCCAATGGCGCAGTTGGTTAGCGCGTGGTACTTATAGGACTGAGACTTGCCGAGGTCGGGAGTTCGATCCTCCCATGGAGCAAAATTTTTGCAACGTTGTAATTGAACCGCACTGTTAGAAACAAACATTTCGATTTGTTTCTTCATCATTTTGTTAGTGCAAAATGTCTCGCTCCCGGGTGGGCTCGAACCACCAACCTTTCGGTTAACAGCCGAACGCGCTGCCTATTGCGCCACGGAAGCCATTGGAGAACTTGCCATACTGGTAGTTTTCGTGAGTTTCGTGTAGGTTATTCTAGCGGTGATTTTCAGTTTTCTAATGAATTCTTCTCGCGGTGTTCGAAATATTAGTAGTAAACTAGGACATGATCCATTTGTGCTCCATTGGCGCAGTTGGTTAGCGCGTGGTACTTATAGGACTGAGAAATGCCGAGGTCGGGAGTTCGATCCTCCCATGGAGCAAAATTTTTGCAACGTCGTAATTGAACCGCACTGTTAGAAAAAACATTTCGATTTATTCTCTTCATCATTTTCTTAGTGCAAAATGTCTCGCTCCCGGGTGGGCTCGAACCACCAACCTTTCGGTTAACAGCCGAACGCGCTGCCTATTGCGCCACGGAAGCCATTGGAGAACTTGCCATACTGGTAGTTTTCGTGAGTTTCGTGTAGGTTATTCTAGCGGTGATTTTCAGTTTTCTAATGAATTCTTCTCGCGGTGTTCGAAATATTAGTAGTAAACTAGGACATGATCCATTTGTGCTCCATTGGCGCAGTTGGTTAGCGCGTGGTACTTATAGGACTGAGAAATGCCGAGGTCGGGAGTTCGATCCTCCCATGGAGCAAAATTTTTGCAACGTCGTAATTGAACCGCACTGTTAGAAAAAACATTTCGATTTGTTTCTTCATCATTTTGTTAGTGCAAAATGTCTCGCTCCCGGGTGGGCTCGAACCACCAACCTTTCGGTTAACAGCCGAACGCGCTGCCTATTGCGCCACGGAAGCCATTGGAGAACTTGCCATACTGGTAGTTTTCGTGAGTTTCGTGTAGGTTATTCTAGCGGTGATTTTCAGTTTTCTAATGAATTCTTCTCGCGGTGTTCGAAATATTAGTAGTAAACTAGGACATGATCCATTTGTGCTCCATTGGCGCAGTTGGTTAGCGCGTGGTACTTATAGGACTGAGAAATGCCGAGGTCGGGAGTTCGATCCTCCCATGGAGCAAAATTTTTGCAACGTCGTAATTGAACCGCACTGTTAGAAAAAACATTTCGATTTGTTTCTTCATCATTTTGTTAGTGCAAAATGTCTCGCTCCCGGGTGGGCTCGAACCACCAACCTTTCGGTTAACAGCCGAACGCGCTGCCTATTGCGCCACGGAAGCCATTGGAGAACTTACCATACTGGTAGTTTTCGTGAGTTTCGTGTAGGTTATTCTAGCGGTGATTTTCAGTTTTCTAATGAATTCTTCTCGCGGTGTTCGAAATATTAGTAGTAAACTAGGACATAATCCATTTGTGCTCCAATGGCGCAGTTGGATAGCGCGTGGTACTTATAGGACTGAGAAATGCCGAGGTCGGGAGTTCGATCCTCCCATGGAGCAAAATTTTTGCAACGTCGTAATTGAACCGCACTGTTAGAAAAAACATTTCGATTTGTTTCTTCATCATTTTGTTAGTGCAAAATGTCTCGCTCCCGGGTGGGCTCGAACCACCAACCTTTCGGTTAACAGCCGAACGCGCTGCCTATTGCGCCACGGAAGCCATTGGAGAACTTACCATACTGGTAGTTTTCGTGAGTTTCGTGTAGGTTATTCTAGCGGTGATTTTCAGTTTTCTAATGAATTCTTCTCGCGGTGTTCGAAATATTAGTAGTAAACTAGGACATGATCCATTTGTGCTCCATTGGCGCAGTTGGTTAGCGCGTGGTACTTATAGGACTGAGAAATGCCGAGGTCGGGAGTTCGATCCTCCCATGGAGCAAAATTTTTGCAACGTCGTAATTGAACCGCACTGTTAGAAAAAAACATTTCGATTTATTCTCTTCATCATTTTCTTAGTGCAAAATGTCTCGCTCCCGGGTGGGCTCGAACCACCAACCTTTCGGTTAACAGCCGAACGCGCTGCCTATTGCGCCACGGAAGCCATTGGAGAACTTACCATACTGGTAGTTTTCGTGAGTTTCGTGTAGGTTATTCTAGCGGTGATTTTCAGTTTTCTAATGAATTCTTCTCGCGGTGTTCGAAATATTAGTAGTAAACTAGGACATGATCCATTTGTGCTCCATTGGCGCAGTTGGTTAGCGCGTGGTACTTATAGGACTGAGAAATGCCGAGGTCGGGAGTTCGATCCTCCCATGGAGCAAAATTTTTGCAACGTCGTAATTGAACCGCACTGTTAGAAAAAACATTTCGATTTATTCTCTTCATCATTTTCTTAGTGCAAAATGTCTCGCTCCCGGGTGGGCTCGAACCACCAACCTTTCGGTTAACAGCCGAACGCGCTGCCTATTGCGCCACGGAAGCCATTGGAGAACTTGCCATACTGGTAGTTTTCGTGAGTTTCGTGTAGGTTATTCTAGCGGTGATTTTCAGTTTTCTAATGAATTCTTCTCGCGGTGTTCGAAATATTAGTAGTAAACTAGGACATGATCCATTTGTGCTCCATTGGCGCAGTTGGTTAGCGCGTGGTACTTATAGGACTGAGAAATGCCGAGGTCGGGAGTTCGATCCTCCCATGGAGCAAAATTTTTGCAACGTCGTAATTGAACCGCACTGTTAGAAAAAACATTTCGATTTGTTTCTTCATCATTTTGTTAGTGCAAAATGTCTCGCTCCCGGGTGGGCTCGAACCACCAACCTTTCGGTTAACAGCCGAACGCGCTGCCTATTGCGCCACGGAAGCCATTGGAGAACTTGCCATACTGGTAGTTTTCGTGAGTTTCGTGTAGGTTATTCTAGCGGTGATTTTCAGTTTTCTAATGAATTCTTCTCGCGGTGTTCGAAATATTAGTAGTAAACTAGGACATAATCCATTTGTGCTCCAATGGCGCAGTTGGTTAGCGCGTGGTACTTATAGGACTGAGAAATGCCGAGGTCGGGAGTTCGATCCTCCCATGGAGCAAAATTTTTGCAACGTTGTAATTGAACCGCACTGTTAGAAAAAACATTTCGATTTGTTTCTTCATCATTTTGTTAGTGCAAAATGTCTCGCTCCCGGGTGGGCTCGAACCACCAACCTTTCGGTTAACAGCCGAACGCGCTGCCTATTGCGCCACGGAAGCCATTGGAGAACTTGCCATACTGGTAGTTTTCGTGAGTTTCGTGTAGGTTATTCTAGCGGTGATTTTCAGTTTTCTAATGAATTCTTCTCGCGGTGTTCGAAATATTAGTAGTAAACTAGGACATGATCCATTTGTGCTCCATTGGCGCAGTTGGTTAGCGCGTGGTACTTATAGGACTGAGAAATGCCGAGGTCGGGAGTTCGATCCTCCCATGGAGCAAAATTTTTGCAACGTCGTAATTGAACCGCACTGTTAGAAAAAACATTTCGATTTGTTCTCTTCATCATTTTGTTAGTGCAAAATGTCTCGCTCCCGGGTGGGCTCGAACCACCAACCTTTCGGTTAACAGCCGAACGCGCTGCCTATTGCGCCACGGAAGCCATTGGAGAACTTGCCATATTCTTCTCGCGGTGTTCGAAATGTTAGTAGTAAACTAGGACATAATCCATTTGTGCTCCAATGGCGCAGTTGGTTAGCGCGTGGTACTTATAGGACTGAGACTTGCCGAGGTCGGGAGTTCGATCCTCCCATGGAGCAAAATTTTTGCAACGTTGTAATTGAACCGCACTGTTAGAAACAAACATTTCGATTTGTTTCTTCATCATTTTGTTAGTGCAAAATGTCTCGCTCCCGGGTGGGCTCGAACCACCAACCTTTCGGTTAACAGCCGAACGCGCTGCCTATTGCGCCACGGAAGCCATTGGAAAACTAGCCATACTGGTAGTTTTCGTGAGTTTCGTGTAGGTTATTCTAGCGGTGATTTTCAGTTTTCTAATGAATTCTTCTCGCGGTGTTCGAAATATTAGTAGTAAACTAGGACATGATCCATTTGTGCTCCATTGGCGCAGTTGGTTAGCGCGTGGTACTTATAGGACTGAGAAATGCCGAGGTCGGGAGTTCGATCCTCCCATGGAGCAAAATTTTTGCAACGTCGTAATTGAACCGCACTGTTAGAAAAAACATTTCGATTTATTCTCTTCATCATTTTCTTAGTGCAAAATGTCTCGCTCCCGGGTGGGCTCGAACCACCAACCTTTCGGTTAACAGCCGAACGCGCTGCCTATTGCGCCACGGAAGCCATTGGAGAACTTGCCATATTCTTCTCGCGGTGTTCGAAATGTTAGTAGTAAACTAGGACATAATCCATTTGTGCTCCAATGGCGCAGTTGGTTAGCGCGTGGTACTTATAGGACTGAGACTTGCCGAGGTCGGGAGTTCGATCCTCCCATGGAGCAAAATTTTTGCAACGTTGTAATTGAACCGCACTGTTAGAAAAAAACATTTCGATTTGTTTCTTCATCATTTTGTTAGTGCAAAATGTCTCGCTCCCGGGTGGGCTCGAACCACCAACCTTTCGGTTAACAGCCGAACGCGCTGCCTATTGCGCCACGGAAGCCATTGGAGAACTTGCCATACTGGTAGTTTTCGTGAGTTTCGTGTAGGTTATTCTAGCGGTGATTTTCAGTTTTCTAATGAATTCTTCTCGCGGTGTTCGAAATATTAGTAGTAAACTAGGACATGATCCATTTGTGCTCCATTGGCGCAGTTGGTTAGCGCGTGGTACTTATAGGACTGAGAAATGCCGAGGTCGGGAGTTCGATCCTCCCATGGAGCAAAATTTTTGCAACGTCGTAATTGAACCGCACTGTTAGAAAAAACATTTCGATTTATTCTCTTCATCATTTTCTTAGTGCAAAATGTCTCGCTCCCGGGTGGGCTCGAACCACCAACCTTTCGGTTAACAGCCGAACGCGCTGCCTATTGCGCCACGGAAGCCATTGGAGAACTTGCCATACTGGTAGTTTTCGTGAGTTTCGTGTAGGTTATTCTAGCGGTGATTTTCAGTTTTCTAATGAATTCTTCTCGCGGTGTTCGAAATATTAGTAGTAAACTAGGACATGATCCATTTGTGCTCCATTGGCGCAGTTGGTTAGCGCGTGGTACTTATAGGACTGAGAAATGCCGAGGTCGGGAGTTCGATCCTCCCATGGAGCAAAATTTTTGCAACGTCGTAATTGAACCGCACTGTTAGAAAAAACATTTCGATTTGTTTCTTCATCATTTTGTTAGTGCAAAATGTCTCGCTCCCGGGTGGGCTCGAACCACCAACCTTTCGGTTAACAGCCGAACGCGCTGCCTATTGCGCCACGGAAGCCATTGGAGAACTTGCCATACTGGTAGTTTTCGTGAGTTTCGTGTAGGTTATTCTAGCGGTGATTTTCAGTTTTCTAATGAATTCTTCTCGCGGTGTTCGAAATATTAGTAGTAAACTAGGACATGATCCATTTGTGCTCCATTGGCGCAGTTGGTTAGCGCGTGGTACTTATAGGACTGAGAAATGCCGAGGTCGGGAGTTCGATCCTCCCATGGAGCAAAATTTTTGCAACGTCGTAATTGAACCGCACTGTTAGAAAAAACATTTCGATTTGTTTCTTCATCATTTTGTTAGTGCAAAATGTCTCGCTCCCGGGTGGGCTCGAACCACCAACCTTTCGGTTAACAGCCGAACGCGCTGCCTATTGCGCCACGGAAGCCATTGGAGAACTTACCATACTGGTAGTTTTCGTGAGTTTCGTGTAGGTTATTCTAGCGGTGATTTTCAGTTTTCTAATGAATTCTTCTCGCGGTGTTCGAAATATTAGTAGTAAACTAGGACATAATCCATTTGTGCTCCAATGGCGCAGTTGGATAGCGCGTGGTACTTATAGGACTGAGAAATGCCGAGGTCGGGAGTTCGATCCTCCCATGGAGCAAAATTTTTGCAACGTCGTAATTGAACCGCACTGTTAGAAAAAACATTTCGATTTATTCTCTTCATCATTTTCTTAGTGCAAAATGTCTCGCTCCCGGGTGGGCTCGAACCACCAACCTTTCGGTTAACAGCCGAACGCGCTGCCTATTGCGCCACGGAAGCCATTGGAGAACTTGCCATACTGGTAGTTTTCGTGAGTTTCGTGTAGGTTATTCTAGCGGTGATTTTCAGTTTTCTAATGAATTCTTCTCGCGGTGTTCGAAATATTAGTAGTAAACTAGGACATGATCCATTTGTGCTCCATTGGCGCAGTTGGTTAGCGCGTGGTACTTATAGGACTGAGAAATGCCGAGGTCGGGAGTTCGATCCTCCCATGGAGCAAAATTTTTGCAACGTCGTAATTGAACCGCACTGTTAGAAAAAACATTTCGATTTATTCTCTTCATCATTTTCTTAGTGCAAAATGTCTCGCTCCCGGGTGGGCTCGAACCACCAACCTTTCGGTTAACAGCCGAACGCGCTGCCTATTGCGCCACGGAAGCCATTGGAGAACTTGCCATACTGGTAGTTTTCGTGAGTTTCGTGTAGGTTATTCTAGCGGTGATTTTCAGTTTTCTAATGAATTCTTCTCGCGGTGTTCGAAATATTAGTAGTAAACTAGGACATGATCCATTTGTGCTCCATTGGCGCAGTTGGTTAGCGCGTGGTACTTATAGGACTGAGAAATGCCGAGGTCGGGAGTTCGATCCTCCCATGGAGCAAAATTTTTGCAACGTCGTAATTGAACCGCACTGTTAGAAAAAACATTTCGATTTGTTTCTTCATCATTTTGTTAGTGCAAAATGTCTCGCTCCCGGGTGGGCTCGAACCACCAACCTTTCGGTTAACAGCCGAACGCGCTGCCTATTGCGCCACGGAAGCCATTGGAGAACTTACCATACTGGTAGTTTTCGTGAGTTTCGTGTAGGTTATTCTAGCGGTGATTTTCAGTTTTCTAATGAATTCTTCTCGCGGTGTTCGAAATATTAGTAGTAAACTAGGACATGATCCATTTGTGCTCCATTGGCGCAGTTGGTTAGCGCGTGGTACTTATAGGACTGAGAAATGCCGAGGTCGGGAGTTCGATCCTCCCATGGAGCAAAATTTTTGCAACGTCGTAATTGAACCGCACTGTTAGAAAAAACATTTCGATTTGTTTCTTCATCATTTTGTTAGTGCAAAATGTCTCGCTCCCGGGTGGGCTCGAACCACCAACCTTTCGGTTAACAGCCGAACGCGCTGCCTATTGCGCCACGGAAGCCATTGGAGAACTTGCCATACTGGTAGTTTTCGTGAGTTTCGTGTAGGTTATTCTAGCGGTGATTTTCAGTTTTCTAATGAATTCTTCTCGCGGTGTTCGAAATATTAGTAGTAAACTAGGACATAATCCATTTGTGCTCCATTGGCGCAGTTGGTTAGCGCGTGGTACTTATAGGACTGAGAAATGCCGAGGTCGGGAGTTCGATCCTCCCATGGAGCAAAATTTTTGCAACGTCGTAATTGAACCGCACTGTTAGAAAAAACATTTCGATTTGTTTCTTCATCATTTTGTTAGTGCAAAATGTCTCGCTCCCGGGTGGGCTCGAACCACCAACCTTTCGGTTAACAGCCGAACGCGCTGCCTATTGCGCCACGGAAGCCATTGGAGAACTTGCCATACTGGTAGTTTTCGTGAGTTTCGTGTAGGTTATTCTAGCGGTGATTTTCAGTTTTCTAATGAATTCTTCTCGCGGTGTTCGAAATATTAGTAGTAAACTAGGACATGATCCATTTGTGCTCCATTGGCGCAGTTGGTTAGCGCGTGGTACTTATAGGACTGAGAAATGCCGAGGTCGGGAGTTCGATCCTCCCATGGAGCAAAATTTTTGCAACGTCGTAATTGAACCGCACTGTTAGAAAAAACATTTCGATTTGTTTCTTCATCATTTTGTTAGTGCAAAATGTCTCGCTCCCGGGTGGGCTCGAACCACCAACCTTTCGGTTAACAGCCGAACGCGCTGCCTATTGCGCCACGGAAGCCATTGGAGAACTTACCATACTGGTAGTTTTCGTGAGTTTCGTGTAGGTTATTCTAGCGGTGATTTTCAGTTTTCTAATGAATTCTTCTCGCGGTGTTCGAAATATTAGTAGTAAACTAGGACATGATCCATTTGTGCTCCATTGGCGCAGTTGGTTAGCGCGTGGTACTTATAGGACTGAGAAATGCCGAGGTCGGGAGTTCGATCCTCCCATGGAGCAAAATTTTTGCAACGTCGTAATTGAACCGCACTGTTAGAAAAAACATTTCGATTTATTCTCTTCATCATTTTGTTAGTGCAAAATGTCTCGCTCCCGGGTGGGCTCGAACCACCAACCTTTCGGTTAACAGCCGAACGCGCTGCCTATTGCGCCACGGAAGCCATTGGAGAACTTGCCATACTGGTAGTTTTCGTGAGTTTCGTGTAGGTTATTCTAGCGGTGATTTTCAGTTTTCTAATGAATTCTTCTCGCGGTGTTCGAAATATTAGTAGTAAACTAGGACATGATCCATTTGTGCTCCATTGGCGCAGTTGGTTAGCGCGTGGTACTTATAGGACTGAGAAATGCCGAGGTCGGGAGTTCGATCCTCCCATGGAGCAAAATTTTTGCAACGTCGTAATTGAACCGCACTGTTAGAAAAAACATTTCGATTTGTTTCTTCATCATTTTGTTAGTGCAAAATGTCTCGCTCCCGGGTGGGCTCGAACCACCAACCTTTCGGTTAACAGCCGAACGCGCTGCCTATTGCGCCACGGAAGCCATTGGAGAACTTACCATACTGGTAGTTTTCGTGAGTTTCGTGTAGGTTATTCTAGCGGTGATTTTCAGTTTTCTAATGAATTCTTCTCGCGGTGTTCGAAATATTAGTAGTAAACTAGGACATAATCCATTTGTGCTCCAATGGCGCAGTTGGATAGCGCGTGGTACTTATAGGACTGAGAAATGCCGAGGTCGGGAGTTCGATCCTCCCATGGAGCAAAATTTTTGCAACGTCGTAATTGAACCGCACTGTTAGAAAAAACATTTCGATTTGTTTCTTCATCATTTTGTTAGTGCAAAATGTCTCGCTCCCGGGTGGGCTCGAACCACCAACCTTTCGGTTAACAGCCGAACGCGCTGCCTATTGCGCCACGGAAGCCATTGGAGAACTTGCCATACTGGTAGTTTTCGTGAGTTTCGTGTAGGTTATTCTAGCGGTGATTTTCAGTTTTCTAATGAATTCTTCTCGCGGTGTTCGAAATATTAGTAGTAAACTAGGACATGATCCATTTGTGCTCCATTGGCGCAGTTGGTTAGCGCGTGGTACTTATAGGACTGAGAAATGCCGAGGTCGGGAGTTCGATCCTCCCATGGAGCAAAATTTTTGCAACGTCGTAATTGAACCGCACTGTTAGAAAAAACATTTCGATTTGTTCTCTTCATCATTTTGTTAGTGCAAAATGTCTCGCTCCCGGGTGGGCTCGAACCACCAACCTTTCGGTTAACAGCCGAACGCGCTGCCTATTGCGCCACGGAAGCCATTGGAGAACTTACCATACTGGTAGTTTTCGTGAGTTTCGTGTAGGTTATTCTAGCGGTGATTTTCAGTTTTCTAATGAATTCTTCTCGCGGTGTTCGAAATATTAGTAGTAAACTAGGACATGATCCATTTGTGCTCCATTGGCGCAGTTGGTTAGCGCGTGGTACTTATAGGACTGAGAAATGCCGAGGTCGGGAGTTCGATCCTCCCATGGAGCAAAATTTTTGCAACGTTGTAATTGAACCGCACTGTTAGAAAAAACATTTCGATTTGTTTCTTCATCATTTTGTTAGTGCAAAATGTCTCGCTCCCGGGTGGGCTCGAACCACCAACCTTTCGGTTAACAGCCGAACGCGCTGCCTATTGCGCCACGGAAGCCATTGGAGAACTTGCCATACTGGTAGTTTTCGTGAGTTTCGTGTAGGTTATTCTAGCGGTGATTTTCAGTTTTCTAATGAATTCTTCTCGCGGTGTTCGAAATATTAGTAGTAAACTAGGACATGATCCATTTGTGCTCCATTGGCGCAGTTGGTTAGCGCGTGGTACTTATAGGACTGAGAAATGCCGAGGTCGGGAGTTCGATCCTCCCATGGAGCAAAATTTTTGCAACGTTGTAATTGAACCGCACTGTTAGAAAAAACATTTCGATTTGTTTCTTCATCATTTTGTTAGTGCAAAATGTCTCGCTCCCGGGTGGGCTCGAACCACCAACCTTTCGGTTAACAGCCGAACGCGCTGCCTATTGCGCCACGGAAGCCATTGGAGAACTTGCCATACTGGTAGTTTTCGTGAGTTTCGTGTAGGTTATTCTAGCGGTGATTTTCAGTTTTCTAATGAATTCTTCTCGCGGTGTTCGAAATATTAGTAGTAAACTAGGACATAATCCATTTGTGCTCCAATGGCGCAGTTGGATAGCGCGTGGTACTTATAGGACTGAGAAATGCCGAGGTCGGGAGTTCGATCCTCCCATGGAGCAAAATTTTTGCAACGTTGTAATTGAACCGCACTGTTAGAAAAAACATTTCGATTTGTTTCTTCATCATTTTGTTAGTGCAAAATGTCTCGCTCCCGGGTGGGCTCGAACCACCAACCTTTCGGTTAACAGCCGAACGCGCTGCCTATTGCGCCACGGAAGCCATTGGAGAACTTACCATACTGGTAGTTTTCGTGAGTTTCGTGTAGGTTATTCTAGCGGTGATTTTCAGTTTTCTAATGAATTCTTCTCGCGGTGTTCGAAATATTAGTAGTAAACTAGGACATGATCCATTTGTGCTCCATTGGCGCAGTTGGTTAGCGCGTGGTACTTATAGGACTGAGAAATGCCGAGGTCGGGAGTTCGATCCTCCCATGGAGCAAAATTTTTGCAACGTCGTAATTGAACCGCACTGTTAGAAAAAACATTTCGATTTGTTTCTTCATCATTTTGTTAGTGCAAAATGTCTCGCTCCCGGGTGGGCTCGAACCACCAACCTTTCGGTTAACAGCCGAACGCGCTGCCTATTGCGCCACGGAAGCCATTGGAGAACTTACCATACTGGTAGTTTTCGTGAGTTTCGTGTAGGTTATTCTAGCGGTGATTTTCAGTTTTCTAATGAATTCTTCTCGCGGTGTTCGAAATATTAGTAGTAAACTAGGACATGATCCATTTGTGCTCCATTGGCGCAGTTGGTTAGCGCGTGGTACTTATAGGACTGAGAAATGCCGAGGTCGGGAGTTCGATCCTCCCATGGAGCAAAATTTTTGCAACGTTGTAATTGAACCGCACTGTTAGAAAAAACATTTCGATTTGTTTCTTCATCATTTTGTTAGTGCAAAATGTCTCGCTCCCGGGTGGGCTCGAACCACCAACCTTTCGGTTAACAGCCGAACGCGCTGCCTATTGCGCCACGGAAGCCATTGGAGAACTTGCCATACTGGTAGTTTTCGTGAGTTTCGTGTAGGTTATTCTAGCGGTGATTTTCAGTTTTCTAATGAATTCTTCTCGCGGTGTTCGAAATATTAGTAGTAAACTAGGACATGATCCATTTGTGCTCCATTGGCGCAGTTGGTTAGCGCGTGGTACTTATAGGACTGAGAAATGCCGAGGTCGGGAGTTCGATCCTCCCATGGAGCAAAATTTTTGCAACGTTGTAATTGAACCGCACTGTTAGAAAAAACATTTCGATTTGTTTCTTCATCATTTTGTTAGTGCAAAATGTCTCGCTCCCGGGTGGGCTCGAACCACCAACCTTTCGGTTAACAGCCGAACGCGCTGCCTATTGCGCCACGGAAGCCATTGGAGAACTTGCCATACTGGTAGTTTTCGTGAGTTTGGTGTAGGTTATTCTAGCGGTGATTTTCAGTTTTCTAATGAATTCTTCTCGCGGTGTTCGAAATGTTAGTAGTAAACTAGGACATAATCCATTTGTGCTCCAATGGCGCAGTTGGATAGCGCGTGGTACTTATAGGACTGAGAAATGCCGAGGTCGGGAGTTCGATCCTCCCATGGAGCAAAACTTTTGCAACGTTGTAATTGAACCGCACTGTTAGGAAAAACATTTCGATTTGTTTCTTCATCATTTTGTTAGTGCAAAATGTCTCGCTCCCGGGTGGGCTCGAACCACCAACCTTTCGGTTAACAGCCGAACGCGCTGCCTATTGCGCCACGGAAGCCATTGGAGAACTTACCATACTGGTAGTTTTCGTGAGTTTCGTGTAGGTTATTCTAGCGGTGATTTTCAGTTTTCTAATGAATTCTTCTCGCGGTGTTCGAAATATTAGTAGTAAACTAGGACATGATCCATTTGTGCTCCATTGGCGCAGTTGGTTAGCGCGTGGTACTTATAGGACTGAGAAATGCCGAGGTCGGGAGTTCGATCCTCCCATGGAGCAAAATTTTTGCAACGTTGTAATTGAACCGCACTGTTAGAAAAAACATTTCGATTTGTTTCTTCATCATTTTGTTAGTGCAAAATGTCTCGCTCCCGGGTGGGCTCGAACCACCAACCTTTCGGTTAACAGCCGAACGCGCTGCCTATTGCGCCACGGAAGCCATTGGAGAACTTGCCATACTGGTAGTTTTCGTGAGTTTCGTGTAGGTTATTCTAGCGGTGATTTTCAGTTTTCTAATGAATTCTTCTCGCGGTGTTCGAAATATTAGTAGTAAACTAGGACATGATCCATTTGTGCTCCATTGGCGCAGTTGGTTAGCGCGTGGTACTTATAGGACTGAGAAATGCCGAGGTCGGGAGTTCGATCCTCCCATGGAGCAAAATTTTTGCAACGTTGTAATTGAACCGCACTGTTAGAAAAAACATTTCGATTTATTCTCTTCATCATTTTGTTAGTGCAAAATGTCTCGCTCCCGGGTGGGCTCGAACCACCAACCTTTCGGTTAACAGCCGAACGCGCTGCCTATTGCGCCACGAAGCCATTGGAGAACTTGCCATACTGGTAGTTTTCGTGAGTTTCGTGTAGGTTATTCTAGCGGTGATTTTCAGTTTTCTAATGAATTCTTCTCGCGGTGTTCGAAATATTAGTAGTAAACTAGGACATGATCCATTTGTGCTCCATTGGCGCAGTTGGTTAGCGCGTGGTACTTATAGGACTGAGAAATGCCGAGGTCGGGAGTTCGATCCTCCCATGGAGCAAAATTTTTGCAACGTTGTAATTGAACCGCACTGTTAGAAAAAACATTTCGATTTGTTTCTTCATCATTTTGTTAGTGCAAAATGTCTCGCTCCCGGGTGGGCTCGAACCACCAACCTTTCGGTTAACAGCCGAACGCGCTGCCTATTGCGCCACGGAAGCCATTGGAGAACTTGCCATACTGGTAGTTTTCGTGAGTTTGGTGTAGGTTATTCTAGCGGTAATTTTCAGTTTTCTAATGAATTCTTCTCGCGGTGTTCGAAATGTTAGTAGTAAACTAGGACATAATCCATTTGTGCTCCAATGGCGCAGTTGGATAGCGCGTGGTACTTATAGGACTGAGAAATGCCGAGGTCAGGAGTTCGTTCCTCCCATGGAGCAAAACTTTTGCAACGTTGTAATTGAACCGCACTGTTAGGAAAAACATTTCGATTTGTTTCTTCATCATTTTGTTAGTGCAAAATGTCTCGCTCCCGGGTGGGCTCGAACCACCAACCTTTCGGTTAACAGCCGAACGCGCTGCCTATTGCGCCACGGAAGCCATTGGAGAACTTACCATACTGGTAGTTTTCGTGAGTTTCGTGTAGGTTATTCTAGCGGTGATTTTCAGTTTTCTAATGAATTCTTCTCGCGGTGTTCGAAATATTAGTAGTAAACTAGGACATAATCCATTTGTGCTCCAATGGCGCAGTTGGATAGCGCGTGGTACTTATAGGACTGAGAAATGCCGAGGTCGGGAGTTCGATCCTCCCATGGAGCAAAATTTTTGCAACGTCGTAATTGAACCGCACTGTTAGAAAAAACATTTCGATTTATTCTCTTCATCATTTTCTTAGTGCAAAATGTCTCGCTCCCGGGTGGGCTCGAACCACCAACCTTTCGGTTAACAGCCGAACGCGCTGCCTATTGCGCCACGGAAGCCATTGGAAACTTGCCATACTGGTAGTTTTCGTGAGTTTCGTGTAGGTTATTCTAGCGGTGATTTTCAGTTTTCTAATGAATTCTTCTCGCGGTGTTCGAAATATTAGTAGTAAACTAGGACATAATCCATTTGTGCTCCAATGGCGCAGTTGGATAGCGCGTGGTACTTATAGGACTGAGAAATGCCGAGGTCGGGAGTTCGATCCTCCCATGGAGCAAAATTTTTGCAACGTCGTAATTGAACCGCACTGTTAGAAAAAACATTTCGATTTATTCTCTTCATCATTTTCTTAGTGCAAAATGTCTCGCTCCCGGGTGGGCTCGAACCACCAACCTTTCGGTTAACAGCCGAACGCGCTGCCTATTGCGCCACGGAAGCCATTGGAGAACTTGCCATACTGGTAGTTTTCGTGAGTTTCGTGTAGGTTATTCTAGCGGTGATTTTCAGTTTTCTAATGAATTCTTCTCGCGGTGTTCGAAATATTAGTAGTAAACTAGGACATGATCCATTTGTGCTCCATTGGCGCAGTTGGTTAGCGCGTGGTACTTATAGGACTGAGAAATGCCGAGGTCGGGAGTTCGATCCTCCCATGGAGCAAAATTTTTGCAACGTTGTAATTGAACCGCACTGTTAGAAAAAACATTTCGATTTGTTTCTTCATCATTTTGTTAGTGCAAAATGTCTCGCTCCCGGGTGGGCTCGAACCACCAACCTTTCGGTTAACAGCCGAACGCGCTGCCTATTGCGCCACGGAAGCCATTGGAGAACTTACCATACTGGTAGTTTTCGTGAGTTTCGTGTAGGTTATTCTAGCGGTGATTTTCAGTTTTCTAATGAATTCTTCTCGCGGTGTTCGAAATATTAGTAGTAAACTAGGACATAATCCATTTGTGCTCCAATGGCGCAGTTGGATAGCGCGTGGTACTTATAGGACTGAGAAATGCCGAGGTCGGGAGTTCGATCCTCCCATGGAGCAAAATTTTTGCAACGTCGTAATTGAACCGCACTGTTAGAAAAAACATTTCGATTTGTTCTCTTCATCATTTTGTTAGTGCAAAATGTCTCGCTCCCGGGTGGGCTCGAACCACCAACCTTTCGGTTAACAGCCGAACGCGCTGCCTATTGCGCCACGGAAGCCATTGGAGAACTTACCATACTGGTAGTTTTCGTGAGTTTCGTGTAGGTTATTCTAGCGGTGATTTTCAGTTTTCTAATGAATTCTTCTCGCGGTGTTCGAAATATTAGTAGTAAACTAGGACATAATCCATTTGTGCTCCATTGGCGCAGTTGGATAGCGCGTGGTACTTATAGGACTGAGAAATGCCGAGGTCGGGAGTTCGATCCTCCCATGGAGCAAAATTTTTGCAACGTCGTAATTGAACCGCACTGTTAGAAAAAACATTTCGATTTATTCTCTTCATCATTTTCTTAGTGCAAAATGTCTCGCTCCCGGGTGGGCTCGAACCACCAACCTTTCGGTTAACAGCCGAACGCGCTGCCTATTGCGCCACGGAAGCCATTGGAGAACTTGCCATACTGGTAGTTTTCGTGAGTTTCGTGTAGGTTATTCTAGCGGTGATTTTCAGTTTTCTAATGAATTCTTCTCGCGGTGTTCGAAATATTAGTAGTAAACTAGGACATGATCCATTTGTGCTCCATTGGCGCAGTTGGTTAGCGCGTGGTACTTATAGGACTGAGAAATGCCGAGGTCGGGAGTTCGATCCTCCCATGGAGCAAAATTTTTGCAACGTCGTAATTGAACCGCACTGTTAGAAAAAACATTTCGATTTGTTTCTTCATCATTTTGTTAGTGCAAAATGTCTCGCTCCCGGGTGGGCTCGAACCACCAACCTTTCGGTTAACAGCCGAACGCGCTGCCTATTGCGCCACGGAAGCCATTGGAGAACTTGCCATACTGGTAGTTTTCGTGAGTTTCGTGTAGGTTATTCTAGCGGTGATTTTCAGTTTTCTAATGAATTCTTCTCGCGGTGTTCGAAATATTAGTAGTAAACTAGGACATGATCCATTTGTGCTCCATTGGCGCAGTTGGTTAGCGCGTGGTACTTATAGGACTGAGAAATGCCGAGGTCGGGAGTTCGATCCTCCCATGGAGCAAAATTTTTGCAACGTTGTAATTGAACCGCACTGTTAGAAAAAACATTTCGATTTGTTTCTTCATCATTTTGTTAGTGCAAAATGTCTCGCTCCCGGGTGGGCTCGAACCACCAACCTTTCGGTTAACAGCCGAACGCGCTGCCTATTGCGCCACGGAAGCCATTGGAGAACTTACCATACTGGTAGTTTTCGTGAGTTTCGTGTAGGTTATTCTAGCGGTGATTTTCAGTTTTCTAATGAATTCTTCTCGCGGTGTTCGAAATATTAGTAGTAAACTAGGACATGATCCATTTGTGCTCCAATGGCGCAGTTGGATAGCGCGTGGTACTTATAGGACTGAGAAATGCCGAGGTCGGGAGTTCGATCCTCCCATGGAGCAAAACTTTTGCAACGTTGTAATTGAACCGCACTGTTAGGAAAAACATTTCGATTTGTTTCTTCATCATTTTGTTAGTGCAAAATGTCTCGCTCCCGGGTGGGCTCGAACCACCAACCTTTCGGTTAACAGCCGAACGCGCTGCCTATTGCGCCACGGAAGCCATTGGAGAACTTGCCATACTGGTAGTTTTCGTGAGTTTCGTGTAGGTTATTCTAGCGGTGATTTTCAGTTTTCTAATGAATTCTTCTCGCGGTGTTCGAAATATTAGTAGTAAACTAGGACATGATCCATTTGTGCTCCATTGGCGCAGTTGGTTAGCGCGTGGTACTTATAGGACTGAGAAATGCCGAGGTCGGGAGTTCGATCCTCCCATGGAGCAAAATTTTTGCAACGTCGTAATTGAACCGCACTGTTAGAAAAAACATTTCGATTTGTTTCTTCATCATTTTGTTAGTGCAAAATGTCTCGCTCCCGGGTGGGCTCGAACCACCAACCTTTCGGTTAACAGCCGAACGCGCTGCCTATTGCGCCACGGAAGCCATTGGAGAACTTACCATACTGGTAGTTTTCGTGAGTTTCGTGTAGGTTATTCTAGCGGTGATTTTCAGTTTTCTAATGAATTCTTCTCGCGGTGTTCGAAATATTAGTAGTAAACTAGGACATGATCCATTTGTGCTCCATTGGCGCAGTTGGTTAGCGCGTGGTACTTATAGGACTGAGAAATGCCGAGGTCGGGAGTTCGATCCTCCCATGGAGCAAAACTTTTTGCAACGTTGTAATTGAACCGCACTGTTAGAAAAAACATTTCGATTTGTTTCTTCATCATTTTGTTAGTGCAAAATGTCTCGCTCCCGGGTGGGCTCGAACCACCAACCTTTCGGTTAACAGCCGAACGCGCTGCCTATTGCGCCACGAAGCCATTGGAGAACTTGCCATACTGGTAGTTTTCGTGAGTTTCGTGTAGGTTACTCTAGCGGTGATTTTCAGTTTTCTAATGAATTCTTCTCGCGGTGTTCGAAATATTAGTAGTAAACTAGGACATGATCCATTTGTGCTCCATTGGCGCAGTTGGTTAGCGCGTGGTACTTATAGGACTGAGACATGCCGAGGTCGGGAGTTCGATCCTCCCATGGAACAAAATTTTTGCAACGTTGTAATTGAACTGCACTGTTAGAAAAAACATTTCGATTTGTTTCTTCATCATTTTGTTAGTGCAAAATGTCTCGCTCCCGGGTGGGCTCGAACCACCAACCTTTCGGTTAACAGCCGAACGCGCTGCCTATTGCGCCACGGAAGCCATTGGAAAACTTGCCATACTGGTAGTTTTCGTGAGTTTGGTGTAGGTTATTCTAGCGGTAATTTTCAGTTTTCTAATGAATTCTTCTCGCGGTGTTCGAAATGTTAGTAGTAAACTAGGACATAATCCATTTGTGCTCCAATGGCGCAGTTGGATAGCGCGTGGTACTTATAGGACTGAGAAATGCCGAGGTCAGGAGTTCGTTCCTCCCATGGAGCAAAACTTTTGCAACGTTGTAATTGAACCGCACTGTTAGGAAAAACATTTCGATTTGTTTCTTCATCATTTTGTTAGTGCAAAATGTCTCGCTCCCGGGTGGGCTCGAACCACCAACCTTTCGGTTAACAGCCGAACGCGCTGCCTATTGCGCCACGGAAGCCATTGGAGAACTTACCATACTGGTAGTTTTCGTGAGTTTCGTGTAGGTTATTCTAGCGGTGATTTTCAGTTTTCTAATGAATTCTTCTCGCGGTGTTCGAAATATTAGTAGTAAACTAGGACATGATCCATTTGTGCTCCATTGGCGCAGTTGGTTAGCGCGTGGTACTTATAGGACTGAGACATGCCGAGGTCGGGAGTTCGATCCTCCCATGGAGCAAAATTTTTGCAACGTTGTAATTGAACCGCACTGTTAGAAAAAACATTTCGATTTGTTTCTTCATCATTTTGTTAGTGCAAAATGTCTCGCTCCCGGGTGGGCTCGAACCACCAACCTTTCGGTTAACAGCCGAACGCGCTGCCTATTGCGCCACGGAAGCCATTGGAGAACTTGCCATACTGGTAGTTTTCGTGAGTTTCGTGTAGGTTATTCTAGCGGTGATTTTCAGTTTTCTAATGAATTCTTCTCGCGGTGTTCGAAATATTAGTAGTAAACTAGGACATGATCCATTTGTGCTCCATTGGCGCAGTTGGTTAGCGCGTGGTACTTATAGGACTGAGAAATGCCGAGGTCGGGAGTTCGATCCTCCCATGGAGCAAAATTTTTGCAACGTTGTAATTGAACCGCACTGTTAGAAAAAACATTTCGATTTGTTTCTTCATCATTTTGTTAGTGCAAAATGTCTCGCTCCCGGGTGGGCTCGAACCACCAACCTTTCGGTTAACAGCCGAACGCGCTGCCTATTGCGCCACGAAGCCATTGGAGAACTTGCCATACTGGTAGTTTTCGTGAGTTTCGTGTAGGTTATTCTAGCGGTGATTTTCAGTTTTCTAATGAATTCTTCTCGCGGTGTTCGAAATATTAGTAGTAAACTAGGACATGATCCATTTGTGCTCCATTGGCGCAGTTGGTTAGCGCGTGGTACTTATAGGACTGAGACATGCCGAGGTCGGGAGTTCGATCCTCCCATGGAACAAAATTTTTGCAACGTTGTAATTGAACTGCACTGTTAGAAAAAACATTTCGATTTGTTTCTTCATCATTTTGTTAGTGCAAAATGTCTCGCTCCCGGGTGGGCTCGAACCACCAACCTTTCGGTTAACAGCCGAACGCGCTGCCTATTGCGCCACGGAAGCCATTGGAAAACTTGCCATACTGGTAGTTTTCGTGAGTTTGGTGTAGGTTATTCTAGCGGTAATTTTCAGTTTTCTAATGAATTCTTCTCGCGGTGTTCGAAATGTTAGTAGTAAACTAGGACATAATCCATTTGTGCTCCAATGGCGCAGTTGGATAGCGCGTGGTACTTATAGGACTGAGAAATGCCGAGGTCAGGAGTTCGTTCCTCCCATGGAGCAAAACTTTTGCAACGTTGTAATTGAACCGCACTGTTAGGAAAAACATTTCGATTTGTTTCTTCATCATTTTGTTAGTGCAAAATGTCTCGCTCCCGGGGGGCTCGAACCACCAACCTTTCGGTTAACAGCCGAACGCGCTGCCTATTGCGCCACGGAAGCCATTGGAGAACTTACCATACTGGTAGTTTTCGTGAGTTTCGTGTAGGTTATTCTAGCGGTGATTTTCAGTTTTCTAATGAATTCTTCTCGCGGTGTTCGAAATATTAGTAGTAAACTAGGACATAATCCATTTGTGCTCCAATGGCGCAGTTGGATAGCGCGTGGTACTTATAGGACTGAGAAATGCCGAGGTCGGGAGTTCGATCCTCCCATGGAGCAAAATTTTTGCAACGTCGTAATTGAACCGCACTGTTAGAAAAAACATTTCGATTTATTCTCTTCATCATTTTCTTAGTGCAAAATGTCTCGCTCCCGGGTGGGCTCGAACCACCAACCTTTCGGTTAACAGCCGAACGCGCTGCCTATTGCGCCACGGAAGCCATTGGTAAACTTGCCATACTGGTAGTTTTCGTGAGTTTGGTGTAGGTTATTCTAGCGGTGATTTTCAGTTTTCTAATGAATTCTTCTCGCGGTGTTCGAAATATTAGTAGTAAACTAGGACATAATCCATTTGTGCTCCAATGGCGCAGTTGGATAGCGCGTGGTACTTATAGGACTGAGAAATGCCGAGGTCGGGAGTTCGATCCTCCCATGGAGCAAAATTTTTGCAACGTCGTAATTGAACCGCACTGTTAGAAAAAACATTTCGATTTATTCTCTTCATCATTTTCTTAGTGCAAAATGTCTCGCTCCCGGGTGGGCTCGAACCACCAACCTTTCGGTTAACAGCCGAACGCGCTGCCTATTGCGCCACGAAGCCATTGGAGAACTTGCCATACTGGTAGTTTTCGTGAGTTTCGTGTAGGTTATTCTAGCGGTGATTTTCAGTTTTCTAATGAATTCTTCTCGCGGTGTTCGAAATATTAGTAGTAAACTAGGACATAATCCATTTGTGCTCCAATGGCGCAGTTGGATAGCGCGTGGTACTTATAGGACTGAGAAATGCCGAGGTCGGGAGTTCGTTCCTCCCATGGAGCAAAACTTTTGCAACGTTGTAATTGAACCGCACTGTTAGGAAAAACATTTCGATTTGTTTCTTCATCATTTTGTTAGTGCAAAATGTCTCGCTCCCGGGTGGGCTCGAACCACCAACCTTTCGGTTAACAGCCGAACGCGCTGCCTATTGCGCCACGGAAGCCATTGGAGAACTTACCATACTGGTAGTTTTCGTGAGTTTCGTGTAGGTTATTCTAGCGGTGATTTTCAGTTTTCTAATGAATTCTTCTCGCGGTGTTCGAAATATTAGTAGTAAACTAGGACATAATCCATTTGTGCTCCAATGGCGCAGTTGGATAGCGCGTGGTACTTATAGGACTGAGAAATGCCGAGGTCGGGAGTTCGATCCTCCCATGGAGCAAAATTTTTGCAACGTCGTAATTGAACCGCACTGTTAGAAAAAACATTTCGATTTATTCTCTTCATCATTTTCTTAGTGCAAAATGTCTCGCTCCCGGGTGGGCTCGAACCACCAACCTTTCGGTTAACAGCCGAACGCGCTGCCTATTGCGCCACGAAGCCATTGGAGAACTTGCCATACTGGTAGTTTTCGTGAGTTTCGTGTAGGTTATTCTAGCGGTGATTTTCAGTTTTCTAATGAATTCTTCTCGCGGTGTTCGAAATATTAGTAGTAAACTAGGACATGATCCATTTGTGCTCCATTGGCGCAGTTGGTTAGCGCGTGGTACTTATAGGACTGAGAAATGCCGAGGTCGGGAGTTCGATCCTCCCATGGAGCAAAATTTTTGCAACGTCGTAATTGAACCGCACTGTTAGAAAAAACATTTCGATTTGTTTCTTCATCATTTTGTTAGTGCAAAATGTCTCGCTCCCGGGTGGGCTCGAACCACCAACCTTTCGGTCAACAGCCGAACGCGCTGCCTATTGCGCCACTGAAGCCATTGGAGAACTTACCATAGTGGTAGTTTTCGTGAGTTTCGTGTAGGTTATTCTAGCGGTGATTTTCAGTTTTCTAATGAATTCTTCTCGCGGTGTTCGAAATATTAGTAGTAAACTAGGACATGATCCATTTGTGCTCCATTGGCGCAGTTGGTTAGCGCGTGGTACTTATAGGACTGAGAAATGCCGAGGTCGGGAGTTCGATCCTCCCATGGAGCAAAACTTTTGCAACGTTGTAATTGAACCGCACTATTAGGAAAAACATTTCGATTTGTTTCTTCATCATTTTGTTAGTGCAAAATGTCTCGCTCCCGGGTGGGCTCGAACCACCAACCTTTCGGTTAACAGCCGAACGCGCTGCCTATTGCGCCACGGAAGCCATTGCAGAACTTACCATAGTGGTAGTTTTCGTGAGTTTCGTGTAGGTTATTCTAGCGGTGATTTTCAGTTTTCTAATGAATTCTTCTCGCGGTGTTCGAAATGTTAGTAGTAAACTAGGACATGATCCATTTGTGCTCCAATGGCGCAGTTGGATAGCGCGTGGTACTTATAGGACTGAGAAATGCCGAGGTCAGGAGTTCGTTCCTCCCATGGAGCAGAACTTTTGCAACGTTGTAATTGAACCGCACTGTTAGGAAAAACATTTCGATTTGTTTCTTCATCATTTTGTTAGTGCAAAATGTCTCGCTCCCGGGTGGGCTCGAACCACCAACCTTTCGGTTAACAGCCGAACGCGCTGCCTATTGCGCCACGGAAGCCATTGGAAAACTTGCCATACTGGTAGTTTTCGTGAGTTTGGTGTAGGTTATTCTAGCGGTAATTTTCAGTTTTCTAATGAATTCTTCTCGCGGTGTTCGAAATGTTAGTAGTAAACTAGGACATAATCCATTTGTGCTCCAATGGCGCAGTTGGATAGCGCGTGGTACTTATAGGACTGAGAAATGCCGAGGTCAGGAGTTCGTTCCTCCCATGGAGCAAAACTTTTGCAACGTTGTAATTGAACCGCACTGTTAGGAAAAACATTTCGATTTGTTTCTTCATCATTTTGTTAGTGCAAAATGTCTCGCTCCCGGGTGGGCTCGAACCACCAACCTTTCGGTTAACAGCCGAACGCGCTGCCTATTGCGCCACGGAAGCCATTGGAGAACTTACCATACTGGTAGTTTTCGTGAGTTTCGTGTAGGTTATTCTAGCGGTGATTTTCAGTTTTCTAATGAATTCTTCTCGATGTGTTCGAAATATTAGTAGTAAACTAGGACATGATCCATTTGTGCTCCATTGGCGCAGTTGGTTAGCGCGTGGTACTTATAGGACTGAGACATGCCGAGGTCGGGAGTTCGATCCTCCCATGGAGCAAAATTTTTGCAACGTTGTAATTGAACCGCACTGTTAGAAAAAACATTTCGATTTGTTTCTTAATCATTTTGTTAGTGCAAAATGTCTCGCTCCCGGGTGGGATCGAACCACCAACCTTTCGGTTAACAGCCGAACGCGCTGCCTATTGCGCCACGAAGCCATTGGAGAACTTGCCATACTGGTAGTTTTCGTGAGTTTCGTGTAGGTTACTCTAGCGGTGATTTTCAGTTTTCTAATGAATTCTTCTCGCGGTGTTCGAAATATTAGTAGTAAACTAGGACATGATCCATTTGTGCTCCATTGGCGCAGTTGGTTAGCGCGTGGTACTTATAGGACTGAGACATGCCGAGGTCGGGAGTTCGATCCTCCCATGGAACAAAATTTTTGCAACGTTGTAATTGAACTGCACTGTTAGAAAAAACATTTCGATTTGTTTCTTCATCATTTTGTTAGTGCAAAATGTCTCGCTCCCGGGTGGGCTCGAACCACCAACCTTTCGGTTAACAGCCGAACGCGCTGCCTATTGCGCCACGGAAGCCATTGGAGAACTTACCATACTGGTAGTTTTCGTGAGTTTCGTGTAGGTTATTCTAGCGGTGATTTTCAGTTTTCTAATGAATTCTTCTCGCGGTGTTCGAAATATTAGTAGTAAACTAGGACATAATCCATTTGTGCTCCAATGGCGCAGTTGGATAGCGCGTGGTACTTATAGGACTGAGAAATGCCGAGGTCGGGAGTTCGATCCTCCCATGGAGCAAAATTTTTGCAACGTCGTAATTGAACCGCACTGTTAGAAAAAACATTTCGATTTATTCTCTTCATCATTTTCTTAGTGCAAAATGTCTCGCTCCCGGGTGGGCTCGAACCACCAACCTTTCGGTTAACAGCCGAACGCGCTGCCTATTGCGCCACGGAAGCCATTGGTAAACTTGCCATACTGGTAGTTTTCGTGAGTTTGGTGTAGGTTATTCTAGCGGTGATTTTCAGTTTTCTAATGAATTCTTCTCGCGGTGTTCGAAATATTAGTAGTAAACTAGGACATAATCCATTTGTGCTCCAATGGCGCAGTTGGATAGCGCGTGGTACTTATAGGACTGAGAAATGCCGAGGTCGGGAGTTCGATCCTCCCATGGAGCAAAATTTTTGCAACGTCGTAATTGAACCGCACTGTTAGAAAAAACATTTCGATTTATTCTCTTCATCATTTTCTTAGTGCAAAATGTCTCGCTCCCGGGTGGGCTCGAACCACCAACCTTTCGGTTAACAGCCGAACGCGCTGCCTATTGCGCCACGAAGCCATTGGAGAACTTGCCATACTGGTAGTTTTCGTGAGTTTCGTGTAGGTTATTCTAGCGGTGATTTTCAGTTTTCTAATGAATTCTTCTCGCGGTGTTCGAAATATTAGTAGTAAACTAGGACATAATCCATTTGTGCTCCAATGGCGCAGTTGGATAGCGCGTGGTACTTATAGGACTGAGAAATGCCGAGGTCAGGAGTTCGTTCCTCCCATGGAGCAAAACTTTTGCAACGTTGTAATTGAACCGCACTGTTAGAAAAAACATTTCGATTTGTTTCTTCATCATTTTGTTAGTGCAAAATGTCTCGCTCCCGGGTGGGCTCGAACCACCAACCTTTCGGTCAACAGCCGAACGCGCTGCCTATTGCGCCACTGAAGCCATTGGAGAACTTACCATAGTGGTAGTTTTCGTGAGTTTCGTGTAGGTTATTCTAGCGGTGATTTTCAGTTTTCTAATGAATTCTTCTCGCGGTGTTCGAAATATTAGTAGTAAACTAGGACATGATCCATTTGTGCTCCATTGGCGCAGTTGGTTAGCGCGTGGTACTTATAGGACTGAGAAATGCCGAGGTCGGGAGTTCGATCCTCCCATGGAGCAAAACTTTTGCAACGTTGTAATTGAACCGCACTGTTAGGAAAAACATTTCGATTTGTTTCTTCATCATTTTGTTAGTGCAAAATGTCTCGCTCCCGGGTGGGCTCGAACCACCAACCTTTCGGTTAACAGCCGAACGCGCTGCCTATTGCGCCACGGAAGCCATTGGAAAACTTGCCATACTGGTAGTTTTCGTGAGTTTGGTGTAGGTTATTCTAGCGGTAATTTTCAGTTTTCTAATGAATTCTTCTCGCGGTGTTCGAAATGTTAGTAGTAAACTAGGACATAATCCATTTGTGCTCCAATGGCGCAGTTGGATAGCGCGTGGTACTTATAGGACTGAGAAATGCCGAGGTCAGGAGTTCGTTCCTCCCATGGAGCAAAACTTTTGCAACGTTGTAATTGAACCGCACTGTTAGGAAAAACATTTCGATTTGTTTCTTCATCATTTTGTTAGTGCAAAATGTCTCGCTCCCGGGTGGGCTCGAACCACCAACCTTTCGGTTAACAGCCGAACGCGCTGCCTATTGCGCCACGGAAGCCATTGGAGAACTTACCATACTGGTAGTTTTCGTGAGTTTCGTGTAGGTTATTCTAGCGGTGATTTTCAGTTTTCTAATGAATTCTTCTCGATGTGTTCGAAATATTAGTAGTAAACTAGGACATGATCCATTTGTGCTCCATTGGCGCAGTTGGTTAGCGCGTGGTACTTATAGGACTGAGACATGCCGAGGTCGGGAGTTCGATCCTCCCATGGAGCAAAATTTTTGCAACGTTGTAATTGAACCGCACTGTTAGAAAAAACATTTCGATTTGTTTCTTAATCATTTTGTTAGTGCAAAATGTCTCGCTCCCGGGTGGGATCGAACCACCAACCTTTCGGTTAACAGCCGAACGCGCTGCCTATTGCGCCACGAAGCCATTGGAGAACTTGCCATACTGGTAGTTTTCGTGAGTTTCGTGTAGGTTACTCTAGCGGTGATTTTCAGTTTTCTAATGAATTCTTCTCGCGGTGTTCGAAATATTAGTAGTAAACTAGGACATGATCCATTTGTGCTCCATTGGCGCAGTTGGTTAGCGCGTGGTACTTATAGGACTGAGACATGCCGAGGTCGGGAGTTCGATCCTCCCATGGAACAAAATTTTTGCAACGTTGTAATTGAACTGCACTGTTAGAAAAAACATTTCGATTTGTTTCTTCATCATTTTGTTAGTGCAAAATGTCTCGCTCCCGGGTGGGCTCGAACCACCAACCTTTCGGTTAACAGCCGAACGCGCTGCCTATTGCGCCACGGAAGCCATTGGAAAACTTGCCATACTGGTAGTTTTCGTGAGTTTGGTGTAGGTTATTCTAGCGGTAATTTTCAGTTTTCTAATGAATTCTTCTCGCGGTGTTCGAAATGTTAGTAGTAAACTAGGACATAATCCATTTGTGCTCCAATGGCGCAGTTGGATAGCGCGTGGTACTTATAGGACTGAGAAATGCCGAGGTCAGGAGTTCGTTCCTCCCATGGAGCAAAACTTTTGCAACGTTGTAATTGAACCGCACTGTTAGGAAAAACATTTCGATTTGTTTCTTCATCATTTTGTTAGTGCAAAATGTCTCGCTCCCGGGTGGGCTCGAACCACCAACCTTTCGGTTAACAGCCGAACGCGCTGCCTATTGCGCCACGGAAGCCATTGGAGAACTTACCATACTGGTAGTTTTCGTGAGTTTCGTGTAGGTTATTCTAGCGGTGATTTTCAGTTTTCTAATGAATTCTTCTCGCGGTGTTCGAAATATTAGTAGTAAACTAGGACATAATCCATTTGTGCTCCAATGGCGCAGTTGGATAGCGCGTGGTACTTATAGGACTGAGAAATGCCGAGGTCGGGAGTTCGATCCTCCCATGGAGCAAAATTTTTGCAACGTCGTAATTGAACCGCACTGTTAGAAAAAACATTTCGATTTATTCTCTTCATCATTTTCTTAGTGCAAAATGTCTCGCTCCCGGGTGGGCTCGAACCACCAACCTTTCGGTTAACAGCCGAACGCGCTGCCTATTGCGCCACGGAAGCCATTGGAGAACTTACCATACTGGTAGTTTTCGTGAGTTTCGTGTAGGTTATTCGAGCAGTGATTTTCAGATTTCTAATGAATTCTTCTTGCGGTGTTCAAAATGTTAGTAGAAAACTAGGACATAATCCATTTTTGCTCCATTGGCGCAGTTGGTTAGCGCGTGGTACTTATAGGACTAAGAAATGCCGAGGTCGTTATTCTGCCTCGGTGTCGTCATTCTGCCTCGGTGTGCCACGGCGGACGGTTGCTCCTCTCAGCAGCAGTCCACTTTGTGCGTTTCCTGCCCAATCACTTTCCCGCCCATTCACTTTCTACTAATTCTTCTCTCTTTCTCCTATTTTCTCTTGATTTTTTTCCATCTTAAATTCGCTCTCCTCATAGTGAGCTAACAGTAACCTGCTCGACTACTTTCGTTCTCGTCCCTCTCATCCAGTTTCAGATACCATTCCGTTAAGGTGTTAGGTCATCAGACTCTGCCATTAGTACTGGTGAATGGCATCGCAGAAGAAGAGAGGAACTGTTTCGTCTAATGCTGTTATGCCGTTGTGGGCAAGACTACTGATAGAGCATTTTGAATCGTACTCGGCCAGCATACAGAGCCTGTTCACGTATGTGACTCTGGTAAAGGTGAAGGCTGACGGCAAACAAATATAGGGTGGTAAGAAAGTCTTGAGCCACTTTGCTTGAAAGATTCAGAACTTCCGACTTCTGGATTGTATCCATAACCTAGTGGTAGTTGTTAGTCATTCATGAAGCAGCGTTACCATGGGTATAAATAACCAAACCCTCTTCTTTAACTTCAGATACGATGTCATTTCCACAAGAGCATATTTGAGCCTTCATTTTTAACGGACGGTGGCACAGCACTGGAACGATGGAAACCATTCGCAACATCAGCGTTGTATTCGCAGAAGACACCACAACCTTCAGCATCGCGGAGCTCTGGTTATCTCGCTTTATAACTTGAAGCTTTTGCTTCGAAGACAAGCCGTGGTTGAGACAGGCTCCTGCGGTAGAAAATTCTGTCTTTTTCGAAGCTGTCGCTGCGGATCCGGAAGAGAGCCCTCGTACTCTTGCAAGGAGACTATAACACACTCATACACCAGCTACCAGTAGTCTTCATTCCCTCGTTACTGAGAAACGCTGAGTGGACTGATCTGGGACGTCCCGACTGACAGCACGTCTTTCACCGGAGCAATCACTAGTCAGTCTCCTCTTCTCAGCTTCCTTGAAAACAAGCTTGAAAAAGCATAGGCAGGTAGTATAAGAGGCGGGAACCTTTTCCTTTCAAATCATGCAGTGTTGTCCTGCTGCCCTCAGCAGAAGCGCTTTTGCGGAGGCAAAACCGGAAGTACATGTTAAGAAGGTTCTCCAATGGTGCTTTTGGCACAGGGCAAGAACGATGTACAAGAGGAATGTAACGAAAGAGGACATGGTCTCTACTGTCGTTATATCAATTCCGCTTTGGAAACCCGCGGAAGCAGTTCGAGAAAAACGGCCAAGAGTGCATTCGGTGCACACTCGCAACGATGCAGCAGGACCCTATGTCGATAAAGAGACTAGTAAAAATTTAAAGAAATGAGGTTGGCACCCGATTTTGCAATCATCGTCTTACACTTATATTGTCCCCTATAGCTACCAATTATCATCCTTCCGCGTTGCTTTTTAGCTGAGAAAAGAGGCACTGAAATCGATGATGTCATACGGGCAGTCAGCGAATTCTTTGGTATCCAGCCTGCTCAGTTCTGCATGTAGAAGATGGCTGGCCTGCCTATCAGGGACGCAATGGTTCTGACTAACAATGGTGATTAAACCGTGGAGTATAATACATTGTGCACTGAATAAGAAAACAAAGAAAAAGAAGACGTCAAACGGCTCAAGACTTTCTTACCACCCTATAGATAGATGGCGACGAGAATCGCGTGGATAGGTATCGAAGAACAGGAGAACGAAGAACTTACTCGCCGTTTTGACAGGGAAATTCTGAAAGAAGCAGTGCAGACGTCCGGTAATGAAGAACTGATTCGTGAGTTCGATAAAGGGCGCATTGTCTCCCACTGGCACCCGGCCGGCACACCGTGTGATTTCGTGGTCGCATTATCAAGATACGCTTGCCCAATCAAGAACTAAGGAATACTCTCCTGGCACACATGAGAATCGCACGTCAGAGCCTAACAAGGAAATTCATCCACTCTTTTGCGCGCAGAGATTACACCTCCGAAGAACTATGATTGGATAGAAGCTTACGCAAGGAGGCAGGTCGGCGCAACGCTGCTGAAGGGAAGTTGATGTACATTGCTAGCGATTTCGACATCGTCAAGCTCAAGAATCCACGGGAGCTTCCCAAGCAGCACGAGCGCAGTACGTCTAAGAGCTCAGCTGAAGAGATGTCTAGCTCTACAAGCTTTGGAAGAAATACGCTTATACCATCTCGATTTCAACCAACGTCATCTCGTGCCTAGACCTTCGCTCATTGCCACCGGGGATCATTCTCTCTCTAACACCTCTCTCAATGCTGATCCTCCTCACGGAAATCTCGAATCTACTTATCACTTAAATGGAAATCAATCTGTAATCCGAAAAGAACCTAATATCGTTTTGCTGTTTAACGCACGCTCAATTTGTAATAAAATTTTGGATCTCAGCTTTCTTGTTTCGCTATTTCCCCATATGATATTTGTGACTGAGACCTGGTGTAAACCCTTTGTCCTGATGCTCCATATGAGATGTACAGGTGTGATAGAGAGAATGACATCCCTCGCGGCGGAGTTTTGACTCTTATCTATTCCGGCCTTCGCCATCATCTGCACTCTTCTAGGAATTTCTCCCCTTCCTGCCAATGCTCGACAATAAATGTAGTTCTTGAGCGGTGTTCTATTCTTCTTTTCCTCATATATCGCGGCCCTTTCTGTAAGTCTACTTCCTTTCAAGAGGCGCTTAGTTACGTTTGCGAAGTTGTTGAATTTTGCTCCAACTGCGTGATTCTTGGCGACTTCAACTTTCCGTCTATGAAGCGGAATGACAACCTTAGCCTAGTTGAGAGTAGTTGCTTATCAGTCCAGAAATTTCGGCAATTCTGTTTGAATTTCAATCAGCTTGTTTTAGGTCCAACTCTGGGTGACAATATTTTAGATCTAGTGCTCTCAAATAATCCTGATTTAGTTCGTAACCTGAGCGTCTTGCCACCGTTCTCAACCTCAGACCATTCCACTTTTCTTTTGAAATTGACACCGGCAACTCAATCTCTTCATCCTGTCGAAGCTCCACCACCTACCTTGATTACTACAATGGTGACTATGAAGCTATCTGGGACCACCTCTTACGCAACAACTGGCGAGAAGCTTTGTCTTATTGTACATCCGCCGACCATTGTTATGCAGTTTACATGACGGACTGCGAAGAGCTAATACGAAGGTGTATTCCCGTCAATAAGCGTAGTGACTGCACCAATCAGTTTCCTGCACATATAAACATGTTGGCTCGTTATCTAAACTCTTTCGTGCACGCTTCCGTGTTGGACTTCAGGTATATCGTAGATTCTCCTATAAGCTTAACCCATTGACGACCGCGTGGCTTGATGACAAGCCACGCCCTGTTGACCACGTGGGAACGTGTGGCTTGATGTCAAGCCACAGGCTAATATTTCTATTATTTTCTAGATGGTGTCGAAAGGTTCGGGCAATCTTTCCTATGCGATATATTGTTCACCTTTAAACATTGCTTTGGAAGGAGTGGTCCATGAAAACAGTTATCAGTTGCTGATTTATACATCAAAATATGCAAGTAATCAAGTAGCTCAAAATATGTACAGGTCTTCTTCGATATTCTAAAGAAATGTTGATCGCTAGAAACGTTTTTTGGTGTTTCCAAAGATGAGATTAGACACAAATAAACCGTAGGTATCAACGATACGACTAAGATATGGGTCACTGGAAACATTTTCTGTGTTTAGAAAGGAAACAATCGGAACCATTTCAAAAAAGGTGACCTTCTAGCAAAATTTGGAAGAATTCTGAGAAAATTCTGTAATTGAGAAAGGTGCTATTACATAAGGATATCGCTAAGACTAAAGATCCCGATTTCTCATTTTTTTGCCTTTTTCTTTTCAGTTTTACCACTCCCTGAGCACGGCGAGAAATCGATTGGTCCCACGCGTCAGACAAGCAAAAATGGCGCGGTCATCAATGGGTTAAGAGAGAACTATCGAAACTGAGTCGAAAAACGGGGGATAGGATAGCAGCCTCTGCCAACCCAAAGCTGTTCTATAGATTCGTCAATAAGAAGCCAAAGGTGAATAGCAATAATGGGTTCAGCTTCAATGCTTCGGCGAGCTTTGTCGATCTGAGCTGGAGAAAGCCTGGGTTTACGCATCGTACTTAAAATCGCTATACAGAAGTCATAGGGAGAGCAGAACTACTTGTCCCAGGATAACAACATCCACCCTCGACTTTATAGACACAAGCAGTGAGTTGGTCTACAAAGCTCTGCTTCGACTCCCATCTCGAGTTTCCACTTCTCCTGATAGGATCCCGTATATATTCTTGGAAAAGGCTGCGATTGGGCTCACCCCTGTTCTCACATTGATTTTCAATTGGTTCCTCCTGCACAGTGAAGCTCCTTCAATATAGAAAAGTAGTTCTGTAAGGCCTGTACTCAAGAAATGGGATAAGAGAGACTTCAAGATCTACAGACCCGTTTGCCTCACATCCTCCACTAGCAAGGTGCTTGAGAGAATCGTATGTAAACAGATCAACGACTACCTGACCTCCAATAGACTCATCAATAAGTCGCAATACGGGTTTATTGAGAGCAAGTCAACCACAACCGCCTTAATTACAACAATCCCTATCTGGCAGAGAGCCGTAGATGCGCAAGGGTACGTAACTGCTTGCTATATTGACTACACGAAAGCGTTTGATTCCATTAACCATGAACTTCTTCTTGTAAAACTCCGGGCATACGGTATCAGCGGATGCCTTTTGAAGTTTCTAAAGTCATTTTTGCTTGGACGTAGTCAGACAGTGCTTATCAATGGCGCCTTCTCCGAGTCGTAGCTGACACCTAGCGGAGTTCCGCAGGGGACCTTCTTGGGGCTGGTGATGTATATCAATGATCTTCCAAGTTGCCTGCCTGAGGGAATTTCTAGCTCGGTTTACGCCGATGTCTCTAAATTCTTTGCTTTAAATGGCGCCCGTATACTGCAGCAGGCCCTGGACGCTGTTTGGTCCAGAAAATGGAATCTTGACATTTCCAACGAAAAAAACCACGTTATGCGTATCGGATCAAGCCATCCCGAGATAACTTATATTTTAGATGGCCACGAACTCCTTTCCAGCACTTTTGTCCGTGATCTAGGTTTGATTTATTCGAACTCATTCTCCTTCGAAAGTAACGTAGATAAAATCACGTCGGTCGCATTCACAAACGTTTCAGATACGTAATATTGAAACCCTTTTTAAACTTTTTGTCACCTATGTAAGGCCTGTGCTAGAGTACTGCACTACGATATAGTCCCCTACAAGGCAGCGATATATTGACCAAGTGGAGAAGTGCAGAGGAAAGTCATTAAGCAGCTTTTCGCAAGAAATGGCCTGTTCTTGACAACTTACAGAGAACGTCTGTCGCAACTTGGAACTACATCTCTGAGACTAAGACGCGTCATTTCTGATCAGGTGCTAATTTACAAGATTGTTTTTGGGACAATTGCAATCGATATTAATGAGCTATGGACATTCTCAAACTTTGTAGGTAGAACAAGGGGCCACACCTTTAGGTTGCAGATTGGTAGGGTGCGCTCACGGCAGTTCCATGAATCGTTCTTAGTACGTGCAGCTACAACTCGGAACGATCTACCGCCCGATGTAGTCTTGGCCACTTTAGTGGCCACGTTTGCAGACAAGCTAAAGGTTTACTTGTTAGCTAAGAGCTATTTCTAGTACAATTTGTTCACCATCTTACTAGAGCCGATCTTGATGATAGCTCATCTCCAAAAACATATATTTACAGGAGAGATTTTCTTAGAAAGGCACTTGTCTGCGCCTGGCAGCTGCGAAGAGGAGCTAACCCAACACTTCTTCAAAGAGAGAGAGGAGCGGAGATCCCCCCCCCCCCGCGGAGACGGCAGCTGGGTCGCTCCCGGCTCGGCTGGCGTGGCGGTGGTGGACGGCGGTCGTGGTCGGCTTGGTGGTTGCTGGCAGCACGATGTGACGAACAACATTTCTCCGCCGCTATATATGCGGCTGTAGAAGGCTCACGAAGAGATCATTGTTCGCAAGTGTAGGGAAGATTTGGCTGTGTTGAAGAACACCGTGCTCGATATTTGCGGAAAAAATGCTTGGCTTGTGACTGGTTGAAGATTTTCTTTCTAAGTCTCCTGCTATCAAGTCCTTGTGCCCTCCACCGCTCCTCCCTTCTAAGCCATCGCCTGGGGTGCGTATCAGTTTAAATAGGTCTGTAATGGCCAACCCCGGAATGGAACTTCCAGTTGCGTGCTTTTAAGGTCGTAGGTAGCACGTTGGTAGGCCGAACGTCTTGCTACTAGGAGACAACACTTGTTTGGTTAAGTAGTACTACAGCCAATCCAACTCTCTTCATCTAAAACGTACTCACTTTTGACCACCAGCAGTCAATCCTTCCTTTGTCATTGTAATTGATTTTCTGTGGTCAGTCTCGTCAGGTATTATTAACTTACTGTTGTGTTTTTGTTCGGTACTGACATAAAGATAAGATAAGGTCGGGGATTCGATCCTCGATTTGCTCCTTTATCATTTTGTTAGTGCAAAATGTCTCGCTCGCGGGTGGGCTTGAACCACCAACCTTTCGGTTAACAGCCGAACGCGCTGCCTATTGCGCCATGTAAGCCTTGGAAAAGTTCCTATATTGGAAGTTCTCGTGTGTCCTGGGTAGATTATTCTAGCGGTGATTTTCAGTTTTGTAGCTAATTCTTCTCGCGGTGTTCGAAATCCCTCACCATAATATTCGAGCCAGCCCTTCGCGCACTACCCGTTCTACACGCAATTTCCCGACTCTCTAACCGTCGCCCTCCTCAACGGCGAAGCACACCGCTGTCGCGATCACTGCTATTTATGCTGACTCGGGCTCTCCTCCTAGACAATGCTATTTCGCTGGAGTCCGTCGTCGTCTAAACTCAGCCGTTGTCTGCAACATGATCGGGTTCGTACCGTTACAAAAAAATCAGACAGTCGCGGAAAAAAATCGGCAACTTGCGAAACTAACGGGAGATACTGAACGAATAGTGCTCTGTATAGCAACAAGTTTTTTTTTGCATAAAAATACCTACTGTTCGGTATTGTCTTTGTTTAGAGAAAAACATGACTTACGAGCTTCAAAAAATCGAGAAAAACTTCTATAAATCGTAAACGAGGTTCCCTAAAATTGCAGGAAAATTTGAATGAACTGAACAAATGCAGCTCTACACGCTGAGCTAACTTATCCATTGCATCCAAGTATCCCTATACTTTACTTTTCAAGGAGGATAAATTTCAAAATTCGCGAGGAGAAATTCAAAATCACAGAGCAATCCAAAAAGTTGAGAAAAAAGTGGAATGTAGAGCACAACCAATGCAATCCCCAAGTAGCAGAAAGTTGTACTGCGGAGGCGTCTTTACAGCTCGGTATTCCCCATCCTCGGAAGAAGATCTATTTTTCGCACTTTCTAAACTTCCTTAAAATCACGGAACGTTCTACAATTGCGAAATACAATACTGCTCATAACTTCTGTCCCAAAACGCGTGCTGCACGCGCCTGCACGTAAAATCGTTCACAGTGAACTTTTGGCGAATTTAAAAACACCATTCGATTTGTCTTCTGATGCTGAGCTCAAATATTCCTTTACATTTACTCCAGCTATAATCAAACTGTGGAAATTCCAAATTTTCTCATCAGATTTGACTTCAGCACGTCACTACCACCACTTTGATACCAAACATGTCCTCAACAGGAACCCCACAGGAACTTTCCACTCGACAGAAAAAGTGGAATTTTCCTATTTCCGAATACACTTTCGAAGATCACATTTCCGGTTAAAACAGAAAGACGAGCTTTTATTGTTGAATGATAGTTGTTTCATCCTAATGCAAAGCCAATTCGGTCAACGTACAGAGTGTTATTGAGATTTTCAGCTTGAATCTGCACTATACGTAACATCTTTCTGTGCGATACACGATTTTTCCCATTTTTAGTGCAAACACAGAGTTAGGCAAAGGCCAAGCAAAGGTAGGATTTCAAAATATATTAGCAGAATAGCGCACAGTATTTGACTACGACCTGATGAAGCAATTTCTAGTATAACGCATTTCGTGTAATTTGTCCCCAAATTAACTCAGCTACAAGAACTCAGAGGACGCGCGTGGAGCAGTGGTAAGAGGCGCTACTGACACCCGCACGGTCGAGCGATCGATCCCGGCCCGGGCTCATCAGGCCTGCCATCCCTCCGGGGTCCGGTAAATTGGGACCAGACTAGTCTGGGAAGGTAAAGACAATGACCTGGCATAGCGGCTGGCCCCCGCACGTCATTGTATAGGCCAAATACGCATTCATGCCTCTCCGATTCTGAATTGAACACGAATGCGGTGGCGCGCCCTTTGGGGACTGATCAACGCCGATACCTTTACCTTTACCTTTTACCTTTTACGAAAACTCAGCTACATGAACTCAGCTACATGAGGCATGCTCATGATTCTTAGGCAATTTCTCAACGTCTTTTGGAGTTCCATTTGGATATTTTTTCAATAGCTGTAGGTAAGAGGTATAAGAAATGACTTCTGGTTTACGACAGCCATTAATGGACGTCAAAGGACTCCAAGGGAAGGAAGGGGCCTCTCAGTCGCACCAGTTGCTAATTACCCCACTGGATATTGCAGCGGTGTCGTCGGAGGTCGGGTTCACCGACCATCGGCTCACCGCCGACTGGCGAGCATGTTGACTAGAGTTCGAGTCGCGCTCACCATACGAACAGCTATACAGACATGAAAAATTAAATTCAACAACATTGTGAAAGCTACACACCGTCGGTTTCACGGTTTTGTGCTGGTTAGCGGTGTAAAGGTGAAATTTGATATAAATCTTTCGTTAAGAAGAAATGAAGGACGGAACAGTCATATGTGAATTTTGCTTCAAAATGGACCACGGATTACACGAAACGCGGGGTCCTAAATTTCCTTTCGTCGGGCTAAAGATGAAGGTAGTGATGTGTTCTGCTGGTATTTAAAGAATTACACCTTCGCCTTTCTCCGCGTTCCCGCTACAGCTCGCTAGAAATGAGGAAAATCGCATAGCAGAAGCGAGGATGTTGTGTATTGTGAAGTTTGAGGCAACAAATCTCTACAAAACCCCATGTGACGTTGAATTTTTCTCTGGATTTGAGTACGACAGCCCTCATTTACCCAAAAAAAAACTAAGTCTTCTTGTTCTATCCAGAAAAGTGATCTTGGAAAGTGCCTTCGAAAATAGGAGAATTCCACTTTTCTATCGAGTGAAAAGTATCGGTGGAGTTCCTGTTGAGGACATGTTTGGTATCAAAGTGATAATAACGTGCTGAAGTCAAATCTGATGAGAAAATTCGGACTTTGCAATCTCCTGAAGGCAAGGTGTCCCTAGACACTCCAGTGGCAAGGTTCGGGTGGTCGTAAAACAATTAGCAGGGCTCCGAAGGAAACCGCCTATAACTAGGTCACCTATTGTAGCTGGAGTAATTGTAAAGGAATATATGAGCTCAGCATCAGAAGATGAATCGATAGGTGTTTTTAAATTTGCCTAAAGTTTAGAGAGAACGATTTGCACGCTTTTGCCCGTGCAGGCGCGTGCGAGCCCTCTGTACTGGGACTCCGTGTCTGGAGGACCCAACAAATTGTCAGACAGAGGGGTGAGGGAGGTCTGGTCCCCCGGGGAGACAGCTGTACTGGACGTTGGAAGTGTTTTAGTCCCAGATACCGAGCCTTTTTTAGAAACAACGCGAGAGGATTGTCTCGGTGGCATACGTGCTGATAGATCTGGAGTTCAACCCAACCTAATCGATTTGTCAGGCGCACTAATGCGGGGTACGGCTCGGGTGAGGGACGTTTCGCACGAATCCCTAATTGCCAACTCATGGCGCGCGCGAGGTGACAGTACCTGCGGACCATTGGCGAGTTCACCGCGTGCGCCGGCACACTGGTCCTCGCCGCGCGCGATCTTGGCCCGGCCGAGCTCCTCGTTAAGGCTATGGTGACCCAACGAGTGGGAAGAGTCGCTGGGTCGACCACATCGGGAGCGAGAGCTATCGCTCGCCGATACAGAGAGCGCATAAGGCACTGTAAGGAGTCGAACATGCACAACACCTACACATGCCTACAGTGGCGGCAATATATTTACAGACGCCTGCCCTCTGCGTGGTTTTTTGGCAATAACTTTGGAAACAGAGGAGTATGAGAAATACTGAGCACGTTTTTAGAATCCTCGAAAAATTGTCTACAAAACGCACTAAATTGCATTCAACGTCTCAATGAAATTGTAGAAAAAAATCGAGTGGAAATAAATTGGTCATGAGATAGTAAATGATAAACACGTTCTCAAAATCACAGTAAACTACAATGCATCATCAAAACATGTTTATTATAAAAGAACAAGTCAATATTAAGTAAGATAGCCCTTGCTCTTGATCACAGCGAAACAGTTCGGTTTCACATTGAGTCGACGAACTTCATACAGCGCTCCACAGGAATATCACTCCACGTTTCCTTGATGGTTGCTTCCAACTCGTGAAGATTCTGTGGCTTCAAGCGCATTCATTCTGAATCCTATCGAACATCTTCTTAATGACGTTGATAGAGTTTTGAAGCGCTTGAAGCCATGAAATGTTGACGAGTTGGAAGCAATCATCAAGGAAACGTGGAGTGCTATCCCTTTTGAGCGATGTATGAAGTTGATCGTCTCAATGCGGAATCGATGTTTGGCTGCGATCAAGAGCAAGGGCTATTCTACTGAATATTGACTTGTTGTTTTATAATAAACATGTTTTGATGATGCATTGTAGTTTATTGTGATTTTGAGAATGTGTTTACCATTTACTATCTCATGACGAACTTATTTCCACTCGATTTTTTTTCTACAATTTCAGAGTGGCGTCGAATACAAGTAATTGTGTTTTGTAGAGAATTTTTCGAGGATTCTGAATACGTGCTCAGTATTTCTCATACTCCTCTGGATCCAAAGTTATGGCCAAAAAATCGCGCAGAGGGCAGGCGTCTGTAAATGTATTGCCGCCACTGTATATCAGAATTTCGAGCTCTATTCAATGGGGTCAACCGCATTTAGGGAAAACTGTTGAGAGCAGAATTCTGAGCCATAATTACATGAAAAAAACACCGCCAGAAATCTATTTTTGGAAGCGCTGAGGGCACCACAACTCTGAACTGAAAAAATTTAATTTTTAATTTAAAAAAAGATGAAATTTGTTACCGTTGCAGTTTGCTGAAGAATCTGCTAGGATGTGACCACCCCGATTTGGCCACTCTCATTAAACGCTTAAGAGTTCTTAACCTGAAAGCAGACTGCATGTTGCAACGGAAAATAACGGGGAAAATTTGCAGGACATCAACTTCGATTCCAGTTGTTTGATAAAATAAATATCCTAATTGCGACCCTTATGTAATTTTGGCACAAAATTGTGTTCTCGACGGTTTTCCCCGAATGCGATTGAGCCCTTCGAATAGAGTTCGAAATTCTGACATGGGCTTGTGTAGCTGTTGTGCATGTTCGACTTCTTACAGTGCCTTACGCGCCCTCTGCATCGGCGAGCCATAGCTCTCACTACCGATTTGGTTGATCTGGTGACTCCTCTCGTCCGTCGGGTCACCATCGCCCTAACGAGGAACTCGGACACGGCCAAGATCGCGTGCGGCGAGGACCAGTGTGCCTGCGCACGCGGTGAACTCGCCAATGGTCCGCAGGTACTGTCACCTTGCGCGCGCCATGAGTTGGCAATTAGGGTTTCGTGCGAAACGTCCCCCTCCCGTACGGCTCTGTTGGGATAGAGAGACCAGCAACAGAGAATGAGATAAATAAGATAAATAGAATGAACCTCCTGATAAGCGTCCGGTATGGGCATAAAACGCACACACAAAGAAACAGAAAACTCAAGAGAAAATAAGAACAAAAAGATTGTACTTTGTATGAGCCTCTGCATATTGAATCTTCAAAGTTTCTTGAACGTCGGCGGCTGAAATTCACTCAAAGTTGGCATTTTTACTCGGTTTACGTTACAGCGGGTTCGCCTTCTTCGAAGCCTAGCAACCGTGCTGGAGTACGAGACAAAATCGAACCCTGACTGAATATATCTAACTTCAATATGTCCTTAGCTATTCTCATATTGTACTCTCTCTCATTCACATGCATTTCTCGAATTCGAAGCAAGCTGAATCAATCAATCAACTCCTTCATTTTTCTACCATGGTGATTCAGCCTGCTTCGAGGAAAAACATTCTTTGTCTGCGCACCCATCAAGGGTACGCCTCCTCAGCTTACACCACAACAACGCTCTATCATTCACTGTAAAAGAACGGTCCGAGGCGTCTGCCTCCTCATTCAAACTGTTGCCATTTGTTAACTTTATTCGCACATGAATATGTATTCATTTCTCTATCTTATCATAACTCGCATTTATTCATCTGAAATTTACCTTTTAGCCTTATTTTAGCCTCACGTCAAACATATCCTAATCTAGTCGCATTTAGTCACATTTATACTTCATTTATTTCCAACAATACTCACTTGTGCTCGAGTTGCCTTATACTCTGCGAAGTATATACACCCCGGTGCAAAATTATAAGTTCACCCTGCAATTTGTCCGTAACTACCCGAAAAAGCTATTTCCGAGATACAGTAATGTTATTAGGTCAAAAATAGCCCTTTGCGGCATGGAATTTTCTCTAGAAAAAACGAAACTTCTTGCAACTATTTGCACACCATTTGAAAGAGCAAGTCCTCTTCTACAAAACGTTATATCAAGTTTTTTATTGCTTTTGGTTTTTGACAACTTTAAGGCCCTCAAGTCGAGTGACCCAGAAGTCGTTAATTATTTTTGGACTCAACGCTAGCTCTTTGTGTGAAAGTTTTTGCAACTCTTTCTATATGTCTTATGCCAAAATTTCTTGCTCTATCAGAAGATGTGTTTGGTTTTTCACGTCGCTGGATTTTAAACAAAATTTAGCAACGACGACTACCACTTGGACAGCATCACTAGTCTTTTTGTTGAGAGAGTTTTGCCAAACGACATACACCATTTTATAGAGGAAGACTTACACTATGAGGCAACCCATTAGAAGTTTTTATACATATCGAATTGCATACCTTTTTAGCTCGTTGAAAGTGGCGATAAACGAGCCCTCTCGGCGGCCCGATGCGGAGCAGCTCGGCCAACTTAACCGCCGCGCGATTGACCTACGTAACGGCGCGGCGGTTGCGCTCAACGCGTGGCGGTCGCGTGGCCGAGATGCTCTGCATCGGACCGTCGGGAAAACTCGTTTATCGCCACATTCAACAAGCTAAAAACGTATGGTATTCGATATGTGTGGAAAAGTCTGATATGCTATATTATAGTGCAGCGACGCGAAAAACTTAACACATTTTCTGATAGAGCGAGAAATTCTTACCTAAGACATATAGAGAGAGTTGCAAAAACTTTCACACAAAGAGCTAGCGTTGAGTCCAAAAATAAATAACGACTTTTGGGTCACTCGACTTAAGGACCTTAAATTTAACAAAAACAAAATGCGATGAAAAAACGCGACACAAGGCTTTGTAGAAGAGGTTTTTCTCTTTCAAATGGTGTGCAAGTAGTTGCAAAAAATTTCGCTTTTTCTAGAGGAAATTCCATGCCGCAACGGGCTATTTTTGCGAAATTTCATTTCCCATTTCACTGGTGAAAGATTAGCCACATTTCAAGTATTCATCAAAACAAAATATATATTCCAAAACTGCAAACAATTCTCTATCGAACGGTATACAGATCTTTATCAGAGCTTTACAATTAAACTTACAGAAGGGTGATGAAAAAAACGGTAAGGACTTATGAAATGACCTAATACTATGATATTCCTCACTATCAAAAACCTACATACACGAAGTCTAGGAACGGTGTCTTACCAATGCAAGAAGTTACGAATTTTCATTTAAAAAATAGGGACAGGGAGCGGTGCAAAATTATAAGTTCACTTTGAAAAAAAGTGACCAATGTTAAAAATTTCAACAAGCAAATTGAATTAAATACTTCGTTACATTACCTTCCTCATAAACAACATCAAGCATTCTGTCTGGCACACTTCGAATAAGGTTAAAAAGAGCAGTTTGCTGTATATTAGCCCATGCATGAAGTATGGCCTCCTTCAGATCAGAAACCGAAGCGTAAGCGGTTCCATTTTTGTACATTTGGTGTACAAGAATTCCTCACAAGTTCTCTATCGTGTTTGGATCTGGAGAACAACTTAGCCACACCAGAAGTGCAATTTTATGGGAACTAAACCAGTTCATTGTTCACCTCGACGCATGTATCGTGGCATTATCCCTACGTAATCTCCTGAAATAAGGTGAAATATTATCTACAAGCACTTTCTGGTAGTCCTCGCTGTCCATGCGACACGAAACAAAGTCTAGCGTAACAGTTTCGTAATCATAAATCACAGCCCAAATCGTAACACTTAAACCGCCAAAGTTCCGCCTTCAGCATACTCGTGAATCTTTCCTGAAATCTCTCCAATATCGTCGATATCTGTCGGATCCATCGGGATTCCACTATTTCAAGACGGATAACATCACGAAATGTGAAGCCATGCTTTTCTGCCCTCCCAAAAAATAAAGACATTCTGGACTCATCTCCTTGCAATTTGTGCTGATGTTTTTAAGGGCGAACACCAACCTTGCAGCTTTGTTGTCGTTCGCCAGACAAAATCTACATTCCATCACTTGATGACCGATGTGTGGACTGTTATTCAAGCATCGTAGTATCGTCCATTTCGAGTATAGGAGGTCCAATTGACGTTGCAGATCCATCGCGGACAGGCTACTGTTAGAGGTCTCTCGAAATAGAAGGCTCTCAACTTTTCTAGTCAGCTTCCTTTTACGAACACCCTTTTGTTTTCTTTTGTAGGGATCCGTGTCCGTCAGATAACGATTGATGCAGCACAAAGACCGTCCTAGTTGAGCTGCTACCTTTTTGTTGGAAGGCCGCATGGAGAGCACCTACTTGAGCTTGCTCAAGCGGGAAAAGCTTGGTGGCTTTCGGCATTACGGTTTCATACACGTTTCAGTTGTCTCTACGTTTCTGACCTATTTGTATGTATTGTTATGTTGTATATTTGTGCAATTGAAGCGTGAATATTCTCGTTATACCATTAGCGTTAGCTTCACCTTTTAGCTTTAATTTAGCCGCATATCAAACATATTTTCATTTAGTCGCATTTACTCGCATTTATACTTCATTTACTCCCAACAATACTCACTTAAGCTCGAATTGCCTTTTCTCTACGAAGTATATACTCATCGTTCTCACTTATCGATGCGCTTATACCAGCATCTCATTTCAGCAGAATTATTATCGCATTTGATGCCTAATCGCTTAATCGCATATATTTAGTTGTTATGTACTCATGTATTACAGTTTGTGTAAAGTTTAATTACCCAACTTTGAGGCTTGACGTCTACGCCTACGAACGCTCATATTTCACCGAAATCGCGTTTGAGCTCCTTCGAAGGTCAACTCGCGTGGCGGACCGACTGGGATAAAGGCGAGCAGGGTCCAAGGATCGAGCGACAGCTTCTCGAGGAATCTTCCAAGTCGAAGGATCAGGGGACCATTGTTCCAAGGACTACACCTCACCAAACGCGATACTGAAGAAGGCGAACTCGCTGCAACGTAAGGTAAGTAGGAATTTTTTCGTGCCGAATTTCCCGAAACCAGCACCAAATGCCATTAGGCCTGAATAAACCTCTATCCAGTTGCATTTCCTTCACTATAACCTTTCTTTTTTAGTGAAGGCGGAAATGCGTTTCATGCGTGAATGAAAGGCGAGAATGTCAGAAGAAGAATTGTGTATTTTTATGCTCGCATCGATGCTGAATAAAGTTGCGATAAAAGACGAGTCAGATAAGAGTTCGAAATGTCTATGGATATGGAGTGAAATGAGGCGTTCATCACATCATCAGACCCACTTTGGTCTCGGTGTCGTTCTGCCCATCTCCGAAGTGTTTTCGGTTGTTCTTCGCAGAGGCCTTGGTTTCTCCAGCGCGGCCATCTTTGGTAAGTTTTGTGATTGAGGAATGCTACCGGTCTTGATGAGGCTTGGTCGAGAGCTGGTTGACACTTGCGGCTTCAAAGTCACGTCTCTTTTTTGTTCCGTCACACTCACCGCTCTTTTTATGACCGTCTGATTTGCCCTTCGCGAACTCGGGGCAGCAACATTAGTTGGGTGTGGAGTGCTCATCCGTCGTGCGGCCAACGTTTGTAGAGTTGACTTTGCTGCAAGCGTTGTACTATTCCGTTTGACAGCTGCTGGGTCGGCGACAGGTTTCGATGGCGCCAGCGACAGTTTTCGAAGAGCACTAGTATTGCCGTTCTGTAGTGGCTGAGTGGTTTTTGCGGCGACGTTGCGTGGTGTCACATGTCGTGACCATGGAGTCGGCACAATCTGGAATCAACAACTGTCAGGAATCCTATCATGGTACAGCACGATATCCTTCGTTTGAATCTCCGTCGCCAAACGCTTTAGGCGTATTAGCGCTGGATTTGTCATCCCCTGTTTTTTCATTCGATATGGACAATGGAAGTTGTTATGGTTCCATATGTGCGCTCTTCCACGCCTAGCAGATGAAGCCTAGGACGGTCCACGTGAACGTTTTCTGGCTTCGGTTTAAACTATGATAATTGCAACGGCATAGATACAAACCATAATACTGTTGGAGGTTGTTGGATCGTCAAGTGAAAGGGATGGAATAGCCCAGTGCTTTGTAACGAAACGGACCTACGTGAATCTTAAGTAATTGCTCGAATCGTTTTTGCTAACCGCAGTACAGTACCGGAGATATCCTTTGATCACTTCGCGGAAAAGCCGCTTAGGAGCATTCCAAGTCGGCTTTCTTGAATAACTTTGTTGAAACTCAATTATTTGTTAAAATATACATATATGAGGTTGTAGAAAAAGTCTCTCGTCACTCATTTTGGCCAGTCATCAAAAATTTAAGGCGGGTTCCGGGATCTCACCTTAATAACCCTCATGTAGGCTGACGAGCTACATATACCACAGTTGTCTTGGCTCAGTACAGATTTTGCAGAGAAAATCGGCATTGACTGCAGGTACCTTAAACTGCTTTTCCTCTACGAGCTCATGAAGAAACGCATTGAAGGAAGCTCAGTTAATGGCATATGTCATCATCATCTCCTTAGCGTTTAGTCCCGCACCGTCGCGGGGTCCTCTGTCCTCGTCAATAGTCGCCACTTGCATCTATCGTGGGCGTCTTGGAGCGTTGCCCCAACTTCCTTGAGGTCGTTCTTAATTACGTCGCTCCACCTTTTCTTGGGCGCTCCTCGTGGTCGCTTTCCGGGAACCTCAAACTCCAGTGCTTTTCGTACTGGGTGGTCATCAGGCCTTCTCACGACGTGTCCGAACCACCTGAGCCTTTGCTCTCGCATCTTAAGGTGCACCGGAGCTGTCCTCATAACCTCTCCGACGACCTCGTTCCGGACCCTATCCAGTCGTGTCCATCCGCATGTCCACCTGAATATCCTCATTCCGCAGAGTGCATGCGTGGGCCTTAGTTACGGACCAACACTCGCTGCCGTAGATCAGGGCCGGTCTTACAACAGCCCGGTACACCTTTCCTTTGAGGACCCTTGAGCACCTCTTGTCACAGAGGATTCCAGTAGATTCTCTCCACTTCGCCCAGGCTGCGCTTATCCTTTCCTTCACTGCCTCATCTAGGGAACCGCCCTTCGCCAATTCGGTCCCGAGGTATCGAAAGTAGTCTACCCTCTCTATGACTTCCTGGTAGCAATCGACCATTGGTTCTGAACCTTCATCCGAGCTGAGGAACTTGGTTTTCTTCACGTTCAGCCGAAGACCATTTTTGGCCAATGTTTTCTGCCATTCTTGAACCTTTCCCTGTAGTTCGTCCTTCGTATCCGCTATCAGGGCTATATCGTATGCATACAGGATGGTCTTGAGTGGATCTTCTATCAGGTGACTGACCATGCTATCAGGCGTCAGTAGGAAAAGAAACTGGCTCAGTGCTGATCCTTGATGCATACCAACCGCGATATCCACCTTCTTTGTGAGTCCGTGCGGGGTGCGGATTGTTGCCCTAGATCCGGCACCGTTATTATCTGTATCAAATGCTCTGGCACCTCTCGTTCCCGCAAAGATCTCCAGAGTAATTTTCGAGGTAGCCTGTCGTAGGCCTTTTCCAGGTCCAGAAATGCCACGTAGCAAGCTTTGCGCTTTTCTCCATATTTCTCCATTACCTGCCTGGCTATGAAGATGGCATCTACACCTCATGGTATGGGATATCAAGTTGATACCTCTGTAGTTAGAGCACTCCATCGCATCGCCCTTCTGCTTGAAAATCGGTACGATGAAGCTGTCTCTCCAGGCTTCAGGCGTCCTACCCTCAGCTGTGATCTTGTTGAGGAATCTCGTCAACCACCCTATTCCATAATCACCTAGCACCTTCCATATCTCCACCGGTACCCGGTCTGATCCAACTGCCTTACCAACCTTCATCTTCATCCCCGCTTTCTGGACCTCCCCCTCAGTCCAGAGCTGCATAGGACCTTCCACAGGCTCTGCAGCTCGGACACTTTCTCGAGGAAACTCTTCATTTAGGAGTCCTTTGAAGTACTCTTCCCATCTGGACTTGACTTCCACTTTCGCTCTTAGCACTGATCCTGTAGCGCTCTTCACCGCCCTCACTACTCTGACGTCTAGATGTCGTGCTTTTGCAAGGCGGAAGGCGAATTTTTCAGCCTGTGATTGTTCCAATTTTTCGTATAGGCTATCCATCTCTGTCGTTTTCGCCCGCGACACCGCCATCTTCGCACGTCTCTTGTATTCCTTGTATTTCGCGAGATCTTCCAGTAGTCTAGACATCTGCCAAGTCTTGAACGCATTTTTCTTTTCCCTCACCGCCTTTTGAACCTCATCATTTCGAAACCAGGCAGCTCTGTCTCCCTTCTGTCCTCCCTTGGTTTCACCAAGGAGATCCTTAGCGCACTGCAAGATCGTTCGAGTTGCCAGCCGCCACGTCTCGTTTACTGGCCCATCAGGATTCGGACGGCCAGCAGCTACCACTCGCCTTTTGAGCTCGCTCCGCTCAGGTCTTCTTAGTTTCCACCATCGAATTCGGGTCTCCGTTTTTACCTTTACCTTAATAGGGAGGATGACGTTCAAGTCCGCAACCAGTGGCCTGTGTTGCGTTGCGACGTCTTCGATAGGTAGAACCTTCACGTCTCGCACTGTTTTTAGAGCCCGCCTACGCACCAAAATGTGGTCGACTTCCGTTCTACGACCTCCGCTGCTGTAGGTCATCTTCTGGCTCTCTCTCTTAGCGAAGGACGTGCTGCATATGGCCAGGTCGTGGGCGACCGCCAAGTCTAGAACCCGCTCACCATCTCCATTTTTGGACCCAACTCCTCTTCCTCCATGCACTCTTTCCATTCCTCTGCGGCCGGTGCCTACATGACTATTCAGATCTCCCGCGATGGTGAGGAAGTCGTCTTCTGGGATGGATCTGATAATCCTTGTCGGGACAGCCGGTCTGTGGTGCGTACACTGATACTATAGTCCAGCTTCCCTCCTTCGTGTCTATCCTCACGGGCATGATCCTATCACCCATCCTTTGAACAGCTGATACCGAATCTGTGATAGACTCTGAGATCGCTATGCCTACACCGTTTTTCCTGCCATCGTCGCCCTTGTAGAAGAGTTTGATCCCTTCTCCAATCTCTTTAGCCTTCTCTCCCTTCCAGTGCGTTTCTTGAAGGCACAGGATCTGGATATTTCTTCTCTTCATCAGATCAGCAACCTCTCTGGACTTGCCGCTCAGCGTTCCGACGTTGAGTGTCCCTATTCGAACTAACTTCTTCAACCGAGGTCGTCCGTTCCTCGGTAGCCCTCGCATACTGACCACAGGACTCGGGCGGGGGTCCTGCGCGCCACTTCCGGGTGACGTCCTAGCATTCACTCGATTATTTTGGCGACTTTCAATCATAGTTATGTGACAGGATTTGACCATCAGCCGGCCTGTCAACCTGGGCCTTACGCTGGAATCGTTGCCATTTTTGCTGTTCTTGCACGGCTTGGCTTTTTGCCTGACTGTGTCACACAGAATCACTTCGCAATGCTCCAGAGCGCCAGCAAGCTCGCTCGAGCGACCTGACAACATGCCGACACTCGGCATCTTCAGGTTAGCCTGCCTACCTCTGGATGTTTCCTTCTTGCATCGAGCAGGCTATGCCCTCACCTTCTAGGGCCTGTGTCCATCGGCGGGCTCCTCAAAAAGGGCCTCTCGCCGGAACCAGCTGGTCCGCGATCAGCTCACCCCAGACTAGCTGGGGAGTTTCCAGTGGCACCAACTAGGAGGAGCGGACCTCGCCACCAGTTAATGGCATATGTATTAGGTTGTTAACTAATTATTTGCCGTTTTTTTCAAGCTTCTGTTGTGCGCCTAGTAGATAAGCTTCCAGAAACATCCAAATAGCAGTCGATAGTGAATTGTTTGCTCTTTCACGACATGTACCTGCTACTTACGAAACGTTAAAATTTTGATAACTTTTCGACCATTGAAGTTGAAATCGAAAATGAGAAAAAATGACTCCACTGACAGTGAATTTTCCCTGCTTCGTTTCAAGACTTTCTGCAAAACTGTATATACCATCTTAAAGTAGACGAATTTCTCTATAAAATGGTATTTTTTGGTTTTCCTTGGTTTTTGTTTACTTACAGAGCGTCAAAAAGGGGTATCTCAAAGAAGACAATAATTTTTTGGATGCTTGTGCTGTCTTTCTGCCAAACATTTTCCACCAGCTCAAAACACATCACGAGAGAGCACTTGTTGCTCTATCAGACAGTACGTCTATTTTTTCAAGCTAGCCGTTTTTTAAAACTTTTATCATGAAAGCGTTTTAAAATTCCTCGACGTGTAAAACTTTTCGTCGGAAACCTTTTGCGAAATTTAAGGGGATTTGGGCTATAAATAGACGCATGACAGTTTCTCAATCGCACCAGGTTTTGTAGACTTTCAGGTAGACAAAGTGGAGGTTAACAGGCGACTTCGACGGCTCGCGTGGCCGCGCTGCACGGCCAACGCGACGGCCGCACGCGCCGTCGCGTTGGCCGTACTCCCCCTCAGTAATTGCGTGGGGGTGCGAAGCCGTCGAGGTCGCCTGTTAACCTCTACTTTGACGACCTGAAAGTTAACAAAACCTGGTGCAATTAAGAACCTGTGGTGCATCTCCTTATAGCCCAGATCCTCCTCTTTCGAATGGTGCCTAAAATTTCGCAAAAGGTTCCCAACAAAAAGTTTTACACGTCGAGGAATTTGAAAACGCTTTCATGATAAAGTTTTGAAAACCGGCTACCACTAAACATACCGTCTGATAGAGCATCGAATGTTCTTTCGTGACGTGTTTAGAGCTAATTGAAAACGTTTCGCAGAAAGGCAGAACAAGCATCCAAAAATTATTGTCTTGTTTGAGATACCCCACTTTGACGCTCTGTAAGTGAACAAAAACCAAGGAAAACCAAAACAAACTGTACACCGTTTTATAGAAAATTTGTCTACTTTCAGAGGGTATATACAGTTTTGCAGGAAGTCGCGAAACGAAGCAGGGAAGATTCACTGTCGGTAAGGTCAATTTTTCTCATTTTTGATTTCAATTTCAACGGTCAAAAGGTTATCAAAATTTCAAGGTTTCCTGAATAGCAGATGCATGTCGTAAAAGAGCAAATAATTTTCCATCGAATGCTATCTGAATGTTTTCGGAAGCTTATCTACTAGGCGCACAACAGAAGCTTGAAAAAAACGGCAAATAATTGGTTAACAACCTAATATGATGATAGGTCCTCCATTGTTTTTCTTAAAGCAGCAAAAACTTTGGTTTCGTATGTTCAGAAAGACCCATTTTCGCTCCGAAGGACAACAGTAGTCGAGGAGGGCAGCAGCTGTGGTTTAAGTGGGTCTTCTGGAGCTGGCTTTGGAGGAAGGCCAGCGTAGCAACCGTGAGTTGATAGAGGAAGTCTAAAGCCATTGATCCACATAAGGTGGCCGCCTCCAAGGCTTTAGAAAGACAAGGAGACAGAGAACGGTAACGAGACATGCTTTAGCGATCACCAGCCACAGATGGAGACGGGTGCATGGATGAGCGTCTCAACTTTTCGATGAAATTTTCACTCGCCCGTCAATTTCGTTAGCGGTATCAAGGAGTGGGTAGTGTGCACCAATCACACGCTAAATCTCCTGCTACTCACTTGCAGCAAACCAGCGAAAATTTCAAAATACGCAACATCATCTGAAATGGGAGACAATCGGAGTGCAGTTGAACTGCAGATGAGGCACTCTCTAAAAGCTGCTACCTGCAGATGCTAATGTCACCAACGATGTATGACGTAGTCACTTCGATGGCGACGGAGCGACCGTTCGTGGAAAACATGAGGAAAACTTCTTCAGTCACAATGACGCGCAATCACCTATTGGAAAGGAAACATGGAAAAAAATTCAAAGTCTCCGATGGCGTATTCTGACCTATACATTCGTCGAACCTTGCCCCAACAAAATAATATCTATTCCATTTGTTCCCCACTCAGTTACTAGAGAACCAGCTCGACGAGTGAGAGCATATCAAAACGTGGCTCGATGAATTCTTTTCATCAAAGCTCTAGATATTATGTAAGAGGATAGTTCGAAATTTATTTATTTAATTATTTATTTAATTTATTTTTAATTTTAGTTCAAAGATAAAATAAATAAATAAATAGCAAAATGTTGTTGATGGTAACCATGCACGAATGTGTCTGATGTCGAGTGCAATTAAGGAGAAAAGCAAATTTGAAATGAATGGCAGAAGTGGCGGGAAACTTTTTCAACGGCCTAATATTATATTTGAGCTCAACAGCTCAAGCTCTATCGTTTGGTGCGTAAGTTATCCACATCTGAGAATTTTTTCAAAATATCGATTTTTTGCGTATCCCTCGTATCCATCGATTGCCTCGTCGTTGATGGGGCAATCGTCAACGACGAGGCCAACGGGAGACCCCGCGTAGTAGCTTCTTCGAGCCACCCTGTGGGGACCCCACTCTTAGCTCGGTACTACGAGCGCCGCATATTTAGAGGCGAGAAGGGGGCGGCGCTTAGTCGGTGGTGAAGCACCAAGCGAGGGACCGAAGCGGCGACGGGATCCGAAAATCGAGGGGTCAAAAAATCGACTTAAAACAAGTTTCGACTTGAAACAAAGTGTATATGGAGGGATAGAGCTCGAGCTGCTGAGATCAAAAACATGTATGTTTTTACAAATAATTGAGTTTCAATAAAGTTATTCAAAAAAGACGCTTTGGAACGTCCCTAAGCGGCTCTTCGGCTCTTCCGGGAAGTGATCAAAGGGTATGTCCGGCACTGTACTTGTCAAAGTTAGCTCCTGATATAGCCAAGAGAGAGGACACCTCTAACCATCAAGGTATCCGTTTGCAGAAAAAGGTTCTCTCTAACATTATGTAATGTGTTCATAATCAGGGAATACTAACCTGACTTGTTTTGGGTCGCACCGTCGAACACGAAGGCGAGGCTGCTGGCTCTGAGAAGACGGCATCACAATTCGTAGACGGCCTCGCTATCTGAACAAAATCACAATATCGAGTTCGAACCTCTTCATAAATAATCAGGATGCCTACCTTCGACAGGGGCATCAACTTTTTCGAGCTGGACGAAAGTGCTTTGACGGACACCAGCGGTCGATCATCAGTTTTTACAATGGCTGGTGTTGTCGTCTTCATCTGTAACGGTCAACAGTAGAACCTATCCGTTTAATAATATTGAAACTCACTCTGCTATATATGATTCGTTAGCCAAACTCTCACGTTGATAGAGGGATGGGAATGGCCAAAATCAGGTTTCAATGTGTTTTAGGCGTGAAACACGATGAGTTTCAATGTGCGACTTGTGACAATTTATTTGTCGTAAATTACCTTGGCAAATCAGGCAGAGTTCTGATCAAGAAACATGTCCGGTAAGAAAATAAACCGATTCGCGGTTAATCAACCCTAGTTTGGTTGGGGTATATTAGGCTGTCGCAAAATTAATTTCGATTTCTGAGTCTGTTCATAAGAAAACTTTTTTACGCCGTATTATCTCGTACCAGGGACATCCAAGCATACTGTCAGGTAGGAGATTATCTGCTCTATCAAAAGCATACATTACTGTCTCTCTAGCTTGTGTAGCCGATTTTTTCCAGGGCTTCATTCGAAGTTGAACCGACGCGACTTTCGAGTGCTCATGCTTTATGAATATAAATTGGGACATCCTGCGGCAGAAGCGGCACGTAACCTTAGCAGGGCTTTCGGGACGGATTGTCCTTGCGAACGGACAGTGCAGCTTTGCTTTAAAAAATTTGCTTCTGGCGATTTTGATCTCGAAGGAAAAGCTGGTCGTGGTCGCAAGTGGTCCCTTGATGAAGAGGTTTTAGGACAGCCGTTGAAGCAAATCCAGAGACCAATACTCGTCAGCTAGCAGAAGACCTGGGTGTACATGCTCCACAGTCGGAAGACATTCGGGACAAGTCGGCAAGGAGAAAAAGATGTCAAAATGGATTCCTTATGAATTGGCCGATGAACAGCGTCTTACGCGTTTTGACATCTGTTTGAATCCCCTAATTCGTTATAAAAATGAACCGTTTGTCAACCGTTCTATAGCTGTAGATGAAAAATGGGATCTTTATGATAATATTAAACGACTATTTGCTTGGGTTGATAAGGGCGACCCACCAAAACCTTTTCTTGAAACGAAACTTCATCCTAAAAAGGTTATGATTACTTTGTGGTGGTTTAGTAAAGAAATTGTCCAACATAGCTTCACGCCACCTGGTGGTTCAGTTACCACAGAGTCATAGTTTTGTGATTCAGACGAAATAAACCCGTAGTTGCAAAAAATGGCCGGTACTAGCGAACAGAAGCGGTGCGATCCTATTGCAGGACAACGCAAGAGCACACACCGCGAAGATCACCCGGCAAAAATTGACCCCAGTTAGGCATTGAAGTTGTGTCTCATCCTTCTTATTCTCCTGACCTTTCGCCAACAAACTATCACTTTTTACAAGCATTTGATTCTTATTTGCGTCAGAAAAAATTCGCTGATTTGACCGATGTTGAAAATGCCTTTCTTGCTTTCGTTAATTCCCGTGATCCTAGTTTCCTCTCTAAAGGTTTGAATTTATTACCGCTTCATTGTCAGAGGTGTGTAGATGCTTACTGTTTTTACATTGATTTATAAAGTTGCGTTTGAGCCGAGTTATTGCAGTTTGAACTGAGCGGTCCATTTCCGAAATTAATTTTGCGACAGCCTAATATACCCCGAAGTCTCCAAGCTCGGCGTATTAGACCCTTCACAAATCCCAGATGAACAATAAGCACACTCCTCCGCTAAGTGACGAGTCACAGTTTGTGCACCAAACGGGATACATATTTTATGAATGTGCATGAGGGCCAACAGTTCCTCCAAGCTTGGTAAGAAAGATGAGGTTATAAACAGATGCATCGAGTCAGATGGGTACGACCATTCAAAGTGATCCAACCACGGACACTCCTAATCGGCAGACTTCTCATCAGCCAGCTCGAGTTCGTTTATTTATTTATTTTTATTAAGATAAAAAGTGATGATTACGGGAATTTCGGGACCGTGTGGTGCCAAGGTAAGAGGTGCCTGACACTCGTACCGTCGAATGATCGATACCAGCCAGGGCTTACCGAGCCTTTCTTCCCTTCGGGGTCGGTGAATTGGTACGAGACTCGTCTGGGAAGGCAAGAGCACCGACATGGCATAGCGGCTGCCCTTCACAGGTCACTGTATATGCCAAATACGCATTCACCAAGCCTCTACGATTTTGAATGGAACAAGGATTCTGCGGCGCGTCCTTAGGGCTCGTTTAATGTGCACGCGACGCGCGACGCGAACCCATGCAAAAGATGCAAAATCAATAATTCGCGCCGCGAATTCGCGTCGCACCCTGTTTAGTGTGCGTCGCGCGGACTTTATCGTAGACGTCAATCCAACTGCGTCGTGTGTCATCCGTTCCGTATATAATAATCGAGTAAGCCCTTGCGGGCACTCCTCCCGAGACACGCTATTGCATGCTTTTCACCCTGGCCCTCCTCGAAGGCCGCGCTCACTGCTGTTTACTCTGACTTCAGCTCTCCGCCGAGGCCACGCTCTCTACTGTTCTCACGCGCATTTCACTCTTACCAAAAACAACGCTCTCTGGCACATGCACGCTGCACCCCTAACCAAGCGATGGTGTCTGCAACATGCGGTTCACGAGATCGAGTCGCGATCAGTGAGATGGAGTTACCAACTGTGATAAACCGCTGAAAGCTGTGACAAAATAGCACCAATGCTCTTCTGCTCAGCCAACACTGTTTCATTGTCCTACTGTGGATATCTAACTACAGAAGAACCGCTGAAAGCAGTGATAAAACAGCATCCGTGCTCTTCTGCACAGCCAACACTGTTTCATTGCCCTCCTGTGGATAGCGAGCTATAGGAATATGCTTCAAATTACAATAACGCCGGTGTTTCATTCTGAGTACAAATTCGGTGAATCTTCGGCGCTGCTCGCGGTTGTATGGCTACACTGGCCACACTCTTTTTTTTCGATAATGCTAATCAACGGCTCCGTCGCAAACGACTCTTCGGTACTTTTATTTACCACCACTGCTCACCGACACCTCCCTTCATCTCACTGCATATGTATATACGTCCCTTGAAACGGTGATTTACCTTACGGTGGATTTTTCGGAAATTCGTAGGTTCACCGCTAGGTTCAATCAAATTTACAAGCATTTAGTGACTCTTCGACAGAGTAATACCCACGGGGCCCAGTTAGAGAGCGGCGAAGCCGCTCTTTGACTGGATTTTTTGGAAATTCGTAGGTTCACCACTAGGTTCAGTCAAATTCACATGCATTTAGTGACTCTTCGACAGAGTAATACTCACGGGGCCCAGTTAAAGAGCGACAAAGCCGCTCTTTGACTGGATTTTTTGGAAATTCGTAGGTTCACCACTGGGTTCAGTCAAATTCACATGCATTTAGTGGTAGGTTCACCACTAGGTTCAGTCAAATTCACATGCATTTAGTGACTCTTCGACAGAGTAATACTCACAGGGCCCAGTTAAAGAGCGGCGAAGCCGCTCTTTGACTGGATTTTTTGGAAATTCGTAGGTTTACCACTAGGTTCAGTCAAATTCACATGCATTTAGTGACTCTTCGACAGAGTAATACTCACGGGGCCCAGTTAGAGAGCGGCGAAGCCGCTCTTTGACTGGATTTTTTGGAAATTCGTAGGTTTACCACTAGGTTCAGTCAAATTCACATGCATTTAGTGACTCTTCGACAAAGTAATACTCACGGGGCCCAGTTAAAGAGCGGCGAAGCCGCTCTTTGACTGGATTTTTTGGAAATTCGTAGGTTCACCACTAGGTTCAGTCAAATTCACATGCATTTAGTGACTCTTCGACAGAGTAATACTCACGGGGCCCAGTTAGAGAGCGACAAAGCCGCTCTTTGACTGGATTTTTTGGAAATTCGTAGGTTCACCACTAGGTTCAGTCAAATTCACATGCATTTAGTGACTCTTCGACAGAGTAATACTCACGGGGCCCAGTTAGAGAGCGGCGAAGCCGCTCTTTGACTGGATTTTTTGGAAATTCGTAGGTTTACCACTAGGTTCAGTCAAATTCACATGCATTTAGTGACTCTTCGACAGAGTAATACTCACGGGGCCCAGTTAGAGAGCGGCGAAGCCGCTCTTTGACTGGATTTTTTGGAAATTCGTAGGTTTACCACTAGGTTCAGTCAAATTCACATGCATTTAGTGACTCTTCGACAGAGTAATACTCACGGGGCCCAGTTAAAGAGCGGCGAAGCCGCTCTTTGACTGGATTTTTTGGAAATTCGAAGGTTCACCACTAGGTTCAGTCAAATTCACATGCATTTAGTGACTCTTCGACAGAGTAATACTCACGGGGCCCAGTTAGAGAGCGACAAAGCCGCTCTTTGACTGGATTTTTTGGAAATTCGTAGGTTCACCACTAGGTTCAGTCAAATTCACATGCATTTAGTGACTCTTCGACAGAGTAATACTCACGGGGCCCAGTTAGAGAGCGGCGAAGCCGCTCTTTGACTGGATTTTTTGGAAATTCGTAGGTTTACCACTAGGTTCAGTCAAATTCACATGCATTTAGTGACTCTTCGACAGAGTAATACTCACGGGGCCCAGTTAGAGAGCGACAAAGCCGCTCTTTGACTGGATTTTTTGGAAATTCGTAGGTTTACCACTAGGTTCAGTCAAATTCACATGCATTTAGTGACTCTTCGACAGAGTAATACTCACGGGGCCCAGTTAAAGAGCGGCGAAGCCGCTCTTTGACTGGATTTTTCGGAAATTCGTAGGTTCACCACTAGGTTCAGTCAAATTCACATGCATTTAGTGACTCTTCGACAGAGTAATACTCACGGGGCCCAGGATTTTTTGGAAATTCGTAGGTTCACCACTAGGTTCAGTCAAATTCACATGCATTTAGTGACTCTTCGACAGAGTAATACTTACAGGGCCCAGTTAAAGAGCGGCGAAGCCGCTCTTTGACTGGATTTTTTGGAAATTCGTAGGTTCACCACTAGGTTCAGTCAAATTCGCATGCATTTAGTGACTCTTCGACAGAGTAATACTCACGGGGCCCAGTTAAAGAGCGGCGAAGCCGCTCTTTGACTGGATTTTTTGGAAATTCGTAGGTTCACCACTAGGTTCAGTCAAATTCACATGCATTTAGTGACTCTTCGACAGAGTAATACTCACGGGGCCCAGTTAAAGAGCGGCGAAGCCGCTCTTTGACTGGATTTTTTGGAAATTCGTAGGTTTACCACTAGGTTCAGTCAAATTCACATGCATTTAGTGACTCTTCGACAGAGTAATACTCACGGGGCCCAGTTAAAGAGCGGCGAAGCCGCTCTTTGACTGGATTTTTTGGAAATTCGTAGGTTTACCACTAGGTTCAGTCAAATTCACATGCATTTAGTGACTCTTCGACAGAGTAATACTCACGGGGCCCAGTTAGAGAGCGGCGAAGCCGCTCTTTGACTGGATTTTTTGGAAATTCGTAGGTTTACCACTAGGTTCAGTCAAATTCACATGCATTTAGTGACTCTTCGACAGAGTAATACTCACGGGGCCCAGTTAAAGAGCGGCGAAGCCGCTCTTTGACTGGATTTTTTGGAAATTCGTAGGTTCACCACTAGGTTCAGTCAAATTCACATGCATTTAGTGACTCTTCGACAGAGTAATACTCACGGGGCCCAGTTAAAGAGCGGCGAAGCCGCTCTTTGACTGGATTTTTTGGAAATTCGTAGGTTTACCACTAGGTTCAGTCAAATTCACATGCATTTAGTGACTCTTCGACAGAGTAATACTCACGGGGCCCAGTTAAAGAGCGGCGAAGCCGCTCTTTGACTGGATTTTTTGGAAATTCGTAGGTTCACCACTAGGTTCAGTCAAATTCACATGCATTTAGTGACTCTTCGACAGAGTAATACTCACGGGGCCCAGTTAGAGAGCGACAAAGCCGCTCTTTGACTGGATTTTTTGGAAATTCGTAGGTTCACCACTAGGTTCAGTCAAATTCACATGCATTTAGTGACTCTTCGACAGAGTAATACTCACGGGGCCCAGTTAGAGAGCGGCGAAGCCGCTCTTTGACTGGATTTTTTGGAAATTCGTAGGTTTACCACTAGGTTCAGTCAAATTCACATGCATTTAGTGACTCTTCGACAGAGTAATACTCACGGGGCCCAGTTAGAGAGCGACAAAGCCGCTCTTTGACTGGATTTTTTGGAAATTCGTAGGTTCACCACTAGGTTCAGTCAAATTCACATGCATTTAGTGACTCTTCGACAGAGTAATACTTACAGGGCCCAGTTAAAGAGCGGCGAAGCCGCTCTTTGACTGGATTTTTTGGAAATTCGTAGGTTCACCACTAGGTTCAGTCAAATTCACATGCATTTAGTGACTCTTCGACAGAGTAATACTCACGGGGCCCAGTTAAAGAGCGGCGAAGCCGCTCTTTGACTGGTTGCACATAATAGCTTAAGTAATGATTTATGGTCCCCTAGTGGGAAGCTTCTGTGTTGCTTGATACATACGAAAATGATATCTTCTCAAGCTTATCTCCAACAATTACTTCTGCCAATATTCAGCATTTCTGGCGATATCAATCGATCCAAATTAGGTGGAACAAGGTATTTTCTGGCACTTAGTTAATGCTCTCTTTGAATTCAAACACACACAAAAATAAAATTTATGACGTTGATGCACTATATGACTCAAAAAGTGGAGTGATTTCCAAATTTCAGAAATAGGAAAAATCAATTATGAGGTCGTCTTCTGTGTTTTGAACGTAAACTTCTCGATTGGACCCTAGGTAAACCTGTGAAAAAAACTTGTGGGACAGGATTCGGGAACCTCATTTGGCTGTAGAGGACATCTCATTTATTTTCTTCGAAGGTGTAAGGTTTATAAGCCGCCAAATGTAGGGCGGAATTTGTTTTTATGTACCGAGCCTGTATGATGGGTTCAAATTCCTCTTTCCGTGAAATCCTTCTTGAGGGACTTCCTTTGTCAGGGGATGAGGTGATAGATGATCATGGGACCTCATTCCGGCTATTCGCCGCACAACAGCACCGCCACTTACGCTGCGGTGTCTGCCGTGTGGCTGCGGCAATGCGTGCAAAATGACGGAGGCGCGATGGGAACATCGCGTCGGCCACCTATCGCGCCGCGCGTCGCGTGCACACTAAACGAGCCCTTAGGGATCAACGTCACCAACGCCAACTCATTCCCCACCTTTTAGGGAATTCATCCGTACTGCCGAAAGATGGAGTGGAAAATAAAGCTGAACTTACATTCTCCGGAGTCTTCGACTTCACCTTGACGGTTCGTGTATCAGCTGCCGGAATGGCCCTTGAGCGAGCGTCCTGTCTCATTAACACAATAATCAACAAGTTTGCTATAGTAAGCGAAGAACTCACAGAAGGGCGGTCTCTATCCTTCTCCGACTCGAAGCCCTCGTCAGAAATGCTTTTCGGAGAAGATCGGGCCGATGTCGTCGACGCATCTGAAAATGGCGATAAATGCATTTATTGGTCAAGACTGCACTAACTGGTTGTGCCGATTTATATCCTGCTGAAAGCAGTAGTCAAAAGTGATAAGGAGAAGGGGAACATCGAGCAAATCTCATCACTATCAGAGCTACCCATATAGAGCGAACGGAGCTCACTCGATTTTTCGTTGAACAGTCCGAACAGTGCCCTGACTCCCAATAGTGTACCAGAAAGGAACGACACATGTGAAGATTTTGGTGGCTGACCGGGATTTTCGACTTGGTCAAATATGAAGCATAACAAATGTGTTCTTGGTCTAAAGAAATTTTCGAAGGCGGGTTGGGCATCATGGTGGTTTTCAACTTGTCTCCTTTTTAAAAATACGATTATTAAAGCCGTAGCAAACTAGGATGGAGTTTGTTTGATACACGTGGTGGAGAAGGAGAGTTCCAGTAAGGAAGTGTTAACGCTGGGGGTCAACTACACAACACGTTGCCGCGCCGAAATCACCCTGCGTCGAGTCTCCAAAGAGGACCAAACGTCCTGGATTTTTTATACATATATTTCATTTTCTAGAGCAGAGAAAGACAGCAGGTGACCGCTGTGATCTGTGGAACGCCTATGATTAAATTCAGTTGCTACGAAATTCAAAATATGGTGCAGACTAAAAAAGCCTACTATATAATAAGCGAGACCCAACCTTTGTATGTTTGTTTGTTACACACCGTGGGTCCCGATCTCCTGACTCCTGTGAATTTCGCTGCCTTGCCTGAGTGCTGTTTCGCAACGCCTTACTGAAGACCTTTTTTCTTTTAATCGTGACCTTTTGTCTTTTAATCGTTTTATTTTCGCATAGTTTTCATTTTTCGATAATTCGGTTTCAATGTTTTCACTTTTTCCCGCAGAGCATGCCGTATTATGTTCTCAGTGATCTAATTATGGCATAGTTTTCCTTTTTCGATAGTTCGGTTTCAATGTTTTCACTGTTTCCTTTTTCAGGGCTTATGAGGGATTTTTTTGCTCAAGTTTTTCTGCTGAACGCCTATTTTGTCTGCTATTCCAGGTTAGTTGTTTTCATCTGCTAATGCGTTTCCGCAGAGCATGCCGTATTATGGTCTCAGTGATCTAATTACACTGAAATTCGACTTTTCGCATAGTTTTGCTTTTCCGATTGTTCGGTTTCAATGTTTCCACTGTTTCATGTCATTTCATGTATACACATTCATTTTTTTCCAGTGCTTCTGCGCTATAAGCCTTTTGCTCAACTTCCTTCTAGAGCGATAACTATCTACGTCAAGGTCAGCTGTTATTTCTTGCTAATTTCCTTCCAACATTTTCACTGTATTATTTCACATTTCACTTACCTACACTCACCTTTTCAGTGGTTTTGTGCCAGCTTTCTGTTCACCTTCGATCTCAACGGAGTGCTATCCTCATCTGGGATCTCAATTGTTTTGGCAAGGTCAGTACTAATTTATACTGTTCGTTTGCACTTCGCGTCTTGCGGTACAATTGTTTTTTCCTATTCCTATCTTTTTTTCAACATTTTTCTTATACAAGTTACTTATTGTTTATATTTTTTCCTCGCCTATGAGCTGTGAGCACGGAATGCGGGCAGCCCACTCAAGCTGCGTTTTTTCTTTCGCTCACAAGGTAAGAGCAACTTCTTTTCGCCTCTTAATTTTGCTTAACTTCATGTTGGGAATCGGTTTTTAAGTGCTTGATTGATTTCACCCGCGCATAGTTCGCTTCAATTTTAGCTTATATTTACTAACTATAACTATGTACTTTTCTAACCACTGCTTTCCTCTTTTTTTCCATATTCCATATCCATAACCATATTTTCCTACGTTCACATTTAAAAATTTCGAGAGTCATGAGGGGGGGGGGGCGAAGCCCCCCTCTTAAAGCCGTTTGGCGGCCGTTAGGCCGCTGAATGGCTGGTGTACTATATAAGGGGAATGGCGGGAATTTCAGGGCAGTGTTTTTATTTTCTCTTTGTTAGCCTCCAACCTCCACCCGTCGAAACTGTTTGTTTGCCTGGGACGGGATTGAACCGCTAACATTTGTTGCATGAAGCTACGCTCTCATCTTCTCGACCATCTTGCTCCCGGTTCAATCCACTGCATCGGACAAGCCCAAACATTTCATCTAGCAGTCTGAAGAGAATCTCAAAATGGAAGGGCAGAGTTTGATTATGATTTTTCAGTCGTGTATTTTCGACAATGTTCTGTATTACAAGTATATGTTACGTGTATCACATTCTTCCTCGATTTCACTGGTGGATCTCATTTTGATCTCTATCGTTTTTCATCTTGGTTTTCGTAAGAAGCAGTGCGGTTCTGTTTATTAAATGAGGTCGAGTCTTAGAGCGAATACCAATGCCCTACCATTCTTAACAAGACCTATGTGGCCTTATAGAGCTTGAAGCTTTGATCACGGATATGCCATTTATTTCTGCTGAATGGCAGAGGGTGGTTCGATAATTGCAAAAATCGACTGCCCATGGGTCAAAATTGATGATTTCCATCCAAACGTCGTATGGTGGGGTGGGGGGGGGGGTTGTGACGCTTATCACGGATCTAACATTAATTTATGCGATAAAGCTGTCACGGTGGATATTGGCTAAACATATCGAAGTTGCTATTCGCTGAAGTTTGTACGTTTTCCGCTGATACAAACATCAAACTTCACAACAAAATCGCAAAATAAGCACAATTTTGTATCAAAGTGATCGAAGCAAGACAAAAAAATACAAACAGCATCCGAACCCATACCCATCTGAACGAGAATATCCTGCGGTAACCAGTGACTCAACAAGAGACACCCCTGCGCCACTGTCACTTTGGAACTATTCGGTGCCTCATATGGGCGAGTGTATTTTTTTTCTGCGATTTTCGGACCACTCACTGCCTTTCAGCAAAAATATGTTATTGTATATATCTGTGATTTACGCCTCAAGCTCTACAGAACCATATGAATCTTGTTAGGAGTCGTCGGGTGAACTTCAGTGACCTCGCTCTGGTTAGATCCCAAATTACGTACCGGATTCCGGAGGAATGCTAAGAAGGATCGTTTGGCAGTTCTGAGTTGGTGGCGGCTCAGTGGAATGCACAGTAGATCGCCGGAGCCCGTGCGGTGATAATTGCTGTAAGAAGATACATTCATAGAGAAAGAAAAAATCTCTAAAAGCATTTCATGCCTGCTTCTCGAGAATCTCCACGTAATCGTTCAAGTCGATCACTCTGTTGTGCACGGCAGATGTACGAAGAGGTAGCCCAGCAGTGAGGTGCTTCGAAACAGAGTTCTGTAATAGAGAAGAGCATACAGACATGTTTGGCAGTTGAACAACCTCGATTCCCACCTCGTCCACATGAGAGTTCTCGCCGGACTTCGTCTCCTTTGCTCGACGAATTTTGCGCTCTCCTTCACGCTCCCTTCCCACCTCATTGGCTCGAACTGTGCCTCGCTTACGAATGCTAAAGACACAACAACTGAACTTTAACTCTTTGATTCAGCTCACTTCCCCTAACAGAGAAACTCACTGGTGCGTTTGACCTTTTTCGAGTGTCGCCAGAAAGTCGTCGTCGCTTGGCTGGCAGTCAGCTTTCTTCTCTACACCCTCTGAGGCTGCTTCACAAACGTTCGTCGCTCGCTGCTTTCTCAGCATTCGTTTATCCTTCTCGTCGTTCTCCTGCGAGTGTATCGCAATGAGGTCTTCACGAAATCATGCATAAAGATCAAGCAGATCGAATAGAATGTACGATGAACCGCCCCATTCCATTAGGTTGTTGAAAACGTTTCCCACAAGCGCTGCAGTTTTCTTTCAAATTTATTCCCCTCATTCATCTTATTCAGTATCAAACGAACCTAACGTCATTATTATCCAAAATTTGCTACTCATCGGATGAATTATAATTATTATAAACGCTTTATTAATGAAACTTTCAAGATGCTACACAGTTCAGAATTAAAATTTCGAGCACTATCTAATGAGCTCTACAAAAGGCATGCCAAATACACCTTTTGGCAGAAACGTATCATCCCGAGAATCTCTGACTACCTGGAGCTGTCTTCTGGAGTAAATTTTTCAGAGAACTAAAAATTATGATGGGCATGTCCCACAGTGATGTCAAAGTTGTGTAAGCCTCAATGTTGACCAACCTGAAGAGCTTGACGCAGTCGAATAACGAGATTTTTGAAGATTTTGAAGCACTCCTCGATCTTAAATGATGCCTTGTTCTCGCAGAAGAAGTGCGCGAGCTCGTCTTGAATAATTAAAAGCTCATTCAGCGATTTATTCGTCTCCAACAGCTCGTAGTGGCAGTGATCCTATGAATTGAAATGTCATACTTCAGAAATAACACATCGTTTCAGCTTTTTCAGGTAACAACAAACTGGAATGTGGGAGGCAAAAGTTTAATAGTACTTTATTAATAGGGTCCGGGGAGTTATGCTAAAACATGATAACCTCTAACACTTTTTCGCTGCCATAATCCTTGGAAGTAAGCTAGCGTATCAACGTGTCTTATTGAGTACCGTTTCGGGTTCATATAGGTTAGTACCTTCCAGAACCCGTGGCGGGTCGTATAAGCTGTCTTATTCCAAACCGGGGACCACAGCTCGGGCAGTCTCTTTCACTTGTAGGGCGGCTTCTAGCTTATTGAAATTGAATGTGGATATTTCTGCCTTCTCTGCTTCCCTTTATGGTTTCAAGCGTATGGCCAAATATCGACTGCTTGAGCATTAGAATTTTTTTCGTTTCACTGTTTCTGACTATATAATTGTTGTTCTGATTGTATCAAACGTGTGTCTTAAAACCACGTAATAAATAATAATAATAATAATAATAATAATAATAATAATAACGTCACTCACCGAAAGGTACTCACGAATTTCGCAGAATTCGTTTCCTTGCTTGGACTTCAGTTGATTGCTCACCGATGTGCACTGTTCGCCAAGCGATCGCAAATTTGTTTTGATCTCATCAAGAGAGCTCCTGCAATTTGCACTCCTGGTTTGAAGGATTAGAACCATTGGTAAAGGAATCGGCGTTGACCAGTCCCCTAAGGCCGCGCTGCCGCATTCTTGTTTAATTCAGAATTGTAGAAGAATGATGAATGCGAACTTGCTCTAGTATAGTCCGGTACCAGTTTACCCGACGCCGGTGGGGTGACTGGCTCGGTTAGCACTGGCAAGGATCAACCGTTCAATCGTGAGCGTGTCAGTAGCACCTCTTACCACTGAACACTCTAATAGAAAGAAGCGGGTGCACAACCGAAAACACATGTGGTACAGAAGTATGTGAAGAGAGGCACCTATGAGTCGCAAACAACGAGGTAAGGACTGTTCAGAGTGTTGACGGAATGCGACGCGAAGACAAACAAGAGATGCAAATCGACCGTAGCGTGGGAATTCCCACGGATGCAAACCGACCATAGCGTGGGAATCCTTCGCATGTCTTCGCGTCGTGCGTCGCGCGCACTCTAAACGATCCCTTGAACTAGGAGCCGCGGCTCCTTCATATACATACAGTAGCGGTCAAAAAGATATGTCACTTTTCATTTTTATACAGAAATAGCTCAAATCGAGAAGAACCTGGTACCATTCGATAGTGCTGACGGTTCTATCTTAAGATATGTCGAAATATACAGTTGTTTCGAATTCTGTATTTTTTAAAAATATTTTATAGTGATTTTCATATGCTATTTCCAACGAATATATCTCAAAAATCGCTGAATGAAGGATCAATCTGAGATGATAATTTGATAGAGCATAGTCTAGTTAATATAATGTGATACATACATTTGATTCAGATCGCCGCTAAATTATAGATTTTTCTGAGCAAACATTTTGGTGGTCAAAAACTGGTCAAATTTTAGGGCCATGTTTCAAACAAAATTCTATACCTTCCTAACTGCGTAACGAAATTACAACAAATTTGAGCGAGTGGTAGGAAATGACTTTCTCTTTGAAAGTCTCGTTTTTGTTTTCAAGCTCTTCTCTTGATTGGTGAGAAAATTCCTTTAAAAGTTGAAACAGCGTAAACTGCTATATTGAAAAAAGTTCGAGAGGAATTGACTTCAATTTTTCTCATTTGATAGTACATTTACGGTACTCTTGATACTGTATGTATGCTGAAATAAATCAAAGTTCTTTACAAAAATATATCGCTTTGACTAACACCCGCTGTGCGCGCCTTTGCCCGCCCTTATACAATGTACTGGTAGTGACGACGCCCTCAGCGTGTGTTAGTCAATGCGATATATTTTTATTAAAATTTTGATTTATTCTAGCTTACGTGCGATATTGAAAGAACTACAAATCTACTATTAACCTGGAAAAAATTGAGTCGGTTCCTCTTAAACTTTTTTAGATACAACAATTTACGCAATCTCAACTTCAAAAGGAATTTTCTCCCAAAATAAAGAACCAGTTTCAAAATAAAAACAACTACCCTGAAGAGAATACCATCCTCTACAACACTTTCAAATTTGATCTTAATTTTTCAAAAAGTTAGGAAGATAAGGAATTTTGCTCAAAACATGGTCCTAAAATTTGACCGGTTTTTGACCACCAAAAAGTTTGCTCAAAAAATCTATATTTTAGAGGCGATTTGAATCAAACGTTTGTAGCACATTATAATAACTAGATCATTCTCTATCAGAATATTATCTCAGATTGATCCTATACCCAGCGATTTTTGAGATATTTTTGTTCAAAATAGCATATAAAAATCACTAAAAAATATTTTAAAAAAACAGAGAATCAGTAAAAGTGGTATGTTTCAACATATTTCTAAATAGAGTACTCAGAACTATCAATTGGTATCAGGTTCTCTTCGATTTGAGCTATTTTTGAATGAAAATGAAAAGTGACATATCTTTTTGACCGCTACTGTATATCCTCTTTTCTTGGTAAGCTCATGTACATTTGCATTGTTTCAGAATCGTTTTCCCCGGTTTCTCATCACTGATGGCCATCGAAATGCTTAACGAAATCCTTTATCACTATCAATGTCTCCGTCGTTTTCAATGTCTGTTTAGACGCACTGCCATCAAGCGATGGCAATCCAATCCAAATGCAACCTAGGCGGAGATGAGAGCAGCCTTATTTTTGTATCTTCTTCAGGGTCCAGGTGCTCATCTCGATTCACCGCCTAGGTAAATCCAGCTCTCACTTGAACCCGTCGTCATGGCTTGCCATGTAATATAGTCACTTACTCAGATGCGACGCATATGTCAGGAAGTTCGTGGTCCAGATCGGAAGGCAGGTCGGGCTCCATCTGAAACTGTTGACGTTGAGCAAAATAAACAAATAAAGTATATATTTTTGAGGCGGAGAGGGATTACTGTCGTTTTTGGGACTGAAGAAGAAACTCTCACCGTCTCAGCGCACTGATTGTGTTGTTTAATTTTTCTGAATTCTATACAGTTCGAATTGCCAGTGGGGATTTCAAAACATCTGAGCACGGTTTATGTTACATACGACTTCTGGCAAGCACTTCCGAGCTACTCTGTGTATGTGCCCAAACATTGCTTCATGTCCACTTTTTTGTTATCCCTTTTATCGAACGGTACGTTTACATTTGAGACGATCTTCGTATTTCCCAACAAATCATTTATCTCATAGATTTAGTGACAGCAGAAACACGGGAACATATTGTTTCTCGAATCTGACATCATTTAAGGGCGAGCGTGGAACAAAAGGGACGGGCAGCGATGGTCATGTTAATCCAAGGAATTTTCAAACGTCCATGTAGCCTAATTTTCTAACGTCCACATTTCTTTAAACAGAATTTTTTCATTCTGTTCCGACATACCTTATCGATCTCTCTAAATTATAAATTAAAGTCGAAAAAAGACACAATTTCTTATTCAGTTGGATAGCACAGTAATTCCCATTTATATGGCGGAGTGTTTTTATTTTACTTAATAGCCGTTTCGATCCCAACTATCACATAAAATGAATTTTACAGCATCGGTAGAGGAGTGCCGGTGCAACAGGTCAGTATTCTCACCTTCCCAGTGAAATCCAGTACCGATTTCCCAGACCCCGGAGGGATGGAAGGTTCAATTAGCACGAGCGGTTATCCATGGCTCGGCCGTGCAGGTATAGGAGCGCCTCTTACCACTGCATCACGGGAGTGGCGCAATCAATATAATATTGTTATTAGTACGAATATATCAAGAGCATCGAGAAAACCAATCAATCTTAAATCGAATAGTTCCTGGTTTATTTGAAGTCTGACCTATACACAGTACATAGTGAGGGCTAAAAATTCTATTTGGTGCATTTTTATAATACATTAGTTGTAGCCCTGTGATTAGGGACAAACTTTTGTAATAGCAGACCAGTTTTAATAACTCTTATTCAGAATACACTAATATGTGCCGTTGCTGGTAATTCCAGTGTTTTTTTTGTTTTGCACTCATTTCGTTTTTATAGGCTATGATTTTTTGTTTCGAATCATTAATAAACCATGGATTTTTTGCGTGAGTTTTTTCATGGTCAAAAGATGGTGAAATCTCAAGACAATCTTTCATATAAAATTTCATATGTTAGTGACTAGTGATTGAAATTGCGTCATATCTGGAAGTGTGATAGCGAAAGATTTTCTCTTTCCAATGCATATCCAACTTTGAAGAATAGCCGTCCGATTACAGAGAAAATAGCTTCTGAATTTGCGTTCACATAAACGGCCGTTTTATGAACGCCCGCAGAACATTAGACTCCAGTTTTCTCTAGTGCATAGTAGATTTGCCGCTCATTAGGTCCTTTACAGATAGGAAAGTTATTCCCACTCTTGCGCAGAAAATCGTCTTCTAGTTAGACCGATTGAAACTACCGCGTCAACCAGCATAGTGTACGGTAGCGGGAATAGTGATGTATGCAATCTTCTTCTAACTAGAAGGCGATATTCGGCACAAGAGTGGGAATTACTTTGCTACCTGTAGAGGACTCAATAAGCAACAAATCTACTCTGCACTAGACAAATTTGGAGTAAAGTGCCCTCCGGATGTTCTTAAAACGGTCGCTTATGTAAATGCAGCAAGAGCCATTTTCTCTGTAACTGGACGGCCATTTTAAAAATTTTAGTGCGCTTTAGAAAGAAAAATCTTACTCAATCAAATTTCCAAATTTTGTGCAATTTCTTTCGTTAGTCACTAATATGTGACTTTTCATATAAAAGATCGTACCAAGATTCCACCAATATTTGACCATGAAAAAATTCACGCAAAAAATCTATGGTTTATTAATGACTTGCACCTAAAATTCATAGCCTATAAGAACGAGCTAATCATGCTCTATCAGAATACGACCACTAGACAAGCAAAATGGTTCCTAAGATACTTTCGTTTAGAAATGCATATGAAAATAAAATTAAAATTTTTAGAAAAATCTAGAATTTCCAACAAGGACGCATATTAGTGTATTTTGAATGATAGTTATTGAAACTGTCAACTGGAATGAATTTCCCTTTGGTTCCAGCGACCTGCACCCAAAAATGCAGAGTGACGTATCTTTTCGCGTACTGTATATATATATATATATATATATATATATATATATATATATATATATATATATATAGTAAGGATATTTATATTTATATTTATATTTATATTTATATGGCATAGCTGTTAGTCTCTGTTCTTTATGTTCTTTATCTCTAAGAATATCGACAAACTGCTAGGATCTACAGAAGTGGTCAAAATGGTACGTCACCTCATCTATTTAGGCTCAAATCGAAGACAGTTAAAATCCAGCTGACAGTTATGACAACCTCACTTGAAATATATGAATACACTTCAAATATCGAAACATACCCCAGTTGTGAATTCTCGGCCCTTCAAAAATATTTCATAGTGACTTTCATATGCAACTTCAAACGATCTCGAGAACCACTGATCGTAGGATCAATCTGAGATGATATTCTGATAGGGCGCGATCTAGTTACATATGTATTATAGTAGGCGAACGTTTGATTCAGAAATCAGCCGCTAAATTGTACAGTTGTTTTGGAAAAAACTGGTCAAAAACAGATGAAACTCCAGGACCACGCTTCAAACAAAATTTATTATATCTGTGTCTTTTAATCGAAATAGCATCAAACGTGAGTAATTTGTAGCGAAGGATTTTCTCTTTATAGCCCATGGTTTAGTTCAAAAGTAACTCTACACATGCTCATGCATACCTTGGCGAGAAGATGTAGCAGTGACGATGAGCCCTTGGCAGATTTATGGTCAATTACTCTCCACAGAGAACTCAATTTGAATCCAGCCGCATTGCCATGCGTCGAGGAACTGTTCAAGTAGTTGCCGATGTTGACGAGCAGAAGGAGCAATCGCCGAAGAGCCTTTGAGCGTCGAAGTTCTGAAGAATTGCTAAACACTCATGTTCTTTAGCAAACACTGCTTTTTCACTTCTATTTTTTGAGTTCCACTACCACCCACTGTTCAAACCGTAAACACTGAAAACGCACCGAATTTTTCATTCCAGAACTCATGACTTCAGGGCTTTGTAATAGCTCCTAGTGCTATACATAGGTGAGATCGATCACCTCCTTAGGAGTGAGGACAAATAAAGGAAAAGGACTTCAAAAATGGTGATGAACTTGCCAGTGTCAATAAAAATTTACGCCTTTTCGTCTTCGACACTCATCATCACAAGAACTGTGCTACAAACTGATTAGCTGTCCAAAATGCACCAGTTCTCCCAACAAAGAAATCGGGATTTCAGCCTTTCAAAATTGTTCTTCTTAGCCAAAGTTTGGAGCACGATAACCAAAGCAAACACCACAACGTATTCATCTCTATACAATCTCGATTCCAAAAATACCTAAGAAGACGGCCGTTACAGCAGTAGGCCCAGTTACTTGGCAACTGTTAGAGTGAGGAATCTCGCTAGTCCATTCAAAGCTCACCCGTAGCAGCCAATTTAAGCACGTGAATTTGAGGTACCACTTCCTCCATAATACGGTGAAATTCCAGTCGAAGCATCATACATTCGATTCTGAACAATCTGCTACATTCCACACTATCCCAATTTTCATGGGTAAATTACCTGAGGCGATAGTCGGGAATATCCAGAAGCTGGAGGAAGAACGAACACGCTGGAGCAAGCTGAGACACTTCGCCGGTATACCGTCGAAGGGCGGCTACCTTAGAAAGTTGTACGGGTTGGCGTTGCCCAGTTAGGTAAGTTTGGAATTAGGAATTGTAATTATAACGAACTTCATCGGAGTCAGGAAGAATCGTCTTTAACGTACGCAGCACCTCCGCATCAAATCGACCGACTTTGTTTTCACGAAGGTCAGAAATCAACGCGTCCAAGTCCTGTAATGATGAAGCTAATGACAAGGAGCGCGACAATTGAGGCCAACGAACCTCCCCGACGATTCTCGAAAAGTCCTATATCGTCTTGTAGAACATGGAACGTAGGCCACAAAAATGCATCATATTCTTGCTTAACCCATTGACGACTGTGTGTCCCGCCGGCGGGACACACCTTTTTGGTCCACAGTGGACTGTGTGTCCCGCCAGTGAGAAGGATTTTTGCACCGCGTAGACCTGTATAATACGGGCCATGTGGGCAATGTTACTACCCATATAGCCCTTCAGCAGGTCACACTTTGGGGTCGCGTGGAACATGTAGTCCAGCAACGGGCTACAATTTTGGGTGTCGTGGGACGTGTATCCCAACGAGGAGCTACGCGTCCTCCCTCTTGGGGAGACACTGAGGTAAGGGTGCCTATTTAGGCATAGTTACTACCCATTCTATATTTTCCGCTTTATCAAAGTTTCAAGATATTCATCAAGTGAACGACCCTTCAACACGCTCAAAAGAGGAGTCTGAAAATCGTCTACTTCTAATGGTTACATGAGAAAGTTTCAAAATCAACAATATACACAGAAAAATTATTCTTACGATCATTTTGAAAATAAATAATGCCGCTGAGGCACTCTCACCACTGCTCATGCGCGCGATTTACGGAAGGAGCGCGCGGCCGTCAATGGGGTTAACGGCTGTCGGCTGCTGAATGACTCCGACCCACCTTTCGCGGTTTTAGTACCACAGCGGTTTTTTCACCATTTTTAGATCAACAACAGTCGTTTGGCAAAAATAAAATATAGTTTTGTGACCAATGTTCGATTCCCTCGATTTCTTGTAGAATTTATTAGGTTGGTAAGAAAGTTCCCGCCGTTTTTTTCAAACGACTGCTGTAAGTTTAGTTCGAAAGCTTTTGCAGAGTTTGACACAGCATTCGGAAGAGAATTATTTGCTCTTTCGAGCCATGCACTTGTAATTTGTGATAATTTTCAATGTCATCGTTTTTTTGGCATGTAAAGTGAAAAGCGAAAAAGTGGAAAAATAACCTCATCGACAGCGATTTTTTTCTGCTCAATCTCAAAGGCATAAATAAAACTTGATAAACCGTTCAAAAGATGATGATTTTCTCTATTAGGCGGTATATCATTTGTTTTTATTTGTCTTGAAAATTACAAAGTTTTGAACCACTGAAGTCCGACCTTAGGGAGGCAAGAATAATTTTCCGATGGCGCTCCTGGCTTTCTTGTGAGCGCTCAAGTTGACTTCTGTAGAGTTTTTTTATATGGAATTTTTCGCTCTATCAGAAGGTATTTTATTTTCAAACAGTGATCGATTTGAAAAGATTTTCACGAGAAGGGCGTCTTGATGTTTCTCGGCAGACCAAACCTCCAGTTTCAATCTTTTCACCAAATCTCATGCACCATTCGAAAGAGGACGATACTCTCTACAGTACGGTTTATATAGCGTTTCAAACCTTTCTGGTTTTCATTGTTTTTTAGGCCGTCAAAGTGGACCTAAATCGCAGGCGCGGCGCGTGGGGCTCGTGCGGCGCGACGTCGAATCGTACAGGAGTGCGGATTTAGGTCCACTTTGACGGCCTAAAAAACAATGAAAACCAGGAAGGTTTGAAACGCTACACAAACCATCTTGTAGAGAGTATCGTACTCTTTCGAATGCTATATATAATTCGGTGAAAAGATTGAAACAGGAGGTTTGCTCTGCCGAGAAACTTCAAAACGCCCTACTCGTGAAAATTTTTTAAAATCGATCATTGTTCGAAAATAAACATATCATCTGATAGAGTGAAAAATTCCATATAGAAAACTCTAGAGAAGTCAACTTGAGCGCTCACAAGAAAACCAGGAGCGCCATCGGAAAATTATTCTTGCCATCCTAAGGTCGGGCTTCAGTGGTTCAAAACTTTGTAATTTTAGAAACGAATAAAAACAAGTGATACATCGTCTAATAGAGAAAATTGTCGTCTTCTGAACGGTTTATCAAGTTTTATTTATGCCGTTGAATTTGAGCAGAAAAAAATTGCTGTCGATGAGGTTATTTTTCCACTTTTTCGCTTTTCACTTTACATGCCAAAAAAACGATGACATTCAGAATTATAACAAATTACAAGTACAGGGCTCGAAAGAGCAAATAATTCTCTTCCGAATGCTGTGTCACACTCTGCAAAAGCTTTTGTACTAAACTTACAGCAGTTGTTTGAAAAAAACGGCGGGAACTTTCTTACCAACCTAATAGTTTGATTTGCCAAAATATTGCCATTAATTCTCCGTTGTCGGGAATTTTGAATCGAATTCCATTCTCAGGTTTTCCTATACGATCATAAAGTTCATAAAGGGAATAAGGAAATACTCATATTCGGAGAACGCACCCTGAATTGCTTGAGTGTGATCGTCACGTTCTGACTTCGTTTAGGTGTCAAGAGGTCAACGAGTAGACCTTTTCTTTTGGAGCACTGAAATCGTAGAATAATTGAAATGAGAACATGGTGCATCTTCTCGCTTCAAAAGCATGAAGGAAAAGTAGGAAGGAATCTCGATGGTAATAGATTTACTCATGAAGTGTTTCAGCGTAGGTTGTGCGTATTTCTCCTGTACAATGAGCTGTTGGGCCAGCCGCTGTACCAAGTCAGTGCCTTTGCCTTCTCTTCCCAGACAAGTCTGGCGGTTAGGTCACGCTTGGCTCACCTTGGAGCGTGTTACTTGTCAATAGACAATGAATATATTGAATCGTTGAATAAAATTGTAAAGGGGTCGGAAATTATCAGCTCCTTGGGGACGTGTGTACCAGCGGATTTAGAAGTCAGTATACCTTTCTGTGCTGTATACACCTTAAGGGCCTGTGTGGTGCAGTGGTTAAAGGCGCTACTGACACCCGCACGGTCAAGCGACCGATCCCGACACGAGATAACCAAACTTTCCATCCGTTCGGGGTAGGATAAATTGCTACCAGACTTGTCTGGGAAGGTAGAAACACTGACTCGGCATAGCGGCTGGCCCCGCAAGTCGCTGTACAGCGCAAATACGCACTCACCTAGCCTCTACGATTCTGAATGGGACAAGAGTGCGGCGGCGCATCATTAGGGGACTGGTCAACCCCGAAACCTTCACCTCTAGTTTTATATACCTTCCCAGACAACTTTGGCACCATTTTACTAGAACTCGGAGGGATAGAAGGCTTGATTAGTCGCTCGCTCGATCGTGCACGTCTCAGTTGTGCCTCTTACCACTGGATCATGCGTGTATTACTAAAATTGGAACAATACTGTGCGCTATGAAGACGACAGAAGAACTGGAACGAATGTTAGAACAATGTTAAATATATAATAATATTAAGTTCTACGTGACAAAATCAAAAGCAGAGAAAAGCACCGAAAATCAGAACGAAAATCAGAACCTGAGCAACTGAAGGCACTACAGCACCTACTGCCTGGCTCTGCGACGGTGTAATCGCGAACATTCCGTCGATCAAATCGAAATCCAACTGCAACTCTGAAACTCTGAGCAGCTTTCCCTTCGCTGACAATAAGAAGCAGTGACGGGGCTAACTTGTACTCTGCCTGGCTAATTCTCCCCATACGCTGTCCGAGTCCTGACCGTCCAATACAGCGGAAGGAGCAATTTTTGTCCACTGGAAAAGCCACAATTTATGGTTTATTCAATTGCAGGGAAAGTCTAAGCCTCATGTATGCGGTTCTAGCTTAGCTGGTTTTCAGTTTCTCCAAGATTTCGTATCAACGTTTCTTCTTTACCATCAGAATGAGACAATAATGTTAGGGAGCAGGCTACAGTTGCTCCAGCGGAAATACCTGTTTTCTCGACTTCCGACCGATTTTCTGAGTAACAGGAAGGAGAAGCTGGTCTACAACTTTGGATGAAATGAGTTAGATTTGCAATGAATTTATCAAAGTTAGGACCAAATATGTACATGTCTGAAGCTCATTCAGTCTGAGTTGAAGAAGGCTTCGCTACTTTTGCAAAACACGGATTTGTCGACGAACACCATGTTTACCATTTCGCAGAGAAGCGTTACAACATGTTACCTATTTAGAATTTCCCCATATAACATTCCTTGTTAAATGTTAAATAGTTCTTTTTCCACCAGGAGGTACTGTTAATTTGAATAATATAAGTCATATCCACGCAGATAGAAGAGCGCCAGCTCACCATGATGGTTTTCATCTTCAAGGCCTCATTGGGGGCTTTCTGTGGCTTCATGGATTCTGGCAGTTCGAATTTGGGCGGATTCAGCGCAAAACTTGGTGGAGTTGGAGGTGAAGGCACTGAGAAAACATCCAATTTGTACTCCATGCTCAATTACATCTCAAATGGGTAAGTAACACCTTTCCCTTGAGGAGACGACCCATTAGGGAATCCAGTTCGCATGACGTACGGAGGTGGAGGTGGTGGTGGAGGTGCAGGTGGTGGCAGTGGCGGAGCCTTGATTCCCGGGTGCTGTGTCGACGACGATGGTCCATGTAGCTTTACATGATTGTCGTTGAGGCTTCGCGGTGCTGGCGGTGCTGATACTGTCGGCCGCTCTGAAGAAGCTGTGAAAACTGAGCCTGAAAATGTTCTGTTCATCAGTAGAATCTCAGGATAGTCACATAGCCAACCTTTCTTCAATCCACCTGTTATCAGAGCTTTGACAACGGCTTCAGCTTCGTCCTGGAATTGAGAATGAAACGAGAGATTATTAATGGTTTTTGCCTTGAAAGTCTGCCGAAGAACTGGAAACTTAATTCATTGTCGTATTGCTCATAACGACGTTCTCAAAGATTGTAAAGACTCGTTGTCAATTTCCTGACTCCTCGCTCCGCCAAGATTGCATTTAGTCTACTCAGCAAGATTGTGTTCTCTTCGTTAGCACTTTGCTCGCATGATTCCGCACCTTTTCTATATCCGGCCCCTCATCTATTCCTGGTAACATCCCGATATAATAGGTTGGAGAGGTATGGAATAGACTTTTCCACCATTTTTCAACAATTCACAAGCTATGGAAGGACTTGTGAATTGTTGAAAAATGGTGGAAATGTCTATTTCATACCTCTCCAACCTATTATGGAAGGACTATTTTATTTTTTATTCCATTTTTTTAGGACCATGGCATTGTGTCATAAGCAGGGGTGTGCGGAACTTCCGTTTCCGTGTTCCGAATTCCGGTTTCCGGCCGTTTTTGGCCCTTCCGTTCCGTTTCGTGTTCCGCTTTATTTTTGGGGCGGAACACGGAAACGGAAGAAGAAATCGAAGACCTCCACTGTGCAAGCTAACAAAATGGAGACTTAAGTTATTGTGCTGACGTCGATGCGATCCATTCGAATTCTGGTAAAATGAAACCAATGCAGCGAAGTACACTCCCCCTTCTTATTGTTAGAAAACCTGCAATGAAGTATTTGTCGGCACTTGCCACATCGTCCGAGTGCGAGAAATTGTTTTCCTTTGCTGGTTTCATTGTGAACGATCTGAGAAAAATCCTGTCTGCAAAAAATCCTGCGAATACTGCTGTTTCTCCACCATAACATGTTCGTTTTAGGCTTTTAATTTTATTTTGAAAGCATTCTTGTCTATCACGCCAAAAAGTCTTTCTCTACGTACATATTTGCTTATAATGAAGTTTATAAAGATGAACTTCCACCGTTTACTTTGAAACTACCACCAAACGCTGAACACCTTCACCAAAATAATAGACACGTTGTACTGAAAACAAAACGAGCACTCTATGGGTACCTTTAGAAACAGAAGTGAAAACTTTTTGTGGTCTAGTTTTGGCTAAATTCCAATAATTTAGTGATTTTTGCACTATTTCCGGCTTCCGTGTTCCGTATTCCGGTTTCCGGCCATTTTTGGCATTTCCGTTCCGTGTTCCGCCTTCCGCTTTTTTGAAAAAAATTTCCGCATACCCCTGGTCATAAGCCATCTCGTGCCTCGTCGACGTTTTCAATATTTTCCAGCCAACAAGAAGTGAAACGAGGGAAAAGTGGTCCAGAGATGGACATGTTCGAGGAGTAAAACGGCAGGTCATTCCGAATAAGATCTTCGGGTTCGCTGTCCATGCGAAAATGAATCGGCCATCAAAAGCATCGGCTTCTTATCTCTTATCGTTATCTTTTTAGTAACAGAGCATTATTTTGTAGAACTTCTGTTTTCATTTCTTTTTCTTTTTTTATTGGGGGGACACGTGTGGTGCAGTGGTAAGAGGCGTTTCTGACACCCACTCGGTCAAGCGATCGATTCCGGTCTAGGCAAACCAAGCCTTCCATCTCTGCATCGTTGGGTAAATTGGTATTAGAGTTGCCCGGGAAAGTAAGGACCCTGACTTGGTGTAGCGGTTGGACCCCGAAGTTATTGCATACACCAAATACGCATTCACCACCCCATCTAACGATATCGGAAAACGATATCGGCGGCGCGATCCTAGGGGACTGATCACCTTTGTCTTTACCCTTACCTTTTTTGCCATTGAAAACCTGGAATATTGACTCTCCAAGTATCACCATCTGCAAAGCTCAGCTTCTCAATTCGAAGGAAATCCCCTCTTCTTTTGCCTTGTTTTTAGCAGTAAAGTGTGCTCAGCAGCACGATTATTCCCTGGTTCACCATAATCTAAAGCAACCGGAAAGTTCCAAATACTTGAATTGATGATGATCGAAAAATGCAATTAGCAAATTGAAGGCCAACATAATAGTGAAGAAAAGCACACACTGGAGATAATCATAGAGAAAACTAGGAACTCCATAATGTTTAGTATTATTTAAGATAAAGCTGCAGCCTACATCTATATGCTTTAAATGTAGTAGCGTATGCCAAACGTTTTGACAAGCTTCAATTATCTCCAAAGTAAAAATGTCGCGCTGACGTAACAAGTGGTCACCTTGAACCAAACGCAATATAAAGCAGAAGTGTCAGGGTATATATGCACCAATCGATCAATTCTCTTGACCATCATGGTCTCTCTCTACGGCTACTGGGAAAATATCGAACAGGGAAAGAATCATGAGCGAAAATTTGGGGTATATAACACTCTGGGCGAGATAAACCTGGTCCATCCCCCCAATATTCGCATTCATGACAATCGAATTTGCGATACTCGACGTGAAGCAATGCAACGGCCGTGATCACTGCCGTTATCGGCAGGCGGCCGTCAGTTCACAAATCGATAGCTCCGATTTTTTATCGGGTTTTTTTCTCTAGCGTGTATTCGGTCGCTATTCGCTTTGATTTTTGTTTTTTTTTTCTGTAATTTTACCTACGTTCTCTGTTTACTCATTGGCGGTATTATTTTCTTGTTAAACTTTGAAAAATTAAAGTTGAAAATGGAAGCTGATCGGCATATCAGCTAAATGCGAGTATTAACCTTGGAGCGCTCTTACTACAGCGGGCCGCTCGATACATCGCCGCGCCAACGGAGTGGAATAGACCCGCAATATCCCCCAAATAAACTTCGCGCACGTTCTCCGATTCTTCTTACGTGCGGGAGCTCAAGAACGTTCATGAATGCGAATGCTTGCGCCGACCGGGTTTTATTCTCGGGTATATTGTGCTGATACCCGTCATGAATTTAGGCCTAGGTATGAATAGTGGGACCTTCTGCTTCACTGCCATCACAGAGAATATTCTGGAACTGAAGCGCGGATTGAGTTGATGTAGTTTATAGACAATCACGTCTCCACATAATGCTATTAACATCTTCTACCTGTTGCAGATGTTATCAGCATTTCGATCAGTGTGACAGCCAAGGATGCTCACACCCTTAACGAGTAGACTTCTCGAGCTCCGACCCCGTTCAAGAAGTATCCATTTTCAAAGTATTCAGTGGAATGTAGAACTTTTTCATTTATAATCGTTCCGAGGTTTGATGAAAGAAAAGGTTATAGAGCTAACCTTTTGGAACGTCCAACTCTCTTTGACCTCGCACTTGTTACGTGCAGCTATTCTTACGTGCGGGAGCTGCTTCACGATCACTTCAATTGTTGCTCAGGATAAAAAATGGACATCGTGTGGAATTCGTGGAAGGAGAAATTGTGATTACCGAAGTTGTCCGTGGACATTCACAAGAGATGGTTTTGAGAGCATCCCTTTGGCGTTCCATGAGAAATTCAACTGGATATTACACGGTAACTCCACCCACCGTTACCATTGAAGAGGTGATCTGTTTGAAGGCCACGTCTTCAATGCCACTCACCTCAGTTCTGATTTCACGCAGTCTGTCCAGCAGAATTTCCAGGACCAATAGCCTCCCACGACCGCAAGATTCATCTTGAAGAAGTTTCTCCAGGTCAAGTAGAAGGTCGGCAAGGCGAGTGGACTGAAAAATGAAATATGTACTCAGCAGTCGAGTAATCTTGGGTAAACAGATTGGTCATGAGCTAGATCAGTGTTTATTTCCAGCTATTCTCCATTCTTTTGGAGCAGCTAAAGCGAAAATTGGGAAGATTTGACAAAAAAAACTTTCCGAATATTAAGAACATCTTTCAGAGCGCTGCCCGGCAAACAGGGCATCACAAGTCTTTTTTTTCACTTGCTTTTACCTCCGAAAGTTTAAAAAGTATAAGGTAAGCTACGTAACCTTGGTGTACTGTACTTTCTAACAAATACAGTGGCGGCAATATATTTACAGACGCCTACCCTACGCGAGGGCCCGCGTGGTGCTGTGGTAAGAGGCGCTGCTGTCACCCGCACGGTCGAGCGATCGATCCCGGCCCGGGCTAACCAAGCCTTCCATCCCTCCGGGGTCGGGTAAATTGGTACCAGACTAGTCTGGGAAGGTAAAGACAATGACCTGGCATAGCGGCTGGCCCCCGCAGGTCATTGTATAGGCCAAATACGCATTCACCATGCCTCTCCGATTCTGAATTGAACACGAATGCGGGGGCGCGTCCTTCGGGGACTGATCAACGCCGACACCTTTACCTTTACCTTTACCTTTTACCCTACGCTAGGTTTTTTGGCCATAACTTTGGAACCAGAGGGTTTCGAGAAATATTGAGCACACATTCAGAATTCTCGAAAAGTTCTCTACAAAACATACTTGATTGTGCTTAACGTCTCTCTGAAATTGTAGGAAAAAACCGAGTGGAAATAAATTGGTCATGAGATAGTAAATGGTAAACACATCCTCAAAATCACAATAAAATACAAAGTATCATCAAAACATGTTTATTATAAGAAAAAAGTCAATATTCAGTAGGATACCCCTTGCCCTTGATCGCAACCAAACATCGGTTCCGGGTTGAGTCGACCAACATCATACATCGCTCCACAGCAACAGCATCCCACGTTTCTTTCCGTTTTCCCCATGATTGGGAAAAGGTGCTTTTTTCAGACGAATCAAAGTTAAATAGGTGTGGATCTGATGGGGTATGCTATGTTCGTGTCCGGGATATGCTATGTTCGTGTCCGTATTGGTGAGGAGTTCAAACCGAACTGCACACAAAGGGCTATCAAAGGAGGAGAGGATTTGCTTATGGTTTGGTGGCAATGAGCAGACGTGGTCCAGGGCCGGTACACCGAATCTCCGGAATTATGGGCCATATGTTTACGCGGATATCTTGAAAACGTGGTGAACCTGTCCGCTCGCAAAAAATGGAAAGAAGCTACATCTTTCTGCACGATAACGACCCAAAGCACACCAGCAAGAAGGTGGAGCAGTGGCTTGAGGCGAAGGGGATGAACTTTTTGAAGTGACCATCCCAAATGCCACATTTAAATCCTATCGAACATCTTTGGAACGACGTCGATAGAGTGGTGAAGCGCTTGCAGCCGCAGAATCTTGAAGAGTTGGAAGCAATCATCAAGGAAACGTGGAGTGCTATTCCTGCGGAGGGATGTATCAAGTTGGTCGACTCAACGCGGAACGATGTTTGGCTGTGATCAAAAGCAAGGGCTGTCCTACTAAATATGGACTTGTTGTTTTATAGTAAACAATTCTGATGATGCATTGTAGTTTGTTGTGAATTTGAGGATGCGTTTGCCATTTACTATCACATGACCAATTTACTGCCATCCGATGTTTTCTTCAATTCCATTAGAGCGTTAAGCACGAGTTGATGTACTTTGTAGAGAATTTCCCGAGGATTCTTAATGTGTGCTCACAATTTCTCATAATCCTCTGGTTTCAAAGTTATGGCCAAAAAACCACGTAGAGGGTGGGCGTCTGTGAATATATTGCCGCCACTGTACGTGAGCTAACCTTCATTGCTTCTGCTTTGGGAGCATCGACCTCCAGCGGTGTGGCTGTCGATATATCCGTATCTTGCTCACCATCAAACAGACGTTGGAAGTGAACGATTTCCTTGAGGACGTTTGGATCTGCGCGATCCCTGAAAAAGAAACCTGCTGAAATCAAGTTGGTAATACTCAAAGCATATTGTACTGATGGCGCTAGGATCGTCGCAAAAGTCGCGGCTTAGCTCAATATATATGCAGGCTCCGTCCACATTGCATTTTTGGAGGCTTTGAAAAAATGAAAGGCATTACGAGTAATGTTCGGCAACAGACTAGTTGCCATATGGTATTCTCAAGGAATGTCTTCCATCTTGGTAGGGTTCACTACATAGCCTGCGAATTCTGAAGAATAACTGTACGAGAAGGCATGAGAAGAAGGCATCGCACTGCTTGGGTGAAGGCGAACGGCAACAACGACGATGACGCTGCCCATTTCGTTCGCCGTGAATGATGCCGTCGTAGAGCGAAACGCACTGACTCACCTCTCATACGGACTCATAAAACAGCCCGCTAGGTTTTCTCATGTGCTCACCAGTGTGCAGGGCTGATAAGAAGGACTTGAGCTGTTCGGCTTTGAGTTCATTCATTTTTTTTGACCAGGTTCACGAAAGTCAAAATCTTCTGTCGGAGGATGCCCGAAACGAGATCTGTCTTCGAAGTAAGTGTCTTCCTATCTAAGGGAGTGAACCAGCGCTTAACAGTGCTCTATGATTTGGTGCAAGTGGAGAACCCATGCGACAGTTGGTAAGTTACGGAAAATTTGCGGGAGCATTCAGGGGTACTATTGATACCCGCATGGTCGTGTGATCGATCCTCGTCCGCATTAACGGAGCCTACCAACCTTCAATTCCTTCTGAAATGGAGAACGCCACTTGAAAAATGGTAGTACCAAATCATTCAACAATTCATCATTAGTCGAGGCATTAGTTGTAGTAAACACCACGAACTCGAAAAATATAGATGAGAGTCCAGGTGAAGATGAGAGAAGTGAAGAAAGAAAAGAGAAATCATCAGGACGTGTGGGTGATAAGAACAGCGAGACTAACAAGGAGAGCCTTTCTATATATGCCAAGCTTTCATGATGCAACTTTTACAGGATGTAGGGTCCCTTGTAGGTACTCGAAAACCATATTTCATTTTTGCTCTAGGTACCTCTGCGACGGGAAAAACGGCTGCCGAAGAAATGGAAGGCGAGCACATCGCCTAACGTAACTTACCTTAAACGGACGCAAATTCAAAAACTAATGTTGGATTCGTGATCAGCGACCCAAATCGCCCCCACGTGCGATGTTTGGTCCAAATCGGTTATTTTGACCCAGCCACCTCAATCACCCACCCTTACCATAGCTAGCGCTCACCAGTCACAGCTCAGGAAACAAGAATAAAATTCATGATCAGCAGTTTAGGTGAGACTTTCAGGCAGTTCCTGGGACGAAGGTAGTGGATGCGGAAGATTTTCTGACAGCTAGAGTCCGAATGGTGGCAAAATATTACCAGTGGTTCATTAGAGAATGAACCTTGGGCAACTCTACCGACATCTGACACGAGGCTGGAGACGTCATGGACACCCATTTTGCCCAAACTTTGCTAGTGAGACTATTTGAGGCGCTGGTCACGAATCTGACACTAGTTTTAAAGTATTCATGTGCATTTGCGGTATCTACGGTGATTTAATGACGTGCAGGTCCGATCCATAGGAAAGTAACTCATACAAACGCAAGAGTACGTGTTATTTACTTACAAAAAGCGTTAGCCCCGTAGAAATTGCATCCAGTGATTATGCAGGCACATAATAACGACGCCGAATAAGTGCAAAAATCATCGCCGGATGGAGGACCAAACTCACAAACTCCACACAAGAGGCCGCATCACTACCACTGCGCGATGTGGGCGCATCTTCGTGGATAAGGCGGTCTCTAATGAGCTCGAGCGGTCTGTGTGATGTGCTCGCCTTCCATTTTTTGGCAGCCGTTTTTCCCATCACAGAGGTGTCTAGAGAACGAATGAAGTATGGTTTTCGAGTACCTACAAGGGAACCTACATCCTGTAAAAGTTGCATCACGAAAGCTTGGCACATCCAGAAAGGCTCTCCTTGTAAGTCTTAAGAACTCACCGTAGTTGCTCCAGACGTCCTCTGTAGCCAAGTTCTGAAATACGAACACTCAATGCAGAACGTATTCGGTAATTTTTTTTGCTCCACTCCATCAAAGGAAATATTTCATAAACCTTATATCTCTTTCAATTTTCTGACAAAAAAGGGAGAAGCAAGAAACAGAAAATCTTATAAAGCCTTTAGGCAGAGTAAGTGAATACTGGTGCTTGGAAATTAATTAATTCATAAGGGATTCGGCTATAGGAACCGATTTGGTAAAGCAACATTGAAAAGGCGGGTAGAAAGTCTGATGCAGTGCGTGATCAGGAGTGTACCGCGAGTGTGAGGTCAGCCAGGGCGAGTAGCGCTGAATAATTACTGTGGAGCTTTGTTAGCGGCTACTTATGCAAATCCGCTCAGCGTCTCATTGAAGAGCGCGGCGGGCATATTTATTACCGTCGCTCGACTCGCAGTGGGTAATATTGGGTTGTTCCGAAAGAAATGTGCGTTTGAGTTTAAATAATTTCTTATCATAAATTAAGTAGAAATGAATTAGAATCAGAATTAAATAAGATTAGCTCAGAATATAATATCCACTACCATCGATGCCAAACATACCTAGCTTGCTTATAATATGTTGTTCGGAAGGAAATGCAAAAATTGTTTTGCTTGTAATTCGAAAGATAATCTGTATTGCAATGGTGGTGTTGGTTCGTCGCAAAAATCGTATCTCAGACGGGATTCGAACCCGCGTCTCGCGCTTAACCGCGGCTTGTGCGCTAACCACTACTCCACTGAGACGACGGCTCTCCTACCAAACTGAGACGATCATTTGCGCACCCCTAGCACCTTCCTTAAGCCCGAAGGCTTTTTACTTCCAGCACTCACCCGCAATAACAGGTTGAGCTGGTGAGCCGGATTCGGCACGACACCAGTTAAGTTTAAAGCATTTAAAATTAACGTGAAATTCTTGTTTCATTACTGCTTTTTGCAGGTTACTATTATGTATACTAGAATATGATGTTGTAATGGTGGTGCTAAGTTCTATAGTCTTGTCCTTGTCGAATTGTCCATTTTCGAATTTCAAGAAGAATGTCCATTTTCGAATTTCATTCGAACATTCGTTCGAAATTATTCGATTCGGTCCGAACTATACTAGGTTCATCCGTTTGTATATTCTGCATTATTATCAATGACTTGTTGTCTACGTTTACCCATCGAATGGATTTCTTTTGAAAGGACTCGACCGGCTGTGACTCAAAATAGTTGAACACCCAGAGTTGAACTTCTTCGCAGTTTGAGAACTTTCTATCAGCCAGAGCTGAATCGATCGAAACAGATGGTAATCCGTGCAAAGACACAACTTCCCGATGCCCAATTTTTTTCCAGAGTGTTTTCGCAACACACAAACAAGCGCTGTTGGTGCGGCGTCCATTTTCCGCACTTGATCGTCTTACCAGTTGCCAACAAATGCTTGTAAATGTTAGAATTTCAGCAACCAAAATGTGTTGCCAATTTTCGAGCTTCTTGAGATGAGATTCAGCAGCCGATTTGCCTTGTTTGAAGCCGTAGCACATACAAGCTTTCATTCGAATTTTGGTTAAGCATAACTTAAACTTTAAAAAACTATACATAGACAAAAATAAATCAAATTATGGTGTAAATATCTTTCCAATATGCAGAACTGTTTTTTAACAAAATCTTCTATAGTGTAAGGCAAGAAATTCTGAGAGTATCTCTTTCCGAACAATCCATTTTTGAACCACATGAACCGTTCTAGTGCGCGTGCAATGCTAAGAGGTACTACCGACACCTGCACGGTCGAACGATCGATCCCAGGTCTTACCAAGCCCACCATGACAGGCCTGGGAAGGTATTTCGGCTGGCCCTCTTTGGAAGTCATTGGACAGGCAAAACATGCACTCATCATGCCTCACCGATTCTAAATGAAACACGAATGCAAATTGCAGTACATGAGACGATCAACGCCGACACCTTTACTTTTCCTGAATCTCTCTCAGATAGATCATCACGATGACCTTCTCTTAGCTTAGCTTGACATAACAAGTTGAACATAAATGGTTCCATTCCAGCCGGTTCACTCGTCTACTTGTCGCTTTTTCACTACTCTTGTGCGCAGTAGAAGTGGATGTTGTTCTGATCATAACGAGTTCACAAATCGTGACCAAGGCGTGACTAGAACCTGGATCTCAGGGTCTTTCGGGGCATAGTGGCACTTGACCGCCATACGCCAGAGCCGCGTGTTATAATCCCAACTAAGCACCCAAACCCACCACTTGCATCTTCTCTTAAGTTAGACGGCTTTTTCATTTTGTTACCCGCTTCTGGCTCCTAATATCGCTATTGATTTGAACCATTTGTTCTGGGCTTTAGGCCGTTCCATTTACTGTTGTACGACTGTTTCCTTCCTTTAACAAGCTCAGTTTGGGATTTTCGAAAACAGGGCGACGCACTACAGTACCGGACGCACCGCAACGATAAAACGGCGGTAGCGGCGCCCCGGAGCGCCGAAATGCGCCGTTCCGGTGTCCACGCGTGGTAACCCGGGCAAAGCAAACCGCAGTTCATTTACGCCACATGCCCAACGGGGGGGGGGGCACACGTGGTAGCTCCCTTGAGCCACCCCGTAGGGCCACCTACTCCCAGCTTGGGAAGCTAGGAAACGACGCGCCGCATATTTATAATCTGCGGCGAGGTGGCGAAGCCTAGTCAGTGGTGAGTCACCAAGCAAGGGACCGAACTGGCAACGGGATCCGAAAATCGAGGGGTCAAAAAATCGACTGAAAACATGTTTCACGAATTTGGGAAAATTGTATATGGAGGGATAGATCTCAAGCTGCTAAGCTCGAATATATACTTATTTTTTGCAAATAAACTAATTTTAAAGAAGATATTGAAAACGGCGCGTTTCGGCGCTCCGAGGCGCCGCTGTCGCCGTTTTATCGTTGCGGCGCGTCCGGTACTGTATTTCAGCTTATGACACTCCAGCAGACGAGGCGAACTTTTTTCAACCACTTAATTTAACGATATGGTTGGTAAAAAACGGGTGTGAACAGCGTCACCAGCATGCAAAATAACCACTCTAAAGGAAGTTTCAAGCAAATCATTGAACCACGTGAGCCACCCAGCTGGCCGCTTGCAAGCGATTTGGGTAGTCCGGTTGCAATTCGGGAACAGATGCCCTATTCATGATCAACACCCCAGAAAACCCCCGAGGGGAAAGTTTGGGCCAAATTGAACAGAGGAATTCCCCTGGTTCCCTCTTCTTCAAACCTCGGCATGGTGTCATAGTTGTCGTATGCTGTTGTGCATACGACATTTATAAGACTGCTATCCACCCTACCGACCTCGTTCGGCACAGCAGCATATGACAATTTGGAAGAAAAACCTTCCTCCCACCAATGGAGTCCCACAAATTGAATAGTGCCCAGGGGAGACTGCCGAGCCTCACATCTACATAGGGGTGAGGTGAATTTACCAACATTTCCGTTAAAGCTCTGACTGAACTGGAAAGGCGTCTGTTACACATTTGTGATGATATCTAACTAGTCATGGCATCGGTCAACTAGCCGAAACAGATACTGGGTTGGATTACGATTTACGCGTGGCAGGAGGACTGGTCTACGGTCGCTGCATTAGACGAATCTGTTTTTCACAAGAAACAGAGTCGCTGCTCGAATATCACTGAATGCTCCATTTCTATGTGCCTGACTCTAGAAGTCAACATGAATAACCACAAGAGCTGGAAATTAGTAGAGGAAAGCTTCTACAGCTATTCACAATTGGACTCCACAATGGGTCAGAAGAACACCATAACTAGTTTTCTACACGAACGATTTGATGCACAGTGTGTACTTTCGTTTCTGGGTTTTATAACTGCACTACTAAGTGAGGCACGGAAGTACTTATCGAAATAGTACTGAGAAAGGAAGTCAGTCAGCGTGCTCCAAGGATTCTCAACGAGACCTATTTGGTTCTGTAGAGCTTCGAATGGCGATTACAACGATATAGTTTGTCTTTGCTAACTGGCAATGGGCGGTCCAAAAAAGGCGAAAAATCTTGACCATTAACTAGTGGCGAGAAACCAGTGGCGAGAGGGGTTCTAGGTGTCTCCCACCAGAAATAGTACCATTGTGGCTCAGTCGGTAGCATGTGTGGCGCACAATCTGGTGGCTAGGGGATCGGTCCGTCTGTTAGCCTTTTCTTTTGCCATCATACACTAGATACCAAATTAGGCTCCTCTTGTAATTTCGTCGCAGTTGCGGGATCGAATCGCGTTTGGGAGGACGCCAACAAAGTACGCCCAAAGGAGAAAATCTACTAGCACTTATGTATGTGACCCACATTTACCGTAATAAACACAAATCGACGCTAAATTCAGAAACAAATGTCAGATTCGTGATCAGCGCCCCGAATAACCCCTGTAGACCAAATTTGGGCCAAATCAGACTGTGAGCCACATATGCTACTGACTGAACCACCGTGGTGCTATGTATGGAAGATAACGCCTAGAACCCCTCTCGCCACTAGTTAATGGTCAAGATCTTTCGCCTTTTTTGGACCGCCCATTGCCACTTAGCAAAAACAAACCATACCGTTGTAATCGCCATTCGAAGCTTTACAAAACCATATAGGTCTCGTTGAGAATCTATGGAGCACGCTGACTGACTCCCTCATGAGATACCAAAAAATCGTCACCTTTCCATATCATGCCATCGTATCTTAAATTTCTCCTATTTTGCTAACTGTGATCACATCTATCTCAGCGAATTTCAGCGAAAATGGAACAGCCTGGAGTGAAATTGTCGTGAGGCAGCTCAGCTGATAAGCCTCACCTGCCGTGACCGCCCTCCGGCCGGGTAGTCGAGGTTCTACCCCCATGTGAGGCAGCCGCCTGCTGCCCTTCCCCTCTCACATACCCCATTATGTTTACATGATAAATATTATATTAATTAGTACGTCCTAACAGAAGCATCCAGTACTCCCCAAGTGCATCATATAAAGGCGTCATGAACCTTTAATATGACATGGAAGTCCCGTGAGATCTGGATCTTTTGAATTCTCTTTTGGAAATTTTTGTTCTCCCTCTTACAAAAAAAATATTTGACCCCTTTTCCCTCTTAACCAACTAGCCGTCTCTGAACCTCGTCTCCGGCTGCAAACAAGGATACATCACGTGAGTATTCTTTTCTTGTTTTTTCATTTTGTCAAATGTGGATTCCAGAAAAAAATGGAAAAATAATTTTTTTCTTTTCTTTAAATTTTCCGAACGAACAATTACTTAGGATCGTACAAGGACACAGCCGTAATCATTTCACATAGTTTAAAGAACCACATTTTTCACACAACTCTCGCATAATAGATCTAAAGTTAAGATCTTAGGGCAAAGGGGCCTAAGATCTTTGCAACTCAAAGTTCCCCATGTGATATCCCGTACCGATGTAATGTTCCGTATGAGTACAAAAGCTCAATACGATGCTAGTAGTCAATCAGAAACTACTAGAATGGGAACGTAGCCGGCGTTGTGGAACACAAAACAAAATGTCCCTTGGTTCCACCAGCTCAATTAGGTAGCTCCTAATCTTCATTTACAATATTTTCAATATTCTAGGGAGTACTTGAAGTTATGTTTACTTGACTGTACGTGCAAATTCATAGAGGCCTCATGAATTTTCGAATCCGTATGTTCGAAAACAGGGTACGGTAGTTCTAAGCACTGTATTCAAACTTCTGTCGGATCACCGACAAACAGGCTAGTAGCGGCCCATTTAGGCAAACAACCGTAGACATTTACGGCCATGGGTCACGAAGATAAGCCACCCATCTTTGCAATTGCGTTCAACCAACTGATATCTGCTACTTAGCGACGACAACCCAAACAAGCAAACCAATCTACGGTAACCGTTCAGTGACAACAACGATAGGAGTAACCATATTTATTACGGTAACTCCGACAGGCTCGTTGGTCGAGCTTGTACAAACAGTACGCTAGCCCCGACTCCTCGTCGACGAAGCTCCGTGCTAATAAGAACAGAGATTCTACTCAGCTCCTGGCTTCCTGATCGGTTCGTTCAACCAAATAAAAGCCTCCTACCTTCGTTGTGAACTACTTCCATCTTACCTCCTTCATATGGCGTTGAATCTACTTGGCCTTCTGCTCAGAATTCATCGGGTTTCCACAACAATCCAGTCAATTCAAGTTAGTTTATTTTAAGATTGAATACCTTGACCTTTTGTTTACTGTTTTAAAGCTTTCTCACTTTATTTTGATTTTGTTTTTTCTCTTATTACATTGAGAACTCTCAAAAACAAATAAAATACTATATCCATACGCTTAATTTTTTACTTTCTATGAGCACATCTGATTCTGAATTTTCCTCAACTTCGGATAATCCATATTGTCGACTTGAAAATCGTCCCACACTAAAGCGTAAACCAAAATTCAAGATTCCTTATCGACCTTTCAATAAGAAACCAAGAGATTCTACATCAATTTACTGCTCTTCAACTTCTTTGCGTTCAGCAATCTTTTTAAATTCAATTTCAACTTCCTTATCATCCCAACCTTCAGACTTAAATTCAGAACGACCTTCTCAGCCGGCAAGTCCTCCATTAACAGACTATTCTAGTTCACCATCCTGTAGGTCACCTAGCGTCAACTCAAGGAAAACATCAGAATCCAACCTTAGTGTAGTTAATACAGTATACCAAACCCAAACACAACCTTCTATTTCCAATCTCCAAGAAACATTACTCTGTGTTTCTTGTTTTGCTAACGAACAATAATTTAAGATTAACATTACCATCCACAACCCTCCAGAGTAGTCAAAGTAACAGCCACTTTTATGGAATTGTTGCGAATTCAGCAACCAAACCCAATTTCAAGTTATCCCGTCTCTGTCTACAAACATAGTCCCATTTATTTCTCAATCAAGTCACGTTCCGGAGAATCTGCAAATAGTTCCACCTGCTTCTGAATTTCCGAACAATTTAAATAAAAGTTCACTATACTTTAATTACACTGCCACTTCGCTTCCAAATTGCTCTCCTCCCTCAAATTTAATACAATCTAACGTTCCTCTGCAGAATTTGAACACTCCTTCTGCTGATTCCACTCTCCTTATCAAAATTTCAATCAATTTCCAATCAATCAAACCTCAACCCAAAGGATCATGGCCAATGTAAATCTCTCAGATATTTTCAATGCGCTACATGTTTCTTCATTTAGTAATTGGTTTCCCACATTTTCGGGAGAGGAGGGAACTAAACGTTTCATGACATTTGTGAGCGAATTCAATGAAAATGGTAATTTAATGAGAATGTCAGAAACTGACATGTTGCGCATTTTACCAGCTTATTTGATGGGTGAAGCAAAAGCAGTATATAATCGTCTAGATGAGGCTCAAAAATCAACGTACAAAAAAGCAATTACTGCTCTGGGACTTTACTTTTCAAAAGATCATTTCCAAGAATCAGCTCGAAAATCATTAATGGAAATACAAATGAGGCCGCGAGAATCTCCTATAGTATTCAATACTCGACTTGAAGCCGCAATATTAGAAGCGTATCCTACCAATAACATGCTAGAACATCGTCAAGTTATTCGATTACTGCTCTTCAAAAACGCAATGCCACGTTACATCATTGACAAAATGGAGTTGGCTGGACCTCTTCCAACCGAGTTTGAACACCTACTCAGTGAGGCTCAACGTCTGTATCTTCTTCATAAAAAGAATAATTTTTCAACAACTTCTGATGACCCAGTTATTAATAACATTTTTCGAACCCTCGAATCATTAAACAACCATATTCGTTCAATCCCACAAAATTATTAAATCGTAAATTGTGAGCGTGTTGTTTCGCTTACATTGACGATATCCTAGTTGCAAGCAAATCAGTGAACGAACATTTGCGCGATTTGGAGTAAGTTTTGTATAGAATACAAAACTTTGGGATGAAGCTAACGCCTGAAAAATGTTCCTTTTTTCAAATAAATGTTAAGTATTTAGGTGTTTTAATTAGCAGAAATGACTCCCGACCTAATCCGGAAATGGTTGAGAGTATCGCAAAAATACCTATACCTAATGATACAAAAGCTGTCAGGTCTTTTTTCGGGAGCAGCCTCATATTTTCGTAGGTTTATTCCACGTTTTGCTGAGATTTCTGCTCCTTTAAATAGATTGTTGGTGAAAAATACCCCTTTCATTTGGAAATCGGATCATACAGTAGCATTTGAAGCACTGAAAAATGCGTTAGTCAAAGCTTCTTTGCTAGCCCCTCCAACTTTCGATGTTCCATACATAATTCGCACCGACGCCTCCACCATAGGGCTCGGATGTCGATGAAAAATTGCATTCATACTGCAATTTTGTTTCTCTCTTTTTTGCTGCTGCGCGCTACCATTTGATAAGCAAAAAAAATCAGCGTGAAAAAATTTTTTTGGATTGGCGGTTCAAAGAAAAATTAGAAAGAAAACTGCGTAACTAAAAGGCACATTTGCAAAACATCAAAACCCCTATTTTTGTTCTTAGTCTTAACAAACGCCTACAGGTCGAATGCAATTCTATTGTATTCGGTCCTTCTTCTCCTCGCCTTCAATGCTGCGACCGCGCATTTTTTTATATACACTACATAAAAATTCTTTGAATTAGCGGTTCAGAGAATCATGCTCTAGATAAGCGAACGAAAACGCACTTTTGAACAAATTAAAACAATGTTTCAGTTCTTTTGAAAATCACTTAGATGCTCGTTTATTGATGGATATGAATGAAAATTCAGATCAATAATCGTATTTTTCACTTCTCACAGTGTTTGCAACAAGTGAGAAAGCATTTTCCCTGTTAATGTTATGGCATTCAAATTTTGTTCTAATCGTGTTTAATCAATATTGTTAAGGAATACAATGTTTTTGTAGTCGTTGTTAAATTTAATACATTGCCTAGTAACGCTAACTTCCGCTCGAGGACGAGCTTGTTTAATGGGTATAGAATAGGAACGTACATCAGCTTACAACGTTATGTAAGAGTACATCAGCCTACAACGTTATGTAAGATTGCCAATTCTCAATGATCGCAATTTCGATACCACACAAAGTATGCAAGCCACGTTAGCATTGCTTATTATTCGTGTACCACTGTTGCCGTCCACAATAAGAGTATGTACATGTATCGGAAACCAGTCGCGATCAGCTCCGCTGATTCATTGGATTTTCCACATCGAGGAGAACTGTTCATCAACTCATGGACTACTATATTTCTTGCTATGGATTGGTAATGGCGACGACGATGATCTTAGCTCATGGTATGGACAATGCTGACTCATGGTATCGATATCTGACAAGCTCGAGGACGATCTTGCTTTGGAATGGGAGATGTCGTGAGGCAGCTCAGCTGATAAGCCTCACCTGCCGTGACCGCCCACCGGCCGGGTAGTCGAGGTTCTACCCCCATGTGAGGCAGCCGCCTGCTGCCCTTCCCCTCTCACATACCCCATCATGTTTATATGATAAATATTATATTAATTAGTACGTCCTAACAGAAGCATCCAGTACTCCCCAAGTGCATCACATAAAGGCGTCATGAACCTTTAATATGACAAAATAACTCTCAGCGTTTTTTGACTTATATATTTAGAGATGCTAGGTTATTCGCAAAGCACTGACATCGGACGGGAATTGAACCCGCGTCTTTCTGTTTCCGGCAGACTGCACTAACCACTGTGCTACCGATGTACTACGTTGCGAAGCTCCTAGCATCTCTTTCTTAAGCCGGTCGGGCTGTAGCTATCAGCACTCACCCGCAATCACGGGAATGAGCCGGTAAGCCGATATCGGCAGTTACCAGTTAAGCTGATGGCATTTTTGATATAATACGGAACTAGTCTGTTAATTTCCGCTTTTTGTTTAGCGGTTTATAGACAAGAACTAGTTTATTGACTTATATATTTGGAGATGCTAGTGCAGTCTGCCGGAAACAGAAAGACGCGGGTTCAATTCCCGTCCTATGTCAGTGTTTTGCGAATAACCTAGCATCTCAAAATATATAAGTCAATAAACTAGTTCTTGTCTATAAACCGCTAAACAAAAGCGGCAAATAGCAGAATAGTTTCGTGTAATATCTCAGCGTTTTGTTTTGCCGACCACCTGGGTTAGCAGGTGATTTTCAGTCATATCCCTCCAATGCGTGTGCGTGCGTTTGAATTGCAGCTTTTCCACTTTTCTGGTTTGTTTCAAGAAAAAAACAATGAAGTAGGGTGCAAGACAGAGTTATGTTAGTTTTAGAGGGCTCCAGCCTGATTGTGCTGTCGACTATAGATTTCCACTGAAATGCGCTAATCAAACAAGTGTCATCTTTGTCAGTGTAATCCTTCTGGTCCTTTACTCACGATTGCAAAGGAATATATGTTAGGCGACAACAAGTGTTACTGAATCATATTCAAACTCAAATGAAGCAGTATCATCGCAATCTATACTGGCAGGCATCACCTGCTTTCACCAACGAGGTCTTCGTCCAATCGAACTTTTAAATTTAGTTTTATTTAATTATTCATTTATATTTCACACACGACGTGCACCATTCCATATCAATGAAAAACGATATAAATTAGAGACGGCTAAATGTATATGTTCGAGAACAGAATAAACAAACCTAAAACGAGAAGCAATTAAAAATTAGAAGCAATAAAAATACTGTTAATGATATCACTGGAGGACCCATGGGAACTACTGCCATCTTCGCTGTTCACCTCCAGACATCAGTCACAGCCAAGTTAATAAAACGGGATCCTCTATGACAGTATTTCTTTTCATTGTATTTTAAGAGCGTCCCAGCCATAGTGTGGGCCAGAGTATTCAAAAACACACCGAAATTCGAAGGAAAGTTAAATGCACGGCGCACAATATTGTTCAAGCATAAGAGAAAGAGCTGATTGACTATAGGGCGCGGGCTTGTTGCTTTGTTTTTTGACGGCTTGTTCTATTTCACTTCAAAAACTTCCAGACTGTGTTGACTGGTCGTTATGCAATTGTGGCAAATTCAAAGTGGAGTGAATATTCTAATTTTGATGTAAAAGTTGATCCACTATTCTACCATAGCAAACCACATTAGACGGTGGCCGATAAACATCTGACAATCACCTCATATCTTTATCCTATCAGTATATTTGGCTAGAAACCGCTCCCAACAGAGAATATCATGCTTCAAAGATAAATACATATATGTATGTCGGCCGCCCCGTAGACAAAAATATATTCGATGAAACACAAACGTAGAAAATTACAGAAGCATTATCAACTAAACAAGGCTGTCGAGCTGGACGAACCTGTGAGTTCGTTCTTGATGCGGAACGCTCGCGCTTCGTCGGGAGCATGACGAATGAGTGCGTTGACAACGGCGATGGACGGCTGCAGAAGCTCGACGTCGTCCTCGTCAAGGCAATCGAGTAGTGGCCGAAGAGCCGAATCTTCACTGTCCACCAGGTCCTGCAACAACATGCATATTACTGTCTTCAATGAGATGGAAAGTCTTCATCTCACTCACTTGCCATGCGGTGATGCAGTCGACAATTTCTTGAAATCCACCCTCTTCGTGGAACGTTTCAAGAAGAAGTTCTAATGCATCGCCTATTTCAGCTTCTGAAATCGAAACTAATCTTCGCCGTAAACTGAACTGGCACAGCTCCTACTTTTGTTCAGGAGAGTTTACTAAACAAAATTTCGTTAGCATTAGCATCAGTACAACGAGTCTATGTTTTAAATTGTTCTAAAATTGTTTGCGACTTTTTCTTTCTTTTTTAATGTGAGAATTTTGGCATCTCTTCACCCGCACTCTATTGTCACTTGAATTCGTAGCAAGTACATGCAGTACCGGACGTGTCTTTTGATCAAAAGCCGTAAAAGCCGGAAAAACCGCTCCGAAGCGGCTTTTTTGAATAACGTTGTTGAAACTCAATTATTTGTAATGACTTTTTTTTTCAAGCTTCTGTTGTGCGCCTAGTAGAGAAGCTTCCGAGAACATCCAGATAGCATTCGATAGAGAATTATTTGCTCTTTCACGACATATAGCTGCTATTTACTAAACCTAAAAATTTTGATAACTCTTTGACCATTGAAGTTGAATCGAAAATGAGAAAAAGTGACCCCACCGACCGTGAATTTTCCCTGCTTCGTTTCGAGACTTCCTGCGAAATATTTTTCGAAAGTAGACGAATTTCTCTATAAAACGGTATACAGTCTTTTTTGATTTTCCTTGGTTCTTGTTTACTTACAGAGCGTCAAAGTGGGGTATATCAAAGAGAACAATAATTTTTAGATGCTTGTGCTGCCTTTCTGCCAATTTTTTCCATCAGCTCTAAACACGCCTCGAGAGAGAATTCGTTGCTCTATCAGATAGTATGTTTATTTTTTCCATGCTAGACGTTTTTTAAATTTTTTTTATCATGAAAGCGTTTTCAAAACTCCTCGACGTGTAAAACTTTTCGTTGGAAACCTTTTGCAGAATCTCAGGCATCACTCGAAAAGGGAGGATTTGGGCTATAAGAAGATGCAACACAGTTTTGCAATCGCACCAGGTTTTGTTAACTTTTAGGTCGTCAAAGTGGAGGTTAACAGGCGACTTCGACGGCTCGCGTGGCCGCGCTGCGCGGCCAACGCTTGTTAACCACCACTGAAGTAACCGCCGAAGTATGCGTACCCCCCCCCACTCCGGCGGCATCGCGGCCACGTCGCCGGCGACGCCGCTGGATCCATAATAAAGGAAAACAGTGCATTTATAGAGTGTAAATAGACAGCGCTATATGAGGAGATTTTGATGGCGCATAGGTTTACATCGGAAGAATGATAGTCTTTGGAGTTTCTCAAGATGACGCTTAGGATATATACAGTTTTCCCATAATCTCAATTCTCTTACCGAAAATAAGTCGCATAAAGTGCGATCGTATCGAGTTCGCTGTCATTGAATCATTCGATAATTGCAGTCTGAAATGATCTATATGCAGATGAACGAATAAGAATAACCACGAACAGTGAAGTTCAATAAATTGAATGAGGCACAATAGATAGTAATTAGGGGAGGAGGAAACGAGAGAAAATTGGAGAGAAGCTCATCTTCCAGTTAGGCCGAGGACTCGTACTTTTGTTTACCAATAGAAATCAAAGTAGAGGTTGCAAAGATATCATCAGTTTATAATTATTTTATTTCCTACCTATTTTCCATCTTCTGCACGAAAGCTCATAGCTGTGGCGCAGAACTGTTTTCCTCAGTCAGTGCAAAAGACGCTTGGGCCGTACCTAACGCAAAAAAGCGAGGGAGAAAGCTAATCGGTTGAAATATTTGAAATGAGATCCTTGCGTTCTCCTTATCCTTTGCAGTCAGTAGTCCCGCAGATAAATGACTGACAGAGATGAGAAGGCGAAATCCATCGACCGACGAGGAGAAACTGTGCAATGAAAGGGCGCGCGGTGAAAATGTGTAGATTATAATTTGACACCCTCCAGACAGTTTTGTAGGAGGAAAGTTGTTACACTTCATCTTATGGCGGAGCGAAATGATTTTTTCCACGAATAACCAAAAAATTTCAAGAACATCCATTGCGCTCTGATACAAAAATTGGCTGTTAAAGCTTGTGTACTCTCATTGAGTTCGGTCACGCTCTATAAAACGAAGCGCCCAGAACACCATTCATAGCAAACTAATCTTTCGATGTCTGCCGCCTTGGAAGGTCTGATTCTGGTGGTCAGGGATCAGTCCCTTTGTTAGGCTTATCTTTTGCATTGCAGCTTCCTCGAAAGTTTTGAACTGTTCTGTGGGCTGCCAGCCAAAGATGGGTGGAAATTTCTGCACGACCGAGTGCTAAGAGATTTTTGGCCGCTACAGTATGTAGGTGCATAGTAGATTTTGTCCTTTGTGCGTACTCTGTTGGCCATACTCGTACCGAACGCAATTCTAACCAGCAACTGTGACAAAACTGCAAAAGGAGCGTATCTAGGGTCTGCAAAAGAAAAGCCCAAGAAAGGGACCGATCTGCTGACCACCAGATTGTGATTGTCCTTCATGCATTAGTGGGTACTGAGCAACCACGGAACGGCGTCCCATGGTGATCTAGAAGCTTTCCGCCACTGGACAATGGTCAAGATTTTCTGCCTGTGTTGGACTGTCCAGCTTCACGTAGCAAAAGCAAGCTATATAGGACAGACTGGAATATTTAAAAGAAGAGTTTTTTTAAATCCATGTTCTTAAGTGATTTCATGTTTGCTCGCCCTACTTACCAATATCACTGAAGACACGCTATGATGCGTAGCAAATGCGCAAAGAAATGTATATTCACAGTCTTATGTTCCTTGGTCGCCTACATGTAATTATTTTCCAATTTATTTAACACACAAGCCTGAAGCCACATGAAAACGCCTAAGCAAAACAAGCACCAAGTCAAGCTCATATAAAGGCTATATGTGTGATACAAAAAAACATTTTTAACAAAACCAACAATCCTGAAATGTGGAATGTACAATTGAAAAAACGCTAAATTTTGATAGGAATATTTGAAAACTACGCTCTTTTCCCCCGTATTACACCGTTACTTGACCAATCCCTGGAAGGTTTTAACGGACAACCCAGCGACATTTTATCACTCGTTGGTATGTCATTAAATTATCGAAAGTTTACAAATGAAAAGAACTTTGCCGTTATCGTAGCAAGCATATACAGGGTGTCCCAAAAAATGTACCCACTGTTTGAAATGCCATAACTTTGGCGAACGTGAACCAATCCAAACGAGCCATAGCTTGGATGAGAGCTAAGAAAAAATGCCCAAACCGAAATTTGCGACCAAAATAGAGCAAGCATATAACCTATGCACTATCAATCAGGCACAAAATCCGAGGCCTCGGTCGAGTGCATCGCGCAATCCTCACCAAACACATACCAGAAAATTTTCTTTTTTCTCTGGTTTCACCCAAGCTATGACGCGCTTCGATTGGTTCACTTTCGCCAAAGTTATGGCATTTCAAACAGTGGGTACATTTTTTTGGGACACCCTGTATTATACAAACGCAATTCTCTTCAGGGAAACACCGTAAAATGTAAGCGATGATCTTATGAGTCAAGATTTTGACCACCATAATGAGATCCATTCTTTCTCTTCTACGGTGCAAAGTAGGGGGCCAGAGCAGACCCTCAGACCCTCTATTAGGTCGTTGAAAAAGTTTCCCGCCACTAATTTTGGCGTTTCGCGAAATTCTGGAACTTTGAATATATATATATATATATATATATATATATATATATATATATATATATATTATTTATTTATTTATTTATTTATTTATTTATTTATTTATTTATTTATTTATTTATTTATTTATTTATTTATTTATTTATTTATTTATTTATTTATTTGAATACGCCTGATGGCGCGCCATCGTAACAAACCAGAAAACAATCGAAAGGTCCTCGTAGTCCTTTAGGCACAAAAGTTGCAACAGTAAGCCAAACGGTACGGTATCAATGACCTACGGTAAATGCTACGGTAAATGCCAATTTGGTCCAAAATACGTCATAATAGATATAGAGAAGAAAAGACAGAAGAAAAGAAAAAATATATATAAATAGTGTTCAAAATAATGTAAAGCATTGTAGTTGGCACCTCCAAGAACTGCAGCCGCTTAACGGTAGGGAACAACGAAGCCCATTGTCCCAGGAAGTCCTAAGTATGAGGCAGAATCAAGTAATGATAGACCGAACATATCTAAGCGGACTGTACTAAATTGACATGAGCCTGTGCACCCTGCAGACCACCGTAAGCAGAAAGAACGCTCAACATACATCGAGAAGAGAAAGAGTATAACCTCTAAGTTTCAAATGAGCGAAATTTGTGCTGCATATAAGGGGCCAAGGCTGCTGCCAGTGAGCAACTGTGTATTGGGAAAAAAGATAAAGTTTGTCAAACTGAATTGAATATGAACAAAGATATATCCAGTAGGTATTGAAATGGACCAAACTGTAATACTGATAAAAGAACATAGGGAGACTTAAGCTACCCGCAACCGTGTCTAGATGACCACGAGAGCAGAGATAGTAGAGATTAGATAGTAGAGATCCAAAGATAGGTTATAAGCCATACGGAAGCACATTAGAAGCAGATCTTATGCCAAGTCATTGGTGTGGATTGCGCCATGCACCTCTACGACTGACCAATTTTTACACCTGATTGACAGTGCTTAAGATATATGTCATCGGTAACTCAACAATAGTGTATTTAATAGTTGTAGAAGATGTTCGCAGACGAGCGATGTGCAAAACAGAAAGTAATTGAGAAGTTTCTTCTTTAATAGACCGCGATTCGCGAAAGCTACCATAAGCGCTCATCATCGCCACTTGCTGTTATTTTTTGAAAATTTATGGCGTACTGCGCTAACAAGATATCCTGCTCAAGATTTTTTCGTGAGGGTAATCTGAAACGTAGAATGCTATGGTGTTCTTATTCACCCTCGAGATTGCGCCGTTGGTGTACTCTCAACTAACTTTTGAGCGGACTCATAGTCTTGCTACTCCACTAGTTGAAAATTATTTAAAAATTCATGGCTTCCGTCGTAGACGAGATATCCTCTTCAAATTTTTTTCATGACGGTAACAAATTATGTGGAATACGATAGCTGTCTTTTCCGTGTTCGGCAGCGCGCTCTGGGCAAGCTATCAGGGAAATTTGGGGCGCACCCATGATTTGGCATCAAATTTGTTGCAGGAAATTTGTTTGAAAATTCCTGTAATCTTGCGTTCACGAGGTATTTTGCTGAAAGTTACTGCGAAAAGGCAGTAAGGCATGAGAAACACAATACTTATATTATCTAGCTCCCTCAACGCAAAATTGGTGAAATACCAACTAGTTCACTACAAAGACTGTAATTCTGAATCTGTGTAGAAAAGTTGGAAACAGAATATAACATATGAAAGAAAATTGTTTGCACTGCCAAGAAATTTAATTAGTTTTTTCTTACAGCTGCTTGCGGGAAAATTACAAGTCACCAAAGAAATTTTTGAGTGAAGAAAAATGTATGTCTCAAAAAACCTCTTATATTTTTTCAGATTCAGCACATCTAGAAATTTCTTGTACACAATATGATAGAGGGAGATTTGCTCTATCACAAACTGTGCACAGCTTCCTCGAAAGTTCCGAACTCTTTCGTGGGCTGCTGGTCAAAGAAGGGTGAAAATTTCTGCGCGGCCGAGTGTTAATAGATTTTTGGCCGCTACTGTATATATATATATATATATATATATATATATATATATATATATATATATATATATATATATATATATATATATATATATATCATATGCATTTTCAAACGAATATACCTTAGGAACCACTGAGCATCTGTTTGTCTAGTGGTGATATTCTGATAGAGCATGATTAGCTTGTTCTTATAAGCTATGAATTTTAGTTTCAAGACATTAATAAACCATAGAATTTTTTGTGTGAATTTTTTCATGGTCAAAAAATGGTGAAATCATGGAACAATCTTCCATATAAAATTTCATAAATCAGTAACCAGCCAATGAAATATCATCAAATTAGGATATGTGATAGCATAAGATTTTCTCTTTCCACTGCATATCTAACCTTGGAGAATAGCCGTCTGATTACAGAGAAAATAGCTAATGAAATTGCATTTACACAAGCGGCCGTTTTGCGAATACCCGAAGTTCATTCGACTCCAGATTTCTCTAGCGCATAGTAGACTTATTGCTTGTTATATACTTAACAGGTAGCAAAATAATTCCCACTATTGTTTAGAAAATCATCTGTTGTTCTATGCATCACTATCCCGCCACCGTACGCTGCGCGGGTTTGTGTCCCATTTTCTCTCGGTCCAACTAGAAGACGATTCTCTGAATAATAGCGGTAATTATTCTGCTACCTGTTGAGTACCAAACAAGCAATAAGTCTACTTTGCGCTAGAGAAATCTGGAGTCGAATGAGCTCAGGATTTTCGTAAAACGGACGCTTTTGTAAATGCAATTTCATTAGCTATTTTCTCTGTAATCAGACGGCTATTCTCCAAAGTTAGATATGCAGTGGAAAGAGAAAATCTTATTCTATCACACATCCTAATTTGATAATATTTCATTCGCTGGTTACTGATATATGTAATTTTATATGAAAGATTGTCCCATAATTTCACCATTTTTTGACCATGAAAAAATTCACACAAAAAATTCTATGGTTTATTAATGTCTTGAAACTGAAGTTCATAGCCTATAAGAACAAGCTAATCATGCTCTATCAGAATATCACTACAAGACAAGCAGAAGCTCAGTGGTTCTTAAGATACTTTCGTTTAAAAATGCATATGAAAATGAGTGTAAAATTTTAAAAAAAAAATCTAGAATTTCCAACAAGGACACAGATTAGTGTATTTTCAATAATAGTTATCAAAACTGTCAATTGGAATGAAATTCCTTTTGGTTTCACCGATCTGTACCCAAAAATGCAAGGTGACATATCTTTTCGCGAACTACTGTATATACAGTAGCGGCCAAAAAACAATCAACCGGCGATGGAGCCGCGATTTTCCCTCCACTTTGACGACTTCGCAAATAGTAACTAGAAACCTTCGAGCGAAGCGAAACACGTTGTTCGATAGAACAAATCTTTCTCTTTCACGCAGTGCATTGAATTATTTCCAGTATGCTGAACTGGAGGAAAAAGGAGAAGTTTTAGGAGACATACATTTTTCGTCACAAAAAATTTCACTTTAATGACGTGTAGCTTTTCAACGTGCGAACGCTCAGAGAATCAGTACACAGCATTTGATAGAGAAAACGATTTTCTTTCGAATGGTATAACAAGTATTGCAAACACTCACTATAGAAGTAATCCATGGTTGAAGCTAGCTGGTATAACCGTTATGTTTCATGCATCAAGTAATATTTACACTATGAATTAGATCAAGAAACGTTATAAACACAAAGTGATATGAATTTTCAAACAAATTTCTAACGTGTGTTGTGGCGCGAAATTCAGGTCAACAGACGGAAAACCTCACATCGTTTTTAAATAAAGAAGACTGACAAATCATTTCCTGTTGTTTGCGTTGCCTTTAGTGTGAACATTTTTTAGAATTTTATTGGATCCTCTGCTGATTAATTTAACAATGTGAGATTGCTATAAATTAGAAGGTACACCAGACCACATGTTCATGAGACCAGAAAGTGAACAGACATGAGGAAAAAACAGGAGTAGGCCTATATTTTTGTACCAGGATTCAGAACAAGTCCAGCTGTAACGTATTCTGTACTCGACACGTTTGGCGCAGTGGAGAAAGACGCCATTATCGCCCGTACGTCAAGTCTGGCGATCATTCCCTCCTGAGACCAACCAAGCTTTCCACTCTTAAAGAGTTTCATAGGCGTTCAAACTATAGCATAACTGCCGCTGTAACGTATTCTGTACTCGACACGTTTGGCGCAGTGGAGAAAGGCGCCATTATCGCCTGTACGTCAAGTCTGGCGATCGTTCCCACCTGAGACCAACCAAGCTTTCTACTCTTATGGAGTCTCGCAGTTGACGACAGACTTGTCCAGGAAAGTGAAAACGCTGGTTTGCTTATCTGTAGGCTTCCATGGGTTATATATGGAAATCTATGCAACTAACATACAGTAGCGGTCAAAAAGATAAGTCATTTTTCATTTTTATACACAAATAGCTCAAATCAAAAAGAGTCTGATGCCATTTGATAGTGCTGATTCTATCTTGAAATATGTTGAAACTTACCGTTGTTGCAAATTCTGTGTTTTTGAAGAAATATTTTGTAGTGATTTTCATATGCAATTTCAAACGAAAATATCTAAAAAATCGCTGAACGAAATATCAATCTAAGATAATACTCTGATAGAGCACGGTCTATTTATTATAGTGCGATACAAACATTTGATTCAAATCGTCGCGAAATTATAGATTTTTCGGAACAAACATTTTGGTGGTCAAAAACTGGTCAAATTTTAGGACCACGTTTCAAACAAAATTCTATATCTTTCTAACTTTGAGATGAACTTACACCAAATTTGAGTGTATCATAGAGAATGATTTTCTCTTTCACGAGCTTGTTTTGATTTCCAAGCTGTTCTCTTGGTTCGTAAGAAAATTCCTTTTAAAGTTGAAATTGCGTGAACTGCTATATTCAAAAAAGTTGAGAAGGAATCGACTTCATTTATTCTCAGTTCATAGAACACTTATGGTACTCTTCATACTGTATGTATGCTGGAATACATCAGATTTCTTCATAAAAATATATCGCTTTAACTAACACCCGCTGTAGGCGCCGTCACTACCAGTACATTGTACGGGGGCGGGCAAAGGCGTGCACAGCGGGTGTTAGCTAAAGCGATATATTTTTATGAAGAACTCTGATCTATTTCAGCATACATACAGTATGAAGAGTACCATAAGTGTTCTATGAACTGAGAATAAATGAAAACGTAGAGCAGATACAGCCTAAGCCGTTCGCCGTCAAGAGTGATTTTTCTGCCACAGTGGAAACACAACCAAACGACAGCAAAGGTTCAAATATATACATAGAAAATCAGTCATTTTTATACACAAATAGCTCAAATCAAAAAGAGTCTGATGCCATTTGATAGTGCTGATTCTATCTTGAAATATGTTGAAACTTACCGTTGTTGCAAATTCTGTGTTTTTGAAGAAATATTTTGTAGTGATTTTCATATGCAATTTCAAACGAAAATATCTAAAAAATCGCTGAACGAAATATCAATCTAAGATAATACTCTGATAGAGCACGGTCTATTTATTATAGTGCGATACAAACATTTGATTCAAATCGTCGCGAAATTATAGATTTTTCGGAACAAACATTTTGGTGGTCAAAAACTGGTCAAATTTTAGGACCACGTTTCAAACAAAATTCTATATCTTTCTAACTTTGAGATGAACTTACACCAAATTTGAGTGTATCATAGAGAATGATTTTCTCTTTCACGAGCTTGTTTTGATTTCCAAGCTGTTCTCTTGGTTCGTAAGAAAATTCCTTTTAAAGTTGAAATTGCGTGAACTGCTATATTCAAAAAAGTTGAGAAGGAATCGACTTCATTTATTCTCAGTTCATAGAACACTTATGGTACTCTTCATACTGTATGTATGCTGGAATACATCAGATTTCTTCATAAAAATATATCGCTTTAACTAACACCCGCTGTAGGCGCCGTCACTACCAGTACATTGTACGGGGGCGGGCAAAGGCGTGCACAGCGGGTGTTAGCTAAAGCGATATATTTTTATGAAGAACTCTGATCTATTTCAGCATACATACAGTATGAAGAGTACCATAAGTGTTCTATGAACTGAGAATAAATGAAAACGTAGAGCAGATACAGCCTAAGCCGTTCGCCGTCAAGAGTGATTTTTCTGCCACAGTGGAAACACAACCAAACGACAGCAAAGGTTCAAATATATACATAGAAAATCAGTCAACATATATATATATATATATATATATATATATATATATATATATATATATATATATATATATATATATATATATATATATATATATATATATATATATATATATATATATATATATATATATATATATATATATATATATATATATATATATATACGGCGAACGGCTTAGGCTGTATCTGCTCTACGAGTTCAAAAAACGAAGCAGTGCAAGAGATGCGGTCAACAACATATGTGATGGCGATGGGCCCTTCCACTGCCTCCTACGACACAACAAAAGTTTGATTTCGGAGATTCAAAAGCGGAGACTTCGACCTGGAAGATCAGGAGCAGTTAAGGAGGCGAACTGCAGTGGACGAGAAATGTCTCCTGTAGGTGGTTGAAGAAGATCCTCGGTGTAGTACCCATGAGTTAGCAGAGGAGCTCAAGTGCCATCACGGCTCCGTCTTCGTAGTCGTCCATGATAGCAGGCGCCCACACATTGTGAAGGAGACCCAAAAAACTTCAGGAGTTCGGATGGCATGTTCTGGTTCTGGCTCACCCAGCGCATTCGCCCGATATTGCTCTTACAGATTAAAAACTGCATCTTTCCTTATCGAATCATTCACAGGAGAAAGACTTCGTCGATAAAGAACAGCTCGAAACAAGCTGCGGTCAGTTTTTTTTTCAACGGAACCTGAGGAATTCCATAGGAGTGGTATTTACAAGTTACCTGTAAGATGGCAGTATGTTCTAAACAACAGTGATGCTTATATTTATCAGTGGTTTTTTTTGCATTGGAAGAAATAAATAAAATTAAACATAATGGCGGAAAGTTTGTTCAAATACAAATCCCGAACTTCACCCACGGGTTTCACTGTAGCACCATGTAAACTGTATGCAAGCAGAAGCTCATGACTGGTAAGCTTTCAGTCATGTAGAGACGGAGTCAAGAGATGCCTTTGGAACAAAAAAAAATAGAGGTGCTTCCTCTACGGAAATTCAGGCATAGAAAATATTCAAACAGAACAAACTATGTGCAACGATGTTACATATTCAACTGATATTATCATATATTCAGCATCCACATAAATACTAGTGAATCTACATAGGTGGTATAACCGTAACCTAACTAGTATTAGACTGTCGCAAAATTAATTTCGGAAATGGACCGCTCAGTTAAAACTGCAATAACTCAGCTCAAATGCAACTTTATGAATAATCTATGAATCATCTACACACCTTTGCCGGCGAAGCGATAATAGATACAAACCTTTAGAGAAGAAATTACAGGGTGCGCAAAAATTACCCGGAATAATACATCACAGGCCACAACTACTGCCAAAACTAGATTCTGAGCTTCATATTGGAATATGTTATACATATATACTACTTGCAAGCGCTGTCCAAGTTTCAGCTCTTGAATGCTTGCACTGCGGTAATAGCAAAATGGAATCTGAAACTATCGGCCATCATCAGTCCACATCTCTCTGGGCGTACTGCTATTTTGACCTCAATTTTCTTTAACGTTTCTGAGAAACTGATTCTCTAGTCTAGTGAGTTTTTGCGAAAAAAGTGTGCTCTATCTGATGTGCAACTTTGCTGCCTCTCATAGCACCGTTAACAAACACATGGAATGATTTCGATGAGGACTACCTGCGTGCCACGAATTCTTCGTTTGGCGCAATTGATAACACCATTTAGAACTAAGTTTTCAACCTAATGTTGGAGTAGTGGGTACGTATACTCTAAACTCAAATGTATTCCAAGCCTGAGTTGATTTGAGTTCACAGTGTGCGAATGGCAAAGCCAAATCGAGAAAGATCAGCAATCATCGACTCATAACTTTGCTGTCCCACACCGCACAGCACAAGATGGCTGACCTCTGAATTCACGGCATTTGAACCACCTTAGTTTCTTTTCTGGTCAGTTACTGGGAGCGAGAATTCCTTTACACAATACAAAAATTTGGCTCCACTGGAAGCTTCCTTGGCTGAGGTATAGAACGATATAGTAGAAGACTACCTCCGTGCCATGAGGTATGGGTTCGCTACTCGTCTGAGGACATGTGTCCGTAAGATAGGGGGCCACTTTGAACGAACTTGATAATTTTCTATTAGTAAGGGAATAGGGAAACTGTATGTTAGGTTTCATCGTCAGATCTACATTTTTGTTGAAGTTACAATGTGATATTTTATTCCGGGTAATTTTTGCGCACCCTGTAGGATCACGGGAATTGACGAAAGCGAGAAAGGCATTTTCAACCTCGGTCAAATCAGCGAATTTTTTCTGCCGCAAATAAGAATCAAATGCTTGAAAAAAGTGATAGTCTGTTGGCGAAGGGTCAGTAGGATAAGGAGAAGGGGGCAGAACTTCGATGTCTAACTCGATCAATTTTTGCCAGGTGATCTTCGCGGTGTGTGCACTTGCGTTGTCCTGCAATAGGATCGCACCGCCTTTGCTCGCTAGTGCGGGCCACATTTTTTGCAATTTCGGGTACATTTCGTCTAAATCACAACAGCATGACTCTGCTGTAACTGAACCACCAGATGAGTCCCGGGGATGGCTTTATTTCTTTGACTAGCTTCATAGTTTTCCGTTTAAGGCTAAGGGACGAGACGGTTTGTTTACTACGATTTTTATTAATTTATTGTTATTGATTAATGTGATGCTATTGGTACGTTGATACATTTTTTTCGTCTAAGGCTAGGGGACGAAACGAAACTTATTTGATTGTATGTTTTTGTCATATTTGTGTTTACTCATTATTTATATGCAATCCTCAATCCTGCCGTCTCTCCCTCTTATTTACTTCATTCCATTCCATACAGCTGCGAGTGCGATTATCGACTTCCACACCACTTTGGCACCCAGCCAAGCCGGGATGGTGCGGTTACGGCCATCGCAACTAACCGACGCGCTCGCCGGTTACGCTTAACCGCGGTTACGTTCATCAATCAGGGTGGAGCACCCTTATCAACCCAAGCTAATCCCCGCTTACTATTATTATAAGGAATCCATTTTTCATCTTCAGCTATAATTCGGTTGACAAACGGTTTATTTTCATAACGAATTAGGTGATTCAAACAGATGCCGAAACGTGTAAGACGCTGCTCATCGGCCAGTTCAAAAGGAATCCATTTTGGCATCATCTTCACTTCGCCGATTTGTTCCAAATGTCTTGCTACTGTACAGTAATGTACACCCAGGTCTTCTGCTAGTTTCATCTCTGGATTTGCTTCAACGGCTGTTCTCAAATCCTATTCATCAAGGGACCACTTGCGACTCCAACCAGCTGTTCTTTCTAGATCAAAATCGCCAGAAGCAAACTTTCTAAATCAGAGCTGCACTGTCCTTTCGCAAGGATAATCCGTCCCAAAAGCTCTGCTATGGCTACGTGCTACGTCTGCCGCGGGACGTCCCAATTTAAATTCATGAAGCATGAGCACTCGAAAGCCGCGTCGGTTCATGTTCGAATGAAGCTCTGGAAAAAATTGGCTGCACAAACTAGAGAGACAGTAATGTACGCTTTTGATAGAGCAAATAATCTGCTACCTAACAATATACTTCGTTGTCCTTGAGACGAGATAATACGGCGTAAAAAAGTTTTCTTTTGAACACACTCAGAAGGCGAAATTAATTTAGCGACAGCCTAATATTACAACGAAGATAGCATTAAATAGCTGCTGTGGTGCCGAAAATCACAGAAAGGAACAACGGAGTGAAGCCAGAACGCGCGCCTATTAACCTATTTGAGAAATTTTGCGGGGATACGGATAGTTAGCAGTGCTATTAATTTGTCAGATACCTAGAAATAAATGTTAGCAAGATACAGGAATACAAGCTGAACCACACCATTTCGAGAGTCAGCAGAAAGAGGTGTGAAAAGTGCTGAAGAGCCTCGAAGAGGTCCACAAGCGAATCTGTCCGGATTGTTTGCCAGACAAACGACGGATACCGAGAGCGAGATAGGGCGGTGAGCTTTGAGTCGGACCGGATCATACCCCGTCTGTTGATATCTCAGCTGGACCATCGGTACATATTTTCGCACTTTTCCTCTCCCTCATGAAACTTCACACGGCGACAAAACCGATTGAGAGATAGAAAAGCGTAACATTAGAGAAATAGAAATGCCGGATAACTCTCAGTGTTTTGCTCTGAGACTGTCTGCTTCCGTCGGTTATTTAGCGGTGGTCCATGTACGTTGTCGAAAAATTAATTTCTTCTTCTAAAGTGATGCTTCATTCAACGACAAATGTTTCTATAGCATTTCTAAAGTATATAAAACGAGAAAGGTAAAGCGCTCGGCGTTGACCAGTCACTACGGACGCGCCATTCGTGTTGATCGTTCGACCATGCGGTTGTCAGTAGCACCTCGTACCAATGAACCACGTGCACTCTTCTATGTGAAGTAGCACAACAAAAGAAGACGCATTACTTTTCGATCAAACTAATAAATTCAGTTTCGATATTACTTTTCACAAGGATTTCTTTTGTTTCATTTCCATTCTATGTACTTGACTTCTTACGTCAGAATTTTGAGGACTTTTCAGAATTTCCACGAAAATGAAGTTCCAATGGATTAATTCTCTGCGATAGCTTCCTTAATTAGTTTAGAGTATAGCAGAAATGAACATAAATGGAATTAGCAAATCGTAGCCAACACGTCAACAATCCAATTGAAACGCGGACAGAAAGTTAGTGAGAAGACTCTGGAAATTTCCTGAAGTTCGAGTGTCAAACATCGACGGGATGGTTAATACAGAGGCATGAAAATAACGACTTTTCACTCAACTCAAAAACAAAACAAAGAAGTTCTCTGCAGGTCACAAGCAATTAAAATAAGGAAAGGGTAAAGGTAAAGTGGATAGCATAAATCACATCCGTGAGCTTGATAGCGATTTACCCGACCCCGAATAGATCTCGAAGGGAAATCCAGAGTTAACCCATGGAAGCTCTAGCCGAGAAAAGTTCCAAAAGTTCATTCGAAACCTTAGAAGCTTGATGTTAGGCGCATTGAAGGAACACTTCGCTAAGCCGAACGTTCAAAATGTTTTCAGCAGGAAAAGAGATTCAAGAAAACCTTCATTTTCGTTTTTTACTACATAACAAATCAGTCTCTGCTCGAAAATGAGAGTCAAATATAGTGCACAGTTTAGATCAAGGTGAGACGGTATGTATGTAGTGTCGTTCCCTTAACTCTATCGCGACCTCCACCTAAACAGGATTTTCAACTGTTTCGAACTGGAAACGTTCACTACAAAAACCCCGCCAGCTGTAATAAAATGGCGCCTGACATCCCTACCTCAAGTTACCTTCATAGAAACTTTTTGAAACAAAATCCACCGTAATTGAAGTGATTCTCTAGCGTTCTGGCGAGCAAACACATATAACAGAGGGGAGCGCCAAAATCGGCCTGCTTCAAAAGAAGCCACAGAACGGAGCGTGGTAGAAGGTGTTGAGTCGATTTGGTTTCGGTGACTTGAAGACTGAAAGATATTAAGAATAGGAACACGGATATCAGATAAAAAAGGTTTGGATGAAAGCATGAGAAGGAGCGTTTTTTGCAGTTGCGATACGGTCACAGCATCACGCAACCGCCTGCCGTTCATCAAAAACAAAGTTACACGATAGATCAACGCCCGTCAAAGGTCACCTAGTGTCTGGCAGCAGAACTGGTCTAGTGATGGAAGCAGCTGTGAATGACCGAACCGATGTTCGGTTTCTTGTTCTAGCAAAAGGTAAAAAAGCCAAAAGTATCGGCGTTGATCAGTCCTCTACCGCTTTCGTGTTCCATTCAGAATCGCAGTGAAAGCATACGTGGCCTATACAACACTTGCGGCGATCAGTCGCTATACCATGTCCATGTCTTTACTATGCAGACAAGTCTGGTACCAATTTACCTGATCGTAGAGGGATGGAAGGCATGGCATTTGGCACCTGACGGGGATCGATCGCACGACCGTGCTGCTGACAGTAGCGTCTCTTACTGCTGAACCAAGACGGGCACATGTACATAATTCGAATCACAAGGAACAAAGACGACAGTTTGTCTTCAGCGAGGTGAATTGAATATTAGGAGTGTCGTAACTAGAACGATAGGTTGAACCTAAAGTATTGTCGTTTCTGGTGATATTTTGCGTGGACGGTTTTCTCTCTCTTATCTATGAAAAGTTTTAATTGACCAAGTCCTTCGAATTTGTCAAATGTAAGAAAAGTATTGGATTCGTGTCCTATTGCCTCATTACTGGAACCTAGTGCTCAAGATTATTAGAAAAGTATGCGAACTCGCTGAAAAATGTATTCGAACCATAAATTCATTTTTTCTTTGAACTGAACTTTTGCTGTTTGCCGTAAAAAAATTTAGCTTGAAGTTTCGACTTAAAAAGCGATACTAGAACTGGTTCACCCTAGGAGAAATGTTAAGGCAGCCGATCAATTCGTCCAGTGCCTGATCTGGATGTGTACCTTTCGAAGGACTATAGGAGTGATAGAAAACAACCAAAGAAGGACTATAGGAGTGATAGAAAACAACCAAAGCCTGCCATGGCTCCAAAAGCGTCTTCCAGCAGTTTGTCACCTACTTTCTTTCAGGTTAAAGCGTAAAACACCATTTAAAATTGAACAGTTCTATTCAAAACGTTCCGAAAAAAAATTGTTCAGGAAAAATGTTTGCAGATCCCTCCGTATTGGTTTTGTGCGCACTGAGCACGCATTTTCAACGTCACAATACAATGAAATAAACAACAAATGAAGGAGGTCACCGCTTCTAATCGGTGTTACCACCACCCGTTCCTGTCCACTCGATAATTGACACTAAAAGTTCCTCGCTTCATCACAACAAACACCTCGTTAACCTCGCGGTCCAAACATCGAAAACCAAAGCTTGGTCGACAAAACAAAACCAGACGAGCTTTCAAGATAATAGGTGCTTTGATTCAGTCCCTGCTCCAGCAATCATAAATAGGTAAATGTTGTCGTACAAAGATTTACTCTTTACTTATTCATTTAAATTGTTGATTTATTATTGACTCATTCATTTTTCATAACCCAGAAAGAACTTTTCGAAATTCTCGATGGTTTTTCGTTCGTAAAAGAGATAAGAATGACTAATAATCCAACAATTCTAATGGATAAATAAACAGTAAATCTCTGTACGACAACGATATACATATCTTCATTCTAGCATTTGTAACACCTTTCAAAAGGCTCAATTTTGATCATTTTCAGCAAACTGTGAACAATAACTTTCAGAATTTTCATGGCGTGGATGAGAAATGGAAAAACTATTCCTGGTTATAGCAACTATGCTCTAAGGGATGGGAGTTTAGTGACAAGAGCTCTAAACCCTTCAGATGACGCTCTGAGAAGGTTAGACAGTGAGTCATTCTTGAAGCCGAACGATGACCGGTGAATGGCTGAAGGCAAACAAGCCGTTTATGATCGAACGACGACGACAATCCATACAGGTGATGCGCTTGCGAATTTCTCTCAACAGCAATGTCACGGGAGGAAAACGCCCGTTCCGTCACAAAAACTGTTGATTTTTTCGCTCTGTGTTCATTTTATGAGTCTCATTCTGTGACTCTTAGAAACGCGCCGAAAAAGCAGTAAGGAAAGCGATGGTAATTCTCCGAAATACTATAATGCTACCAAAACTTCACGATTTTTGCTTTCTGCCCTTCTCAATGAGCGTAAAACAAGCGTGACTGCTGTTATAATAAGGGTATCTACAGCACTTTCTCAGTATGATTCGCTTCCCACTTTGCAAACGCTTAATCGAAGAGCAGCCGAGAGGTGGCGGTACTGGTGAGGTACATCGAATTGCAGCCAGTTCAACCGACAAACAACTAAGTAAGAGAAATTTTATTCATATATTTTATATACTATATTTATATGTAACTTTAATTTTTTTCACATGAAAATTTCTGCAACAGAATATGTTCCCAACTTCCCGAACACTTTTAACTACTGTATAGAATGAGTCAGATGTGGTTGTTCAATTTTTGGGCACTACCGTAGGCATTTTCCTCCACAACTCGATTTAAACGATCAAGATCGTTTTTGCGGTTCACTCGCCATAAATCGCTTCAGATTTATTCAGGTATATTGAGTAAAAAACACATGGCCGGAATCAGAAAATTGTGGTCTACCCAACAGTGAAGGATGCTCAGCCGGAATTTCAAATTTTTGGTTTTTGTGTGATCTCAGATGACCTCAACAAGACCACCACCACACAAGCTCAATGTCTTTAGGTCGTCCTCTCGAATTACACCCTGTGGATATTTCCAATTAAGTTACGTCTAACAATAAGATCTATATTGTATTATTTTCGCAACTACGTTATATCAAAATAAGAATTCATACCCACAGAGAGGGAGTCGAGACAATCATTTTATTGTAAGTACAACAAGCCTGAGAAAAGTTTACGTTCAAAATTGGGCTGAAGCAAAATTTGAAATATGGCTTTTTTTCAAGAAGCATTGCACTGCGCGTTCGGTAAGTTCATCTTAATGGACTTTATTCTCTCGAATATATACGAGTGGAGCCTATGAATTTATCAATTTCCCATATATAGTCGACAAATTTCGAGAGTTTTCACACCCGAATTATGCAACTCGCGACATTTCGGGGAAGAAGTCGTTCGATATCGGCACATTCATAACAGAAAATCGCGATCGTAAGAAGACACGAAATGGTGAGCTGTTTCAAACGTTAGCTAACATGTTTATCATTCGTATGTAATGGCGAATATCATGTAGAGCAGGCTTCATTGAATAGAAGAGATGGATTAAAGATGCTGTTTTCGCATTTTCAATGAAATGTGAAAACGGATAAAAATTGTTGGACTTTCATAGATGGGCTTACAGCAGCATTAGTAAGGGAGCAGCATTCGTGAGAACGTAGAATTTTGAAAAGATACACGAAAATTTAACTTAAACAGCAGTCGTTATTCCAGTGGATAAATGCAACTTTAATCTAATCGAAAATAGGTCGGCAATTGTGGAATGAAAATATGGTGAAATTATTCGTCAGCCAAGGAAAACCCAAATTTATTTATTTATTTATTTATTTATTTATTTATTTATTTATTTATTTATTTATTTATTTATTTATTTATTTATTTATTTATTTATTTATTTATTTATTTATTTATTTATCTATTTATTTATTTATTTATTTACTTACTTATTTATTTATTATTTATTTATCTTTTATTCATTGATTTATCTACTTATTCAATCATTCTTTCATACTTAAGCCTTTTGATAGTCGTGCTAAATGATTGCTAGTGGTACAATCAACAGAAAAATTCGATCGAACAAAAAAAAGGAAAAATGAAATGAAACCAGACTAAACGGGATAGACGGATAGACGCTCGAACAGTGACAAAAAGCAATCCTGATCCAGCAGAACAATATCATCGGTTTTTCTTGTTCTTTTTTGGAAATGAGTAGCAGCTTAGCACCACTGATTTCAATTGAAATGTTAAGGATCGTTGTGAATCATGAAAGCAAAAAATGTCCAGTACTGATTTATCCACACTAGCTGGCAATCAGGCTACTTGAGCACGCATCCGTGGGACGGGTTCAGTATCACAGGAACCTCTTTATAACTGATACCGACCCCGAGACGACCAACGAAGTTGGAAACAGCTGACACATTTGATGTGCAAGTTCTCGTAAAAATACTAATTGCAAAAATACTATAACATAGAGAAGGTAGTTAGAAGTTGACGTCAGTTTACAATTCTGTAACAAAAAAGAGTATCTTCATGTTGTTTGCTACGATTTCAGGCGACTCACATATAGATCAAGTGTAAACAAATAAAGAAATATAAAATGAGCTTTACCAGGTTCGAGGGAAGTGCTGGCTAGTTGGAAAACAGGGTTCATTTGTAACACTAAATAGCAGCTCCAATCGGAAATACACATTGGACGTCGCACATAAGATTTTCTATTGGTAAAGGTCCGCTTCGTACGACCGCATCTGAAGACTTCGAGAGTGAGCACTAAAAGATGTACCCGACGAGCATTTTCTCGCAGAACGATGGCTGGGAATGAGGTTTTCAGTCAGCATTGTTCGTCGTGAATAACAGTGTGCTCGGAGGGCTATCTTTCGATTGCGGGTCGGGGCGATTTTCGCTCTCTTAACGCCAAAAAATAGATAACCGCACCTACGAATGAAGAATGTTCAACAGGTCCTTTGTCATGGGTGAGAAGATTACGACCTGTATCTCATGACAGGCACTACATTCAGGCTCTACATGCTTTTTACGACGAAACCGTCTTTTTTGGATAGTTTCCTTAAAATTGAGTTATTCGCAAAAAAAAAGTGTGTTTTATAAAGATCTCAAGTTCTATCTTTTATGTAGAATTATTTCGAATTCATTGCACTCGTTTTCAAACTTTTCTAACCTGTTTATGTTCGGTCTTCTGGCCCTTCGCTTAATCATCTGTATTTTCAACGCTTGTTAGCGGAAAAAAACACTTCCTCCGTTCCATCGCTCCGGTAGTGAATTTTATTTTATGGAAGCGGAGTTTAAAAAAAAACAGATTTGGGAAATTTTGTAGGTATTATTAGTTGACACGGATATTTGAGCGAGAATTTCGTATAACTATTGTCTTTGTTAAAAGCTATAGGTGAGTAAGGATGGAATGGAGAGTGAAGTGCGAACAGCTACACTGGAAGCCAATACAAGCATAGGCTCGGACTTCGTGAAAAATCCAAATTACACACCATGGCTCTGCATGGCTGCAGTTAAACGAGTAAAGAGTAAACGATGACTTTGAAACAGAGGCACACGTAAATTCAAGCCGAAGTGGATTCGGAGGGATTTCGCGAATCCTAAGCCAGTTCAGTCTAAGCATAAATTTACGAACTACTATGTGTTGTCGGTTTGCGACAACTATTGCTCATAGTCGCATTGAGGAAGGGCAGAAGAAGCTTTTCTAATAGGCCATATTAATACGAAAAAGTACACACTTTGTATATGTAGACCTTTAGATTTTCCTTCTTTGGGGAAGAGATCTTTGGATTTTATATGAGCCTACGTAATTCACGGTCTGATAACGTTCTAATGAGCGTTATTTTGAAATTCCGTTCACTTCTCATCGAGGAAACTGGAGTAGCAAAGTCATATGAGTGATGGGCTGCCGCCAGTTGTGAAACCGGTTGAAAAGTTAATTGCCAGAAAAAATGAGATCTTATCAAGGCAGATGAGTTCTTTGGAAGGTCAATGGCGTAGTTGATGGGATATCGTCATGGTCGGAGAAAATGACTCACATTGAGGGAGAAAACCCCAGTTTAGCTGATCCTAAGTGGTCTTAAATCGACAAGAAAATCGAAATATTTCAAAAACAGTGAAATTCATGCACATCATTTTGCAATCAAATCCATTCAGCGACTCCCCCTTGGCTGCAGATAGCAATTTTTCAGCCTTATGGCCAAAGGATATGTTCGGTACTCTATATGTGGAGGAAATAGTTCCACGTTCCTCTTCCCCTCAGAGCTGTTTAATCGTGCAGAAGGGTACGAAGGGCATTATTCAGTGGTGCTGCTAGGTGTCAACGTTCGTTTCCTTATGATCAATAAGCGGCAAAATCGCTATCCGGGCATGGAATGCATGTTGGTGAATGAATTAGACTGGTTAATGTCGGAAGTGCGAGCTTCCCTACCACTTCACAAATCGCGTCCAGCAATGCACAGAAAATCCAAAGCTGTATTCCTGTACACCAAATGCACCGTACAGCTGTAAAAGTGCTACTGGCATCCGCACGGACGAACGATCGATTCTCGTCCGGACTAACCGATCCTTCTATCCCTTTGGGTCGGGTAATTGACTTGGTATAGCGGTTGGCCACTGCAAAACTACAAATGTACAGGGCAAATACGAATTCACCATGCCTCAACGGTCCTGGATTGAGCACGAGTGAGGCGCCTCCTTACGGGACTGATCAGGGCCAAGCTTTTTACCTTTACCTTTTTGCCTGTGTCTTTTTACCTTTACACCAAATGCGGTAACGCTTCGGCTTATCCACCTTGCTTAGCATATAACATTTAACATTACATGGGTGGCGACCATCAGAGGACTAATTTACATGTGGAGACCACATATGAAGGACGATTAATGGGATAAAAGTGGTCAAGTAAGTTCATCTGACCATGTTACATTTAACTGTGAAGTTGAGTTAAGAAAAAACAACTGCTCGTCGAGAAACGAGAAAGCGACAAAATCAAAAATTAAAATGCTGTGGCTTTTTAGTGTCTAGATTTACGTGCAGTCGTAAAAAGGAGAAGAAAATCCTTTTCAAGACCTTTTCAGGATCGTCAGTTGCAATTTTGATGACTCTGCTTCAGTACCTCTATAACAGTGAGTGATCGTTGGATATTGCAAATGCTTCACGGAGTTTTTCGCCGTCTACTACTCAGTCTTTGATTGTGCTTGCCCTTTTCTGCGATTATTTTCTACTACGTGTGAATTTGAGATGTCTTTTTCGTTGGGCTTGTTGACTTCTAGGGTCTGACGAAAGGAGAATCGTAGAAACCTAGAAAAACATGTAAGCGCAAAGAAGTCTTTCCAATTTGCCATCTCCTTTTTTACTTGGCTGCACACGAAAGTATATTGAAAATCAGTAGTGCCGTGAATGGTCAGAAGTCAAACATGAAGTGAATAAGAAAAATATAAGAAATATGTGGAAAATATGGGATCGAATGCTGCCGTCTTTGGAACTTTGAAATGCGCCATGTACATACAACTACCTGAGAACCGGGAGCCATTGGTGCAAGGTTTCACTCCGAAAGAAACTAGAACACTAGAAAACAGCAAAATGACTCGATCAAAGGAAAGTGGCTTAGAAGCTGAGTAGGAGATAAAAGATCATCTCGAAAGCAAGGTGTGGAATCGAGAGTATATGCGGTACGACCTTGACAGGAGATATTTCTTGTAGATAGGGATGAATTATTGCAATAGCCCGACACTTTCGAGCGTTGTCCGACTAGGTGAGCAGACAGCTGATATGATCGCCGCCCAGCCAGTTATCAGTTCCGATTCCAGACATGCTTCAGCTAAAAATTTTGGCGATTCATAACATAGGCACATTTTTCCACACCGTCGGTTACAAAGGAAGACGCTCAGCTAAACACTGCATGCTCCTCCCTTATATCGGGTCACAAGTGGTGCAGTAGTAAGAGGCGCTAGTGACACACGCACAGAAGAGCGGTCGATCCTCGCTTGGGCTATTCAAGGAATTTCTCCCCTCCAGGGTCGGGTAAATTGGTACTTGTCTGAGTAGGTAAAGATACTGTCTTTATATAGCGACTGGTCGCTGCAAGTGATTGTATAGGCTATGTATGCGTTCACTGCGATTCTGAATGGAACACGAATGCGATGAAGGAGTGATCAACGCCGACACCTTCACCTTTCACAATTTACTTTCATATCAACATCCTCTTCTCCAGTATGAAAGTAAAGGTAATATGGCCGGGGTTGGCCAGTGCTCCAACGCACGCCATGCATTCGGGGTATTCAAGTCAACGTCTTCACCTTCTCAGAAGTGTTTAGTACGCTTTCACATTCGGTAAAACAGTGAGTTCAGAGAGACTTGAGGTGTTGGGAAATCGAGCTCAAACGTCTAGTAGCTTCCCTCATCAGCTAAGCGGAATAGTCAAACGGTCAGTCGCTGATCATTGTTTCAAAACTAACGAAAGTATGAATGCAAGAGCGAAACAACGAAGGAGAGATTACTTCACACGCGCGACGACTTTCTGATGCAAAACGCGGACCTGCCCCTCACTAGGACCACGTCGAGCTGAAGTGGACAACACGACAAGTGCGGGTGAAAAAAAAATGAGGCAGAAACTAATCGCTAATCATTTGAAGAGATATGTAGTTAGAGATCGGCTGAAAGCGGACGAATCAACCTTGTTGTCCCGAACGCCTCCGGTAAGAAAATAGTGTGATCTTGAGCCGCATGCATAGAACTACCGGAGGTAAAACATGCCCAACGTAGGGTTAAATGCTCAATGGAAGGTTTTCTTTGGAATTGAACCACGGCTGCTCAGCGACTGAAGTCCGACCTCACAGGAACCTTCAAAAAAAATTCACAGGCGAAAGTCTTAATAACATGTTTTAGCAGAGATGCGTTGCTTTTGATTCGATGCCATGCCGAGAGACAACAGCAATGTATGGAAATTGCCCTAGCTTAGGATGGAAAGAAAATTCGTATGAAAAACCTCCTGTGGATCACGTTTTCTAGTGAAACGAATCTTGTACGTGTCAAGTAGTATTTTTCAACTCTTTCTCTTGAGCAGTGGGATTATAATTGCTTCCTTTTCGAAGTCAAACGCAAAACAATTTTAAACTAATCAGATTGTCAGGCCGAACAATGCCGGAGCATTTGTTGTGGGTTGAATAATAGAGAATAAATCCATATTCTTCGAAATGAGAAGTATCAACGGATTTTTTGTGAACGGTCAGTGTGAATTTCGCATTTGATCTTCATCTTGTAGAAAATTATGTAGCTTGAAAAATCCACTCGAAAAAAATGGTGAAAGGTAAAAGTGAAGGGGTCGGCGTTGATCCGTCACGAAAGGCGCATCGTCGCATTCGTGTTCCATTCAGAATCGTAGAGGCATGGTGAGCGCGAATTTGGCACGTACATAAACTTGCGGGGGTTAGCCGCTGTGCTCAGTCAGTGTTTTTATTTTACCAGACAGGCCTGGCACCAAGTTACTTGAACCCAGAAGGATGGAAGGCTTGGTTAGCTCCTAAGGGGGTCGATCGCTAGACCATCGGGGTGTAGCGCCTCTTACCACTGTATCGTCCCCCCCTATTGATATCAAAATATGTAGCTTTATTTATGCAGAGTTATGTTTCGACGAATGCCGCCTTCTTCAGAATTAAAAAAAATCAAAATATGAACAGAAACTGTTTGGTCAGACATCGCCACCATGAATGTGCTAAAGCCTTTGCAGAAGCCGATGCGTTAGAAACTTTACGCATTTTAATAAGCATGCTGGCTCCCAATCTCGAAAGGGAGGGCTGAAAAGAGAAAACTATTCACAAAAATGCGTAGGCCTGGGGTCGGAAGAAAATGGAAAATTCTTATGTGAACATGACAGCTGACTTTGGCGAAATTTTGAGCAACAGCCTGCCTCAATCGGACAAGAAAATGAAAAGGGATAATGCAGGAAGGTGAAAATAAACTCGGTGAAATTAGCGTTCGTGGAAATCCAACTAACGCCACGGAGGATCGCTGCCGACGGTCATGATTCATCTGTTCGTTGAGGCTGGTGAATACTCTATCACGGGCAGATCACATGTGGTTTATCATCTGATCAAATAATCACTATTGGAAAGAGTTACATGAATTTGAGAATTTTGCAACGAATTGCAGTCCAAGTGCACTGTTTCCTGGTCTCGATTCTCTACTTGGAATACCCTTCCGTTTACAGAACTTTCATTTAGGGAGAAAGCACTTTCCATTGTAGAAAATACCCAAAGTTGCAACCCTTCAAACCCGATTAGGGTCGCTCAACAAACTGCTCATATTCAGGATCTAGCCAGGTTTCTATGGCATCTAGGTTGGGTCCATTAGTATACTGTTTTCCTCTTAATGTTTCAATGGTTTTTTTGTTTGTTGCCCTGTAGAGATAAGGCTATCTTTTCCGTCGATTTTGGGCATGGTCTTTTCACGGCAAGTTCTAGGGTCACAGGTTTCTATGTCACTATACTTATAGTCCAGTTAGATTGTTTTCCTTGCACACTAGAGTTAGCCTACATTTTGGACTTCTCCCCGGCATGGTGCTTCGTTGACCCTTGCCGTGATCCTAGCTATCCTGCTTGTTGTCTACGTGATCTTTCTTCTTTTACCTTCCCTTGCCTAGTGCCTTATTCGCTTGGCTAGCTCATTGAGTTCTTCCTTTCGATTTGGGTCACTTCATTATCTACCTAAGTTTATTTTTTAGTTTTCATCGCGCCTCATTCCCACTGTGAGGCTCATCTTAATCATCTTCTTTTTCTTTTCTTCACTTCTTTTGCTAATAGTATTCATTTCAGTTTTTCTTACTTTTGTCTTGGTTGGTGCGCATCCTATGATGCAACGAAATAAATAAATAAATAAATAAATAAATAAATATGGAAAACAGCATAAGTGGCTGTATTTTGCAAATCTGACACCAGGGATCGAATCAGCGTTGAATCTCTGAAGGACTGAAGGAAAGATGTTGGTACTAAAAACGTCAAGTAGAATTTTGAGACACTAACGTTGGGTGGATGGTATTGCATCTGTCATCAACTTTCAGCAGAATTTCTCCTGGAGATCTTTTTCTCCTTCAGCTCTTTCGAAAAGAGTAATTTATAAAATTCGACTCGAACTTTGAATTCGAAGTGCCGAATGAAGAATCAAAAATCGAAGTGCTCAACGAAAGCTTGTGACTTCAGCTTCGGATGCATTTCACGAGATAACTCACATTCACAAGCACACCCTATAAGCCATGGTCGACTGTTTGGCAGGCTGCTTCCTGTTCATTGCAGCACAAGTGAGAAGAATTCATTTCTCAGCAGTCCTCTCTATTGTGGGGTTCCACTCTCTGTCTACCGAGTGGTGTTCTTGTATCGCATCACCACTGGCTTGCATGACGTTATTTTACATGCTTGCTGTCCTCCTTTTCCCCAATGTGAACATGTGGATCACTTGGTAGGCAAAGAGTAGAACACCAAAGATGACTTGGACGTAATGAGCAAGGTGTTAGCGCTCTCGAGAGGAAAGCATTGGAGTCATTCTGGATTAGCATGAATAATCCACGAATGAAAAACTGCAATGAATGTCTTTCGATAACAAATGAAGCTTTGTGAGCGAGGTGCTTATGAGGCGCGTCCGAACACGAGCACACTGATATGTAGATACGTTCATCGCTTGGCATGTTAATTACTAACGTTACTAGCACTGAGCTATATGGTCACCGATGGAATTCCAAGGTGTGCATGTTGCTTTCGATCGGCATTTTCTTGATTTCTTCTAACATTTTATCAAAAATGCTAAAATCGAATGGGACTTGGTGGGCCACTCTGGTAAGACACTAGTTTCAGGCTTCAGGAAGGCAAGGTCGAAACGTAAGGTCGTTAGATGACGAATATTCACCTAACAACCTCATGAGGCAGTAGAAAATAGCATTGTAAACTAACTACAGCGATGGCGAGGTTCAAGTACGAGAGGATTTGGACATCACTTCTCGACGTAAATTGTGACCAATGTTGATATAAGCTTTGAAGTATTTATAGATGGTGGATGAATATACTTATTTCAGCGATTGATTCATACAATGACAGAGCAGAAATTCATCGCATTCTTTTCAGGTGACCTTCTGCTAATGTGCTTCACTCACAGTGAGAACATGAGTTGCTACGAGCACTGCAAGCAGTGCAGGTGAGTCAAGGTAAAGTCATATCACAGCTCAACGAGAGCTTTTCGTAGCCTTCGAGCTATTCGTTTCAGATGGAACCATTGTACTGACGATACTGGACGACACCATTGAAGAATGAGGAAAAGATGCCGAACACCTGCACACAACATCATGAGAAAAATCTATGGAAAGTTAAGACCTCTTAGCAAGGAGAAGACTATAGATGGTGTGGTGTTGTTGCGATATTGTTGCCGTCACCGGATTTGCCAATAAATCAGAAGTGTGCGACGGACCACAGTGTCTCCGTTCAGGGTTACTGAATTTGAAGACTATATTCTCATTCGTGTCTTTACTTCGCTGCTATGTAGAGTTGAAGTAGATGTTGCAATTTGTTATTTGTTCTAGAGGCTAACAATAAGTCGATAATAAATGACTCATGTACTTTGTCATCCTTAAGGTGGGAACAACACACTTTACTCAGCGTCATCTTCTTCTTCTTCTTCTTCTGTAGCGTTTGTCCCGCTTTGAGGCATGGTCCGCTTTACCAATTCTCTGACGCCATACCGCTCTATCCCGCGCGTGGTCTGGATGAATTCTTTCTGCCTTCAGATCTACGTGTATCGTATCTAGCCAGCACTGCTTCATGCGTCTCCTCGGTCTTGTACCTTGTATGTCGAGACCGAGTCCAATCTTGCATACCGTCGTCACTTGCTCGGGGCACGTGCCCGTACCACCTCAGACGGGACTAGCGAAGTTTGTGGGTAATGGAGCCACCCCGAACCTTTCCCTTATCTCAGCGTTAGTTTTACGATCAAGTCGTACTACGCCTGCCATACACCTCAACATTTCCATTTCCATTACGCTGAGGCGGCGTTCTACGTCTTTGGTGGCAGGCCAGCACTCAGCTCCGTACAGAGCAACCGGCCGTACGACTGTCCGATAAATCTTCGACTTCAAACGTTGCGGTATTTTTCTGTCGCATAATATGCCGGTATACGCACGCCACTTCGTCCGAGCGCTGCTTACTCGAGCGTTCACCTCGCCGCTGAGGTCTCCATCGCAGGCTATCGTTGAAACGAGATATTTGAAGGTGCTGACCCTTACAAGTTCTGTTCCGTTAATCGTAATTGTACCAGGGTCATTCACCTCGGTCGAAAGGTACTCCGTCTTCCTTACATTGAGGTGAAGACCGAACTGCGCCAGTCGACCACTCCACGTTTGCACGAGCACTTCGAGCTCATTCTTGTCGTCGGACGCAAGCATTACATCGTCTGCGTAAAGCAAAGTCCTTAGAACCGGTCTTTGCAGACTCTTCGTCACTGCATCCATACCAACAATGAAGAGGAGAGGAGAGAGTGGCGATCCTTGGTGGACTCCAACCGATATTGGAAATTCTGCCGAAATTCCAGCAGCTGTCCGGACTCTGCTCCTCGGGTCCAATATCCGTACCCGAGACAACTTCGCTCTGACACTCGTGGACTAGCTTGGTTACCCCTCGAAGCCGTTCTTGCATCGAGGACCCTCACATACTTTCACCACTCACCGGGCTCCGTGAGTGGGCGTCGGTTACCGCGGACGCCGTAGCATTCACAATTACACTTTGCGTCATCTAACCATATGACGTGACGGGTTTCTCCATCGGCCGGCCTGTCACCAGGGCCTGTCGCCGGAACTCGATAGTCCGCGATCAGCTCACCCCAAACTAGTTGATGAGTTCCCAGTGGCACCAACGTAGAGGAGCGGACCTCACCACCAGTCAGCGTCATAAGACAATTAATTAAAAAGTCATCGCTATAATCGTTGAGTTTCGAAACTTATCAAAGACTTCTTCACCAAAAAGAGCCGACAACCTACAGATTTTGGACCACCCCCATTAGCTGGCTCAGCGTCAATTCCTAACGAATTCAGAAGGCGCGCTGCTGCAGACCAAAATGTCATTTCAAGAAATCAACGTCTCTTTGCGACTGATAACCCTCTTGGCTAGCAATCATCAGCAGTTGGTCTTGGGATTTTTCCTTGACCACATTGAGGTTTCTTACTTAACTGTCTGAGGGTTCTCACGAAAGTTTCCTAGTTTAGTTTTCCTCTGTATAAATGAGTTAGGCGACGAACTCCAAAAATTCACATCGATCATCTTTTCAACAAACGGAAGAAATTCCTTAAGGAGCTCTCTAGCGGGAAACTCTAAGAAACTACTTGCTCAAAGGTCGTTCCATCTCACAGAAGAGAATTCTAAAGGAGAGGAGTCATGAGCAAATATCACTAAGGGTAGGATAACTTTATTGGTTGAATGAGTTGTCCACCGAATGAGCTCACAACATAGTACCACTTGTTTGCGACTACTCCGTGGATCTGACTCGTAGGTCAAAAGCTGCAGAGGTCGACGAAGGGGGCTGGCTACTAGAGGAGAGCCATGCATTTTTAGCTCCACTGCGACGGGCCCGTTGACGGAGTAAACCATAGGAGCAACACTTCACTGCGAGGCACTCGTCGTTGCGATTGATATTTGTAGTTTTGGCCGCTATCAAAAGCGCATCCAACATTTTGCGAGCCATGACGTCAGGCTTACGTGCTAGCATCATGACGGCCACAACAGATGAAACTAGCTCTTCGACGAGGATCCGAAAGGAATTCAGTCTCCTCGAGTGCAACGACCTCTGTACCTCAGAATCTTCTTTGAGCTAGCTCACTTCGTAGGAACGACAAGGAAAAGAACGAGAAGAAAGTTTGGAAATGTATAAAGCAAGGTACTTAGCTGAAATAGCGTGTGCGGATTCAATTGGGTTTAAGAAGGAGAGGAACAGATAGATAGACAGTTAGATACCAGATAGTAGATAGAGTAGTTTAGCGCCGCGTGAAAAGTGGACCTCTCCAAATTTCTCCTGACCGTCGTTATTAACTGAGAGATTTTTCCGCCGCGTTTGGTATTGAACTGATCGGCTTTACATTCTCTCTCTGAATGTAGTAGTAAAACTCAATTTTGATTAAAAACTGTACAATTTTTGTTGTGTTTCAGTCTCGCAGTTATCCTCAGCCTGTAATTGTGAAGGACGGTGCACTGAGTTTGCTCTCGCCACCCTTTCGAGATCAACGAACGGTCACTTCACACCTGCAAATTTTCACAATTTCCGAGCGTCTTGTCAAACAGAAGATAGATCACGTTATTGTGATTTCAACTATGTGATTTTTACTCAAAAAAGTAGAATTGGAAAGAGTTATGACGAGGCGACACTTGCGGCAGCATCTGGTACTGTCGGCAGCGTTTTGGTCAGCGTTTAGAGGCAGAAATGTACGTCCCTAGTGTCTTCCAGGCACGTTGTCCTCCCTTTCGCCTAGACTCTATGAAACGGTGTTTGAGCGAATAGCTTCCCAAGTACATAGCCGACCTTCAAAGCTCTGAAGGCAGCGTCGTCGAAACATAAGCCGGAGAATAAAGTTGTATCATTCGCGGGCGATCGCTTACTACATTCTATATATATGAGAGCAGTAATAGTGATACTAGAGAGTATACAGGGTGGCTGAAAAGTGTAACCCGCTTATTCTCAGCAGCGGTTCTTTCGAGCATATTCCCGTTTCAAAGGCATTATATATAGGGTTGGTAGTAACGACTCGTCATGTATTCCTGCTTAAGTGATACATCAATCGGATCAGCAAGTCTCAAAATATGCAGTCTTCTTCTCATTGGGCCACAATCACGCACCGTGTGGACGAAGGACTACGACCCGCGGAGATATCGAGGAGGTTCTAGATCAATGCTAGGACTGTACGACGAATCGTGGCACAGTACAAGCAGCGAGCACACTGTCGTACACATGCTAAAGCAGGCCGACCGAGAACCGTGAATACTTCTGGGATCCGTAAGATCATCAAGAAAAGGATCCAAAGGAACGGCGAGATGAGCCTCAACAAAATTGCAAACCTAAATCGAATGGACTTCTCGGTCTGGGGCTATTTGCACCAGAAGGTCTCGTTGAATTCTAATCGAAGTTTGGACAGTTTGAAAGCAGCCCTGGTGAGAGAGTGGCAGAAAATAGATGTCGACTACTTGCGGCCCATGGTAGGTGCAGTCACCAAGCGACTAGAGGTCTGCATTCGAGCAAAAGGAGATCATTTAGATCCATTATTGACCTGTAGTTTTGTAATAGAAATATCGTCAAGATTGGTGTTGTCTTTCACTCGTTTTGGAGAAAAATATAGCGGACTATACTTTCCAACCACCCTGTAGAATGAACGACCATCTGCTTCAAAAATAGCACATGGAACTGCCCTGACCGCAGCTGTTTAAGGTATTCTGCCTCGTGCGCATAGAAAAGCAGTTCGCATTCCTCGCTGTGGGTTATAAACGAAGAATAGATGCGTTGACGGCCATCTCATCGCCATGTATGCATATGTACAAGTCGCCGAATGGCTTTATGCAAAGAGCGGTCACGAGAGGCAGTTGCCAACTATGGGACGGTGAGAATTACGCGCCACACACTCCCATTCATCGCATAGCAACTGCTAGAAAGTCGTCATCAGTTTGGGATGTCTTTTGTCCTAAGGGGTCCGCGTAGTGCAGTGGTAAGAGCGTTACTGATACGCTCACGGTCGAGCGATCGATCCCGGCTCAGGCTACCAACTACCTCCTCCGGGATCGGGTAGGTTGGTACCAGACTTGTCTGGAAAGGCAAAAACACTGACTTGGTATTGCGGCTGGCCCCCTCAATCCATTGAATAGGCCAAATACGCATTCCTAATTCGGAATGGAACGCAAGTGCGCCGGTGCGTCTTTGAGGGAATAATTAACGACGAAATCTTTACCCTCACCTTACCTTTTGGAACTTCAAATGCATTAGACTAAGAACACCTTGGCATTTCGACACGTTTTTGCCTGACTTCTGATACCTTCGCAAGCAGCGTTGCAAAATGAATTCAATACATAAACGGCAGTACTCTGGAGCCTCACGTCGCATTGGAGGACTGTAAGATCAAAATTCCTCAAGGAAAATCAAATTGGTGAGTGTGAGAGCCAATAGAGAGGTGTTGTAAAATCACAGCCACAAAAAAAACTACAATACGCAACTCATTCAGCGGACATCAACTTGGAGACAGCAACAGCGGCAGTCCACCACTCAATTCACTAGGCCACTGCAACTTCCTAGTCATTTTGAACAGTGATCAGTTCTGAAATCTTCTATATTGAAAGGATAAGCCGGGACCCTTCCTCTACCAAATTTAATTGCTGATGAAGTTCCATTCAATTTCTTTTTCACGTTCTTTCTCTGTTTTCGTTTTTGTTGGCGTCCACAGATTGTTTTTTTTTCAAAATACTACATACACTGGTGTAAAGGATCAAATAGAATTCCTTTTCAACTAGCAACTCATCTAGAAGGTTTTTTCGTTTTCTCCACGATCTGTTCCAGAAAAATGAAGAGCTCAGTTTTTGCTATAAAGAGGAAGAACAACGAATATGTCGGAAAATTGGGTTGAAAATCCACCCGTGAAGGTCTAATAATTCACGTACGTCCTTACTAACGACGGTTTGAATGTCTCAGTTTACGTCTTGTAGCCATCGACAACATCCTTTGAAAGGAGTTAATCGAAATACCTAGTAACGAATCACCATAATAGTTAGAAGGGACGGGCTAAAGCGTTTTGATGGACCGATTGAGGCGACTCATAATCCCTACGTGGTATTGCACAAGAATTGTGCAGCGGCGCTCACAGACAGGGCAGTATTAAGCTGCTAATTTGACTGCATTTTCCAGTTGCAACGCTATAATTGCGAGATCAATAAAACGTGACGATTCTTTTTTTGAAGCTAATAGCATCCATTCAGAAGGATAAACCGGAAGATTATTCCATGATCGACTGTCGTCGAATCTTGGCATGTCGAATATAGTTGTACGTGATCGATTGAGTGAAGCCGAATAGCCAAGATGGTACAAGTTTATTTGGCTAACGTTTCGGCGAGTCCGCCTTCGTCAGAGCCTGGAAGAGAAAAGAGGAGTTTGTGAGATCATTCGCTCAAGACCAATTTCAAGTTTCAGCGGTGAATCAGAAGGCACCAAGAGAGAAAGACGAATCGCGGATAGGGTAAACACAACCAGACCTGGGCAAGTAGGACACCAATGCAAACCACAAGTTACCGGCAATACATAAGGTAATGTGGCCACCCTAACGAGCCTCTGGCCGACTGTCCTTCGGGTCAAGCCCGCACAGGTCAGCGAATGCTGCCAGCTCCTGTGTCACCTCCACGCGTTCTTCCTTCCTATTGATCGTGGGGTTTCTCACGGCAATCCACAGCGCTTTGAGGGTCTTCCGCGCCGAGATTTCGGATTCGCGTGACAGTATCGCTACCGCCACCTCCACCATCGCGCCATCGTGACACCGCAACCGATGCTCACCCAGCGGCTCCGATATATCGCACCTACGCAGCGTGCCCAAATGCTCCTTGATGGACCTTTTCCCAACACTGCTATCTTCTTGACGGAAGTCGCCCGCGAGCACCTTCAACACGGAGGTCATTTTGAAGAGCAGATACTGGCCAACTATGAATTGCGCTAGTCCGGTTACGAGGCATCCCTATAGAGTTATAAAAAAATTCCTTGAACTTCAATTTTTCCATTCAGTAACCAACAGTAACCAATTATCAGAGAAAATCAGTGAATGACAATATCAGTAAGACTAAGTGTAAGAGGAAATCGCTGGATATTCAATTATATATGTTGATCATTGGACATGCAGGAGCAACGGAGAAAAGGAGGGTTGTCTGCCCTTACATAGAAGACTAATCCCACCAAAATTCACCTTACGGACTACCACAAGAAATCGGAGTTCGCAAAAAATCGAACTGGATGATAAAAGGTAATTGGATGGCGTCCATCAGCCCTCTCAGGACACGCTTGCTTCCAGATTTGAATAAACATGATGAATGCGTATTTGAAGTATAGAATGAATTGCGACGTCAGGTACCTTTCAAATTACGTATTGTCGTCGCCTTCTCAACCAAGCCTGGTATAAGTTTATTCTGCAGAGATGGAAGGCTTAATTAGCCTAGGCGAGGATTGATCGCTCGTCTATGCCAGTGAAAGTAGTGCTTCTTGTCACTGTATCATACTCGCACCATAAACAGAATTGTATGGAGGAACAGAGCTGCGGTTTTTGGGAGAAAAGGCTGAGCCAGACAATGAGGAGCCAACGGAGGAACTCATGCGACGTGAGGTATCCAAAAGTCTTAGTAATGCATGGCTCACATGAAAAACGAGCATCATCTCCTACCGTTGGCAGTTCCTCAATAATCCTGGAGGTGTGGGTGGGTGTGCTCATTGGTTAAAAACGCTTCTACGGAGAAGGGCGAGCCGAGTACAGTGATAGGTGCTACACCCGCATGGTCCAGCGAAGTGGACCCGCCTGGTTAACCAAGCCTTCCAGCCCTCCGGGGTCGGATTAATTGGTACCAGACTTGTCTAGAAAGGCAGTGACACTGAGTTGATATAGCGGCTGGCCAAATTAGCATTCGCCATGCCTCCACGATTCTTAATGGAGCAAGAGTTCTTGCATAGAGAACTGAGCAACGACGACACTTCTACCTTTGTCTTTAATGCAAAGAAATGCTACGGGAATCGCTGAATAAAATAAAGAAGCATGGGCAGTGGAAGAGTAGCTGGATTAGCAAGTTTATAATAAATTCAACACACCGTTCATACGCCCTCCGCTTTCGTCGAAGATTATTGTATGAAATACAGCTATGTACCTTGCAAAATGGTAAACGAAAAAAAACTAAGGAAAAGTGAATACACGTTTCCGTTCCGTTCTCAAACATACATATAGGGAACATTTTTCAACGAGGATCGCCTGCGAGGAAACTCAAACGTAGGAAGGAAGGAATCACTTCCATGAGGCGATGAAAGCTGGTTCTGTCATTCTTTGTCATTTCAGAGACGAAATGGAAGGGATGGACGCGAAAGAGCCTGACTGTATAAAGCCTTATAAAAATAATGATGAGAGTGAATTAAGAAAGACGAAAATTGTGAACAATCAGTTCTCATTCACATACATATTTAGAACTCTACCATATAACAAATTCTAACCATGTATTAGAGTCACATCACGCGTAAAGTCAACAATTCGAAGTCAGTAACAGTAAATATGCAGTTCCAACAAAGACGATCTCTTTTACAAGACGACGAAACGGTGGAGGTCTTGAAATTCAGATGTTGGACGAAGATATGCGCCGCATATCCCGAACAATCTTACACAACGGGAGATTTCAGTGCAGATAAGGCGATCATCAGGAGCAACGAAAATATGAACCGTAATAAATGGAGGCGATACGATTAATGCAAAGCGCGCTTGTGTTAGGAAGCTGAGCGCCAGCAACTTTTCAGATTCCAGGATGTCCGTTACATCGTCTGACGGCAAGACAGGAATTCGTCCAGCTCACTCCGATCGGTGCGCCCAAACGCACCAGATTCTCAGCGAACTCAAAGTGGAGAGTGGCAGCTTGAGGGAGAATATTTTGCAGGTTGCAAAGAAAGCTCTGTCCTATTTGGAACCAAATTTTCGAGTTGTAGTTCAGCTCCTAATGAAATGGTTCATTCAAATAATCGTCAGCCGAACTAGCGCTCCGCTGCCAACAAAAAAAATAGGGATGAGTACTCACTGTCTAATAATCTGAAGATTAGGATTGAATAAATTCCTGAACAGAAAGTTCGGGGCCATGCCGGTTTTGAATGGCTAGTGTTTTACGAGGCAAGCTAGATCGGTGGGAGCCGTGTAAAGATAAAGGATAAACATAAAGGTGGATGGTGACTATCATATTCAAACTTTCTCGATTTCTCAATACATAGGAAAAGCCAACCATATGCAAAATCGAAGGAGAAAGGTGGACATAATCATAGCAATACGAGTGAAATAATAATAGAGGGCAGAACTATACATTCCTTTCGTCCTTACCCACAGACAAGCCTACAATGAAGAAAATTCGAAGCATTGAAGCATAATCATTCACAGAGCCATCTTACTATTAGTTTTTGCTAAAACGTAATTTGTCGATTATTTGTCCTGTCTTTTGAATTTGATATGCAGCGATATAAGGAAGCAATATAGGGATCGGGAATGCCCTGAACTTCCCTAGAAGTATAAGGTGAAGATTACGGCGTCAATCAGTCCTAGTGACGCCCCGCCGCCGTATTCGTGTTAAATTCAGAGTCGCAGAGGCATGGTCGATGCGTGTCTGGCCTAGACAATGACCTGCGGAGACCACCCGCTATACCAAGTCAGTGTATTTACCTTCCCAGACAAGACTGCTACCAATTTAATGGCTCGCGGAGGGATGGAAAGCTAGGTTAGCCCGGGCAATATTCGACCACTCGATCGTGCGGGTGTCAGTAGCGCCTCTTATCACTGTACAACACGAGTTTTTTCGACTAGCGCTACTAGGAGTAAACATTGAAAACGAATAGCTTAGCAACTCATAACGTTTAGATGCTCCGCTTGGTGGACTTTGCCGCATGCTTAGGGAGTCAGCCTTCCATCCATCTGGATAAATTTGCCCAATATTAATGCGATTGAAAATCCTCGCCCAACAGGTCAGCTGAGAATCTTTCGCACCAACACAAGAAACGGTTTTCGAATTATTCATCAAATCATAATCGACAAAATACATGGTACTCGTAGGTTGTAAATCAATATCGGAGATCAACAGCGATTTTAAGAACACTTTTACCAAAGAATGTTAATCGTGGTCGACGGCCGATGGTAAGAATTTTTCAGCAATCCCGTTAAGCACGTCGCCAAGTGAAGAGATCAGCTTCATTTGTTCCTTCTGAACATCCGTAGCCATCGTGAAGTACTCCTTTTGAGCCTAAAATTGAGGATACAACTCTAACGCTGGAGGTCTCCTCAAAAAAAATTGGTGACACAAAATCAAACACTAATCCTTACTCTTCAACTAAACAAGTTACTTTTCCGTGCAAATATTCTGGTGGCACTTGGCTTTTCGAGGTTGTTAGATGGAGAATATCCGTTAATGGCCTGACGCGTCGACCTCTTTGACGTCTTCAGAGGGCAACACAGTTCATGGTTAGGGAGTGCACCGGTTACCCCTTTTTAAAGCCACATCCACCCAAATGAAAACGTGTTTGAAGAAGGATAACCACTCTTTTTTAAAACCCATTATTCGAGTCGAGTGACAAATTGTCAGTAAGCGCGTGCTTTGTCGTTGATCAGTCATACGCCTTAGCACACGTTTTCAGTGGTGGGAGTAGCGTCTTTCTCCACTAAACCGCACACGCCCATAGGTTTTAAAGTGTACGACATTTCAAAAACTCTAGATCACTGTAGAGGTGCTTATTTCTTTTCTGGTACGTGCTATGATAGTGCCCACGGACTGGACTCTTGTCACTGCAGCTTAAAGGGTTCAAAAGAAGGCAATAGGAAATCGTCCGCACCTTCACCAGTTCAAGGGCGCTCTTTCTGAAGCACTCGTCATTAGGATAGCAGCGGCAACTTGCCTCTGTCGGGTTTTCGACCGATGAGACCTGGAGGAATGAATGAATAAGGGAAGATGAACATAAAATTCGCACAAGAAGATTTGGATCTGCAAATGTGAATGAACGAATCTCAAGTTTCCGAAACAAATAGGAAACACGATTTTAAGCCCTGAGAAATGCTATCGATTCGTAGATAACGTTAGCAGCCAACATACCATGCCTGAATCTTTCTGCCTCGCATTAGAGGTTCCTGGTCGTGAGTCATCCTCCCAGTCGTTGGTGGATGCTGAGAGGCGCGGTCTCTTCGCACACGGAGCAGCAGCACCCTCAACAAAAACGTTGTAGTAGTACAAATAAATGGATTGTATTATCATAAAGATATATAGTATAAATAAACAAACAAACAGATGAATAAAAAGATAGTAAGACAGTGCTGCTGACCTCGTGAGGGAGAAAGGATTTTTGCAGGAGCAATGTTCCGAGTTCTCTGTCCCTCGCTAAAAATTCCGTTTCTGGAAGGCACTTGTTTATGATGCTCTGGATGTAACGAGCGAATCCAAGCGCTGAGAATACGTCGGCCCTAAGCTATGAGAAATCAACTCGGAAAACGTGCAGTTGCACAAACTATACACTGACTTTGCGCTGTTGCCGATGACGTTTTTGATGTGCAGCTGTCGCCGGCGGAAGACTTCCTTCAGTTGCACAAACTATACACTGACTTTGCGCTGTTGCCGATGACGTTTTTGATGTGCAGCTGTCGCCGGCGGAAGACTTCCTTCAGTTCATCAACGGACGGCACCACCTGGAGCAATCCGTGCATCACTTCGTGAATTTGTCGCCACACTCGGTTCTTCGATTCTTCGTCGGCTGCATCGTTCAGAAGGACGTTCTTCCGCGCCAGCACCTGCAACAACGAGCCTCTTCCTGGTTCTAAATGACCTACTCAGAACTAAAATACTCACCATCTTCAAGAACTCGTCCATCACTACCTCATTCAGAATGACTCCGCTCGACGTTACCATAGCGCTGGATCCATGGCGCGGTCGAAACGTCGTCCGTAGATCATCGGAATCGTACTCTTCATACTTCACCTCCACATCTAGCGATAATGATTGGTCGTCTGCAGCGTTAGCCTTGCCATCGAATAACCCACCTCCCTGAAATGTCTCTCAACTTGAGCATCAAGCAGGATCGCTACAATTCGCACTAGGCGAGTGTGAGTTGAATTTCACGTGCACATTAGGCTGCGGAGCGGTCGCGACGCGTCAATCATTATGGGACCGTATGCTCGTCTCTCCCTCACTCGGGAGTGGGTTAGGGAAGGAACGAGCGAGAAAGAGCACAGGTCATACGGCCCGATTCCGCTCTTATTCGCCCGTTCCTCCCCTAACCCCGCCCGCTACCGAGTTGGAGAGAGACGAGCACACGACCCCTGAGGGTATGTGGCGAGCATAGCGGTCGCAGGAGGGGTGGAATACGGAAGAGGTGTGCTGGATGGGCCAAGCTACTCAGTTGGCATCGTTTAGACCGTCCATTGACAAAGGAGTGATGGTTCACACAGCGTGAGGACGTTTGGGCCGAATCGTAAAACAACGCCATGCAGGGGACAATAGCTGCGGCGCTTCTCCGTCGGCGGACTGTCTGGGCTTGAGTTGGCCCGTCCACCATGGCTACACCGCGATGCGGCGGACCACGCCACCCCGATGACCTGACGTCGTGGAGTGGGCCATGAAGGTCGACCAGGCTCGATGCTTTGATAATTGATTACTTACCATAGAACAATAACAAAAACTACATGAACGCTCGAACCAACACAAATGGAGCATGATTCCGCAACAAAATTTCGAGCTCTGTTTAATGAGCAGATCCCTAGGTTTGTTTAAGGCACCGTTAAGAAAAAAAACCTAGGTTTGGAAAGCGAAAAGTGTAGATCTGCGGAAGTCTGTCATCAAGCGCTGAACCTTAGCTAATTTCGACATCATATTACCTCCATGTTGACATATTTCAGATTCTCAAATTAAGAATATAGGCTTCACATACTGTTACTGTTACAGCAGTCTTTTATTCTTGCAAAACATGAAATAGTTCAAGCGAAATTGTGACTGTGAATTGAACTTCGTGAAAAATACACCCCGGTGCAAAATTATAAGTTCACCCTGCAGTTTGCACAGAACTATGCAAATACGTTATGTCCGAGATATAATAATGTTACTATGATATTCCTCACAATCAAAAACCTACATAGACAAGTTTAAGACACGGTGCCTTACCACTGCAAAAAGCTACAAATTTTTAATTGAAAAATAAGGATGGAGATCGGTGCAAAATTATAAGTTCAATTCGAAAAAAACCGACTAATGTTAAAAATTTCAACAAGCAAATTGGATTTGATACTTCGTTACGTTACCCTTCTTCTCAAGAACATCAAATATTCTATATGGCACACTTTGAATAGATTTAAAAAGAACAGTTTCTAATAACGTCGATATCTGTCGCGTCCATCGGGATTGCACTATTTTTCGACGGATAATATCACGAAAAGTGAAAAAATGCTTTTCTGCACTCCCAAAAAATAAAGGCATTCTGGACTCATCTCCTTCCAACTTGTGCGGATGTGTTCACGGGCGAACACCAACCTGGTAGCTTTGTGGTCCTTCGTCAGACAAAATCTACGTTCCATGACTTGATGAACGATGTGCGGACTGCGATTCAAGCATCGTAATATCGTCCATTTCGAGAATAGGAGGTCCGATTGACGTCGCAGATCCATTGCGGGCATGGTGCTGTTAGAGGCCTCTCGAACTAGAAGGCTCTCATCTCTTCTGGACAGTTTGTTTTTACGACCACCCTTTTGTTTTCTTTTGTAGGCATCCGTGCCCTTCAGATAACGATTTATGCAGCACAAATACCGCCCTTGTTGAGCTGCTACCTTTTTGATTGAAAGGCCGACCGCATGGAGAGTATCGACATGAGCTTGCTCAAGTGGAAAAGCTTGGTGCGTTTCGGCGTTACGATTTCATACACGTTTCAGTTGTCTCTACGTTTTTGACCTATTTGTATTGCGACTGAAGCGAGAAAACCTCGTCCTAGCCGAATTATTCCAAGTGAACTTATAATTTTGCACCGATCTCCATCCTTATCTTTCAAATAAAAATTTGTAGCTTTTTGCAATGGTAAGACACCGTGGCTTGAACTCGTGTATGTAGGTTTTTGATAGTGAGGATTATCATAGTAACATTACTGTATCTCGGAAATAACTTATTTGGATAGTTCTAGGCAAACTGCAGGGTGAACTTATAATTTTGCACCGGGGTGTATACATTGCTTGCATTATACAAGAATACATTTACATTTTCAAGCGGCCTTCCTTGTGATATGCCGCGACATCTTGGAACAAAACTTCAACACAAAACGAAATCAGAAGGCGTGAACCTACACTTCTCCTTTCCAAACCTGAGATTTTCTTCTTAACGGTACCTTAAGCAAACCTAGGGATCTGCTCATTAAATAGAGCTCGAAATTTTGTTGCGGAATCATGTTCCATTTGTGTTGGTTCGAGCGTTCATGTAGTTTTTGTTAATGTTCAAAGGTAAGTAATCAATGACCAAAGCATCGAGCCTGATCGACCTTCATGGCTCCCTCCACGACGTCGGGTCATCGGGGCAGTGTGGTTCGCCGCATCGCGGTGTAGCCATGGTGGACGGGCCAACTCAAGCCCAGACAGTCCGCCGACGGAGAAGCGCCGCAGCTATTGTCCCCTGCATGGCGTTGTTTTACGATTCGGCCCAAACGTCCTCACGCTGTGTGAACCATCACTCCATTGTCAATGGACGGTCTAAACGATGACGATCCAAGACTGAATGACGGTTCAAGCTTGAAGTAAGCAGAAAACGATGACGCGTGTAAGAATCCAATCTTTTCACCAGTGGACAATAGTCCAACCCCTTACCGGCTCGGTCATCTTAGTACTGCCACGTTGTTTCTTGGTTCCCTCAAGACGATCCCCCCTGTCAGGCGCGCATACCACTTGATGTGCATGGGCGTGCGCAATTCAAACTGCAGTCGCCTGTTGTAAACAGCCAACACCGTCATGCAGAGCATTTCCAGAAAACTTCTCAGCATAATAGTAGTTTTCTCAACCACAGATTATCTGACTTTTAGTTGCAGAACAAGTGTTGTCGCCGATGGTACGGCTGCTTAGTGAGTCGGAGGTATTGCCAGCAGCGCCAAAGATGAGTGACCCAGGAGACCCAGATATGAGCAGTTATTAGCGCCTAAGGTAACCAGTTCTTCCACCGTTTGATTAGCATCACTTTAGCGTTGCGTGTCGGAGAGGACACGCGCTGATTCAACACAGACTCGGCCGAATCCACGAACGGAATACCCGAAATAACCCCCCCCACGACAAGTCTTGCATGGGGCACAACACGTGAGTCAATAACGCGATTGGGGTTAATTTAGGTTTGTACGAGGTCTAGCATGAGTGCGACGAGCGTTCCTATCCCCCAAATCGTACGCAGACCCCGGTTCAGCAACGTCGTTTAGGGCTTACGGTGCATGTTAAACCACTTGTCGGGTTATACTGGGCAACATGCTACGAGAGCGCAGATGGCCAGTCTAGTATGGTATAAAGGACCTCGGCTGATACAGGGTGTCCCAAAAAAATGTACCCACTGTTTGAAACGCCATATCTTTGGGGAAAGTGAACCTATCTAAACGAATCATAGCTTCAATGAAAGCTAAGAAAAAAGAAAATTTTCTGGTATGTGTGTGGTGAGGATTGCGCATGTACTCGACCGAGACCTGAGATTTTGGACCTGACTGATAGTGCACGGGCTATATGCTTGCTCCATTTTGGTCGTAAACAGTTGATATCGCTGCAGTGAATTACTTCTGAGGCAGTAAACATATCGACTTGCCACAGCTTTTGGTTAGGCGCGGAACAACATCAATATCGGTCAATAATTGTAACCACTGTTTGAAAAGCTAAAACTCTTTCAACAGTGATGCATTCATAAGGAAAGGATTTAGAGGAATGAAAAATGTATGAACCATGAAGATTGCGACTTGCACCTGTCCGATTCGTCGGATTCTAGACTTGATTGAAAGTTCACGGATAACATGCTTGTTCTACTTTGGTCGCCAAGAGGGCATATCGCTGATACGCGTTTCTCTTGATGCAGCAAACATAAAAACATCAAAACATAACAAGTTTAACAACATAAAAGTTGCTATTACATGCTCATTCCAAGTCTTGGGTTTTCGAACAGAGTAAGCAGCATTGTGCAAAATCATCCTAAAGCGCATGTTAAACTTGTTACGTTTTGATGTTTTCATGTTTACTGCATTAAGAGAAATGCTATCAGTGATATCACCTGTTGGCGACTAGAGTAGAACAAGCATGTTATCCGTGAACTTTCAATCAGGTCCAGAATCCGACGATTCTAGCAGGTGCATGGCGCAATCTTTATGGTCCATACATTTTGCATTCCTCTGAATTCTTTTCTGATGATTGCATCACTGTTGGGAGAGCTTTAGCTTCTCAAACAGTGGTTACAATTATTGACCGATATTGGTGTTGTTCCATGCTTAACCAAAAGCTACGGCAAGTCGATATGTTTACTGCCTCAGAAGTAACTCATAGCAGCGATATCAACTGCTTACGACCAAAGCAGAGCAAGCATATAACTCGTGCACTGTCAATCAGGTTCAAAATCCCAGGCCTCGGTCGAGCACATGGCGCAATCCTCACCATACACATACCAGAGAATTTTCTTTTTTCTTAGCTTTCATTGAAGCTCTGATTCGTTTAGATAGGTTCACTTTCCCCAAAGATATGGCGTTTCAAACAGTGGGTACATTTTTTTTGGGACACCCTGTATAACAATGATGTAACGATATAACAGCACAGAGCCCCGGATAGGCGCCAGACTCATGTTCAACCTGCGTCTTGTTCGATGACTCCAGCACCATCATCACAACATTTTCTCCCACAAGCGACGTTTTTTTTCAGAAAAAAATAATGGAATATAGCCAGTCGCGTACCTCAACATGGTACGATGAGCCATCGTTGATCTTCGCCGGACTGACACCGTTAATTATAGCTGGCTGGAAATTGGTGAACGGAGCGGAGAATGAACTGGAACGACGTGAACTTGCTCCACAATAGCTAATCTTAGCTCCCATTGACGACCGCGCGCTCTCTGCTTGTCTGGCGCGGGGACCGCGCACGTGCAGTGATGAAAGTGCCTCAGGGGCATTAATTGTTTTCAAAATGATCATAAGTATAATTTTTCTGTGTATATTGTTGATTTTGAAACTTCGTCAAGTAATCATTAGAAGTGAACGATTTTCAGACCCTTTTTTGAGCTTGTTGAAGGGCCGTTCACCTGATGAATATCTTGAAGCACTGATGAAACGGAAAATATAGAATGGGTAGTAACTTTGCCTAAATGGACACTCCTATCCACAGTGTCTCCCAATAGGAGGAAGCGTAGCCCAAAAGGTGTGTCCAACCGGCGGGACACACGGTCCAGCGCGGAGCACAAGGTGTGTCCCGCCGGCGGGACACGCGGTCGTCAATGGGTTAAAAACCAAGACGCACGCACAAAACGTCTTCTCGTCTGGATCACGCGACTGCTATCTCTACCTCTGACCTTCATCTCCCTGAAGGCTGCGATTCAGCATTCGTTTATTTTTATTTTCTTTCATTTTAACATTGTAATTGGTAATGATACGCTTGCACTGGATGTTCTCTGTCTCATTGTGGCGCACATAATAGTGCATAACAAATAAAATAAATAAATGAAATACTGATCGCACTAGTGGACTCACTAATCCCAGACTTGTCGCTAAATGTCTCTTCTGAATACCGAGCACACAAGAGCAACTGTGCTTTTCTTCTAGTTATTCACCAGCTAATGAACACGGTCTGACGACTGTGGAAAGGCGGCAAAGATATCAAGAAACATGGGGATGCAACGAAATGGCTCCCAAATGGAGGAGTCCTTGAGTACATTTCTATGAATCTCCGCCTTACAATGTACCGACTGACCTGCCTTCGTTCTGATTGAGAAAGCTCATCTCCTCGTAGAACTGCCACTTTGAACTGTGATCTTCGAACATTTTGTTCTCGCGGCTGAACTGATCCCTCAGCTGTTTCATCTTCTTCTTCAGCTGCTGCACTAAAAGTCGTAATTAATAGAAAACCCGTCAGGATTGTGCTGAAATGATTTAAGCAATTTCTCACTGTCACAAAAAAACAGAGATAGTCGGAAAGAAAGTGGCAAAAGGCGTCTCATCTCATGTTCGCCTACAAATGATGATTCCGTCGATTAATACGCTATATCACCATCTCTGTAAAACTGAAACAATGCCAAAAGCTTCCATTTCTTGTAGACGAAGTGGAACATTTACTGTATGGTTACACAGGTACGGCCAAAAACGAACACATTATCCGCAAACAGAATTTGGTAAATAGTTCAGAGCAAAGCTACTAAATACTACTAAAATTGTGCTTGGATACATTGGACACATAAAAATTTTACTTAAAAAAAATAATCTGCAGTCAAAAGACGCGTTGAAAGGTAAAGGTAAAGGTGTCGGCATTGATCAGTACCCGACGGACGCGCTGCCGCATTCGTGTTCACTTCAGAATTTGGCTCACACAGTGACTTGCGAAGGCCAGCCGCAATATCACGTCAGAGTCTTTACCATCCCAAAGAAGTCTGGTACCATGTTACCCGACCGCGGAGGGATGGAAGGCTTGTTTAGCCCGGGCCGGGGTCGATCGCTCGACCGTGCGGGAGTCAGCAGTGCCTCTTACATCTGCACCACGCGGCCCCAAAAGACGGAGTATGGACATGAATGATCATCCGTACTACCGATTTTGAGATTCCAGACGACTATGTGGTACCACCTATACCACCTGTCGTCCCGTTGATCATCGATTTGCTCGAGCGGACGCCAGTAACGTCTCCATTCGTTCCGGTCGCGTGCCATGGTAGAACAGTGGGCACTGCTCGCTCGAGGAACACGAAGAGCATCGAATCGATCGTTCAGGGATTTGACGAAGAAGTCCGACCAGCGCAAAGGTGGGCGACCTGGTGTTCTTCTGACGTCAGTCACGGCTCTTGTCCAACGGTCGTCCCGTTATGTGTCCGACATACCTGATCATCGACAAGTTGGCCCATGCGACTGCGCCTCTGATCTTCGACTGGTGGTGCGCCGCAACTAGTGGACGTCTATATCGTTTCAAATTTTGAGCAGTTTTCTTCAAAATCTGATCGTATCTTTCGTTTTCCACTCCTGAGTTTTTATACTGTAAATCCTCGAACGGGAAAGTCCAATGGAGACAAATCAGGAGTGTTCATGGGCTACAAATCCGTAGTCAGAAAGGATCCAATTTCGGTCTCATGAGAGTGCACCGTTGTTTTGGATGCATGTGCCGCCACTGAAAGGTGAAATTGGAATGCTACCGTTTCAAAGTGCTTCCCCGACAATGCAGCTTCCATGAGGATGATTTATTGACGGACTTTCGCATTGCTTTTCTGTTTGCTATCGGTAAAAATCAAAAAATCATGTCATAAGCACCAAAAACACTTGTTACAATTGAGTTCCTAGAAGATCAGATTATCCTGGTAGTCTCTTACTTGCAGATACTCAACAGAGCTATGTTGGAAAGATGGTGGTGATTGTGAAAGTTTTTAGCTACTTGAACAGTAGAATATCACGCGCACGTAATTTTTTGCCACCCTGAATTAGTACCATTTACTAAATCAATAGTTGAAAAAGGCGCTACTAACACCCTCACGGTCAAGCGATCGATCTTCGTCCAAACTAAACAAGACTTCCACCCTCAGATGTCAGGTAAAATGGTACCAGACCTGTCTGTGAAAGTAAAGACACCAAAATGGTGCAGCGGCTAGCTCCCGCAAATGAGTAAATAGACCAAATGCGCATTCAGCATGTCTTTACGATACTGAATGGAACACGGAAGCGGCGGCGCGTCCTTATGGGAATGCCGACACCATTACTTTTATCGCCTACACCATTACTTTTATATCCAAAGAGAAGGCGGGGAGAACTTACCTTCGAAATTGTATCCCATAGCGGACATGCGCTGCTGGATTCGGCTCCAGGCCTCGCTCAGCGTCTGCCGTCGCTCAGCATCCGAGCGGTAGACGGTGTTCACGTTCCAAATGTGCGGCTCATCACGGTAGCAATGGATCAGCGTCACTTTCGACCGCGCATCCCACACTTCTTCAACATTGACCGATTCTGCAAGAAATCTCACAAATCTGAACTCTCTCGGCAAAAATGCTGCGGAAATTCAAGATACAGGGTGCCTAAGAACAACACTTCGAAGGACTTTCCGACCCTGTTTTTCTAAATAGTTTCGTTGGTAAACATACGTATGCTATCGCCTTCTCATAATTCGTTGGGTTTTCGTGATTTTACGAGGAACATTCACCTGTATCACCTGTCGTCCCGTTGATCATCGATTTGCTCGAGCGGGCGCCAGTAACGTCTCCATTCGTCCCTGTCGCGTGCCATGGTAGACCAGTGGGTCCTGCTCGCTCGAGAAACACAAAGAGCATCGAATCGGTCGTTCAGGTATTTGACGAAGAAGTCCGACCAGCGCAAAGGTGGGCGACCTGGTGTTCTTCTGACGTCCCGTGGAATCCAGTCGGTAACGGCTCTCGTCCAACGGTCGTCGCGAAATCGCATTACGTGTCCGGCCCACCTGATCTTCGACAACTTGGCCCATGCGACCGCGTCTCTGATCTTCGACTATCGACGTAGCTCGGAGCTCCGTATGCCGTCTCTCGCCTGAATGAAGCGAGTCACTCCGAGCACCCTTCTCTCTATACTTCGTTGCGCGACGCAAATCGCATGTTCATCCTGCTTGCGTAACGCCCAGGATTCTGAAGCGTACGTCAACGCAAGAAGAACCGTAGAGTCGAAGAGAAGGGCGCGGAGTCGGGCGTTCTTCGTCTTCGGCACTACTTCTACTTTCTTCACTACATTCAAAGATATTCGTTCCGTTGAGCGAAAATGGGGCATCAGGGACGAATCCATTCCTCATGAACATCGTCTTCGTCAAGTTCAGCTGCAAGCCGATCTTCCCACACGCATGATCGAAGTCGGCCAGCATGCGTTCTGCCTGGGTGATAGATGGTGTTATGAGTACGATATCATCCGCAAAACGAAGATGGTGTAACTGCCGGCCGTCGATCTTCACTCCCATGTCATCCCATTCTAGTGTCCGCATGATGTTCTCAAGAGAGGCGTTGAACAGCTTCGGTGATATAGTATCACCTTGGCGTACACCCCTCTTCACGTTGATGCGAACGTTGTTGTAGAATGGTGTGATCACGGTCGTGAATCCTTTGTAGAGCTCATTGAGGATCTTCACGTACTGGGTGGAGACGCCTTGTTTGCACAGAGCCTCAATCACCGCTTCCGTTTCGACAGAGTCGAAGGCCTTCTTGAGATCGATGAATGTGAGGCATAACGGCGTCTTGTACTCTCGGGACACCTCAACGAGCCTGATCACGGTGTGGATATGATCGATTGTGCTGAACCCTCTTCGAAACCCGACTTGCTCGCACGGCTGTCCTTCGTCTATCGTTCGGTCGATCCTATTCAGAATGACACGTGTGAATAACTTGTAGACTACAGACAGCAGGCAGATAGGGCGATAGTTGCCGATGTCGTGCGGATCCCCTTCTTATACAGCAACACAGTCCTGCTAGTTTTCCACATAGTTGGTACTTTGCAGTCCGACAGGTATCGTGTGAAGAGCCTGGCCAGAGTGTTGATGAGGACTGGCGGTAGGTTCTTCAGATGTTCGGGTCGGATCCTGTCGGGACCGGGAGCTGTGCGATTCTTCATCGATGAAATCGCGTGACGAATCTCGGAAGGGAGGACCGCAGGGATGACATGTCCATCGTTCGGGATTGGGTATTCGGGAAGATGGACGTGGCTATCGAAGAGATCGGAGTAGAAGTCGTGGATGACCTTCTCCATAGCCCTTCTGGAGGACGTGAGGGTTCCATCCGGACGCAGGAGAGCTGTCATCTTGGTCTTGTAGTTGATTAAGCCTCGACAAGCGTTGCGTATGCTCTTGCCCGCTTCAGCCGCATCAACTACCGCAGCTACTCTTCTCTCTTTAAGGTCTTCCTTTATCGCTTCTCTGCTGCACAACTTTGCGAGTTCGGACGTTCGCAGGTAGTCGCCTTCGGTTCTTGCCACTCCGCGTTGGCGAATCAGCTCGAGAGTTTCGTGGGAAAGCCGTTTCCTGATATTCTTGGGGCTCTCGGCTTCTTGGGCACAGTCACGTATGTGAGCAATGAACCTGTTGTATTCCTCGTCGATGTTGTCCTCGGCGGAATCCTTCCAACAGCTAGCCAGCGAGGAGAAAAGATCCCAGTTCACGAGCGTTCTAGGACCTCTCTTCTTGAACTTCATGGCTTTCTCTTGCCTCCGTGTGAGATGGAAGCTGGCACGGAGGAGACGGTGGTCGGATCCCGTAGAGAATTTCGGAACAACAGCGACATCGGTTAGGCAAAACCTTCGGTTGACGATAACGTGGTCAATTTCGTTGTGGTGCAGTCCACCTGGAGACTCCCAAGTCCATCGTCTGGAGGCGAGTTTCTGGAACTGCGAGTTACCATGGATGGTGTTCGTCGACATGATAAACTCAGACAGCCTTTCACCCTGTTCGTTCCACTCCAAACCATGGATACCGATATGAAGCTCTTCCGACGACCTTCTAGGCCCTATCTTCGCATTGAAATCTCCGACAATGACCTTGTAGAAGGTATGATCTTCCTTGTAGAGCTTCTCCAACTCCATGTAGAACGCCTCGACTTCTTCGTCATCGTAGTCCGATGTTGGTGCGTAGACTACGAAGACCGTTAACGCCGGCATTGATCCACGTCGTATCAGCCGTAAACGTCCGATTCGGGTTGTAAGTTGTTCGAACGAATCGATGTTCATGGCCAAGTTCGTGTTGACAAGGACACCGACACCACCAACGCCTCTGCTGTCGCATGTTCCGAGGAACAGTTCTTCTCCAGTGTCGAACACGGCATGTAGTGGGCGGTGTCTTCTCGTCTCGGTCAGTTCGATGACGCTGTACTTGATCTTCCTGGCTTGCATCATCAGGTCTTCGATAGACGCATCCGATGCAAGCGTTCGCGCGTTGTAAGTACAGATCGTCATCCTAGTCCTTCTTCTTTTTGGCAGCCTGTCTAGGCCCTGAGATTTATGCAGCCTCTCCGTACTCGTCCTTCCCAACGCTGCCGTATTGGGGGCTCTTTCGGGGTCAGGGGAATGAGGCTCTTTGTTGTTACTGTTTTCGGCATATGAGGGAGCGGGCGTACGGGCAGCTTGCCAGGCTCTGCCGTACGGGCTGGATACGGCGGGTAGCTAGCCAGGCTATCCCGCTGGAGCTAAGGGTTTATTTATTAGAGGCGACCCTGAACCGCCTCTCTTATACTTCCGTGTCTACCGAATGCGAGTTTTGAGGCCATACAGTTAGCCTCCGTGAGGTTTCACCGTATGGCACAGTAGAATCAGCTTGCTCGACACTGATTCCGCCCGCGTCTCACGGCAAGTATAAGGTGGCTTTTGGTCCGCGATTAATCCCCTATCCGCCACCTGGGGTCGCGCCACGTAGCCTCGCCACCAACCGGCTGGGGATCCTTCTTGAAGGAGAACCTTCAAAGAAGGAGATCCGAAGAGAGAGATGTGCTTGAAACGAGGAACATTAATTAATCGCAATATGAAAACACTGTTGGAATGGTTATGGTGGCCAGTAAGTCCTTGGAATTTCTAAGAGCCACGTGAAAAAGCAAGGCCCGGGTGATGAAGCATATGATAAAAGCCAATGTCCTAGTTTTATGTTTATGCTATTCTAGTTCGTGGTTGCAGCAAAATCAACGAACACCCAGTTCGATGTCAAAATCTTCCAAAAAATTTAAAAAATATACAGGGTGCGCCAGCTAAATCCGTACAAATTTCAATTCAAATCTCCCGCCATACGGTAACTTCGTCAGAGGTCCCGATTGATATAGAGTCAGCAAAAATCCTCTAGTTTGTAGCGATACCCTAATGACTGCATAAATGTTTCCCATAAGTGAGTAGTACAACAGAAGAGCCGCAATCATCGAAAGCGTTCGCGCTGAACGCACAGGGGCGGAAATCATTCGATTCTTCGGATACTCGAGATCGACAGTTTACGATGTTCTGGCGAATTACAAGGCTTCCGGAGAGAGTTCTGCAACTCAGGCGAGGAGAACCCATTTGCGAGAGCGTGTTTCAAGAACCGCAGAAGCCGTAGAACGTACTCAGGAGCTGGTCTTGAAGGACCCGATACAACCGCTGAGGAGGTTGCCGACAGTGTTGGAGTTAGCGAGAGTTCAGTGACTGTAGAAGTCCCCTTGATAGTGGCTGTGTCTTCAGGAAGGCCATATGTCTTTCAACAAGACGGCGCACGAGCCATTTGGTCCAAAACTGGCTGTCCGATGACTTGGACATGCTTTGGTCCACGGTGTTCTGGTCCCAGAAAAACCCGGATTTGAACCCATGAGCTACTAGGTTTGGAGCGTTGTTGAGAGGATTACTAACGAGACGAGGCACCTTAACGTCAAATTCCTGCGAATCGCCAGTAAAGCAGTATTTGCAAATTTGGACCGAGCTTTTCTGAAGAGGGCTTGCGAACGTTTCAGGTCGAGGATGGAGGCGATTATTGCTGCTGACAGAGTCTACATTGAGCTATTGTAATAATAATACACCCCGCTACTAATGTGCAAAAGATTTCTGGATTCGAATTATATTTTGTGTTTCTGGGGCTGTTTGAAAAATAGACTCGCGGTTGTCCGGATTTAGCTGGCGCACCCTGTATGCCCCGTAAACCAGGGCCTAGGTCATGCTTTTCTGATTCTAACTATGTATTTTATATTTGAAATATGTAGTTGTGTTTGAAAGGAGCTACAAGGCGAAGCGACACAACGACGGATCAACCCGCTGCCGACAGCATTTGGGGGGAGGGGACGGGTAGCGACATTACTGTAGCTCATCTAATGAAGTCTTCTACCCACGAGAACCGGGTAAATTGGTACTATACTTGACTGGAAAGGTAAAATACTGACTTGAATAGCGACAGACCTTTCACGCCAAAATGCATATTCGCCATACCAAATGGAAGAAGGATGAACTGGGGGGTCCTAGGAATCTGATCAACATCTTTCAGCTTACAGTCCTTAACTTCTTATCTATTGTCTGTCCGGCCAAGCGCCCAACTAACTCTAGCATTTTTGACAAAGTTGAAAAATCAACCCACGAAACTGTAGAAGACGAGAAGCCATGCTCCCTCCGAACCTGACCAGGACGAGGGTGTTCCTTGATCATAAATAGAACGCACAACTACATCAAAACTGCGTTGCAGAGTCATTTGATGCAATGTCATTGTACACCAATGTCCAAAACGATCAAGTCTTACAAGCATTGTGCGAATTGCTTTGTAGCTACATCTACATCATCAACACAATTGAAGTCGCGAGGGGCTCAATAACGACTCTGGTCAGAAAATGCTTGAACTGCAACATCATTAAATGGTCAGGTTCATAGTACTCTCAACTAAGGGGGATTGGCAATGGGTCAGCAGCTTGCGCCAGTTCTTGCAATATGTTTTATGAGCAGTATAGAAAAACCGGCGCTAGCTCATATACCCTTGCTGTACTATGGATACTCGACGACTGGTTCATAATAACATCAACACAGCCTGAGATGGACGAATGCTTTCGCATTCTTAATGAGCAACCACAGTACATTAGGCTCTTCCGAGAGACGCTATCGAACGGCTGGCTTCCTCATCTCAACACGCAGGTGAAGACATTCGATGGTATGGTCAGCGTAAAATGGCATCGCAAAGTAAGCTTCAAAAATATCCTGATAAACGTAAAATCAGCCCAATTTCAAGACAATGTTGTTCCTGTTAACATCTCAGATGGCAACATCAAACGTCAGTTAGAATGGAACGACTCTACGAAAGAGAAGAGGTATTTTAACCCATTGACGACCGCGCATTCCATGTGTGTCTGGCGCGGGGGACCTCGCGCACTTGCAGTGATTAGAGTGTTGCTAATTGTTTTCAAATTTGGGTTCCCGAATTATCATAAGAATGTGCATAATTTTTCAGTGTATCTTGTTGATTTTGAAACTTCCTTATGTAATCATTAGAAGTAAACGAACGACGGTGGGACACATGGTCCATCGCCACCAAAAGGTGTGTCCCGCCGGCGGGACACACGGTCGTCAATGGGTTAACAGCACCGCTGGGAAGGCACAGACATGAAGTGCATGACGGGAATGATTTTGACATAAAGTGCAGAACTTTATCACATGAGATCGTCAAGGAAAACATCGGAATAGAAGCTTTTGGATTTCCGCAGGGAACCCTTGAGTGAACTACCGGAATGAGTGTCTCTCGATAAGCAATGACTTCTTACCTTTTAAACCGTTTTGTGGGTTTCGGAATGTCTGATATGACCCAGTCGCATTAACTGTCAACCAGAGCAGGTTGTTACGTTGGCACCACTCTTCCAGTGGATCACGGGGTAAGTCATTCAAAATCTCTCGTTTTCTGCAGTTTCTTAGGTAGATTTTTCAAGTTCTTCAAAAACGGTAGGCATGGTTCGACGCTTGGCCAGGCAAACCTAGGGTAAGGAATATCGGGACACTTTTCAGGCCTCTGACGTCGACGAACAGGTCGAAACGTTAGGCCAAATAAATCTGATCCATATTAATAACCTCGTTCGGCACAGCAGCATTCAAAATTCAGAAGGAAAAGGGTTCAGAATTGCTAGATTTCGTGGTGAAGTCTCTAAGCGAATTGCCCATACAGGAAGAAGATCACAAAAAATTCGTATTTTTGTACGACTGGACAGTAATCCGCCATTATTTTCTTCCTCGTCTGTCACTGGTCAGAATCCAAAGAAAACTTGAGAATGAAATCATGGGAGAATAAATACATAGTGATGAAACTATAATTTTTCCTTTGTTCAAATTTCATGAATTTTATTCAATATAAATTGTGCAGGGAGTGAAATCCTTCCCTCAAAAGACCTCAACAGACAGTAGAATAAGGCCTTGTTAACGGGTCTCAAAAGGGAACGGTGGTTTCAGTGAAATATTTCAGAAGATTATCGAGTTTCCATCAAAATCAGTACCGTAGGCTCAGACGAGTGGCTGAAGCATCGATCGATAATTTCATTATTATCGATCGCTTTTGGGGTCAGAAACACACGGTTTAGGGAGATCTTAAACGTATGCTGCAGTTCGAACAGTCGGGTGCACCCTTATCAAACATAGGATACTCAATCAAAAAAGAGCAGAAAGGTGATAAAAGAAACAAATGATATGTATGACGGAAAAAAACAAGAACAAAAGCGAAAACCAAAAACGAATAGAAAAGAAAAAGAGGGCAAAGAACCAGGAAAAAACAGACGGCGCTTTTTATTATTTAAAAATTTCCCGAGTTCTGATTGGCTACGTACGAATATGTCTTCAAAACACTTGAATCGTCGACTCGTTTCACGTAACGAGAATTTACCGCAAAAAAAACGATAAGACGGAGATGCGGTGACATTTCTGACTCACAATCATCTTGCCAGACATTCAGACGACACTGAACTCAAAATACAAAAGTTCCCAAGATGGAGAAAAAGAAACAAACAAACAAACAAAAAAGAAGGAAAGAAAGGAAGAAACAAAGAAACAAAGACTGGTGCAGCTATAGAAACTGTGCTGAAACTAGAAAGTAGAGAGCAGATAGCCTTGCTTAGAACTGTCTCCAATTATCAAGACGATAAGCACACATGATGTTCAATATAGGCTTTCTATAAAATTCGACCAGAGTTAAACAAAGTGTTTGTATGTTTATTACACAGATGGTAAACCACCTATGTTAAAAAATAAAATGCCAAATACATGGCATTAGGTCTCAAATTCAATTAATCAGACGTAGAAAAACATAAAATCATAAACTAAAATGCATCTAAAACAAAGACATCATGAGTAGTGAGGAACAAAGAAAGAGAGGAGGAAATATGTGAGGTATCAAAGTACGCCTTGGTACAAAATGGCGGAAAATGATTAACAAAATGGGCAGAACTCCATCTCATTCATTTAACGATTCAAAAGCGAATGCCCTCGTAGAAGTAGAGATGAAGAAAGAGCTCACCTGCAGAGTCAGGAGGCCTGACTTTCATGATGTTGGACGAAGCTGTACGATGAACGAACGAACACGGCGTCGAGCTGCGGGAACGGGAAGCGGCCTGTTTGTGGCCGTCGATACACGATCACCACCTGCTGCCTCGTCAAGCACCACGCACTCTCGCCGTTCCTCTGCTGCCTCTGCCACAAACACCACCGAAAAACACCTCGCCGGCGGCCGGCCGTCGGACAGCAACCGCAGGCACCCGGCCGCCCGACGACGATCACCAGATCGGACCGAGCGCCGCGCTTCCGATGGCCTCGGAATCAGGAGTCAACCTGCTCGTTCCAACCTCGCCCACTGATTCGACTCTGTGCAGGCGAAAGTTGCAGAGGCGAAAAGCGCACATAAGTTGCTGTAATTGTTTATTAGGTTGAGTCGTAGGTAATCAGACATGTGCAATTGATCGGAATCAAGGCCAAATTTCCTATCAACATGAGTATCAGTCAAAAATTGTAAAGTACTATTCGATAGAGGAAGAAAATCCCTGCAAAATACAGTGCGTTTCATAAATATACGCCACCCCACTCTTTTGGCACTTGTCACTTTGCTGGACGAGGGGAAAGTTTACAGAGTTACACCCAGAAGTACCGCAAGTCTGCGTCAGACCCACGCAGTTTTAAAGATTCCATCCTCTTGCTCGTTTACATGGAGAGTACTTCACCTAAGAAACAAACATCTCTAGCTTAGCAATGATGTAGACATCTTGCCTGACCAGAGCACGTGGGCTGGTTCGACTTCATTTTTGAGAATGAAGCTCAAATACCGACGGGCACAATGTGGCATTTTATCGCTTTGCACAATTACGCCCAGAGAGATTTGGAAAATGTGTCAGGCTCATTCCAGATAGTTTGATTTGACAAAAGAAGGGCATTCTAGAAGTATAGTGCAGGCAGTAGAGTTACTTTCATGTCAACAGAGAAGAACTGTAGAAGTTTCACCAGATAGCCACGCGGGTCTTCAACCGCCTCCTTTCCGTCACGACTTCAAACTTGGGTAATTAAACCTTTATTATTATACAATTAACATTACAATCAGAGAGAGGATTATTGGGAGAAGTAAGAATTGAATAAAATATGAGACTGACGGTCTTAACGTTAGCTCAAGCTATTTAATCAGTTCTACAGTAGGCGGAGTTGAGATGAAGCTTACTGATACACTAAAATGTTTCTCTTCGAGATTCCTGATCAGCCAGTTGATAATATATTGATATTTTCTACAAGTTACAAGTGAATCACTATAAGCAAAGCGAATAAGTAAATTTCTTATACAATCAAACTACAAAATAGAGATAGAAGAATATAGAATCTTCTCTATAAGAACCGTATTTTTTCAGAAGAAGGAAATTCGGTGGACCTTAACTTGTGGTTTCAGACGCCTTTTGTGCTATCATAACGATCGGGGTGACCTTCACTAACACACATTTGTATGGAGAGAATTACCAGCAAGCGCCAGCAGATCACATTATGCCATTTCTGAGCCAGCGCCGCACAGTAGAATGCTCGATTGAGCAGGACTACGCGAAAATCGATCTATGGCGCTCGAATTAATTGTCCTCTAAAGTCCACGTTGTTAAGATCATGGAGGAGGCCGCTTGTAGGCTGGATCGCAATCCAGTGGAGAATCGTTAGCGCATACTCATTCGAGATTTGTATGTGAACAGAGATCACCAAGTCACCATCACGGAGATCAGGTGTGCCACACTGACGTAATGCGTGAAAATCGGCCCACAAACTCTTCAGAACTCGCACTAAAGAATGCGGATCCGCTCGGCGGTGGGGGAACAAGGAAGAATAACTAATTAATTTAATAACCGGATTGTAACCATATCCTTAGTGAATCTGCAGGAAACTAAAGCGTCGCGTTGGTCGCGAAATCTGCCGATATTAAAAATCGATATAAAAAATACCACATCAGCTTATAATTTCCAGAAAAGCGTTTTCCGTGATTATTCTCCATGCTTATGAAAATGGCATCAAGGAAAAAACTGCATCCCTTTCGATAAAATTAAAACCACCAAAGTATGGGGGGGGTGGCGTATATTTATGAAACGCACTGTAGTTCACTGCACTCACTTTACGCACAAATGATTGACTGAACAATCTAGCGAAGCGAAATGGATACTCCGCTCCAACCAATCATGTCAGCCCAGTGGGTCGAATGGGAAGCAAAGGCCGAAGATTTTCCAAAATTTGAGAAGCACGGCAAAACGGTGATGATGTGCAATACCGGAGCCATCGTATGTAACAGTGAAGAACATTATCAAAGTGAATGCAGTTAACCCTCTTGTAGTGCCTTTCTCTCTACTGTACGGTATCTTACACTTCTTGATCATTGACGAGAAAATTGATCTTGACTCCGAACACTTGCAAAAGTTCCATTACTTCTGACTCAATCTAACATTTTCCATAGTCCGACCAACAGTGCACAAACGTGGATATTGCACCTAAAATTATAGGCAAGTTTGAATGGAACTTAAAGGTGGACACTAATCCATTCACTGCATTCCAGTTGTCGACGAAAAATTTTTCAACCAATATCTGCACTTCATTTATGTAGGTAATTTGGGGTGCTGATCACGATTCTGCACCCATTTTTTGAATTTTGATCGAAGACCACCCGTATCGTCCACCAGAGTGATCTAGCAGAAATTGCCGATTTTGCCGGAATTTCAACTAGATACGTTCTTTAGTATGTTGACCACAATGATATTAGGGTGACCCAGAAGTTTGTGTGCATTTCAGATTCTGTCTTCCTTTATTCATGACTGAAGAAAAGCAAATAAATGGCAACTAAGGCTATCAAGGTTAAGCATAATTCATTGCCAGCGATCCGGTGAAGAATTGTGCTTACCCATGGTGAGCTTATTGGTTATTAATTTGTTTTTCTTGAGTTATTAATAATGGACGCCAGAATCTGGAATGCGCACGAACTTTTGGGTCACCCTAACATGTATTATGTTGCCTTTTCAAATGTGGGGTATTTCGGTGGTTACAGGTGAGCCATGAAGGCGTGGAGTCATATAAATCTGCGAAAAAGGCAGCATAATCGTAATTAACGTTCCATATGACCTACCTAGACGAAACCAAATTGGTGGTTGTGGTCCGTTCACCCAATTTAACGATATACAGGGTGGCGAATAAATACGTGCGCGTGAAATTTGGTTCGATTTTGGCAGTTGTATAGAACATTTGAGCGTACTTTTTTTCTCAAAATATTCATGTGACCCTTCTTAATCGTTTTGTGTGGGTGAGATTTGTTCTTCGAACTGTAGCGAGGAACTATTTAAACTATAACGCAATTGCGCAGGAAGCTCAGAGCGGCGTGGCGGGCTCGCTGATTATTTCGAGGTACAGAGTTCCTCAAAGAAACGTGTGGAAGACTGACAAGCTGTGAATGTTGGGAGGACATGTTCCTCCCAATCCATGAAGGTAACAGAACCGGACGTTGAACACACTACTGGGGCATGGGATTATTAAAAGGAGGACGGCCCGACACGATGATGTTAGCTGGAATAAGATGTCCAAGCAGCTCCACCTTTTTTGCAAATTCGTTCAATTCATAACTTACGCAGAGGTTAGGCTTTGTAGTTATCATATCTGGAAGGAACAAGTCCTCACCTATCAAGAGGAGAAAAATCGGAATCAAAAATGTAAGAAATTGCGACATTTCGTCTCGGTGCGCCGCAGAAAAGGCGTCCTTTTGTTTCAGGTTAAAATGTTTACCGATGAGGTGCCTAGAAATTTTCACAGTCGTAACCATCTCACTAGCCCAACCCTCACGTGCAATTAGAATCAAAGAACTGCTACAAAAAAGTGTGTTTCCTGAATTCTTGATGTTTTAGAACAGTTTCGGTGCTCTAGGCAGGACTGTTTTGATTTTATCGATAAAAAGATATTAAATCATGCTAAGCTCTGTCAGTATTGCATTCACAGGAAAACCACAGTGCTCGGGAAAGAGAAACGTGCCGAATAGTTCCCTCAACGAAGTTACGCTTTGCTTCCTGGAGCAAAAACAAAAATGCGCTTTTTCTGACCGAAATCAGCTCTTCTCCGACGAAAGGTTTATGGGATTCGAATAGCCCGATCTTAAATTTGTTTCAGCTCGCCGTCGAATATGTTTTGGAGGAATATCTTAGGAGTCCACAACAAGAAATTTGTCAAATTTCGACGAGCCTTTTCCGAAATATGGAGCAACGTAGACAAGGGGTACTTGCGGCGCACCACCTATGCGATAAATGAAGGAATGAGAGCAGATATCAACGCTCATGGCAGCTACTTTGAAAACTTTCCTTAATTATTGAATGTTATGTCCTACTCCTATACATAATCATATTTGTTTTGATATTCGTTGGCAAAAAAGAAAGTTATAACACTTTTCGTGACGCACGTATTTATTCGCCACCCTGTAGATGCCGGAATTCGAAAAACCAACGTCGTAATCGTTGCCAGCTGGCTGAATAACCACCCTAAACGAATTTATAGTTAAATCAGTGACCTTAGCTGGACTACCCTGTTTAGAATCAACGTTTCACACAGCATTTTACTGCAAACTGGGATCGCGGTTGGATCCTGAGGGCCTATTTAAACTAGCACGTACCCGAAGCGAGCCCGGTCAGGAGGCCCCCCCTTCATCTCAACATGGGGTTTTCGGTCTTTAGTAAAAAATGAGCCTAAATAAACAAAAACAAGCCTTTTCCAGTAATCGTATCGGCTATATAAAAAGCCTAAATAAACAAAAACAAGCCTTTTCCAGTAATCGTATCGCCTATATAAAAGGGCGACTTGATCGCCGCCGTCCAATCGAACACATCGATAGGGTATCCTCCCTTACCCAGCACCTATTCACACAACTCTCAAGTGTTGTTGTCGATTTAGGAGATGAAAGAGGGAAGCGCCTCGTTCTGGTTACAGGGACCCTACAGTACCGAACGCGCCGCAACGATAATACGGCGGTAGCGGCGCTCCGGAGCGCCGAAATGCGCTTTTCCGGTGTCCACGCGTGGTGACCCGGGCAGAGCCAACCGCAGTTCATTGGCGCCCCATGCCCAACGGAAGCCCACACGTGGCAGCTCCTTTGAGCCACCCCGTGGGGCCCCTACCCCTAGCTTGGGACGCTAGGAAAGGACGAGCCGCATATTTATATTCGGCGACGAGAGGGCGGAGCCTAGTCGGTGGTGAGTTACAAGCGAGGGACCAAAGTGGCGACTAGATATGAAAATCGAGGGGTCAAAAAAATCGACTGAAAACAAGTTTCACGAATTTGGGAAATTGTATATGCAGGGATAGAGCTCAAGCTGGTAAGCTCAAACATAAACTTATTTTTGCAAATAAACTAATTTATTTTATTTTTATTCTATTATATACGTCAATAGACGCGGCGAAAATTCAACTAAACAGCAATAAATGGAAAGAGAAAATTAAACAATGTCAAGGGTTCACCCAGAAAACACTTGTAGTCACAAGAATCTCGTAACCAAGGAAAATTTCCAATGGAGGAAACGAGCGTCCAGTGTAGGACCCTGAAGCTAAAAGCAAAACAGGAAAACAACTCAGTAGCCAATGAAAGGTGCAAGGTAGAGGGAGAACGAGCAAAATTACAATTACCAATAATGAGGCTGTGAAGTTTAGGAAGCAATAACAAAAACACCAGCTAAAAAACGTGTACATAAATGATGCTCTGACCAAGACATTCTACTATATACGGCGAGGGCCCACGAAGCCGCATGTCATCGATGCAGTCAGGTGATATAGGCTTTTCCAAAAAAATTTAGGAAGACAATTCGAAATGGACTAAACAATATAGTCAGACATAGGTGCCTGAGGCCCTAGAGGACCGCCGTATACCCGCCACCAAACCAATAACCGAAGATCTAACACTAAGTAGCAGCCAAAACAACTCTCAATGAGGTAAGGTGGAGGCTAAAATGGAGAGCCAGGAATACTAGAGCTCAACAAGTAAAACTGAGGCATAAAATAAAGAAGGCAAAAAATATAGAAAAGCAAAAAAAATTAAACCATATATCCTCTTAAATATATACTCTATAAACCAAAGACCCTCTAACACCTTGAGCCCTAGCCACCCTACTCGAGTCCTATGCCAACTTTTGTCCTCGAATGTATACAAAGGGACCCAAACACAGATTCAGGGCATCGTTTCCTCTACTGGAAATTCCCCAAACAAAATAGCGAAAACTAGCGTAAGTGACATGCAGGATAAACAAAAAAATTGTGAATACAAGAAGCTTTAGCATATTGAAACAGTTTCAGAAGGCAAGAGTATGAGTTGTACACCAGCAGTATGAGTCCTTGAAATTGCTCGTAGCAGAAGACTGATCCGCTGCAAAGGAAGTTCTTCATAAACGAACATTGAAACGAGGACGACATTAAAACTTTACCTCTTATAAAGCCTAGCTAATTCCAAGGATCTCTGAGACATCGAATTTAAAGAGGTTATTAGAAAACGGCGGGTTTCGCCGCTCCGAGGCGCCACTGCCGCCGTTTTATCGTTGCGGCGCGTCCGGTACTGTATGTATGTGAATATCGTGACGACAAAATTCAGTAGCATTAAAAGCAGTTGGTGAGGAATAAAATAAATAAGTGAGACTTGTGAAGGGAATACAGGAAAGATATCAACTTTCTTGGGTTCCAGTTTCTATGTAGTTCTAGTTTTTAGTAATTTTTTGTTTCTAGATTTTAGTTACTTCGACTGCTTGTGTTCTAAGTTTATGGCCAATTTCAAAAAGATGGACACGAAGCTGGCCGTGTGGGCGGGGTCCTGTTCCATTGTTTCTACGCTGGCAGGTTCACAGCGGAGGTCTTCGAAACTCCACAGTCAAGCTTTGGAGAGCACATTATTCTGCTAAAACACTAAATCAAGTGCTTTAGGAGACTAAGTTCATGACAGTCGCGCCCATAAAAGTGGCGTCGACATTGTCAAAGTGATTGACCACGATCGGTGACGGATTGGCTACAGAAGAATCAGTGGCAGTGCTCAGGTACTTTTGAACAATCACTAGACTTATCCGTTTATAATCAATGCGATGCACAGGCTCGATAATTGTGCATTTTACCTGCTCATGGACGCTGCCTGGACCCGAAGTTAACCGAAGCGAAGGTTATCGTCGACAAAATATGTATCATGGAATAGAATTGGTTCCTTCCTGATTTTTGGTCGATGCAAAAATTGGATCAAGAGTGAAAAACCTCTTCAACATGATAATTTGCAGTTTTCATACTCGACAACTTCCTTATTCTTAAAACTTATGGCCTATTGGCATTTTTTCAAGAAATGGCGCGTCCTTCGATGAAGCCGACGCTTATCAACACACTTATCTACGGGCTCGACAAGCTTCTTCTTCTATCAATTCAGAACAAGCCGCTCCTATCGCTTACTACTCCCTGAACTTTTCCTGAGTCACCGCACAGCTTTCCACAGACAGTTGATAGCCACACATACCGTAGTCATCTATTATTTTTTGCAACTCTTTCTTCAATATTTACCTAATTGATGGAGGAGCAGATTGGTGAGCACAACTGAACTATCGTCAGATTGAATGGTTGGCCGTGTGTTGGCAGCCTTGCTGCTGCTGTCGACCGTTGGAGCTCGGAAATTCCTCGATCCACTGGTTAAATTGGCCGCCAACACTGAGAATCTGGACGCCAGCAAGCCTTGGATCGAGAAATGGTTCACCGTGAAGTTGGATCACTTCACCTACTCGGACACAAACACTTTCCAAATGAAGTATGTGCTCCTAAATTGTTACACTGCAATTGATACAAGGCCATTCTCCTCAAGGAAGGCCATTCTCCTGTCAACAAATCATGGATTCGCTACATGCTTGTTTTCAGGCTTGAGAGGTTTTGATAAAAGAGGAATTTTGCAGATGAAGAGAAGGAGGTCTGGTTACAACAAAAGCCATTGTTGCTCACGTTTGCCTACATTTGAGACGACCTTGTTGCTTCATTGTTCAACACGTGGTCATCAAATAGTAAACGACAGGGTGTCACATACTTTCGGCGTCATATACATATGTACACATACAGTAGCGATCAAAAAGATATGTCACTTTTTAATTTTATACACAAATAGCTCAAATCAAAAAGAATCTGATACCGTTCGATAGCGCTGACGACTCTATCTTGAAATATGTTGAAACATACCGTTGTTGCAAATTCTGCGTTTTTTTAAAAATATTTTGTAGTGATTTTTACATGCTAATTGAATCGAAAATATCTCAAAAACTGCTGAATGAAGAATCAATCTGAGATGATATTCTGATAGAGCACAGTCTAGTTATTATAATATGATACGTCGACTGTGCACGACCCTTTCGATTCAGATCGCCGACAAATTATAGATTTTTCGGAGCAAAAGGGTCGCGCACAGTCGACGACCAATACGACACGACAATGATAAGAGATAGCGGCCGGTGTCGTATTGGTCGCGTCCGACTACGGCATTTGCGTTGCCGAAGTTGCCGCATGCGGCGAGTAGGACACCGCGTGTGCGGCGTCGTCTCGTACAGGGATGTGTGCTCATTCGCGCGCGGCGAACAGTGCGGCGATTTGTCGTGTCGCATTGGTCGTCGACTGTGCACGACCCTAAACACTTTGTTGGTCAAAAACTGGTCAAATTTTAGGACAATATTTCAAACAAAATTCTATATCTTTCTAAATGCGTAACAAAATTGCACCGATCTGAAGTATGTAATAAAGAGTGATTTTCTCTTTTGAGATCTGATTTTTGTTTCCAAGCCCTTCTCTAAGTTTGTGAGAAAATTACTTCCAAAGTTGAAATTGCGTAAACTGCTAAATTCAAAGAATTTCAGGAGTAATCGACTTCAATTTTCCTCGGTTGATAGTCCATTTACGGTACTGTTGACACCGTATGTATGCTGAAATAAATCAAAGTTCTTCATGAAAATATATCGCTTTGAGTAACGCACGCTGTGCGCTCTATTGCCCGCCCCCGTACAATGTACTAGTAGTGACAGAGCGGACAGCTTGGGTTAGTCAAAGCGATATATTTTCATGAAGAGCTTCGGTTTACTTAAGCATACATACGATATTAAGAGTACCATGGACGTACTATCAACTGAGAAAAAGTGAAGGCGATTTCTCTTAAGCTTTTCTGTATATAGCAGTTTACGCCATTTCAATTTTAGAAGGAATTTTCTCACAAACTTAGAGAAGGACTTGGAAACAAAAATCAGATCTCAAAAGAGAAAATCACTCTTTATTACATACTTCAAATCGGTGCAATTTCGTTGCGCAGTTAGAAAGATATAGAATTTTGTTTGAAATATGGTCCTAAAATTTGACCAGTTTTTGAACAACAAAATGTTTGCTCCGAAAAATCTATAATTTGTCGGCGATCTGAATCGAAAGTTCGTATCAGTGTTATAATAACTAGACTGTGCTCTATCAGAATTTCATCTCAGATTGATTCTTCATTCAGCAGTTTTTGAGATATTTTCGTTTCAATTAGCATGTTAAAATCACTACAAAATATTTTTTAAAAAACGCAGAATTTGCAACAACGGTATGTTTCAACATATTTCAAGATAGAGTCGTCAGCGCTATCGAATGGTATCAGATTCTTTCGATTTGAGCTATTCGTGTATAAAAATAAAAAGTGGCATATCGCTTTGACCGCTACTGTATACATACATAGAACCCTAGTGAAAGTACAACTTCCCTTACCAGAAAATTGATAGATAAGAAAAAACGGCAGATGGCTTTTTTTCCATTTTTCAGTCACTATTGATTGATGTAGTCAACGTTTGCATTGAGCGCAAAGAGCCGGTGAAGATTTTCGACTTTGTTGCCTGCTGTTTTCTATCGGTAATCATTTCCTATTCGTTTATCAATCGATCGAAACCAACAAATTGATCTGTGGTATTTTTACTTTTCTGCTTTTGTCAGTAACTTCATTCCAGATCTACCGAGATCGTAATTCTTCCTATTTTTATCATTTCTTCGATATCTGTCCTTCAACTGAGCGAGACGATGCGGAAGATGTAGCAGAAACGCCGATGACCCATCTTTTAGTGTAAATTCACTTCAGTTTTCTTCACTCCCTGCCTCTCCAAAGTCTACCGACTGTTGGTCATTGATTTTTTGATTTTATTTTGCCCTAATGACAAACTTAACCTCTGCTCAATTCATCTTCTTGTTATACACATACACCCCGGTGCAAAAATATAGGTTTACCCCGCGATTTGTCCATAAGTCGTGGGCGTAGAAAAGCATCTTTAGTTTTTAGGTGATATTTTCCAATGAGAAAAAGTGGAACCTCGATGGGTCTGACGGCAACAAGCACTACTGGAGCGATCTAAGAAAGGAAAAACGAGCATTCTCCAGACGCAACTTTGCCGGTGGAAGTGTTATGGTCTGGGCTGCATTATCCGGATATGGAATTGTTGCTTTGGAGTTTTTCTCATGTAATATGGCCAGCGATGATTATCAGGATGTGCTAAAAGAACACCTTCTTCCTTATTTGAGAAGATTTCGTAGGCACAATCTTATCTTCCAGCAAGACGATGCTTCCATACACGTGTCGAGGTCAACTACGAGCGGTTCGATTCCAACAGAATCCAACTTTTAGCGAGGCCCAGTTGTTCTCCAGATCTGAACCCGATAGAAAATTTGTGGGGCGTTCTTGTTCACAATGTTCACAAGAACGGCACCACTTCCACCACGTTTTCTGGGCAGAAGAACGCCATTCTTGATGCTTGGGCTCATGTAGAGCTAACTGTTCTTGATAATCTTATTCGGAGCATGCCGCATAGAATGTTTGATAATGTTTATAACAAAGTTAATGTAACAAAGTACTCAACTCAATTGAATGTTTATATTCTTTCTTAAAAACAGACAATTTTTAATGAAGTGAACCTATAATTTTGCACCGGTAATTAACTCTGATTTTTCATTAAATAATTGTAGTATCCTACAGTGACAAGACATCCCGCCCAGACTCTTTATATTTAACTTTTCGATGGTGAGGAATATGACAGTAATAATACTAGATCCCCTCAATAGGTCCTTTGAACACTTATGGACAAATCGCAGGGTGAACCTATAAATTTGCACTGGGGTGTATAAAACCTTTGGTGGCTCCCTGCACTATTTTCTACCTCTTCAGTACTCTCACAAAGTTCTGAAAACACGTTGAATTACGTCAGTTTCAATGTCACCTTCACAGCCTCATTGAAAGCCATGCCATGCAGTCCCTGCAGGCCATCTTTTCACAAAACGCTGTCGTATGCCGTCTGAGTAATGCTTTCTCCACAACGTTTGGATTTGGATTATTCATCTCAGCATTATTCATCTTACCGCACTGCGGTTCTCAACACAATTTTTTTGTTGAAATAGTCGTACAGAATGGTATTTGGGAAATTGGTAATGAATGCGATGTTAATTCCAGAATCAAATTTTTCAAATTTCACTATCATACATGCGGTAGTACCACATGTGGTGGTGAAAAATACAACAACCGAAAATTTGAATTTTAATTTTTTTTTAAATTTTATTTTTTTTTAATTTTTAAATTTTAAATTTAATAAATTTAATAAATAAAAATTTAAAATAAAAATTTAATAAATAAATTTTAAATTTTTTTTAAATTTTAAATTTTAAATTCGTTGATGGTTTTTGATACATAGATTTATTTATTTCATTTATTTATTGTAGAGACGTATGTATGTTTCCACATGTGTAGAAAAACCAAGGCATAAAAAAAAAAAATTAAAACAAACAGAAACTCTACCACTAAGGGACTAAAGTCGAAAAAAACCAAACAAGGAAGAGCTAAAAGGTATTACTAAAAAGAAAAGGAAACGAAATAAACAAAACAATACGCATGGAAAAAGATGAGGGAAAACAGGAACTAGTGAAATAACAAGAGCTAGAAATCCTAAAGAAAAGGCAAACAACAACAAACCGCAGCAGCTCAGCTAAGGGAAGCGTCTGGCAACCACTTGTTTACCTCCCTTTTATATGCAGATAGTTTTAGACTCAAACAACCCTTGGCAACCATTTTGGCAAATGTGGGAGCCACCCTGCAGAAGAAGAATCTGGACCTGATGCTCGTCCTGGCAAATGTGCGCCTCAATTTGAATTTTCTACCTCTTGTGACCGAGGAGGAAACTTCAAAACCGCCTGTAGTGTTCAAACGAACGAAACCGTTGAAAACTTTGTAGGCCATAACTAAATCATTTTTGACTCGTCTGCCTTCCAGACTAGGAAGGTTGATCAATTTTATGATATGTAAGTACAGTACCGGACGTGTCTTTTGATCAAAAGCCGAAGAAGCCGGCAAAAACCGTTCCAAAGCGGCTTTTTCGAACAACTTCCTTATAATTCAAATATATGTGAAATCAGGCCTAGATTTGAACTCAGCACCTCGAGCCCTATCGTTTGGTGTATAAATTACCCACATTTGAGAGTTTTTACAAAATATCGATTTTTGCGTGCCCTCGTATCCATCGATTGCCTCGTCGTTGACGAGGGCCCCAACAGGGGCCAACGGGAGGTCCCACGTGGTGGCCTCTTCGAGCCACCCCGTGGGGACTCCCACTCCTGGTTCGGTGCAATTAGCGATGCATATTTATAGGCGGCGAGGAGGGGCGGAACCTAGTTGGTGCAACGAGCGACGCATATTTATATGCGGCGAGGAGAGGGCGGAGCTTAGTCGGTGGAGAATCACTAAACGAGGGACCGAAGCGGCAACGCGATCCGAAAACCGAGGGGTCAAAAAAATCGTCAGAAAGCAAGTTCCACGAATTTGGAAAAAGTGTATATGGATGGATAGAGCTCGAGCTGCTGAGCTCAAATCTAGGCCTGATTTCACAAATAGTTGAACTATAAGAGAGTTTTTCGAAAAAGCCGCTTTGGAGCGGTCTTTGCCGGCTTTTTCTGCTGTTGATCAAAAGACACGTCCGGTACTGTAATACCGCCTCAATTGTCGATATGTGTGGCATTTGAAGCATTTCGAGAAGGCTCCCACACCACAATTTACCTAAACGATGGTAAAAAGGTGAAAAAGGTAAAGGCGCCGGCATTGTTCAGTCCAACCTAGGGTACACCGCTCACATTGGTGACGCATGGTGAAGGGGTTTGTACCATGACTTGAGGGAGCCAGCTAAGTCAGTGTTTACCTTCCCAGACAAGAATGGTACCGATTCCAGAGCGATAGAATGCTATGTTAGCCCGCGCGGGGATCGATCGCTCGACGCACTGGAGTGGCACGAGCTGAAACCGCACTTACCTCTAATGGCATTTTATTATATTTCATGGTGATAACAGACTTTTTTCTTTTTTTGCTACCAGAAAAAGTTATCGGGGAACTTTCACACGATGTCCTAAGTTATGGAAGTTGCTGTTGAGAAAACCCTTCGCTATTCCTGGGGCACCTTTTGTAGTCTGTTATGAAGTTTCTGGAAATGGGTAGAAATGCGGGACTTCTACAATGAGCTGTGAGATTTTCTTTAAAGTACATGGTAAACGGCGCGCGTGGTGCAGTGGTAAGAGGCGCTACTGGTGTAGCGGCTGGCTCTCACATGGCATTGTGTAGACCAAATACGCATTCACCATGCCTCTACGATTCTGAATGTAACACGAATGCAGTGGTAAGGAGACTGATCAGCTTCACCTTTATCTCCACCCTCGAATTATACTATTCTCTCAACGACTACCTCGTTTGATACGGATTTTAATCAAGTTAACGCTGCATGCTTTCCAGATGGTTATGGAACAACACCTACTACAAGCCAGGAGGACCGATCTTTTTTTACACCGGCAATGAAGGAGATATAGAAACTTTCGTCACTGCCACTGTGAGTTCTTGCGCTGTCTCCACCAAACGTTTGTTTGGTGGTTGTCGGTGTCTTAGTTTTTGAGGAACTATTATCCTATTCAAAACGTTTGTCGCACCGCAACGCGACAATGGTTCTTGGAACCTACAATATTGCATTCGAAACGAGCTTTGGCATCCTTCCGCCCAATCGGTGCACAACGTGTTGTGTAACTCCCAGACGCTCGCCTACTAAGCCAGGGTATATCTTTAGGGTATGATGTGGGATCTGGCGCCACAATTCCATGCAGCCATCATCTTCGCAGAGCATCGCTTCTACGGTGCCACTCAGCCGTTTGGCAACCTGTCTTACGCGGTGAGAAATTATTTATTCATTTATTTATTCATTTTATTCTCGAGCAAATGACTATTATGTTAATTTGAAAGCATGTACGTAAACTGAGTGACGTAAATTTTTTGAAGATTTGAAGTGCTATTTTGTTACAGTACATTGTCCACTATGACTCGAAACCATCTTTACATGTAGTCGCGTGGCAGTTCATTGACCACGTTTATAAATTCGCAAGTCAGTAGACTCTTTTAGAGATCTGTAATGAGATGCTGTAGTTTTACCGACTAAATAAGCAGTTTGTTGATCATCTTCTTATTTTTAGACCATAAGTAACATGGGCTATCTCACCTCCGAGCAGGCTCTAGCGGACTACGCAGCCCTTCTGTACGCGTTAAAGGTAGTTCATAAAGACTTTTATTTCTTACTCATTTACTTACGTCCTATAAGACACTCGTTAGAAAAATATAACAACAATATCAATTGGTAAGAACATAGAACATAAAATCATCTATGGAAAATTTCAAAAGCACACTGTATTCGCCATTATTTTATCAATAACAAAGCGTCAAGGTAGAAAAAATGGATTGGGTATTAGTATGATGCATTTGGATGAAGTCGTCGAGTTCCGAAAAAGAATCTTGAGGAGTTAAAGTCAATCAGTTCGTGCAGACGGCGACAAAACGTCATTTTGCTGTAGGCTTATTGTTAGGAGTGAGGAAAATGAATTCAGTTTATCGCTCGAGGTATAAGAAGGTTGAGAGGAATAAAATCTAGAAACATCAACTGTTAAGCGATTGGTAAAAACTTTCCGAAACATATAGACTTCAAGATACATCGAAATGTAAAGAATATGTAAGAGTGGGAAGGAGACGGAATTGAAGGCGAATTTATTTATTTATTTATTTATTATAGACGTCAACAGACGCGCCGAAAATTCAACTAATTAACAATAAATGAAAAGAGAAAATCAAACAATGTCAAGGGTTCACCCAGAAAACACTTGTAGTCACAAGAATCTCGTAACCAAGGAACATTTCCAATGGAGGAAACGAGCGTCCCCTGTTGGACCCTGAAGCTAAAAGCAAAACAGGAAAACAACTCAGTAGCCAATGAAAGGTGCAAGGTAGAGGGAGAACGAGCAAAATTATCAATCACCAATAATGAGGCTGTGAAGTTTAGGAGGCAATAACAAAAAACAGCAGATAAAAAACGTTTATATAAATGATGCTCTGAGTAAGACATTCTACTATATACGGCGAGGGCGCACGAAGCCGCATGTCATCGATGCAGTCCCGTTATATAGGCTTTTCCAAAAAATTTATGAAGACAGTTCGAAACGGACTAAACAATATAGTCAGACATGGGTGCCTGAGGACCTAGGAGACCGCCGTATACCCACCACCAAACCAAAAACCGAAGATCTAACACTAAGAAGCAGCCAAAACAACTCTCAATGAGGTTAAGTGGAGGCTAAAATCGAGAGCCAGAAATACTCCAGCTCAACAAGTAAAACTGAGGCATAAAATAAAGAAGGCAAAAATATAGAAAAGCAAAAAAAATTAAACCATATATCCTCTTATATATATATACTCTATAAACCAAAGACCCTCTAACACCTTGGGCCCTGACCACCCTACTCGAGTCCTCTGCCAGCTTTTGTCCTTGAATGTATACAAAGGGAATGTGATCTTATATGGCACATGAAAGACTGTTTACCGTTGAAGGCGCCGATTTTACTGACAGCAAAGTTTGATGCGACCTATTTGAGGACAGGCGCACAATTATTCTGGCATCCAAAGTTCTACGACCTTATTGTCAGATAGTCGGTAGCCAGAAGGGCTCTACTAGGTCGACCTGATCCGATACTCATTTTACCGCGCAATCTCCAACACTCTTTCTCTTCCTTCTTCTTTTTCCCGCTCTTTTTCTTCCTTCTTTTGCATCGTCGAAACAATATTGTCAGGGATAAATCTCCCAAATTCTTTCGTGCATTAAAGAAATGAGTCTGTAAGAGTCCTGTAAGAATGGAATTTTCGATACGTAGAAATAAAGGTAAAGTGTCGGGGTTGATCAGTTGCGATGGACGCGCCGCCGCATTCATGTTCAATTTAGAATCGTAGAGGCATGGTGACTGCGGGGCCAGCCGCAACACCAAGTCACTGTTTTTATCTTCCACAAAAGTGGCATGAGCATGAGCATGATTCGACCCTGAGTTCAATGTACCCTTTGTAGGATGCAAACAATACCCTTGGCATCGTTTATCCTAGTGACACTCCGGTGATCGCCTTCGGAGGATCGTACGGTGGAATGTTGTCGGCTTGGTTCCGCATGAAGTACCCACATCTGATAACCGGGTGAGTCAGTGGCGAGCTGTTGGCTCGTGGTCTCAATTTACTAGGCTCAATTTCTTGCAGTGCATGGGCTGCTTCGGCCCCGCTTCTCTACTTCAGAGGAGGAGGTGTCGACCAGGGTGGCTTCGACGCGGTAACCACGAGGACCTACGTAGAAGCCGGCTGCAACAGGTATATTGTTGCAAACAGCTGGAATGCCATCCTCAATCTATCAAGTACTGGTACGTATGTCTTCTATTCATCGCGATTCTCGAAAATTTCCGATTTTCATGCTACTACAGATGATTAGCTCGGAGGATTCGAGAGTGAAAAACTCTGCAGTTTTTTTCTTCCCTGAGACAAGCACTGAGCACTGCACGTATCATAATGCTTGTCCCTAACCATAGATCCTAATATCTGTTGAAGATGGGACCTCTAACAGGCCAGATTCCAGATGAAGGACGCGAATTCCTCAATACTCAATTCAAGATCGATCCGAAATCGCAGATCAACTCAACGGACGACGGCTGGAACCTCAACTATTACTTCAGAGAGGCGATCGAGTACATGGCAATGGTTGACTATCCGTACGGGACTGGATTTTTGATGGCTCTTCCAGGATGGCCAGTAAATGTGAGCCGCTAATTGTATACAAATAAGAGAACTGAAACTTGTTGAAAGATTTTCTCTGAAAATGTCGACCAAACCTGGAAGCAAATCGAAAAATAATTTCAGGAAGCTTGTAAATACATGAATACTCCTGGAACGAACTTTACTGACAGAGATCTCGCGACGCGGATGTACCAGGCATCCAACGTCTACTACAACAGTACCGGCACCCTGAAGTACAACTGCATTGACCAATCTGTGTGCGGTGACACTGGAACATCCGGTCTCGGAGAAGACGCATACGGATGGCCATGGCAGGTAGGAGATTGAGACTGAGTCGGAGCTTGTTCTTTATTCTGCACAAAAGTAATAGTAAAGGTAAAAGGTGTTGGCGTTGATCAATCCCATAAGGATGCGCCCCTCCATTTAGAATCGTAGAGGCATGGTGAATGCGTATTTGGCCTATACATTCACTTGCGGGAGCCGGCCGCTATACCACGCCACTATTTTTACCTTCCCAGACAAGTCCGGTACCAATTTACCCGACCCCGGAGGGATGGAAGACTTAGTTTGCCCGGACCGGGATCGGCAAGGGCGAGGCTCGATCGACCGTGTGGGTGTCAGCAGCGCCTCTTCCCGCTGCACCACGCACGCTCTTAGTTACTTTTCATATTCTGAGAAAATCGACATTAGTGTGAGAAAATCAACCTCCACAAGTATTTTCCTTTTTAACGTTTCTTTCAGTTTGTTCTTTACATTTCTATGAATGCTCCATTTCAGGAATGCAGCGAAATCATTATGGATATGTGCGCTCGTGGAGGCAACAATGACTTCTTCTGGAACGAATGCGGAGGAGATTCGATTGCCCTTCTCGCCGAGTCCTGTAATGCGACATTTGGAAGGTACGACACGAGGTACCTCAAGGAATTACGTTTCAAATGAGATTCCATACAAATATTATAAAAAACTGCTTCCATGTGAGAGTTTTTGCTCGGAAACGTTGAACCTTAATTTCAGTTTCAACTGGAACACAAACGTTTGGAACATCGACGCTGTCTCAATACTCTACGGGCTCAGCGTAACTGGTGCATCAAACATTATTCTCACGTGAGTTATGAGACTTTTCCCATTTTTCAGCCTTAAAGCCTCAGAGGAGGGCAAGGCGATGTTCTGAGAATCAGGCCGAAACTACCATTACTCCGACGAAAATCAGCAAAAGAATTGTAGAGACAAGGAGTAAGCCCCTTTATACTATGTGTACGGTGTAAAAGGTGAATAAACGTCACTGACAGCTACATTTTGGCGAATAGAAAACCTTAGTGTTCATGAATTCGGGAACAAATCAAGAGAGCAGGGGCTGTGTAGGTAGTCAAGCCCATTCTCAACCACCACATCGAAACTCCCGCAGCTAAAAATCTCAATCAGTAAGCACCTCAGCATCCACTGTGAGCATATAAAATGAATGATTTTCAGGCAAGGCCACCTCGATCCTTGGTCGTCAGGAGGTTTCAAGGCATCGTCTGCAGGTGTGTCTGAAGATCGAGGGATTTACGTAATGGAAATACCGGGATCAGCCCATCATCTTGACCTTCGAACTCCAAACACCTGCGATCCCAATACCGTGGCGAACGCTAGATATCAGGTACATCCGAAGGCTTTTTCAGTGCATGAAACAGAAGCGGTCCTTCTCCTAGAGGACATTCGCAATTCCAATGGATCAAAACGTTTCAGATCGTGCGGATTCTGGAGTGCTGGGTGAACGGCTGCACAACTCCTCGACGATTGACGGAGCTACCAGTGCTAGTCGCTGCTTCGGCCAATGCTGCCTGCAAGGACTTGAATAACAAGTTCCCCTGGGGGCAAAGTGATTCATCAGCAGCTGATGTGAACGCATTAGTGGTCGTCTTGCTTCTTCTTGCGGGTCTATTGTTTTAATCTTGTTTGCCTGTTTTCAAGTGTTTAATTACCACTACTTTTCCAAACGTTTTCATGAAAATGAAGTTCTACTTTAAACGGAAGCTGAGTGAGAAATTATATGTTCATCTCCGACAATAGTCGTCACACAGTGCGTATTGCAGTGATCGCCTTGAAGAGCTGCGTCCGAGCAAAAAGGTTGCATAACAATGAGCTAGCTAGAAATACTTTCTTTGGTGGTGAGGAGAATCTCTTCCTGACGTTCACCGAATGGCAGGAACTAGATGTTCTTTTGAATCGACATTCTTTGCTTTCTGGTTACTATTGCTATTTGTTCATTAGGAGTCATAGCTTGACTAATAAGTTATGACTATGAGACCTGCTGAATAGTGTTGAGAGATGTAAAAGAATGCTACTAATGCAGTGAGGCAAAAAAGTGCACCTATACCTTTCGCCACTCTTCTTGGTTGGAAAAATTGATGGAAGAGGGAACTTTCTGTTTAGAAGTGTAGAACAATGGTATCAGAGCTCAGAAAAGCCAGAGGAGCCACCCTTAAGAACTGTAATTTTTTTCTTCATTATGGGAGACTCGTGATATGAGATTGCTCTCAGCGAATTTTCCGTAGTCAAAAACTGTACCAGAAAATTAGGTACTCAAAAAGATTTCTAAAACATGAAATATTTCTGAAAAAGATGTGAAATTTTCCACCGCATCAAAAGTATAGGGCCATATCAGAGTCGACTACAATTTATTATAACAAACAGCCAACAATTACAAATTAATAATCAACTTGTCTATTATGGTAGTAAATGGGTTGAAAAATTCGTTTCGGCACACCTTCTACCAAGTCCTTCATGATACCAAGATCCAAATTGTTCCATGCCGCAGCGATCGCTTCCCGCATTCAAGTCCGGCGAACAAGCTGGCCAGTCTAAAAAGGAGATATCCCTGGAGTTCAAAAACTGTATCGTCGATTCACTCGCATGACCTGTCGTCCTGACGCATGACCTGACGTTGTCCTGCATGAAAGTGAAATTCTTCGCATGGTGTTGGCGACGAAAGTGCACCAGACGATTTCGAGGAACCTTTTGATAGTCCTTTGACTTTATTCGATACGTAGTAAAGGTTAGCCGAAGAACGCCAGAACTACAAAATGCTCCCCAGACCATTTGAGAACCACCGACGAAGTTGCGTCTGCTGAAAGCCATCGTGTCCTTTCTCGAACCGCGCCAATAGCAGTGAGATCCATCGGGTCTGTTCAAATTGAACTTCTTTTCATCTGAGAAGGTTAGAAAGCAATGAAATTCTTTGAGTGGGAAGAATTGCGAGATGGAGAAATGGTGCGCCTTGCTAAAATCTGTCGTCTTGCTTTCACGCGCTAATTGAAGACGTTTGGCTCTATGGTGTTCAGTCAACCTATGTAGGAACCTTTCTCGTCACCCCACGAACAATAAAGACGCTTCCTTTTGCTGTTATCCAGATGGTCACTCGCGATGCACTCAAGGATAAGTTCGTCTTAACACGACTGATCGATGATGTTGAGTTCGATAATATCATAGTCGCTGAATACCCTGTCCGGAGAGCACCGATGGTCTTCCAGGCACTATTCTCGTTCCGCATTTAGGGGGGTCAATGCCTTCGTATTTGATTAACCAAGTATCAAACTTGCAGTTATAATAAACGGAAGTCGCAAGTGTCCATATACTTTTATGCAGTTTTGGGGTGGTCCCACAGTAGCGGTCAAAAAGATATGTCACTTCACATTTTTTAGTAGAGATAGCTCAAATTGGAACGAATCTCAATCTATTTGATAATTCTGACAGGTTCACTTGAAAATATAATACATCTAAACTTACCCTTGCTACAAATTCTAGATTTTTTCAAATATTTTTTGGTGATTTTTATACGCTATTCTAATTAAAAGTATCTCAAGAACCGCTGAGCGAGGACCCAATCAGAAGCGATATTCTGATAGAGCATGAGCCATTTATCATAAAATACTACAAACGTTTGATTAAGATCCCGACAGATTGTAGTTTTTTCTGAGCGAATTTTCTTATGCTGAAAAACTGGTCGGTTTATAAGGCCATGTCTCAAATAAAATTCTAAATATCTGTAACTTAAAAATAAAATGTATCAGACTAATAGGACTCATAGAAATGAATTCTCTCTTAATAACACATGGTCTAATTTCGAGGCTAGTTCTACGTTTTTTTTTTGAGAAAATGCTTTTTAAATTTGAAATTGCATAAACTCGTATATTCCAAAAACTTTGCGGGAAATCAACTCCGTTTTTTCTCAACGCATAGCAAATTTATAGTTCTTTCTGGACTAAGGATACACTGGAATAAATTCAACTCCTTTATAAAAAATTATTGTTTTGAATAAGACGCGCTGCATGTGCTGTGTGCCGCCCATTTCTCGCCGCCGTACTGTACTGGTAGTGACGGCGCTTACAGCGTGTTTTAGTCAATGCCATATAGTTTTTATGAAGGACTTTGTTCTATTTAAGCGTACTTATGCTACGAAAAAACCATAAATGTACTCTGAACTCAGAAAAAATGGAGTCGACTTCATCCAAACTTTTTTGAGTATAACACTTTACGCTATCTCAACCTAAAAAAAATTCTCCCAGAATAAGATAACTAGGCTCGCAATGAAAATAAGCACTCTGAAGAGAAAATTACTATAGTATAGAACATTCTGGTGCAATTGCGTTAAAAAGGTAAAAAGATATAGAATTTTGATTAAAACATGGTCCCAAAATTTGACCGGTTTTTGACCACGAAACTATTAGCTCAGAAAAATCTATAATTTAGGGGCAATCTGAGTCAAATGTTCGTAACACATTATGATAAATAGACTATGCTCTATCAGAATATCGTCTCAAATGGAACCTTCGTTCAGCGATTCTTGAGATATTCTAGTTTCAAATAGCATATGAAAATCACTGTGAAATATTTTTTAAAAAACGCAGAATACGCAACAACGGTATGTTCCGACATGTTTTTAAAGCAGAGCCGTCAGAACTGTCGATTGGTATAAGATCCGTTTCGATTTGACCTATTTGTGGATAAGAATGAAAAGTGACATATCTTTTTGACCGCTACTGTACAGGGTGGCGAATAAATACGTGCGCGTGAAATTCGTTTCGATTTTGGCAATTGTATGGAACATTTGGGCGTACTTTTTCTTCTCGAAATAGTCACGTGACACTTCTTATTCGATCTGTATGTGTGAGATTTGTTCTTCAAGCTGTAGCAAGGAAGTATTTAAGTTATAACGCAATTGCGCAGGAAGCTCAGAGCGGCGTGACGGGCTCGTTGATTCTTTCGAGGCTCGGAGCTCCTCGAAGAAACGCGTGGAAGACCGATAAGCTGTGAATTTTGGGGAGACATACTCCACACAATCCACAAAGGTAACAGAACCGGACGGTGAACACACTAGTAGGGCATGGGATTATTAAAAGAAGGACGGGCCGACATGATGATGTCGGCTGAAATAAGATGTCCAAGCAGCGCCAGCTTTTCTGCAAATCGGTTCAATTGATAACTGAAGGAGAGCTTAGGCTTTGTAGTTATCATATGTGTAAGGTACACGTCCTCACCTATCAAGAGGAGAAAAATCGGAATAAAAAATGCAAAAAATTTTGTCACGGTGCGCCGCAGCAAGGGCGTCCTTTTGCTTTAGGTCAAAATTTTCACCTAGGAGGTGCCTAGAAGTTTTCACAATCGCCACATCTCACTAGCCCAACCCTCACGTGCAATTACAATCGAAGAGCTAGTACAGAAAGTATACTTCCCGAATCCTTCATGTTTTAGAACAGTATCGGTGCTCTATGCAGGACTGTTTTGATTTTATCAATAAGAAAATATCAAATCATGCTAAGCTTTATCAGCATTATTTTCACAGGAAAGTCACTGCGCTCGGGGAACAGAAACATGCCGAACAGTCCCCTCAACGAAGTTGCGCTTCGCTTCATGGAGAAGAAATAAAAATGCGCTTCTTTTGACCGAAATCAGCTCTTCTCCGACGAAAGGTTTATGGCCTTTGAATAGCCCGATCTCGAATCCGTTTAAGCTCGCCGTCCAATATGTTTCGAAGAAACATCTTGGAAATCTACTACGAGAAATTTGTCGAATTTCGACTAGCCTATTCCGAAATATGGAGCAACATAGACCAGGGGTACTTGCGGCGCACCACCTATGCGATAAATGAAGAAATGAGAGCCGATATCAACGCTGATGGCAGCTACATTGAAAACTTTCCTTAATTATCGAATGTTATGTCCAACTCCTACATATAATCATATTTCTTTTGATATTCGTTGGCAAAAAAGAAAGTTATAACACTTTGTACGGCTCACGTATTTATTCGCCACCCTGTATACTTTTGATACGCACTGTATACTCACATGCTTTCGCCGGAATGAAAGAAGTTCATTTGTTGTTGAAAGACATTCACTGCGGTTGTTCATTCGTGGATTACTGTCTAAGATGATTACAATGCTATCCTGCAAGAGCGCTAGCACCCTGAACGTTACGTCAAAGTCCTCTCTATTGTGATGTTCTACTCTGTGTCTACCAGGTAGTGTTCTTAAATCTCACCACCGCTTGCCCGCTGAATGTTCTTTTACACGTACAGCTAGTTGTTCTCTTGTTTTCGCAATATAATCAGCATTACAAGCCCTACACTTAATTTTACATATTACTCCTAATTTCATTCATTCTCTCTCATTCGGGCAAATAATGTATGTAGTATCGATCGTACAGCCCATTTCTAACCAGTTGCTTCTCGATGTTGTTATCCGGAATATTAGCGATTCACTACGATTGTTCATTCGTGGATCAGTTACGACATGAGATGCAACCGCGTGCGAGTACATAAGTTTATACAGCGGTTTGTATTTCAATTACTAATTACTAACCAGTTTTTACTAACACCGGTGGAAGCTCAAAGTGAGCATGTTGCTTTCGCCTGCCATTTCTTTGGTTTCTCTCTACCTTAACCTTTTTACCTTAATAGACTGATCAGTGCGGACCACTTTATCTTGAATATAAGCCAGCACAAAGAATCCAGGTTGGTGACCGGCTTCGTCCAAAACCTTGACAAATGTAGAGCTTCTCCCTGCTTCTCAGCAAAATTTAGAGCTCACTGACGCCAGTTCTTTCTTCAGCTCTTCGCACTACTCACCCACTTCTCCCCTAGAGATCGATAATGACTAAGCGCATTCGCAGACCGTTATGTCAGCACTGAAATCACGAATTTATGGTCAGCGCTTAGTTCACACGTTCTCTTCATCTACACAATCTTCTCAAGAACATTCCGTTTCGGCTCATTCGGTTCAGGTTCCAGCTCTGACAAATCACGACTATCCACATTCCTTCGTCCGCTTCACGAATTTGAACTGGGCGGCTCGATAGTGCTGAGCAGGAAATTTAGGTTTGCAAGAACTACACATCATTGTTTCGATGTTTTCATATCTTGAGCTGAGGAAATAATTACTCCTGCACCATAATGCCTTCAAGGCTTGAATACAGGTAAACTAAATATCAAGCTGCGAGAAGAAATCCCACCACTCTCGTCGTGTCAGCTATGCCTGTCCTACGATTTACACACGACCATTAACTTTTCATATTCTTCATTTTCTCAGTTCATTCACCAAAGTTTGATGTGCACTCAGGGTGACCCATATGTATCGACCTTTCCACGACCTTTTCAACTGTCGGGTAAAATATGTGACACTTCAGGTACGTTTCATCGAAATACAATAACTTACCAAGATCATGGGCCCGCGTGGTACAGTGGTAAGAGGCGCTGCTGTCACCCGCACGGTCGAGCGATAGATCCCGGCCCAGGGTTGAGCGTGGGGTGCGATGATCGCAGGGGGGGTCGTACCGCCGCCATGGTTGAGGGGGGGGGTCGTACGTGTGAGGGGGCGGGGTCGTACATTTTGTGATGGGGTGTGATGGGAAAATTTTTAGAAGTAGCTAGTCATTCTGTTTTCGGTTTACGAGTGCTCAAATAATTGCTTTCTGCTTTCAGATGATCACATTGCGACAGCATGTGCGGCTGGACCGGTACCGAGCGAAACAGGAATCTTTTCCAGAGAACAATGAGTAGTAGTAGTAGAAGCTAGTTCATTTAGCTGTGAATAAAGAAGTTCGCCTGACTTGCTGTTTTCGAGATTTGAGATAGATGAATTCAAAACCGTTTTATAGCATTGAAGAAGAACAGTGCTTGATGAGTGTTGTTTCTTTTTTCGAGAGCTAGGAAAGTATGTGTAACAGTTATTTTTTTTATTTGTTATTTTTTATTTTTATTTTTATTATTTATTTTATTTATTTAATTTTATTTTTTATTTTTATTTTTATTATTTATTTTATTTATTCATTTATTTTTACTTCGTTTTTTTTTATCCATGTAATTTTTTTTGACATTCTAGAGTCGAAAAATTACCGAAAACAGTGAAGTTAAAATGAACCATCGACCATAGCCAACACTGAGTAAAAAGATCGCACCCCCCTGCGCGCCTAGGAGATTTGCTCTTACTGGAGTTTTATATTTTTTCTAGATAGCATTTTTCCTGTAATTTTCAACGTGGTCATGGCACCATTTCAATTTTGATTTTGAACGGAGATATGAATTTTTGAATGATCACCTTCATTTCTGAGATGACCAGTAGGAGTTGCGACTTTCTGAGTGTTTTCAATCAAAAAATCATATCTTTGTTCAAACTCAAAACTGGAAAAGTGCCATGACCAAATATAAAACTACATAAAATTCTCTATGAAACAAAAATAGAATCTCTTCTGAACACGAAATCTCCTAGGCGCGCAGGGGGGTGCGATCTTTCTGCGATCTTGGCTCAAAATCGCAGAAAGATCGCACCCCCCCCCCCCCCCCCCCCCCCCCTGCGCGCCTAGGGGATTTCGTGTTCAGAAGAGTTTCTATTTTTGTTTCATAGAGAATTTTATGTAGTTTTATATTTGGTCATGGCACTTTTCCAGTTTTGAGTTTGAACAAAGATATGATTTTTTGATTGAAAACACTCAGAAAGTCGCAACTCCTACTGGTCATCTCAGAAATGAAGGTGGTCATTCAGAAATTCATATCTCCGTTCAAAATCAAAATTGAAAAGGTGCCATAACCACGTTGAAAATTACAGGAAAAATGCTATCTAGAAAAAATATAAAACTCCAGTAAGAGCAAATCTCCTAGGCGCGCAGGGGGGTGCGATCTTTTTACTCAGTGTTGGCTATGGTCGATGGTTCATTTTAACTTCACTGTTTTCGGTAATTTTTCGACTCTAGAATGTCAAAAAAAATTACATGAATAAAAATAAAAAATAACAAAGTAAAAATAAATGAATAAATAAAATAAATAATAAAAATAAAAATAAAAAATAAAATTAAATAAATAAAATAAATAATAAAAATAAAAATAAAAAATAACAAATAAAAAAAATAACTGTTACACATACTTACCTAGCTCTCGAAAAAAGAAACAACACTCATCAAGCACTGTTCTTCTTCAATGCTATAAAACGGTTTTGAATTCATCTATCTCAAATCTCGAAAACAGCAAGTCAGGCAAAATTCTTTATTCACAGTTACGTGAACTAGCTTCTACTACTACTGCTCATTGTTCTCTGGAAAAGATTCCTGTTTCGTTCGGCACCGGTCCAGCCGCACATGCTGTCGCAAAGTGATCATCTGAAAGCAGAAAGCAATTATTTGAGCATTCGTAAACCGAAAACAGGATGACTAGGTTACTTCTAAAAATTTTGCTAAAACGATGTAAAAACTTTGCAAGGCCATATGCGTCCGTCTGAATCTGGAGCAATTTTTTAGTTCAGGAAATTCCATTTTTCACTCCATTATCTTCAGCCTTATAAAATTCTTAACTACATCACTACACTCGCTATCCGTGTACATTTCTCCGCGCACAAGCCTTTTTTGTCCTCCATTTGTGTGCGGCTGATTCGAAAATTTTTATAATCGAATGATCAATAAATTTTTATTTTTCGATTTTTTGCATCTTTATTCTGTATGCATCTGTATACGCCCTTCTGTGGATGTCCTCGTGCTCCATTCACCTGTTATATTCGTCCGCAGCAGTTTTTGAAGGGTGGAGGGGGGGGGGTGTCGTAACTGCTTCTCTCCAGACGGGGGGGGGGGGGGGGTCGTAATTTTTGAGCACAGATCGCACCCCATGCTCAACCCTGTCCCGGCCCGGGCTAACCAAGCCTTCCATCCCTCCGGGGTCGGGCAAATTGGTACCAGACTTGTCTGGGAAGGTAAAGACACTGACCTGGTATAGCGGCTGGCCCCCGCAGGTCATTGCATAGGCCAAATACGCATTCACTATGCCTCTACGATTTGAATGGAACACGAATGCGGCGGCGCGTCCTCAGGGGACTGATCAACGCCGGCACCTTTACCTTTACCTTTTACCAAGATCATCCTTCCCTACTGAAGCGTCCTGGGGATAACCTTACTATAATATTTCACAAAACCCTCTAACAACAATAGTGGTAACGAAGTGGGTATTGGATTTTCCGTATTCTTCTGTTCCTTGTTTTGTTTTTTCGTCTCCTTGTTTTTCTACCTCTCTCTACACATTGGTGAAATAATTTGCCTTACAAGGAGAGCCTTTCTGGATGTGCCAAGCTTTCGTGATGCAACTTTCACAGGATGTAGGGTCCCTTGTAGGTACTCGAAAACCATACTTCATTTTTCCTCTAGGCACCTCTGTATTGGGAAAAACGGCTGCCAAAAAAATGGAATGCGAGCACATCACTCAGACCGCGCGAGCTCATTGGGGACCGCTGTGTCCAAGAGGACGTGTTCAATTGGCGCAGCGGTAGCGATGTGGGCTCTCAGCCGGAGATTGTGGGTTCGATCCCGCATGTGGCGATGATTTTTGCACTTATTCGGCTGTCGTTATTATGTGCTTGCATAATCACTGGATGCAATTTCTACGGGGATAATGCTTTTTTGTAAGTAAATAGCACGTATTCCTGCGCTTGTATGAGTTAGTTTCCTATGGATCGGACCTGCACGTCATTAAATCACCGTAGATACCGCGAACGCACATGAATACTCTAAAACTAATGTCAGATTCGTGATCAGCGACCCAAATAACCCCCACATGCGAAGTTTGGGCGAAAGGGGTGACCATGATGTCTCGAGCCTCGTGTCAGGTGTCGGTAGAGTTGCCCAAGGTTCAGTCTCTAATGAACCACTGGTAATATTTTGCCACCATTCAGACTTTAGTTGTCAGGAAATCTTCTGCATCCACTGCCTTCGTCCCAGGAACTGCCTGAAAGTCTCACCTAAACTGCTGATCATGAATTTTATTCTGGTTTCTTGAGCTCTGACTGGTGAGCGCTAGCTACGGTTAGGGTGGGTGAGTGAGGTGCCTGGGTCAAAGTAACCGATTTGGACCAAACATCGCATGTGGGGGTTATTTGGGTCGCTGATCACGAATCTAACGTTAGTTTTTGAATTTGCGTCCGTTTAAGGTAAGTTACGGTGGATAATGACTGTGTGATGTGCTCGCCTTCCATTTTTTCGGAAGCCGTTTTTCCCATCACAGAGGTGCCTAGAGGAAAAATGAAGTATGGTTTTCGAGTACCTACAAGGGACCCTACATCCTGTAAAAGTTGCATCACGAAAGCTTGGCACATCCAGAAAGGCTCTCCTTGTTAGACTCTCACATCCACTTCACTTTCAACTGACTCTTACATCTAATTTTCACCAAATATGGTGGATCGTCGTAATTTGTGATGCTTATCGTGATTACGAAGTTTGCTTTCAGAAGTCAGGCTGAGCTCGTAAGGTACAAAGAGGATCAGAAAAAAACTTCCGTAACGAGAATTGCACAAACATCAGAAAAAAGCGGTCAATAAGATCCGGACAGATTGGGGTATGAGAACTCAGCCTTCATTAAATCTCTGGAAGGGGGTTTATTAGCTTCACAGACTACCGCCAGAACACCTGCCGTATGGAGCAGTCAGGTGAGCGGAAGTGTTGAGCATCCATTCCTGATTATTATGGTAATTAGGATCACAGCAGGTGGACAGGACGAAGGTCATACGCCGGCTGTTCGCTGTTCGCTTCCGCTGACTGACGTTGTTTCTGTCACGCCTTGTCTGTAAATCCTGGTTAAAAGTGGCTTTTCCTACTCACATCTAACTATAAGTGTCGTGGTCGTCACTTCTTTTTTGAGGTTGCCCTGCGTTCAGCGTTTCGTCTTTTGCATTCTGGAATTAACAAACGGAACAGATAAACTGACCCGCAATGCTCTTTTCGAGCCCACCTCGAATTAGCAATGAAAAGAGATGTATGAGGTGTCGAATGGAGATCTTGTTTTACTTTGCCGCAGCGCGGATATGATTATAGATATGGTTTCACTTCAGACAAATTTACTTTGTAATAACTTTTGGTTTCATATTTCTATCCTAGTGATATAGCCGTCCTAGAATATCATTATCAGAAAGAGCTTTTTTTTCTGAGAACACCAGCGGTTCATAGGCCGAATGTTTTTCGTAGTTTCAAAAAATAACGTCGTGTTTCGCCGAATTCGCCATGCCCGCCCACTTTCCATGCTCCACCCATTCCAAAAGAAACGACTGAAATGTGACAGCAAACATTAAAAAAATTAAGTTAAATTAAATTTTTAAATTAAGCGTAGGGGCCTTATCGAGGAACGAAGTTGAATGCAAAATGATTTCAGTGATAAACACTGATAAAACTATCACCTACCTCTCCTTGGGTTTCGCTTGCTGCCACTACAATCAGCTAAGCTCAGCTCTGTGAGTAAATGAGACCGCCACAGCAATCCACGCTTCTTCATGACGAAAATTTTGAAAGTGATGTAATGGTAGAGCTATCAGTACCGATTTCTGACTGTGGAAGATTTTGCTCCAAAAAATATGCTTCGACAACGTGCTAAACAGTAGATTCGTAGTCTGTTATAACAGCAAAATCATGCTCTATCAAAATATGAGTTCGGATTGCACGGAAGCTGAGCGGTTGTTTCTGCCTGAAATCGCATACAAATGTTATTGTAAAACTTTTTCGCCCTCATAGTTCAATCAATCTCTACCCGAAGATGCAAGGTTACGTATTTTTTGACCGCTGGTGTATATATCTTGTAGGATTCTTCAGAGTTACGGTTGCGTATAAGGATTTCGTAGCAACCCGTAGTTCCTTGTGCATCTAGTGCGACATTCAGGACATATTTCGGTGTGGCCTACCACCGAGCGCTGTGCCTGCTTTGTTATACCCGTGAGATTCGGTAAATTACAGTGTTTGGAGGTGACCGCACGCGGTGTTCCCGGTCGTGGGTACCGCGCACTCCATTTATGCAAACAGTGATGATGTTTGCGTTCAACTCGATAGCCCTCGTATTCTGTTCCGCCCCATCCGCCGCTGTCAAACACCCGGCCATTATGCCCCGTGTGCAGTGCGCGATAACACTGAAAAACAGTACATATCCTACAGAAGTTCGATCCACATCATTTCTTCATCCTTTTCTTCACTTTCCATCTACATCTTTTTCCATCTCAGAAGCAGTGATGCCGGACCATCTAAGTATCTAAGTAAGTAAAGGTAAAGGTAAAGATATCGGCGCTGATCAGTTTACAAAGGACTGCATTCGTGTTCAGTTCAGAATTGTAGAGGTTTGGTGAATGCGTGTCTGGCATATACAGGGTGTCCCAAAAAGATGTATACACTGTTTGAAATGCCATAACTTTCGCGAAAGTGAACCATTCGAAACGAGTCACAGCTTGGATGAAAGCGAAGGAAAAAGAAAATTTTCTGGTATGTGTTTGGTGAGGATTGCGCCATGTAGTCGACCATGGCCGCGGATTTTGTACCTGATTGATAGTGCATAGGTTATGTGCTTGCTCTATTTTGGTCGTAAACAGGTGATATTGCTGCCATGAGTTACTTCTGAGACAGTAAACATATCAGCTTGCCCCAGCTTTTGGTTAAGCATGGAACAACATCAATATCGATCAATAATGGGAACCACTGTTTGAGAAGCTAGAACTCTTCCAACAGTGATGCAATCACAAGAAAAGAATTTAGAGGAATGCAAAATGTATGAGCCATAAAGATTGCGTTTTGCACCTGTGCGAATCGTCGAATTCTAGACCTGATTGAAAGTTCACGGATATCATGCTCGTTCTACTTTGGTTGCCAACAGGTGATATCGCTGATACGCGTTTATCTTGATGCAGCAAACATAAAAACATCAAAACATAGCGAATTCAACATGCACTTCAAGATGTACTTGCACAATACGACAATTTTTTTTTCTGAATTGAGATTAAAATGAAAGACGACAATTTATATAAGGGAAGTAAGAAAATAACGTGACAATGATCAGTATAAACAATTAAACATAATCATTATGACAATTGTTCGAATTTATGGCCATTTTCCTGCAAGCATATAACCCATGCACTTCCAATCAGGTCTAGAATCCGACGATTCGGAAAGGTGCATGGCGCAATCTTTATGGTTCACACATTTTACATTCCTCTAAAAATTTTTCTGATGATTGCATCACTGTTGAAAGAGCTTTAGTTTCTCAAACAATGGTTACAATTATTGATCGATATTGATGTTGTTCCATGCTTAACCAGAAGTTGCTGCAAGTCGTCATGTTTACTGCCTCAGAAGCAGCATATAGCAGTGATATCACCTGTTAACGCCCAAAACAGAGCAAGCATATAACCCATGCACTATCAATCAGGTACAAAATCTGAGGGCACGGTCGAGTACATATCGCAATCCTCACCAAACACATACCAGAAAATTTCCCTTTTTCTTAGCTTTCATCTAGTCTATGATTCGTTTCGATTGGTTCATTATCGCGAAAGTTATAGCATTTCAAACAGTGTATACATCTTTTTGGGACACCCTGTATAGTTTATTTTTGCTGCGGGCCAATGGGTGGTCCAAAAATCGCAAAAAAACACCGCCGTTGGGACACATTGGAAGCCCCTTCTCAACCCCTAGTCTTCGTGGTGAGAGGCCACCAACGATGAGCGTCCCTAGCGCAGTGTAACCGCAGCGGATTGCCGTTCAGAAGCTCGTGGGTTTGAGTCCCGTTTGTGTGTTTTTGTTTTGCTTCAATCGCATTGATAACAAAACGTGCTCCGCTTGCGATTTTGCCATTGAAGTTGGAGAAAATCATGTTTCGAATAGCTTAAAACGCACAAATTTTAGTAACAATATTGTTTCAGGCAAGATTACTATGAGCAGCCAATATCTACTGTAACTTTCGTTAGGCCAATATCTAACTTTGTAAAATTCGTGATCAGCAGTCCATCAGATCAGTGATCAGAGATCCAGTAATTCATCAGAAACCGAATCTTGGGCAATTCTACCGATACCTGACATGAGGCTCGAAATGTCACGGTCACCCGTTTCGCCAAAACTTTGCTAGTGAAGCTATTTGAGGCGCTAGTCACGGAACTAACACTAGTTTCGTTATTTGCAACTGGGAGGGTATCTTACTGTGGGTTTGGTTGTGTGTGGGCTGGTGAGCGCTTCCTATGGTAAGGGTAAGTGAGGTGCCTGGGTAAAATTCACCGATTTCGTCCAAATTCCGTATTTGGGGTTATTTGGGGCCCTGATCACGAATCTAACATCGGTTTCTGAATTTTTGTCCGTTTACGGTAAGTTTCAGTAGATATTGGCTGCTCATATTAATCTTGCCTGAAACAATATTGTTACTAAAATTTGTGCGTTTTAGGCTATTCCAAACATGATTTTCTCCAATCTCAATGGCAAAATCGCAAACGGAGCACGTTTTGGTATCAATGCGATTGAAGCAAAACAAAAACACACCAACGGGATTCAAACCCACGACAATCCGCTGCGGTACCACTGCGCCAGGGAGGCACATTGGTGCCGGCCTCTCATCGCGAAGACTAGGGGTTGAGAAGCGGCTTCCAATGTGTCCCAACGGCGGTGGTTTTTTACGATTTTTGGACCACCCATTGGCCCGCAGCAAAAATAAACTATATTGCTGTGATCCCCGCTCGATGCTCTACAAAACTATACAGGTCTCGTTCGGAATCTTTGGGGCACGCTCGGTGACCTCCCTAGTTAGAGCAACGCCTTCGAGATATGGAATTCGACAACCGAGACGAACTGGAAATGGAGGTCGGCCAATTTTTTCGTCACAGCTCCTAGAGTTCTGGCGGAGAGAAACTGAGTTGCCCAAAAGATGGAGAAGAGTCATATATACGAATGATGATTATATCGTTGACTGAGATTTTGTTTCAGAAAATTGCTGTTATTTTGAAGAATGTTGCAAAAGTGTTGCAAGACTTTTGCACCAACCTAATATACTGAGTATACCATCAAATTCCTTCCATTTTGCAAACGAGCTTCGTTGAATGTTCGAATATTCGAATAATTCGAATTTTCCACCTCGTCGAATATTCGAATAATCGAATAATTCGAATTTTGCACTTTGTCGAATATTCGAATAATCGAATTTTATTCGAATAAATATTCATTCGGACAAAGGTATACTACTCTCGCTCTTACCTCACTAGATGTTTTGGAATAAAAACTATTCAGCAAGACAAAGACTTGATCATTGCGGGAAAAAAGAATCGCTCGATCTAGAGGAGATCGATAGTCGATCTATACGGCGCAGCATTGCCCTGTTTCTTGGCCCCAAAGTTATTACCGGGAATTATTGGGAAAATAAATGGATCGAGGATGAAGTTTGTGTTGAGATTTCAATCTATTAGCGCTAGTGAACACAATGGCAAAAGGTTTATCGGATCGGCGTTTATCAGTCCCATGAGGACGCTCGCTGCGTTTGTATTCCGTTTAGAATCGTACAGGCAGGTTGAATGCGCATGCGTATTGGTAGAAACTTACCCAACTCCGAAGCGATGGAAGTCTGGGCAAGGATCGATCGCTCGACGGTGCGGGTGTCAATAGCGCCTCTTAAAATTGTACCTCAAACTCCTCAGTGAAACATATACACTCAGAAAGTTTTAGTAGCCGTCTTCGTTGATCCATCTTCTGGCAGTTATCCAGAAATGATGGCACAATATTCAAAGGGGATTATCTTCTCTGATGCCCTCTTACGTGCTATGAAACAGTTTATCCAATGCAACGCCGCTCACGACTTGCCGTGGTTTATATTTAAATCTGTCTTTTTTACCTGGAAAAACGAAACCTTCATGTCCAATAAATGTAAGAGGAGTAGTTGTTTTTGTAGTTGTTTTTGTTTCAGAATAGAGCTCTTGATAAAAACACCTTCAGTTGCAATAAAGTGGAAACCCACTGGTTACCTCTAATCTTGTTCGCGAATGGCCTTCCAAAAATTGCCCATAATTACTGAGTACTTCCCCTTGCGTCTTGGCAGCCCAACGTTCGTTACTCGTTAGGCCAACTCTCGCCGAGAACATTTTTTTCGAACTGAACTCATTCAACTTCGATATGTCGAGGGGCAGTGACTCATATTGAGGAATTGAACATGAATAATCTGCCTGATACAACAGATTTTCCCTTGCTTTTCTTGGTTTCTAGTTTTGGTTTTGATTTTTTCGAGTTTTGAACTCACTCATAGTGATCACCCCATCTATCTCGACAACTGCACTCTTGCCTCACGAAGATTGCAGGTCAGCATACGACTCTCCTATTTTATTTTACTCCATTTTAGCATTGTAGTGACAGCACATTATAGATATATAAAAAATATAAAGTATAAAAATAGTTATCTTGTTAGTAAAGAAGGCATTGCTGGGCAGCACCACGACTCTGTATGGGCTGCGTGCGCAACGAGTGTTTGACCTTGCGTACCGCTCGGTCGGCTATTGTTCCGCGGCTTACCCACTGAACAATACCAGAGTGGAGCGACAGCACCACTGTGGCCCTCACGACGTGGTCCGAACACCCACTTTAGCCATCTGTGGAACTTTACCGCCTCTAATGACGACGGCCTACTCGAGAGCATAATTTTCATTAACGGCCGCCGAGTAGTGGCTGTAAAATGGCAAATAAGGACACGAAGTGATGGTTGGGGTACAAACATCCACTTGAGTCACAGGAAGTCGGGGAGGAGGGTCAGTGAGGGGTATTTCGACTGCTCCTGTCGGCCAGTGACTTCCTCCCATCGATGACCGGACAGATAACGGCGAGACAAGGACGCTCACTACCACCTGAGCGGGTATCGATCCACTTCACCACCCAGCTGGACGACGATCACCGTGGCCATTCACCCCACCCCCGTGCTGGACCCTCGCAGCACGGTGAACCCCCGCTGCGACCGGCTCCCCCGTCACCGCCGCCTCGGCCAATCACTGATTCATGCTCCTCCTGATCATTTCGTTTTTCGCTTTTATCTCTCGCATTTTTTCAAATTTTCGTCGCCATTGTGGGAAAATTTGAAAAAACCGTTTATCGATATTCATCAGCGACCTTTTTGTTGCCTCCTTTTTTAAATTTTGTTGTTCATAATTTTTGCCTGTAGATGTTTCAGGCCTTCTGTCTGCTGGTATTGATCCGTATGCTGGAACTGAATCACCTAATTTCTCATTGTGCGGAAAGAAATGAGCGTTGAATTTGTTCATTTACTTCTCTCCTACTACAGAAGATTTTTTCAAACAGTTCTGTCAGTTAAAAAGATAATTTCATTGCTCATCTTTCGGTATACTTCTGCCTATGTACTTTGTTTTTTCTATAAAGAAAGCTTAGAGAATGCCTGACCGAAAATGTCGAATGCGCGTTTGCATGTGGTGCGACTTCAAGCATGGCAAATCTGCTGCTGAATCGCGTTCGCGTCGCACCCTGTCTGAGGTATTCGGCGAAGAATCCCTACAAAAAGCTAGTATCGACGATGGTTCCAGTTTTTTAAAAACCATTATGAATTTTGATGCACGAAGAACATGTAGTGATGGAGTCGCCCTTACATATGTTACATACATCAGAGACGTTTCAATGTTTAGTATTGATCACGAAGGTATTTGTGGTTCATGTAGAAATGCAGTCTCTGGTGGAAACCGCACGTACATTAACTTTCGACTGAAAGATTTTGATGAGTAGATTAGGCACGGTTCTAGTAGTTTCTGAGCATGTATCGCCTTTCTTGCTTTATTCATGGAAGCAGTTTCAGTGGGTACAAACTTATATGATAGTTTTCTAAGAGAAAATCTCCTTATAATTCTCTGCGAGCCTATTTCGCATGATTGTATGTGCTCACCTGTGTTGGAACACCTCTGCTACCGAGAGATGGCTGCTCCCCACCAGAGCTGATGAGCCGGCGTCCGTGGTCAAACACAACACCTGTAGTTCCCATGGACGTTGATCGTTCAAAGGAACATTTTAAACCGGTTCCAAAACAGGTGCTCGGGCTGCGAGACCACCGCCATCTATTGTCTAATTAGGCACTTACGCTTGGATAAGTATCAGTCAGATATCTTGCATTCCTTTGTCAGTGATAGCCGCGTAGGTTTTGGATTCGATTTTTCGCCTGCGATTGAAGTGTTTTGAACTTCAAGGTATCGTTGCTTTTCTGTTTTTCAATTGGAGGAAAGCGATGAGTAGTTTGCACTTCTGCTGACGGATGTCTCTACTGTCCTGCAAGTTTTAATGAATTCTGGACACTTGTCAACACTTCCAACTCCACTGACCACGCTTAGGTCAAAAATGTGTCTTGCTCGAAGCGCTTATGGGGGTTATTTGAGGCGCTGATCTCGAGTCTGATGTTCGTCTAGCGGTCGAGTGAAACTTCATTCAGGTAGCTTATTAGGGATGGTTATTATAAATCTGACTGTTTCTTAGATTTTGATCGATTTCGGCAAATGCAGGTATGTACTGCTTCGCGACACTGCTCTCACCCCTCCCTCACTCCATCGGTGCTCACTTAAATCTATCTGTAGCGGCCAAAATAGGGCGAAATTAGAAGAACTAACATCATTTTCGTAATCAGCACGCAAAATAATCTAAGTAGACTATGTTCGAGCCAATTCTGAAATTTTGGCATGATTACCCTAATCAGGCAACATGAGTGGTCGTCGGCCGAAATTCGGAAAACGGACATCGGATTCATTATCCGCGCCCCAAATAACCGCTATCCGAATATTCGAAGTTTCAGCGGAAATAAATTTATTGACCTAACTGGTAAGCACGGTCAGTGGAGTCGGAACTTTTACAAGTACTGAATTCTTTTCTGAACTTTTCCATACACAAATGAATCCGTATGATTAACATTCGAGCGTACAGGATAGGCCCTTTTAGGTTTAGTGGGGGCTGTAGTGGTAATATTTTGTGATTGACGACTAGCTGAAATCGACTGTGCTTGGCGTTCCCGCTGTTGACTTTTGTCGCGGGATTTTGTTTTTAGCGAAAATAGATCGGTGCATTGGTGCAGAGCAGCGTTACTGGTTTTGCCATAGCGACTGCCAGTTGTCGGTGTTCGGCCTGACAAAAGGCATGTCGGAAGCGATTCGCTTCATCGCCGCTTTAAGGCACCAGAACTGCCATCGAGCTTTGCGAACTGGTTCTCTGCTGATTTGCTGGGCATTTCTGTAGGACAGGATGCCTCGTTCTTCCCTACCTCTTCAATGTTCCGCATAATACTCTAGGGTTGGCAGTTTGTGCTTTTCTGTATTTATCGTTCATCACTGTTTTTTAAAGTGTTATCTCTTTCAGGGCAGGAATTTGTCGTTATTTTTGGTTCGAACTTCGACACTGTTGTTGTTGATCTCGAATTGTCAGTTAGATCGTAATTTTGGAACGGCACTTAGTGATTCAGTTCAATTTTTCCTTCAAAGAGGAGATTTTCATTTCACTAAAAATATTAACAGAAAAACGAAATACTTTCTGGATTTACGATTGATTGCGAATCAGAGTACACTATCCCAACAGTTTATTTTCAATGGTTTCTACCACTTACTTCCTATTTGTTACTTCAGCAGTTCTTTTCCTTTTGAGCTTTGTTCGAGAGCAGCAATTCTCATATCATTTTTCATATATTCATTTCATGCTCGATTTCACTTGCGTTCCTTCAAGGATCAACCTGCATTCATATTTTCAATCCTCTTTCTCTTTTTTGGGCCAAGCAATGCTGATCTGCAAAATTCTTTCGTAACTAACGACTTTCTCGAATGGTACTGTGTTCTTAAGTTTTCTTCAGTTTTTCTTATTCTCTTTCTGAGTAAAGCTGCGTGAAAGAAAGGCTAGGCACTGTAGAAGTTGGTGTGAACGAGGCCGACCTTTTGAAACTTTTTTCTATTTGTTAACCACTTTTAGGATGGCCTCGTAGCTTCGTACTGGAATTTCCACTGCAAATACGAGCATATTGGTAGACAGTTATTGCTCCAGCTGCTGTGCATGGTCCACTGCGGCATTACAAAAAACTAAAACGTCGCTTTTCCACATAAATCCTACATCTCCAAAGGAGGCCGACGTTTTCTAAATAAACTTCCACAAAAAGTATTTCTTTCGATCAAACTCAATGCTTGATAGTGCGTAGAAACAGTACCACTGGTTGAAGGTTAAGTTCGGAGAGCAAATGAAGTGTCAGTGATCTGAACTGTGGGCAGTTTTTTTGCTCTTTGCAATTAACTTTGTCTCCTCACAGGTTACCGCGCGGCGGACGCTTCCCAGGCCCCGCCGACCGATGTTTTTGCTGTGAGCATCCCGTATTCCCGCAATATGAGGCTCCCTTCTCCGCCTTCTGTTTTGCTTTACCCACACCCTGATCCATCACACCCAGCTGTGCTATGCTTCGCCCTTCACGGTTGTGTAATCGGTGCGTCTGGGATTTTTTGGAGGGTCCGATCGTGATGTTTTGGACCTGCGACCAGATGTAGCATCGGCCGGTCATTAGGGTTGACAATGCTGGGACTGACTAGGGTTCGTACGCTTTTGAGCGACAGATTTATCTCACTGCAGAAAAGACGTATCACTCTCAACCCAAGTCTGATTTAGTCGTTTATTTATTTAATAGTTTGATACGCACATGAACGTGCTTACAATAAAAGAGATTAGTAAGGCATACAAACATGAAAACACAAAAGAAAACGAACTAAGAAATTTTTAAAAAGACCAAAAAATCACTCCTCAGCCAATACCTCATGTTTTCCAAGGAAGTAGCTTCAGTTGCCAAGGCAAATGGAGTTTCTTCTGCTAAATGTGAGTTTTGCAAAGATGTAGAAGACCGCAACTCTACTTACCATCGCTGGTTCATTAAACACACTGGAGTTTTTCACTCGTGTTCCAGAAAATATAGCTTTTCTAATACAAACAATTCCCAATCATTGAGCCTGTAGAGTGCTTTGAGTTCTTTCCACGATTTCGTAACAAGGGTTCTAAATTTATAAATTTGCATCATGAAAGGGAAAACTTGAAATGGTCAGTCTTCTTCTGTCCTCTCAGGGAGCCTTCGTGCATTCTTCTTCGATCTAGACTCACAGAAGCATGAAGAATGCGCATACGGGGGTGAGCCGCTTTACCAAGTCAGTGTCTTTACCTTACTTGACAAGTCTGATACGAATTGTTTGGACTAGTTACCGTCCAAATGAGGAAAAGGAAGAGTCACAGGAGGCGGAAGCCTGTACGACTCTTCCTTTTCCTTACGCTGTCTGGCGCAAGGAATGATGCCTCCCTAGGCCGCCCCGCGGTGAGTTTTACGCTCTCCGACGGAGGCGTGGTCTTACTCCTCATGATTCCTGTGCGAAATCATGGTACGACGCATCATGACTCCTTTGCGAGTCATGACACCAATTTACCCGACACCGGAGGGATTGGAGGCCCGGCCGGGATCGATCGCTCGACCAGTAGAACCTGTCAGTAGAACCTCTTTGCACTGCACCACTAATGCCCTTAACTTGAATGATAACTTTATGAACATATACCCACTCATTCATTCATCATAAAGTATGTCTCCTCAGTCATAACTGGCCAGCTGCTGCCGATCCTAGATAACCACCCTGACCATAGTCTCATAGGACTGTACCCATCTTTATTATTATATTTTATTTACTTTCGCATGACAGAGAGGACTGTTAAGACTCCCATTTCGAAAATAAGGAAAAAGATGAAAATGGCTGACTTTAACTTCCCTTTCGTTCGTTTATCGTATCGTTCTATGCTATCCTGTACGGATCCCTTTTTCACCATCCGATCTTGCTAGGCCTAAAAAGATCTCCGTGGATTCAAAATTGTAGAGAATGCTAACAGAAATCAATAAACGACTACCAATACATGTACCTTCTAAAACTGCGTCGAGTTTGTCGCAGATCTGAGGAACAAGGTTGGTGAGGCGGTATAGGGCTGCGGTAATAGATGGGGGTCGATTCCCCCGTGGTACACCGCTGCTCTGGAAAACGAACGGTATAAACAACTCGTACTGCTCTGCTTCACTGCATTTGACAACAAAAACGGCATAACGAGTCAGGAACAAATGGGCTGCCGCAACTCGCCCACATCTCTGGAATGCGGTAAACATACTGATGGTGTAATATTATTATTTACACTTTTCGTGTCGTCGCTCGTTACGAGTAAACCAACACATGGCCATTTATCATAGGCAACTTTGCTGCTCGTCCAATTGCGTTGGAGAGGCGTTTCTCAAGATCACAATGTTGCCTATGAAACCCTCATTAGTTAGGAGACATGCTCGGAATGGGATCTTTTCAAGTCATCCCTCTTTATGTTTTTGGAATTTACTGAATTAATGCGAGAATCCATTCAGGTAGCCATTTTTCGCCAAGTATTTCAAAATATCCCTCCAGGTGGGTTTCTGGTCTTTGCTAGGCAGATATAAGCAATCAACCCTAGTCGCTCATTTTCACCTAGAACTACCCGCATGATACCGACAATTTAGTTTTTTTTTCAAAAAGGCACAATAAAATGACAAATTTGAAGGTTAGCGAATAGCTTCATTTCACAGCAGATGAAACGCCGTCGCCTATGAGATTCAAATCGAACGAGTTTTGAGATCGTGCCACTGGATCTCCATCGGCATTCTGTTTCTTGACCAATAAAAACCAATTTTACATTGAAAATGACAATCAAAAATCTGCTTTGTGACCCACGTCTGGCAGTACACATTTTATGAATGAGACTTCGGAACTGTTTTACTAACCACGTGATTATATAAGTCCTTTGAATTATGTTCTATGCTCTGTAGTTATATGTACGTACTACATACATTGGTTTGTGATCTTCATACTACGGCTATGAGCATGGTAGATAAGTTAATAAAGTTCTTCACCAATTTGGTGTAGCGGCTGGCCCCGCAGGTTATGGTGTGGGTCAAATATGCAATCACCTTCTCTACGATTCTGAATGAAACACGAATGCGGCGGCGCGTCCTTAGGGGTCTGATCCCTTTACACTTACGTATTTTTGCGCATGCAAACCCACTCCTGAAAATGTTCATTGTGATGGGTTGCCGAGGGTCTACGTTAGCACTTTGCCGCAGTCAGATGACCACATCCTTTCTGAGGATCGAAGGTGTCGTGGGGGTGCACCTGCCGTCCAGCGGCCAGTTCCTCGCCTTCGAGTAGCACATGCGCACCTGCTCTCCGCCCCGTTTCCGCCACCCGCATTCGAGCTATCCGTTTGCCTTTTCTCCTTTGCCGCTGTTTGGGTTTCCGCTTCTCGATCGCCGCTAACGATCTCTTTATTCATTTTTCGCCTTCTTTCTCAAATTCTAGCTCCGTTCAGTTGCTCCAGCTGTCCCCTCACACCCCCAACCATTTTTTGATAGTTGCAGGAAGTGCTAGAGTGAGGACGTTTTCGTAGATGATTTCTGTGATTCTCTACATCCCTTTACCGCGTTCGCTTCATCATCAGCATAGACGCTGCCCAATAGCAACTGCTTGTTTTTCTCCGCTTGGTAACCTTGAGGTCTGAAACATCCTCAACTCAATCCTATTCTAGTTTCCATTTTTTGCGTCGGTAATTTCTTCAGTACACCTGCGCCTCATCTTGCGCGCGCCGCCAGACAAGACCTTGAAATTGGCTAGTCGATTTTATGGGCCAAAGTTGGTGCTCTTTTCGGATCCTTCGGTGCAGCTCCGGGAAATTGTTGCCTCTTGAGTCTCCCTTTTTTCATTCAAAAAATTAGAAACACAATACCCGTAGGCACTACAGCGGGTTGTGCGCTCTCTTGCGCTGCTAGGAGAACCGATCTTCCAAATACTTTACTCACCCCGATGAGGAGGCGCAACTTGGGGATTTGGAGTGCAAGTGGATTTGATTATCAGTGGCATCTGTGGCATCTCACATCTGGGTGAACTCCTTAATTCTTGCCTTCGATCTCATGCCCTTTTTCTAGCCAGCTCATCTTTGTTCCCAAACATTCCTCGACCTCAACACCTCCGCCCGCACACCGTTCCCCTGAACTCATTTCTTCTGTCTTACCCGTTGAAGTGCTACCGATTCCGCGCAATCGTTAATAAAAATCCGTTTCGCTCGAGACGCTCGAGACCAGGCGATAACCATCTCCCTGAGGCTATATCGTTTTGATGGAGTCGCGGCAGATCGCAGTCCCGCTTTGAGAAAAAAGCTTTGCGGCTCTGGCGCGACTGTTCGTCTGTCTTTTCTTTTGCCGTCACCGAGGATTGTAACTACATAAGTCATCTCTACATCAGAGGAACTCGCAATTTTCAGTTTGTTGGAGCACTCTGATTCTAGCACTCTTATTTTAATGAAAATCCCTACTAATTCGAGAAGGAGATGGCAGCTATGTTGCCGAAAACTAGTCCTCAATTACGGCCAACGATTCGCCTTTTTCAGGGCATCGTTTGTCTCAATCGTTCTTTGAAATCGCGTCTCCTTCCAGTTCTAGATTTTCCTTTCGCATGTTGCTGATGCTACTACTAGCTAATTGTGTGCTGCATATTCAACAACTTATTTTCAGATCATTCACACTGCCGTTCCTTCGGCAATTACAACGCCAACTAAATCAGGATTAGAGGCTCTTTATGTCAGCCGTAGAGAGTCCACTCGTGATTTTACAAATTGTGATGCAGCTCGGATTATCTGTAGCACTTGAAACGTTACTCTTGCTTTATTTTATTCAGTTTATTTCGTTTGATTGTTTTATTTTTCCTTGGTTCATGCTATTAAGTGTGCGCGTGGTTCAGTGGTAAGAAGTGCTACTTTCAGCGGCACTGTCGAGCGATCGATCGTCGCCTCGGGTAAACGAGCCTTCCACCACCCGTGGTCGAGTAAATTTGTACCAAACTTGTCTGGTGACTTGGAATAGTTCCTCATATGTCGTTGTGTAGACCAAATACACGGTAATCCCCACGATTTCGAATGGAAGATGAACGTGTAGGGCGTCCTCGACCACATCAACTTTACTCTCTACCCTTCTAATAATTTTGAAGTGCTTTCCAGATCCGGATATATCACTGCATAGTTTTTCACTCAAATCATGACAGCCCTATTCTTTCGTGACCCGGTAACATTCACTACAAAAAGATCTGCAACTACCAAGCTTATTTTTATGTTACTTGTTCGTGATTTTCTCGGCTAGGTTTTTGTGATTCTCGTATGTTGTGCTATTTATGTTTTCCAAGCAGTTATTTCCGACTCAGTTGTGGCATGTTCATTTCAATGATTCCTTTTAGTGACAGGCCTGCATCGTGGCTTTCTTCCATTTCCCTTCATCGATTTCAAGTCTTCATCTGAACTTTGTAATGATGCTGCTAGGCCTATAATGCCTATGGTTGCTAGGTCATCGATCGACCTATGAAAGGGAACTCGATCTCAGTTAAGCCTCGCACTGCTGTTCACCACGCAAAACAACACTGCTGTGTACCAGCGACGCAGTATTAACGTTTACTTGGTAGCGCACCAGGGTCGTAACCCCTGAACCACTCAATTTTTCTCCACTATAACTTGTGAGTCTGCGCTCATTTTCTCTCATTGTTCTTCTTTTCGTATGCGAAATGCCGATTTTCTGGATTTAGACAGGCGTGAACGTATACGATTGAAACGTATACGAGCAAAATATGGTGTACCATTTGGCTCAAGCTTGTTACTATTTCTTATTTATGAAAATTGGGTACCGGCCGCGACTATAAATGAGCATGGAGTCCTGTTAAAAACAGCTGAAAGTCGGGTTCTAACGGTGATTCCGATGCAATGCCGTACCGATCCAGAACATTCAGCTCTGTCAACTAGACCGCCACTGAGGTCAGCAGACCCAGTTTTTGTTCGCTGATTCCCAGGAATCTAAAGGACTCCGTTATAGCCATCGTTGAACGACGTCGTTGCGCCGTCTTACGGCGGATGGCCTGTTGAAACGATGCAGCGACTTATCTGCCTCTCTTAAGGGAACCGCATGGAAGCAAGATATGGACGAACTCTTTCGAAAGAAAGCGAACTCTCGTGGTATATTTATTGTGAAGAAATAGGTAGGAAAGAACTAATCAGACGCTGCACGTAAGAAACTGGCACATGTAGTCGACGCTGAATCGCGCCACACGTCCGCGGGTACAAAAAAACCTATGTCGATGCCAAATTATTGCGACCACAGGTAAAGGCAAACTGGTCAGCGTTGCTCATCCCCCTAAGGACGCGCCTCGCACTAGTCTTCCACTTACATTGGAATCGTAAGGCCCTAATGAGTGTCCTTTTAGTCTGTACAATGACTTGCAAGGGTAAGCACAAGTTGGTGTCCTCACCGTCTGAAACAAATCTGGTTCGAACTTACTTGACCCCGAAGGAATGGGAAACTCTTTAGGCTGGGCGATGATTGATCGCTTGACCTTGCGGGTGATAGCAACACCTCTTAACACTATACTGCACCCATCCCACGTTGTCTACGCTACTGCAGAAAAGCCAATTGGTCGCTTGTGTTCGCTGTTAGTTTAGCGAGTTCTGCCAATAAGTGGAACCCGAGTAGCTTGGGAACAATTTAGCTTCGACTCTGATAGCTATAGATCTTTTCAGCGACTATTCTCAGAAGATCTTCAAGTTGTGTTCCGTGAAGCATAAATGTTCTTCAGCAGGCACTCAGCGATCGGTTGGAGTCCTACGAACGTCCACTCACCGCTCTGATCATTTCCGGGCCGATCAGTGGGTGTCAAGAGACGTGCTTTCTGTTTGCACGGCTGGTCCGGCTGTGGGTTTGGCATGACTGTTTGAACAGGGCGTTTACCCGTCCGGATTTCGAAATATCCATCCATCGTTATGGTTACGGCTGACAACAATGTTCGTCTCCTTCAGAAGGCCGTTCACTTCCATGTCCCATGCAGCACGGCGCTGTTCATGAACCTAAGGGTTCGTTTCGGCTTAGGGCGAAGCTGAGTAAATTCACAACACAATCTTCTGCAGGAATTCTTGTCAAAGTTGTGATCCTCGCATCGTCGATCCGATTACCTTATACGTCTCCTCGCTCTTTCTGGGTTTAGTGTGTGCCCTACACTCACTTGATCTCTAGCAGGGATCAGTTCATATACTACCGTTCATATACTTTTGTGCTCCTGCCCTTCCATCTTTATTCTCGGCGCTAAACCTAGTGACTCAAAATGCCTCTGAGTTAGGCAAATACAAACCCAGCGTTTCCTGCCAAGCTCACGCTGAGCACCAGCTTTGACGAAGTTTCACCCAAATCATTGGTACCATCACCATTTCCTTATCTGCCCGTATTTATCTGCACTATACTGCATCTGTATCGGCCCAGCTTCGATAAACAACTATTATCTTTGTGGTTAGAATGACGGTTGACCTATCTGGACAAAGTTTGCATCAAATCTTACCTGCGCCCACCTACCCTTTTCGTATTTGATATGAGGCGCTCCCACTTGGGCGCTTGAGCGATCAGTCGTCGCATAGGCTGAACAAGCCATTCATCTCTACGGGTTGGGTAAATTCGTACCAGATCTGTTTGGTCAGATGAAGGTACTGACTTCGCCAGTGACTTGTCCCGTATGTATATGCAAAATAAGCATTTACTTCGTGTTTACGGCTCTGAATAGATGCGCTGGTTCGTCGTTGAGTGGCTAACCAACGCTGACCACTTCATCTTCTGACTAACGCTGCCAGAGTCGTGACCCTAAATGACCTCTCCCTGACTTATGTAGTTCGAGCAAAAAAATACCTTTCGAGTCCTGGAATAACAAAGCTGGAAAGCTGTCCATTCATCGTCGTAAGGAACTGAGTTTGCATTTTTTCTGTCTGTCCAGTTGGGTAATTGTCGTGGCCGACTGTATCCGCCAACTGAACAACACGCGACGACGAAAGCGTTTGCGATTTCTAGTCATACCAACCGTCTCCGTCTGTTCAACAGAGCTGTCGTTTTTTTTTGTCGACGACGAGCTGTTCGTTCCAAGCATTCAATATCGTCGCTACCTTTGCCATCCGCTGCGTCACACCGCCTGTGCACACCTAAATCTCCCGAAAACGATTCTCGCGCCGAATTGTATGTATAAGCAGAGCCATTGAAGGTAATTCATGTGACAGCCATGTTCTTGTTTTTGATTTTGGCACGCAAGAGTTTTCACGATTGCTTCGACTGCAGTCACCTCTCAATTTAGAATTGACTTGCTTCGTGAAGAAAAAAACGAGTATACCCGCAAACATTACTTTTCGTTCATCTACCAAGGCAGTCTGCAGATCTCGTCAATCCACAAAAAGCGTTGAATGAAGCGCTCCCTTTCCGTTCATACTCATTAAGGTGGCTGCATTCTACTCAAATTTGTCGGAATTTAGCTCAGGGAGGGGCGCACGTGGTCCAGTGGTAATAAGCGCTACTGATGCGCGCCCGTCCAGCGATCATTCCCCGCCAGTGTTAACCAAGCCTTCCATCCCTCCGGGATCGAGTGAATTAGTACCAGGCTTGTGTGGGAAGTTAAAGACACTGACCTGGTATAGCGGTTGGCTCCCGCAGCGCGTCGTTAGAGGACTGATCAACGCCGATACCGCCACCATTTCGTTTTACCTTTAGCTCAGGGAATTCAGCCGCTGTGTGGCTGGGTTTTCTTCAGAGTTCTGTGAGTACCCGATGCTTACAATTAGTACTATTCCTTTGCAATCACTCGTGGAAACTTTTGTAAGTCCCATCATCAAGGGGAGCGACTTCACTTTTACATCCGTCGCGATCCGATCTTTTCACCGAAGTTTTGGTAGTTCAGTCCCATCGACGGCTTTCTTCTTCTTCGTGGTTTTGCCCAGCATTTTAAAACTTCTTTTACTACTCTTATCAAGAAGCCATTCGTCTAGTCACTTTTAAACCAAGCAACTCCAGTACAGTGCACCGCTGTGTACATACCTCGCCCTCTCGCAGCTATGGATAAACGTTCCTATCATACATTCAATTGAATTGATGTTCATTATTGGTATCTATCGGTTTACCCAGTGGATTTTGGCCTTATTGTCTGTGTCAATGTTCTTTGCAATAATTCAGCGCCCTCTTCTCTCACCCCCGCCCCTGTCACTTTTTCAACGAAGAATTTCTTCAAAGTTGATCTGTCACTGCTGCCGACCAACCTGATAGGGAAAGTTGTCCTTCATTTTCTTTGATGTCAGTTTTCGTCAATCCTCTCTATCGCTTTCCTGCTGTGTTAACGTCATTCGTGTCAGTTTAGCCCTTATTTTGTTCTCATTTCCGACTTCAAGCAGCGCTGGACAATAAAGTGTTTATCGATCATCCGGTTTGACTAGACGTCTTTTCGACAACGACCTTATACCCCAAATCACGGCTTTGTCGCGGTTTCTCGTTCTCTTAAACCTCGGTGATAAATTGGCCCACTAGAAAGCCTGCCGAGCGTTTTCTTGCCGTAAATGTCGCAGAGTTTCTCATGAGGAAAAGAGGTCGTTCGCCTCATTTTTTGCGCCGTTCTCGACGATTCCTCTCAACCTCGTTCCGCCGAGTCTTTAACAATTCGCCTTTGTTCAAACCTGGGAATATTTTTAGGGGTACTCTTTTTCTGGCACGTCTTGTCCCATTTTCAGCAGCTCGTAGCAGATCTGCCGCCAGGAACTGGAAGGTCACTGTTCGTCGTATTCTAATCATCTGAACGTCCGTATTTTCGACCACGGCGTCTTGCTTCAATCAACGTTAGTCGTATCGAATCGTATCCTTTTTTGACTTGGAGGCTTCGTATTTCGTTCTTGTCGTTCTTGATTTATAGTAATATTGGTAAAGGTAATGCTAAAGGGTTGGCGTTGTTCGTGTTCCATCAAAATCGTAGAGGCATGATGAACGGCCTACAAAATAACTTGTGAAGGCCAGCCGCCGTACAAAGTCAGCGTCTTTACCTTTCCAGAGCAGACTTGTACCAGTTTACCCGACCCCAGAGTGATGGAGGGCTTAGTTAGCCCATATCGATCGCTCGACCATTAGCGTTAATTGTAGTGCGTTACAAATGGAGAGCTTTCCTTCTGATTCTCTCGTTGGCAATGGCGTTGAAGAAATAAGATAGCTATTTTATTCCTCATGGTCGTGTGATCATTCCCCGTCTGGGCTAACCAATCCTTCCATTCCCCGGGATTGGGTAAATTGGTACCAGACTTGTCTGATAAGGTGAAGACACTGGCTCAGTACCGCAGCTGGCACCAGCAAGTCATAGTAAAAGCAAAATACGCATCCAACATGCCTCTAACATTCTGAATTCAACGCGACTGCGATGGCACGTCCTTCGGGGATTGATCAACGCCGATACCTTTATCTTTCCCTTTAGAACACTACAAAAACTCTGGCATACGTACTTCTCAAAGCTTGGATTAGTCGTCTTCATTGGTGTCATAACTGCATTTCAGGGAAACTAGGCGAAATTTCTTTGAGGCTGAAAACCAACCACTAGAAAACGTCACCGCCTCTTTTTTTCACTGGAGCCGAATGACGGGACGTTGATAAGGGCGTGTTTGTCGCGGCGTCGTCGTTTTTTCGATTCTTAGGGGTGCGAACAACGTCGTCATCAGCCTTGATTGGCATTCTGTGACACATCGCTGACAGAATACAACATTTTACGATCTCGTTCCCAAACAGTGCAATTGGTCCCGTCTCAAAACTTGATCGTCTCCAGCGGTCACCTTTCACGATAATACTATTCGGAGCTTATTTGAAACTCGCCTTCAGTTGGGGTAAGGAATATTTCGCGAGGGCATCACCGATTATAATACACTATAGTTTTTTTTCTGTTATTGATCGCACTTTATGTTGAATTCATTCTGCCGTTTGAAGCGCGCTTTCAGACCCAGTCACGTTTGATGTTCTCAGTCTTCGTTGTCGAAAATGCATGTTTTCCGAGCTTTCGTTACCAGTCGGAAATGAGGATCGTCCGATTTTTTTATGGTTTGTGATTCTCATTTATTTCGCCATTGCTACGTGTACACAGCGAGAGTTACACCCGCGAGAAAATGATGTCTTACTCTTGTTCCTAAACCTTGGCATTGATGGTAATCTTTCCACTATTGCTTTCTTCGCCTCACGAAGTTTTCCGGTGAGCGCTTTATATTTTTTTTAGTTTCGGAGTTTTCTACGTTTCTTGAAGTTTTGAAAAGTTTTTCTTAATCACTAGATGACCTTACACCTACTGGCCCGCCCATTTTTTTCAACCTCAGACAAATCTAGATAGTGCCCAAGCAAACTCACTGCATGTTACGCTCCTACCCCTACAAACGATCCTAAAGGAGTGATACCAGTCCGTAGGAATATTTCCTGGTATCTTTTTATCTTGTATGGGGCGAAAAGGTGAAACAAAATACCATTACCACTCCTCTCATAATATGCATCAAGTATACACTATAGTTCGGACCGAATCGAATAATTTCGAACGAATGTTCGAATAAAACTCGAATATTCGAATATTCGTTATTCGAATATTCGCAATTTCGGAAAATCGAATTTATTCGTTCATTCGTTCATTCGAAATCTCAAAATTCGAATTTATTCGAATGAATTCTTCAAATACATACACTGCTAATATTTGGAGTAGGCTCAAGATAAATAGGGAGCAGTCGTTCCATAGAGCTATTCTGTTGCGTTCCTGCTCTTTCATAGTCATCTGAATTTACGTTTTCTCGATATGAAGCATCATTATCAAATAGAACAACGAGCAAATGAACTCTTTTCTGGGATAACAAAACAAGCTTATAGTGTATAGTATAATGACTATAATATGATGAATTAGCAATTAGGTAGAAGTGCTTGAATAGACGAAAAATAATCGTAACTGATCCACCAATTTCTTCTTTGGATGTATTCTAACGTGACTCCTCCACAAGGGCACCAGTTTCCCGATGGCAGCCTTGCTTTGAAAATTCATGCCACACAATCCATTCAACAGACTTGTGTTGGAAACATTTTTGTTAGGAACCGGCTCTTAATCCACCTCATGAGTTTGCACAAATATGTGAGAAGAATTCAAATGTTGGATGTTATGTGAACATATTAAAAAATAACAGCTCTCAAAAATTGATCTACTAGACAGTCTTTGTGATTCGAGCGGATAATGCTTTTCGTTCTAAATTGCTCTTGACACTCTCCTATAATTATATTGATCACATACTGCAACCTACTTATTCGATTATTCGTTCATTCGAAATCTAAACGTCATATTCGTTCATTCGAAATTATAAGAATCGAATATATTCGTTCATTCGTTCATTCGAAATTTTAAGAATCGACTTTATTCGTTCATTCGTTCATTCGAAATGTTAAGAATCGAATTTATTCGTTCATTCGTTCATTCGAAACTTTCAGAATCGAATATATTCGTTTATTCGTTCATTCGAAAATTTTTTCCAAGGACAAGACTATAGTATACACTATTATCTTCCTGTTTATTTATTTGTTTATTTATTAGTGATTTCACCAGACTGGCCCACCAGGAGATAAATACATCTTAACATCTACAAGAAATTGCGAGAAGAATTTGGAGAAATGTCGCTCAAACTAAACATTTCATTCTTAAACTGGCTTTCCCTCCTTATCGCGAGTCGTTGCTGTGAGCATCTACTTTTATAGCCTTATTCTCCCCATCTAGGTTAGTTCGACTATGGACTCAGGATGCGATAAGGATTTGCTGCGTCGCTCCATTTAGCTAACTCCTCTAATTCACTTTTTGATAAGAGGCGTAGTGGGGTTGAAAGATCACCGGAGGATTCTCGACTCAGCGGAAATTTGCCGGGCTTTTTTTTGCTGTCGTTCCTTCCAGTTCGTTACGTATTCCCTTTGTTGATGAGACACCGCATACGAGGCTAAAGTTTATGAGCCCCGTAGAATGTGTAGATTCAGACAGCGAGTGTTTGCTCGTAAATGAGACGGTTTGCATCTGCTAGCTGCGAAGCAAACGTCTTGTCCGAACATCTGGAGCACTTGTTTTTTCTTACAACCCCCTGGTCTGTGCCTTTTTCACTCAACGCGATCAACTTGCAGCACTTCAACACGCTCATTCTCTGTGTCTCGTTTGAAAAATAATCTACGACTGGAGGCAATCGCTCTGATTGACTCAACTGCCTTTCGAGGATGTCAGGTGAAATAGCTATTCAACAGCCCAGCTTTTTCACCTGCTCGTCGTATTCAGAAGTCTACACAGAGCCCGCTCTTAATGAACCGCCAGGTTGCCCACCAAAAGTCGCATATATCCTAGCATGTATTTCAATAAATCTCTACCCGACTATCTATGCACTACATCAGTTTAATGTATGTTTGGCCACCTTCTTCAGTGATGCAGCGTAGCTTTCATGACTTGCACGGTAGAGCGATCGATCCCCAGTCAAACCTTCACTCCCTTCAGAATTGGGTAAACTGATTTGTCTTGCAACGTAAGGACAGTGACTTGGAATAGTGTTTCGGACAAATACGCATTCACCATGCCTCTACGATTCTGATTTGAACACGAGTGCTGCGGTGTGTCCTTAGGGTGCAGACCAACGACGACACCTTTACCGTTTACCTATATCTCAATTCAATTCTTTCTCTTCATATATTGAATCCTACATTTCGGTTGAGCACGCTAATGTTCAATAAATAGAAGAATATAATTAGCACCAAATGAAAATACACTCGAAAGAAGAATAACAAGCCTTCATCCTATCGCTAGAATGGAGTAATCAGCATCGTCCATGAACACGTGTCCAAAATGTAGGAGTTTTGTTCTGGAAATGTGAAATGCCCTTTTAATATTCACGAAATGTCGAAATGCTCATTTCTTCGGCAGAAACTGTTCGTTTAGGATAGACAATTCTGTTTGCTAACGAGGCACAATATGCATCATATAGCGTTGATTAAACTGCCTCGATGTATTACAAAATCGTTTATTCGCGTCGTGTAATTCGTGTAATTGACAATCGTGTCTTGCCTGCCAGGAAGCCGTCTCATTGTCCTGAAACATACGAGTAACCTTTTTCCATACTAATCATTTTGTAGGAAAAGATAAAAGTTAAAGTTGTCGGCGTTGATCAATCTTCGAAGGACGCGCCGCCGCATTCGTGTTCAATTCAAAATCATAGGGGCTTGGTGATTGCGTGTTTGGCCTTTACAATGACTTGCGGGGCCAGCCGCCAAACAAAGTCACTATTTTTACTGTCCCAGAAAAACGTGGCACCAAATTAACCGAGCCCGGTGGGATGGAAGGCTTGGTTATCTCGGAATGATCGCCGTGTCAGCGCCGTTTACCACTGCACCACGCAGGCCCGAATAATCATTTTATACAAACTAAAAACGCCATGGTGAACTACGGACTTTGGGACACTTTTCAATGTGTTTTCCTTCTCATGCATACATTTTGATCAGAGTTCTATTATTCTAGCTAGAAAATTCCCAAAAAATTGATAAAAGTCCGTTCCAGCTGCCCGCTGTGCCAACCGCTACGAGGCTCATATTAATGTTCCTATCCTTAAAATGTTGGGGCCCGCGTGGTACAGTGGTAAGAGGCGCTGCTGACACCCGCACGGTCGAGCGATCGATCCCGGCACGGGCTAACCAAGCCTTCAATCCCTCCGGGGTCGGGTAAATTGGTACCAGACTTGACTGGGAAGGTAAAGACACTGACCTGGTATAGCAGCTGGCCCCCGCAGGTCATTGTGGGAGGGGGACGTTTCGCACGAAACCCTAATTGCCAACTCATGACGCGCGCAAGGTGACAGTACCTGGGGACCTTTGGCGAGTTCACCGCGTGCACCTGCACCCCGGCCCTCGCCGCACGCGATCTTGGCCACGACCGAGTTCATCGCTATGGCGATGGTGACCCGACGGACGAGAGGAGCCACCAGATCGGCCAGATTGGGAGCGAGAGCTACGGCTCGCCGATGCAGAGGGCGCGTAAGACAGTTTAGGGAGTCGAACATGCACAACACCTACACATGCCCTTATCAGAATTTTCAGCTCTATTCAATGGGGTCAATCGCATTTAGGAAAAACTGTTGAGAACACAATTCTTTGCCAAAATTGCGTATGGGTTTCAATTAGGATTATTTAATCAAATAATTGGAATCGAATAGAGAAATAATGACGATTTCTATTTCATACCCTGTGCCCTGACATCTTGATACACAATTCTGCAAAAAAGGTTTCTATGAAGTTGATGTCCTGCAAATTTTCCCCGTTATTTTCCGTTTCAACATGCAGTTTCCTTTCAGGTTAAGAACTCTTAAGCGTTTGATGAGAGTGGCCAAATCGGGGTGGTCACATCCTAGCAGATTCTTCAACAATCTGCAACGGTAACAAATTTCATCCTTTTCAAAATAAAAATTAAATTTTTTCAGTTCAGAGTTGTGGTGCCTTCAGCGCATCCAAAAAATAGATTTCTGGCGGTGTTTTTTCATGTAATTATGGCTCAGAATTCTGCTCTCAACAGTTTTCTCCAAATGCGATTGACCCCATTGAATAGAGCTCGAAATTCTGATATAGGCATGTGTAGGTGTTGTGCACGTTCAACTCCGTACAGTGCCTTATGCGCCCTCTGTATCGGCGAGCGATAGCTCTCGCTCTCGATCTGGTCGACCCAGCGACTCTTCCCACTCGTTGGGTCACCATAGCCTTAACGAGGAGCTCGGCCGGGCCAAGATCGCGCGCGGCGAGGACCAGTGTGCCGGCGCACGCGGTGAACTCGCCAATGGTCCGCAGGTACTGTCACCTCGCGCGCGTCATGAGTTGGCAATTAGGGTTTCGTGCGAAACTTCCCTCACCCGGTCATTGTATAGGCCAAATACGCATTCACCAAGCCTCTACGACTTGAATGGAACACGAATGCGGCGGCGCATCCTCAGGGGACTGATCAACGCCGATACCGCTACCATTTCGTTTCACTTTTACGATTAGCTCAGGGAATTCAGCCGCTGTGTGGATGGGTTTTCTTCAAAGTTCTGTGAGTACCCGATGCTTACAGTTAGTACTATTCTTTTGCAATCTAAGGGGACTGATCAACGCCGAAACCTTTACCTTTATCCTTAAAATGTTCCCCAATTTCCTAATATTGTTGGTACCAATTCAGGTATTGAAGTCTTGGATGACTGCCATTAGTAGATCGTTCCACATTTCACAGAGAATTCAAAAATTGAAAATTTTAAAATAAGAGTTCAATTTTCAAATTCGACAGCACTTTGTCGATAAGGGAACGCTGATGTCCGTCATTTTGGAAGCATTGCTTTTAGTCACTTGGTAGAAGCTACTGCGTCATAATATGGCAACGTTGTGATATAAAGGTTGGAAAGTATGTTCTAACAGTGGCTCTGGGTAAACAGTATGTTCTCCCTATCCATGGAGCCCCCTACAATGATAAGAGGCTACTGACACCCACGAGCTCGAGCGATCGATCCCCGCCGAGGCTATCCAAGCTTTCCGTCCCTACGGGCTCGGCGGAATTGGTACCGGATTTGACTAGGAAGTCGAAGACACTGACTTGGTGTAGCGGCTGGCTCCTGCAAGTCATTGTATACGCCAAATACGCATCCGTCATTCTTTTACGATTCTGAATGAATGATACACGGATGCGGTGGCGTGTATTTAGGGGATTTGTCAATGCCGACACCTTTTTTTTACCTTTACCTATACCTCGTATCTGCGTTCTTCCATCAGGGTTTTCCAGTGAAAATTAAGGCAGAAAAGCTCTTATTCCTTTTGTGTGCCAAGCGTCATTGTAATCATCGAAACAATTCTTCATTGCCTTGCTCACAGACGACGCTTAATGATACATCACGTTTTTTGAATGTTTCCATTCTCCCCGCATTCCTCACCATTGTTCAACATGCTTTGCGGCTTAAGTTATACACATTTCGAGTCGCTTTATATCCTAACGAGGGCATTAATTTACACGATTTTCGCCCTCGATTTTCGTCCTAACGTCCATCTATTAAATTTCCGACGCAGACCCATATAGTCGCATATAATACTTTTTGTTGAATTAATCGGGAACACAACAATGCGGCGTCGTTCTTTGTGTCCGGTCGTTCAAAACGTTTCAATCGTCGTTTCCTTGAAATCTTTTTTCTTAAAACGCGTGCATAAGCTCCGGTGATTATGGAAATTCTCTCATTTTCCTCTTAAGCTGTTTGATCCTTTTGATTTTTCATTTTTAAGGAACCAATGTTAGTCAAGATCGCAATTAATTATGTGTAATACTTAGTGACAAAATACATCACTTGCCCGAAATCTCATAGAAAATATCGCTTTAATTGTCAGACAGACGAAAGATAGTGTGGCTCCACTTTCTTCAGCTTCAAAAGCGGTCCAAATTTTCATCCGATCTCCATTCATCGCCAAAGTTTTCCACGGACCCAAAATTTTTCTCTACCTTATCATTTGTTAATGTTATTGTCTTATTTACGGTTTTATTTCCTCGTTTATGTATTTCAACAATGTCCTCCTTTTGATAAGCATGCTCTCTCAACAGTTGAATCCTTTCTAATCACACAACCTTGCTCTATGGGTTCGATGTATTGGATTCATTCTACTCTGACGCTTTTGAACTTTTCTTGTTCAACTTCATTCATCACGTTCATCGCTTAGCTGAAGCTTTGAATTTGTAGTCTGAAAGACTTGCCGCCACTGTGGACGCTGTTTTGCGTTTGTACCGGATTCGCTTTTGTCATACTTTTGGTGCTCCATGTAAACACGCTTTGCTATGCCCATGCCTTGGCTCAAATCGTTTTCGATAGAATATCAATCTAGTTTTCAGGACCTACTTCATGTTCACAGCATTTTCCGATACCTAAGCAGCCAATCAAGGAGTGGGTAAAAAAGGTAAATGGTTTCCGTCCTCGTTTCTAATACTACATTTTATATGCTGTTTTTTGCTGTTTATATGCTGTTTGCTGCGCTTGCCATCTCTAAAGTTTCTTGCACTTGATTACATTTGCTTTCCTACTGTTTCTGTTATGAACGAGACAACTCCAGGTCGCTCTGAATCAAAGTGAAATCCTCCAAAATCGAAGGGTTTTTGCTGTCCACCTCAGGTCACGAGTGTTCTTTATCTTTAACGAATAATCACTTGGTTGATTCGATATACAACCTGCGATAGTGGCAGAGTTAGATCCGTTCTAGCCGTGATTATTCGGACTAAAGCGCAAAGGACTTGGTAAGAAGTTTTTTCTCTCCATTTACTTCAGTAAAGTTGACATCGATGTCACGGGCGATTTTTCTGTCCAAGGAGTTCGAATTGCTTGTGATGGTTATCGGGCCCTGGATGGATTTGATGAGGATTTTTTTCCTTCAGGCGGTGGGCAAGCTTCTTTGTTTTAGAAGAACTGGTGCTTTGCAGACAGTGATTTGAAGATGTCAAGCACGCAAATGGTGTTCCGTTAGCCATTCCGTACCACAAAAAAAAAAAACAGCAAATCACTAACGCGTTGGTTTGACAACATTCGAAGAAACCGATTCCGCAAGATAAAAAGGGAACAAAAGGAACATCAATATGCTGGAAGAGTGTATTCATTACGAACAAGCTGAACACTGATGGTTAACGCCGGCACGAAAATTGCAACGATTATTTGTTCCGCATGTTCATGCACGTTGCTTTTAGTGTTCTGCTCGTTCTCCTACTCCTTGCCGAAAATCGGGCTGCTTTTGTTAGAAATATACAGATAAGTCGTATGGAACGCGTGATACAGTGGTAATTTGCGAAGCTGACACCCGCACGGTCGAGCGATCGAACCCAACCCGTGCTCACCAGGCCTTCCAAAGTCGGGTAAACTGCTACTAGACTTATCTGGTAAGGTGAAGAGACTGAGTTGGTATAGTAGTCGTCCTCCGCAACACATTGTATGGGTCAAATATCCATTCACAATGCGTCTGCGATTCTGAATAGAACCCGAATGCATCGGCGCCTCCTTAGAGGAGTGATCAACGCCCACACCTTTACCTTCACCTTTTATCGACAACATCTGCTCTGTGTTTACTCAAAAAGAAAAGATGTCGAGCGACGATAACTGCTGTACGGATCTCCGTATCGTCTCTGCTGAGCCATTATAAAATCGAACAGCAGCGCGTACTTTTTCCTCAGTTTACCTCTGCTGCGGAACAGCGTACGATGGCAAAGAACTGCCAACTGCTGGTTTCTTTCAGCAGCTGGCTAGACGCCGTTGACTATAAACTGGTCATCCTTATTCGTTCAGACCAGGAAACCCAGGGGAACCGAATGAGTGGGTGAGTTCTGAGAGGTAGTGAGTTTGGGCTCACTATCTCAATGCTCAGGGTCCAATCCTGTCCTAAACAGAAACGTTTGCCCTTCTTAAGAATAGTACAAAAGGGTGTCCGTACAAGGGACAGGACCAGGGTGAGAGATCGGTTTGTGGAGGAGAACTGCCAGATCCACTAGAAAATGTCAGTGTGATACTTCGACGAAGCGGGAGCAGCACCAAAGGACACCGTGGGAGAAACAAGGTTACTATCGGATTAACATTCTGAGGGTAAAAAAATCAGGGAAGCCTGCTGACCACAGGGTTTTGGGTGCCGCTTTTCCATGCAGCTGTATCAGTCTTCTGATCGTGAAATTTTTGCCCATCAACCTGGATCTGACGATGTTACCGACACCCTTTTCAGCTATTCCTAAATTAGGCAAGGGTTTCCGCCTGGGACGAGATTAGACCCTGATCTCGTTTCCTACGAAAAAACTAGTTTGCAGGCGGCTCGAGGCGTTTAACTCGATGTGGGTTTGTTTGGCTTTTCTTTGGCGGTCTCTAATTGTCAAGCCAATTCACTTCACCCGTCAATAGGTACGAAGCCTTTGAAAAGGGTGAAGGCTGAACGGAAGCCGAGCGGCTAGCGGTCCTGGTTGATTCATGGTGGCGCAAATTCTGGCGAAACATCAGAAACACGAAACTGGCTGTGGAGCTGGCCTCGACGTTCGACTGACTCATTTTGACTAACTCCAGCCATAGACTGATTTCCTCACCACGTTCCATCGATATGAATGAACTCTGGGCGCTGAAGCTCACATGGGTGCAATTTTCTGAAGAAATAAGGCCATACATCATCACTTTGATCCACTTTATGGTCAATATTTCACTACAACATTGCTAAATATTAAAGCGCTGTTTCGTCGTGGCATTTCGTATTGGGCCAGAAAGTGGTTTACGTTGCCATTAAAACTGAACACCCGAGCCCATTCCTTGGTTCCGGGGGTTCAAGGCTTGCGAGAGTTTCTCCCGCTGGCCTTGAGCCTAAGTTTTACGAAGGTCTTACCATTTCAATGGTCCTAAGAACTGTTTAATTAGTTTCTCGCTTCACTTGCTGTGTGGAAGAGTGCTTCTGTAAATCTACTGGAAGTGGGCCATAAATGTTGAAGGGAGGATGCTAATCGGTAGTTTACATTTGTCGCTTCGGCATTGCGTAGCCATTGTTTCACTCGTTCTTTGCCAGAACGTTGTTATGTTGGTAGAATTGGTGAAAAGCCGTGAAGTAGCCAGGTGAGAAGCTGTCAGTGTACCCTTTGAACCTTTAACTTCCACTTGTGTTATTCACGTAAGAGAGCAAGTGACTTTGCTGCTCTAGAAGATTATATTAATAGGTAGTGATCAATAAGGCGAGCTTCTCATTGAACAGGTGAACAACAGATCATCCTAAATCACACAGTGATGAGATTAATAAATATAAACTCAAGAAGCTGATAGAGGATGCGTGTGGTACAGTGGTAAGAGGCGCTGCTTCCACCCGCGATGTACAGCGATCAATCCTTGTCGCGCTAGCCAAGCCTTCCATCTCTCAGGAGTCGTGTAAATTGGCACTAGACCGGCCTCGAAAGGTAAAGACATTGAACTTGTATGGTGGCTGTTTCCGCAACTCTTTTTTTATTCCACAACGTTTTTATCCCGATCAGTTACGGGGTACGTCTTTCATGGTAGTCGCTCCGTCTTCTTTCTCCTTGGTGCTGCTCCCGCATATGTTGAGGTGCCACACTGCCATCTTGTTTCTGTCTTGACCTCCTTGTGGGGTAGCCACATCGTCCTCGATCGCAGATTCTTGAGCGCCAGTTCCTTGCATGCGACCATCGATCCGTCTTGTGATCGTGACAGTTTTCCTCCATCAGCCGACCTGTCACACGGGCCTCACGCTGGTACCGATACCCTTTTCAGCTATTTCCAAGCTAGGCAAGGGTTTCTGCCTGGGACGTGATTGAACCCTGATCATCGAGATCTTGAGCCTAAGCTCTTAACCTCTCGGCCATCCCGCCCCGTTTCCGCAACTCTTTATATAGGTCCAAACTGGCATTCATCATGACTCCACGATACTGAATGGAAGACAAGTGCGTGGCGTGCACTTATGAGTTGATCAACGCGGACATCTTTGACTTTCTCCCACTAAGCGTAAGCAATTGCTGATTCCGGGCTCCTGACGTAGTAAAACTCTTCCCACGATTCGGTAAGTTACCGTAAAAAGCGCCTTTCTAATTTTCAAAGGCACGCATTCATCATCCTGAAGTGATCCATTTCTTATAAAAAGTTCTCTTACGAAGACGACTTGATAAATGTAGGCTTTCTCATTGCTCGTGCGTGATTGCATTTGCTAGTGTTCCTATACTCCGGCACAAACGGTGCTCGATGGTCACTTAGCGGAGAACTATATAAAGCATGGTGAAGTGGAAAATGCTGACTCAGCTGTATTTATCGCGTTTAACAATCATGTTAGAGGTAACAGTTGATGTGGTGTGGTGTTTCCGTGCAGAAAATAATTCCCGGAATACTAGTGTTGTTAACTTTGTTCAGCCAGCGGTTGAGGGTTAGCGGCGTCGGTAAACCGATCGGAGAAGCTAGATCGTGTTCTGTTCCGGAAATTGTCGTTATAAACGGTGAATAAATCAATCAGGGGGAGGGATATCTCATATTCGTAAGAGGAGGATATTCTTGCAATATTCACCTTACTGCATATGTATAAGTATCCTGAAACACATGTTTACCAGTGCAGGAGAGTATACAGTGTGTCCCAAAAAGATGTATACACTGTTTGAAAAGCCATAACTTCGGCGAAAGTGAACCAGTCGAAACAAGTCACAGTTTGGATGAAAGCTAAGAAAATAGAAAATCTTCTGGTATACGTTCGATGAGGATTGCGCCACGTACTCGACCGAGGCCTCGGATTTTTGGACCTGATTGATAGTGCATAGGTTATGTGCTTGCTCTATTTTGGTCGTAAACAGGTGATATTGCTGCCATGAGTTACTTCTGAGACAGTAAACATATCAGCTTGCCCCAGCTTTTGGTTAAGCATGGAACAACATCAATATCGATCGGTAATCGTAACCACTGTTTGGGAAACAAAAACTCTTCCAACAGTAATGCAATCATAAGAAAAGAATTGATAAGAACGTAAAATGTATAAACCATAAAGATTGCGTCATGCACCCATCCGAATCGTCGGATTCTAGATCTGATTGAAAGTTCACGGATAACATGCTTATTCTACTTTGCTCGCAAACAGGTGATATCGCTGATGCGCGTTTCTCTTGATGCAGAGAACATAAAAACATCAAAACATAACGAGATTAACATGCACTTTGAGATGCACTTGCACAATACGATGATGTTTTTTTATTCAGATCAAAATGAAAGACAACAATTCATACAAGGGATAGTGATGTTAATCCGTCCTTAACCAGAAGCTGAGTTGTTATGTTCGCTGCCCCAAGAGTAACGCAATGATCTGATCCGTTTGCGATCAAGGTAGAACAAGCATGTTATCCGTGAGCTTTCAATCAGGTCTAGAATCCAATGATTCGGACAGGTGCATGGCGCAATTTTCATGGTTCATACATTTTACATTCCTCTGAATTCTTTTCTTATGAATGCATCACTGTTGGAAGAGTTTTAGCTTCTCAAACAGTGTTCACAATTAATGATCGATATTGATGTTGTTCCGTGCTTTACCAAAAGCTGCGACAGGTCGATATGTTTACTGCCTCAGAAATAACTCATGGCAGCAATATCACCTGTTTATGACCAAAGTAGAGCAAGCATATAACCCACGCACTAACAATCAGGTCCAAAATCCGAGGCCTCGATCGAGTACATGGCGCAATCCTCACCAAGCACATACCAGAAAATTTTCTTTTTTCTTAGCTTTCATTCAAGCTGTGACTCGTTTCGACTGATTCACTTTCGCCAAAGTTATGGCTTTTCAAACAGTGTATACATCTTTTTGGGACACCCTGTATAAGAAGTGTTGTTCTTCCGAACGCAAGCCGAATAGGTACTTGCCAAGCTGTGTCGTGGCGATGCGGCGCGACCGCTCGCGCGGACAGCAGTCCTTTGGGAGACTGGTTTATTTTTATTAGATAATATTCTTGACCAAAAACTCAACGAAGAACCGATCAGTGAGAAATTGTGTATTGTGTTTCCTGCAGCAGGTTCTTTTGTAATAGGATCTGTTACTGCCCACTATAGAATAAAATGCCCCAAAAGGACCACATGAGGGTATCGGATCTACTTATTTACTTATTGCGTTCGTAAGCGGCATGATCACTCCAATTGGAAGTCGGAACGGAAGTTTGGGATACGTTGATGGCAATGAAGCCGTTTCTTACAACGATTCTCAGCGAAGAGAGTATCCGATATCTCGAAGAAAGGATGTCGACTTGTGGTGAAAGTACATGAGCCCCACCTTTTGTACTCCACATAATCTCCTTGCACCACCAATAAACGGTGATACTCTCTTGTGTTCTGCCTTACTCCTTATCTGGTTCAGAATTCCACTGAATCACCCATTCTTACACACTCTTTCAATTGGGCATAATAAGACCCAGAGTCTCGCGCCACAGTACAGGGCTGCAGGCTCGTTCAAGTTATGCATCACCCCGTCGCACCAATGGGGTATATTACACCTATGAAAGGTCCCCTAATAAAATATAATAGGCACTATTCCACTTGTTGGACACCAGCACTCGATTTTTTTCAGTGGTCGAAATTCGCTGAAACTTTGCACAGGGGGGTAACTGAGGGCGCTGATCACGAATCTGCTGTCCGTTTTCTATGCGGGTGGTCTCCGGCCACCCAAATCGCTACTTGGGTGGTCCAGTCAGGATCACCAATTCCGCTGATCTTTGCCTATGGGGGTTATTTGGGGTCCAGAACACGAATTTGCTATCCGTTTTTCACGTGGGTGGTCTCGAACCACCCAAATCGCTACTTGGGTGGTCCAGTAAGGATCACCGATTTTGCTGAAACTTTGTCTATGGGGGTTTTCTGGTGTCTTGGACACGATGGTGAGGTCCGTTCTTCAAATGGCGGCTGAATACGGCAGTTACAGGTACCTACTGACCTTACCCATAGAGACTCACCTATAACTGCAGTATTCGGCCGCCATTTGAAAAACGGACTTCGCCATCGTGTTCAGGACACCAGAGAACCCCCCATGGACGAAGTTTCGTCGAAATCGGTGATCCTGACTGGACCACCCAAATAGCGATTTGGATGGTCCGAGGCCACCCACGTAAAAAACGGACAGTAGATTCGTGATCAGCGCCCCCAATTACCCCCGTAGGCGAAGTTTCAGCGGATTTCTGGAGAAAAAATTTCTGGCTGAAAAAATCGAGTGCTGGTGTCCAACAAGTGGAATAGTGCCATATAATATTTCAAGAATGTTCATCATCGGACGTCGACGATTGACGCAAGGTCATTAAGAATGATGATGATCACGATTTCCATGTTGGTTTTGTTCTACGTGAACGTTGATCATTAACGGAGCAATTCGGCCACATTGGGAGTTAGTAAAGAGGCGCACGGTTGACAGTCTCGAAAGTGGGCCCCGGAGCGATTTCCTGAAATTCAGTGGACGAGTTACTGGGTGAGGTGTGGAAATAGCAGGTCCACGGTGCTATGCTTGTAGGGCGCAGCGGAGGAAAACATTTCCTATTGCATTTTCGTTGGGCTATCTCAATTTATCAAGAATATAATATTGTCTGCATATTCGTATCTCCGTATTTTCGGTTTTCTAGCATCAAATAAAGCAGGTTTCTGCGGGAAAATGAGATTTTAGAATGCACTTCTTTGGCTGCATCCTCCACCCCTACCCATATTAGGTTACTTTCCTGCCAATATAACAACAATTTTAGTTCATGAGAAGGATGCCGTCGTTGTTTCGCTCACTGTCCGCTCGATTCCGTCGTTCTTCGCCAAGCCAGAACGACTCGAAGCAGAAGACGTCCGTCAAGATCGACAACCGTCGCCAGGCCAGCTGCAAGGTGCTTCTGCTTGATGGCACAGACCTGAATGTGGTCGTCCCGGTATGTTCTTTTCCTCTGTTAGTTTATTGGGCACTATTCAACTTAGACTACTCCACTGGTCGTAGAGAATTTTTACAACCAATCCCCGCAGTCCTCGCCTATTGACCGCTATTCGAAGTGCTGATCTCGATTCTGCTATCCGTCCCCCGGATACGAGATCAGCACCCCAATTAGTCGCCAAAGGCGGGACTGGTAAAAATCTGGTTTGCGGTGTTTATGTAACATGCTGATAACAACTCTAGTGCTGGATTTTCAAACTTTTGAACTAATTACGGGTTGTTGACTTGGAGTGGAACCTCCTGAATCTGAAGAGATCGATCACAAAATCGAGCGCAGTCACCATCCATTTATCAGTTTTGATTATTGATATTACACGGAATCATTGGAACAAATGCCCGTTCAAGTACAGCAGCTGAAAGTAGGGACCCTGATCTGGTTGACTTAATAGGAATCACAAAGGTGCTCGAGACTGTTCTTATCGTTATTTCGCCAGCACATGAGAGCCACAAGAAAACTCCCAGAGGTAGACGATGCGCGTAGAAAACTGTCGTACTTCATGAAAAAAGAAATGTGAGGTCGTTTTGTGAAGGTGGTGGAATCACGCTGAATGTAGCGGGTCTATTGCTTATTTCTGTGTAGTTCAGTTTTTTCAATTCAGTGCTTAGTTAAATTCCTTTGACAAATATATGCGCTTCACCAGCAATATTTTGGAGCTGCGACTAGTGAAAAAGAACGGACATAAATACGAAGGAGCAGAGAAGCCAAAGGGTCTAGCTACCATACCCAGTGTTACCAAGTTGACGTGTCTAAAGATCTTCCCTCAAAGTTATAGCTTTGAGTGCTTTGTCCTCATGCCATGATAATGAAATTGCACGTGATTGCAAGACCTACTCGATCACTCATTTCTCTTCCAGAAGAACGCTCTTGGATCAGAGGTTTATGATCAAGTCTTCTACTCATTAGATCTAGAGGAAAGGGACTATTTTGGACTGCAGTTCACGGACCACTACCATGTCCATGTGAGTGTCTATCTTGGTATTGATTTTTATAGTATTCGAGTATTTCTTGTGGTTTCCATAATAAGAAGAGCATTTGACCTTCTTCTGTTGGTTATGACCCGTCAGTCTGTTTTTATCGTGAAAAAGTCTGGGTTTGAGTTCTTAGACCAGGAAAAATAGTGTTTAACTGTTACTGAACTGACTGATAGTTTTTTAGCACTGGCTGGATCCTATGAAGAAGCTGGTGAAACAGGTACCAATCGGTCCTCCTTTTACTTTTCGCTTCCGTGTAAAATTCTACACAAGTGAGCCGAGCAATCTGAAGGAAGAGCTCACGAGGTATGGGCGACACGTTTTGATCAAGGTTTCATTGCTATTGTACCTTTTCACTTTTTATTTTAGGTATCAGTTTTTCCTCCAAGTGAAGCAAGATATCCTCTCTGGTCGCCTGCCGTGTGGTAAAGATGTTGCAGTGGAACTGGCAGCTTATGCTTTACAGTGTGAGTCTGGTATCACACATGTACGGAACGTGGATGTTAGAGTGAAAAACAGTCAACATTCAACTAACAACAATCCATTGTGGTACTCTTATGGGCATTTTTTTTTTAGCAGAACTTGGTGACTATAATCCAAGCGAACACAACGCCCTCTTCATATCACAGTTCCGTTTCCATCCTGAGCAAGATGCCCAAATGGAGATCGATATTTTGCAGCGGTTCAAGCAGTGCAGGTATAGAACTTCGAGATGTGTGATTTCCGGTTTTGTACTTGAAGTGCGTTGTGAAAGTGCACCAAATCATTGATAATCACTTTTAAGGGGCCAAACTCCTTCACAATCCGAAGCTAATTTTCTAGCCAGGGCAAAGTGGATAGAACGATATGGTGTGGATATGCACACCGTAGAAGGGAAGGATGGAAACCAGTAAGTGGTCGATTGACAACACCTTTTCTGTAGAAAAGATATTTCGCTTTGATTTTTGTTTTCATCAATTCTGTATAAACACTGCAGATGTGCACAATCTATAGCCCTCATCTTCAGGTATTCGCTTGGCTTGACTCCAACAGGAATGCTTGTGTTTGATGGCGCAGAAAAGATAGGCCTTTTCTTCTGGGAGAAGATCCAAAAGTTGGATTTCAAAAACCGCAAAATAACATTGGTAGTTGAGGAGGACGCTGATCAGTCGGTAAGATTTATATAATTCGTTTTTGGAGGCTCGATTTTGGTAATTGGCATATTTTTAAGGCAACCGGTCAGGTTCAACTGCATACGTTTGTCTTCAATCTGGTGTCCCATAAGGCATGCAAGCACCTTTGGAAATGTGCTATTGAACATCACACCTTTTTCCGACTAAAGACGCGAGGTTGTGTGAAGCACTCACGTTCACAACTTTTTCGACTTGGAAGCACTTTCAAATACAGGTGGGGAAAGCAAAGTCATTAGTTTCTGGAACCCTCGATACAAGGGAATATTTGAGGGGCCGCACTGAATATGAAGCAGTACATAAGGATGGTGCACGGCTTTCCCGCAGGACAACGTCAACGTTTGAGAGGAGGCCAAGTCAACGATTTGGGCCACGACAAAGCCATGCAGTGAACAATCTCCAGGCAAGATTAGAGGTAAGTCGCTTATTAATCGTAGGGATGTTTGAGCTCTGAAAGTTTTCTGTCCTTTATATGAATATTTGTGACTGTTTTTTGATGCAATGTCTCATGTGACTAACGGTCGATTGGAATCAGACTTGTCTGGAAAGGTAAAGACACTGTCTTGATATAAACACTGGAAACGGGTGCGGCGGCCCGTTCTTAGAGGGCTTATCAACGCGGACACCTTCACCTTTACTTTTACGTTTAACGAATTTTGTAAAGCTCAGCTAGGAATATGTGGGAAGCTTTCATGTTAAGTGTGTAGACTAGCCGTAAGAGTTGGACATGTTGGCTGATATTCGAACGATTTATATTCATATTTGTATACCTCCAGGGTAAATTGGTACCAGAGTTGTCTTGGAAGCTGAGGACACTGAGGTGGAACAGCGGCTGGTCCCTACAAGTCATTATATAGGCCAAATACGCATTTACCATGCCTCCACGATTTTGGAACATCAATGCGGCTGCGCGTTTTTAGTAGACTGATCAACGCCGACAACATTATCTTCACCTTTAGCGTACTCTATGAAGCACTAATAGGAATATGTGATAAGATTTCATCCCGCGAATACAAGACTAGTCGTACGACTTGGGCGTGTTGGATGACCTTTGTGCGTTTTGTATTCATATTTATACCTTACGCCGAAAGGCGCAACGTGGTTTGTTCGACATACAATCAAAAAACCTGAAACAAAGCGATATATACCAGACCATGGAGAAAACTGTAAATTTAATTTTTATTGTTTGCTACAGTTTGTCATAAATAAAATGTCATTGATGATTATTTCAGACAGCAAAAGCTACACCAAGCACCAGCTCTGTTCCCGTAGAGCAGCTCATCAACCATCTTTCCGTAGAGGAATCAGCGGAAAAGCCGGTGGGCTTTTCACCCCCGCAGCCAACCGTATTCTTGTCACAGAGTACGATGTTCTCACCGTCTTCTCAGCTGCCAGTGTACTCTTCTCCTCATCCTGCTGTCATCCCTGTTCCTACCGTTGGTTTAAAAACTATTCCTGTCCGGAATTTTCTGCCACCCACCTTTTTTGCTGTTCGTTTATATTTCATATCTCAGGTGTCCCAGTCGAAGCCGACTGAATCACCAAAACCAGGACTCGGAGGAGTTTCATCTGAGAACAAGTGAAGACTATTAATGTTGAATTTCGTAGTGATAAAACAAAAAGATCTGACTTCTGCAGTCCTTCGTCTGGGCAGTCACTAACTCAGCTACCAGTTGCCACGCCTCCACAGTCGTTTTCGCCCCCGCACATCACCATGATACCGATTTCGACGATCCACGACAAGGTTAAATTTCAAAGTCTACCCATATTTTGCCATTTAAAGTGTTTTCCATGTCAGAGTCCTTCTCCAGCTGGCGAGAAGAGAGCTCCATTGTCTGATACCGAATTGATGCCGTCATCGCGCTCAACCAGCAGAATTCCGAAATACGTACCACATTCTACATGCAAGGTATGCAACTTAGTAGTACGTCTCTTAGCTACGGTAAGCATCTCTTATGGATCCTATGCGATATTCCAGATTTTGGCATTGAAATACATGTTCTGAAAGTACTATAAAACTGTGTTTATTCTTATTCTATCTTATCCGTAAATATCGGTGCTTCACCAACCGTCAGTGCAGTTATACAGATATTGGCATCCTTAACACTCAACATTACAAAAGCAACAGCACCTGTATAAAGGGGCTGATCTGTCGTATATGCAGACAGAAACCGCTTTTTATCTCTATACGACCCTCGGAGTACTTAGTTAATCGTTTCGCTTAGTGTGTTTGCAGTTGCATCCGTTCTCCCTTCTGTTGTTCATCCTTCCTACGCTCTTAAGAGTGAAATTCACCAATCTCGAAAGTCTCGGCAGCATGACTCGTTCCCTAGGCATGTGTTTTCTCCTTGTAAATCAGTGCGTTCTGCTTTCTCCATTCCAGTCCCTTGTCTGCATTTAGGACCGTGCTGAGGAATCAGATGCGAAGGCTTTGACAACAAGTGGAACTTCAACGACTTCGAAGAGTTCCGCTCAAACGGAGCTTCAAGGAGATGTAGAAAATGTGTCACCGTCGTTGCTCACATCCTCTTCCACTAACACCAACGCGAAGTCTAACACTGGCATTCCAAAACCTTCAAAAATCCGTCCTCCCTCAACATCCACACTCAGACAGACAGAAGCTAAAAAGCTCCAGGTATCGCATACCGTCTTTCAATGGGGTTGCTCTAGAAAACATTATATTCGCTAACGGGACACTTTTAGGAAGAATCTCGCATATCGAAGATTCCAAAGATTTCGGATGGTCTGAGAGTAAATGGACAGTGGTGAGTTCCTCGTATAACCTCATTTTCCTTTACATCTCTATGATGTCTAAATTGCTCCTTAGTCGGGCTATTAGATCACTTTTGTTTAGAAAGGCTAAAGGCGTTCAGAATCCTGCGTCCTGCTGTTCAATTTCCGCAATACTTTTAACCCTGATGGGGCAGACATTTAGGATTTCATTTCCCTTCTCGAGCTCTTTGGTTGTATTTTTCATTATTTATTCTTATACTTCCACAACTTATTTTTCAGCGCTTTTTCTGGGACGACCAATATTCCAATCAAGTCTGGAATCGACAGAACATCACAAAGTCGGCTGATTACTGATCTGTAATATTATCTTCTTTGTTTTCAGCATCAAATTGAGCATTTTTATGTGTTGGGTCATCTCTATCCTATGTAGTAGTCCTGGCTTCACGTCTCCACTGGTCATTAGCAAGCCCTTTTCCATACTGCTATAAGTATGAGAAGTTGTGCTAGAATAATTATTTCTGCCAACTCCGTGTTCAGTTCTTCGGCAATGATAAGGTAATCTGTGTCTGTTTCTCGTCTAATCGTCCATCATCTCGGTTCACATCTGATGCAAGTTGTCTGATCTTGGCATTCTGTACAGTTTCCTTACTTTTCGTAATGTTAATATATCTAGAAGTTACTGAAGCGTTAATAAACTACAACAGTTTTTTAGATATGTTCATGAAAGAAAATAATGTCTAATGAAACGAACGGTTAATGAGAGTAGAGCGTAAACGAAACCAAAGGATTCAGCAATGGTGATTTATTCTACTTTCCTAAGTATCTGTTGACTGCAAGAAGCGCATAGTATTTCTGATGGTGAGGAAGCAGTAGTAGGTATGGAATTGTGTGAAGTCAATCGTCCTAATGGGTGATATACTAGAAGAAGGTGTCAATTTGAAACACTTTATCGATGAGCGTCCACAAAATGGCTATATTTAGATACTGATTATGTTTATTACACGATGAGCAGCAGTGGAATTGTGCGCAGTGCTCCATTGCGGTAACTTCTTCTCTAGCTGTGCGAGGGATTGATTGGAGCGGTGAAGGCCTCTGCAGTCATCGGTCGGTTTCTGAAAGTGTTACACTGTTAACGAGCCCATATCTATGGGAATGATGCCTGCTATTGAGCGATGAAATAGACCGACGATAGAAGCTGTTAGTTATCGATAGCAGAAGCTGGCAGACAGGAAAGGAAAATTTTGCACCTTATGTTCTGAAATATTTCGAGTCGAAATGAGATACGAATCTTAGGAATATGGTGAAAAAAAAATAAAGCATGCTGGGGAGAATCCGAGGGGTCACACGGTTTGCTTAAGGATTCTGATATACATGCATTTCCTCTGTGAGAGTTTACTGCGAATGTGCTCTTATCACAATTCTCTAATGATGGAAATATCGAATACTACCCGAATGTTTATGCACCATTTCCGCTATCTATGAAAGAAGGATCCTCAAAACTAGCTTTATGTGAAGAAATGGATGCTTTCGAAGTCGATGCCCAAAAAACCTCACAGTAGTAGCCTCAAAAAATTACTTCTAGCTGTATTTAATGACGATAGAAGGGAGATGCTACAACAACGAATGTCCATTCTTCAGCTAGTTTGAGAAAAGGAAAAGTTGTTCTGGTATACAAGGAGCACAAATTTTTTACTCCCTCCCAATTTTGGACGCATAATTGATTATTAGGAATTTCAAATACAGAAGAGAACCATTCTCGAACTGTTCTGTAAGCACCTCTTTTTGGGAGTCATTTTAATTCAAATGAACCGCTGCATAAAAGCCGAGGAATCACTCAATTTCTGAGAATGGATTTCTCAAAATGAAACAAATCTCAAATGTCTGACGTTTCTCTGACTCCGCCGAACTTCTCTCCAGAATCGGTGGTCAGGCAACCGGCGCCAAGTCCAAATCCGACGCCTTTCGGTCCGTACTTCCGACCGTGACACTGCTTGCAGTATAGCTCAGCCTCGTGAGGTGCCACGGTGCACGAGTCAAGCAACTTGTTACACATATCTGAAACCATTCCGCACTAAGAGGCGAAGGAGAGAAAGCTGAAATTTTGTACGAAATCAATTAAAAAGTCTTGGCGTCCAAAAATTACCGCACCTTATTTCGGCATGAAAAATCCCAAAAAATCTCCACTGAAAAGTCTCCACTCCCAGCAATGCTCATTCATTTTACCTATTAGAACACGATAAAAAATTCTCCTACGAAAGGCAGGCGTGGTGCAGTGGTAAAAGGTGCTACTGACACCACTACGGTAGAGCGATCGATCCGCGCCCAGGCTTAGTTAGCTTTGCATTCTCCTTGCGTCAAGTAAATTGTTACCAGACTTCCCCTGATAAAGTAGACACTGAAGGGGTGTAGCGGCTGGCCTCCGCAAGTCATGGGCTTAAACACAAACACAAACACACATTCACCATGCCGCTTCAGATCCTGAACGGAACACGAATGCGCTTGGGGAACTGATCAACGCGGATGCCTTTACCTTTTCACGTTTAAGTTGTTATGAAATTTTCTCGTTGTGAACGAACTGTATCCAACTCGTGTCACAATGATGAAATGAATCGGGACAACTTCTGAATACGCAATCTCTCGATTAAAAAGATGTTTGTCCTCCTGTCGGAGACAGAGTACACTGGTTTTCTACCGCCAAGGATCTCCGGACGAGACGAACAACGAAAGAAACATGGTTATTCATCACAGCAGCGTTACTGATAGAGCTCAGAAATGAGTGAGGGTGAGTTCAACCCAAGCGATGCAAAGTGTACATGCACTATAGAAGTGAAAACACTGAAACAATAGGGTGCAAAAGCTTCGACTGACGTCATGTCAACTTCCGTGTTCCCAAACTGTTCGCCAGTATCCATGGTGAGCGATCCGGCTCCGATACCAAACCCGACTCCCTGCAAAGCATCGCATCCTGTACTAGCCAGTGGCCTACACATAAGCGCCTATTACCGAGCTGTCACGCCATTTTCTACATTGAGCGCCACGTATAAAGTGTTAAGGCCTGTTCACACTCGGCAGCAGCGGCAAAGCTGCAAGTGAGGCGCTGCGCCTTCTTCTATTCCATTCTACTCCGCTGCTCTCTGCGTATTTTTCATCATTACCGCCGAGTACGAATAGGCCTTTAGCTGAGTTTGTAGTCAAAATTAATTTTGAAGCATCTGCCTAGATTATTAGGGACTTGGCAGAGCTCGAGAAGTTGAAGAGGTAGGCAGCATCGGTAACACAAGGCAGATTCCTAACCAAATTCGTAACTTTTCGTTGCTGTAGCATTCCGTTCCAGAGAGGAAAAATGCAGCAGTTACGACGAAAGCGGAGCCGTCTTGCAACACTCGGTAGATTTTGTACACAGGGGGAATTTCTTACAAATTAAGAGTTGAGTTGATAAGGGAAATAAGAGACTGAAATACAACAAGGAATCAAGATTGAGAACAGCATATTAACGATTGATCATCACTGGATACCTATCAGCCCCGAAATTGCCGACCTCGAAAATAAAATAGCTCTGAATCTGAAGATTGACCTACCACTAGGTTGAAAATATAGAGCCCAAGGTCATCTCCTCTCAGCGCACTCTATTTTTTGGAGATAAGAAAAATAAAAAACAAAAGTGAACGGTCAAGCGGAAAAATTTCAGCTCTTTTTTCATTTGTTATGAATGCGTGACTAAAGGAAATGCAGCGCCTTCTCGTGTACCCTTGTACAGTAAAATGACGGGGTCGTATGTAGTAAACAGGTTATTCGCCTGACTCGGGGGAGTAGTCGCTCTTGTCCGGGCCTGGGAAACCGAAAACGTAAGAAAGATTCTTCCCAAAGGCTATTTCAAACCACAAATTAACCACAACGCACTAAAGTGATCGTGGGTTTAGCTAACCCCCTTTACACAAACAGTTTCAAGATTGTCAGCTTCTCACAAAGTTTAGCGCCGTTACAATCGACGCGACGCTCGGATTTGTCATCGACCAATCTTTCTTCAAGTCCCATCGATTGTTCTCCGAGAACGTAAAATTGAGTTCCAAAAATCGTAGTTTTTCAATCCTGGACAGTTTTTCAAAGATTAGAGCAAGCTACTTTTCTTCGTCGTAAAAAAACTACCGAAGGCTCTTAAGATTCCGCTGTTATAATGCACTAACAAAGCTAATCCCATGGAGCAATGTACATAGTCCCTCTGCATTTAGCGTGGATCCAAATTTATCCTTTCGATGAAAGATGAGAACCCAAAACAGTAGACAAGATGAGAGGTGGACTTTCACAACTGCGAGTGTTGCAGTACAGCTTACGAATTGGGTAGGAAGAGGAAGAGGAGACAACACAAGGACCTACCTTTGGTCCGTACCGTCGACAATGGCACTGTCGGCAGAACAACTCAGCTTGATGCTCACAGCACGTCATTGAATCCAACAACTTATTGCACATAGCTGAACATGTAGCACTCACAACGACACACAGGACAACACTTTGCAAGCATAAAGACTACACATAGGACGGTTGACACCCTTGAAGGGTATGAGATGGAAGTAGTTTTCGGCTATACACTCAATTTGAGACGTTGACGTTTCGACCCTTCCGAGGCCCCGTTATCCACCGGTGCTTTACTCGAAACGTAAGGCCAGTTATTAAACTGATCCACCTACTCACCTCGTTCGGCACACCAGCACTAGAAAATTGTTGCACCATCCGAGTGGTTAATGGGCGACAAGAGTGTTTGCGCTCTTTGAGGTTGTTCGAGAGTAGCAGAAAGGTGTTTCGAGATATTGTACACCTAGTAGATTTATTCTCGCTATTAGGTCCAGCGAACAGCTTTACCTTTACCTAATGGCTAGTACGACAAATGATGATTAGAAATTGCTTGAGCGAATGAAATTTGTTGTTCAACCTCGGAGTCGTTGGCGTTTGTTCGACCACTATGTGACCGAATTAAAGATCCTGAGAAAAGGTATGAATATTAGAATTACTTTGCCGTGGGAACTCTCTACCTTTTTTTCAGAGATCGAAAAAATTCTTCCTGAATGTTTTTCTGAGAGTAAACTTCCACTACCAATGTGCAATAGTAATTAGGTTATAAAAGTACTGTAAAGTGCGATCCTTCCCTAGATGAAAGAAATTCATCTATATTCCTCATGTGGATGTGAAGCTTGTTCCCATCCACTTTTCTTTTTGCAGAAAAGAGACCCAGCAGTAGCCCGATCTTCAACGCTCCTTCGGAAATCAGTTTCTAGTGTGACTGCCAGTTCGATGGAATACGGAACTTTCAAGTGGGAAAGCAATAACAATCAGGAAGAGAAGGTTGTGGTACACATTCCGAGCAAGGATATTTTTTCCGATTTTTTAAAAAATGTCAGACATAGTGCTTTACTTCCTTTAAATTCTTGAGAACTTTCACTAGATAAATCACCTGAAAACTGAGCAACAATTTTTATCATGCTTTACCGTTACTGGTTCTACATTTGAGAAGAATCGGCATCTTATCCTCTTTCTTTGTTATTATATATGAAAAAGCAGTAAGTATTGCGGTGTGTTAACCACTTCATTGGATGCCCTTAGATGATGCTGCAAACTGTTGCTCTCATCAGATTTCGTGAAATTCTCATGGACATTCCGTTAGAGGCAATAAGTAGGTATTGAACGATTCAGACTTTTTCAGTAATCATTTCTCAGGCAACTGTTGTGCTACACATTGAGCGGCAGACGTTTTTTCCTGAACAGCTGACGTTCGCAGCTGAGGTAGCTATCGAAGTTGCTGGTGACACTCAAAATCTGCATTATCATTAGCTGCGTTTCCGTTCGAAAGCAGAAACATCAACACAAGAATCCTATCTTGTCGAGAAATTCAATTCAGGAGAATACTCTCATGCTTCTGATTTTACTCTCACTGAGCAAATGCTTCGCCGCCTCCCACGCCCCCCACCCGCACTTCTGTGAGTTCTCGCAGTTCCTCCTGTGAGCACGATGGAGATCATTCGAAAGAGGCCTTCCAAATCCCTAATCAGATTATTGCGGATCACAAGGAGTTTGATCCCGGATGGGGACGTCGAGGGCATCGTGGCCTGCTTGACCTTGGAATGGCGCGGCTGTTTCCCGTTTGCACGACCAGACAGGTGACCAGAGAGCAGTGAGCATAACCTTTGGACATCTTCCCAGGAGACTGACAAGGAGTCCATCTCAAGGTGTGCCAAGCTTTCGTGATGCCACTTTTACAGGATGTAGGGTCCCTTGTAGGTATTCGAAAACCATACTTCATTTTTTCTCTAGGCACCTCTGTGATGGGAAAAACGGCTACCGAAAAAATGGAAGGCGAGCACGTCACACAGTCAATATCCACCGTAACTTACCTTAAACGGACGCAAATTCAAAAACTAATGTTAGATTCGTGATCAGCGACCCAAATAACCCCCACATGCGATGTTTGGTCCAAATCTGTTATTTTGACCCAGGCACCTCACTCACCCACCCTTACCATAGCTAGCGCTCACCAGTCAGAGCTCAGGAAACGAGAATAAAATTCGTGATCAGCAGTTGAGGTGAGACTTTCAGGCAGTTCCTGGGACAAAGGTAGTGGATGCTGTAGATTTTATGACAGCTAGAGTCTGAATGGTGGCAAAATATTGCCAGTGGTTCATTAGAGACTGAACCTTGGGCTACCAACACCTGACACGAGGCTCGAGACATCAAGGTCACCCATTTCGCTCAAACTTCGCATGTGGGGGTTATTTGGGTCGCTGATCACGAATCTGACACTAGTTTCGTGATTCGCAATGGGTGAGGGTTTCGTATGGTTGGTTTGGTTGTGTAAGGGCTGGTGAGCGCTAGCTATGGTAAGGGTGGGTGAGTGAGGTGCCTGGGTCAAAACAACCGATTTCGTCCAAACCTCGCAAGTGGGGTTATTTGGGTCGCTGATCACGAAACTGACATTAGTTTCAGAGTATTCATGTACATTTGCAGTGTCTACGGTGATTTAATGACGTGCAGGTCCGATCCACAAGAAAGTAACTAATACAGACCAAGGAATACGTCCTATGTACTTAAAAAAGCGTTAATCAGGTTGAAATTGTATCCAGTGATTACGCAAGCCTATAATAACAAAAGCCGGATGAGTGCAAAAATGTGCGCAGGATGCGAGACCGAACTCATAAGCTCCACACAAGAGGCCGCATCGCTACCACTGCGCCAAGTTGTACTGGCGCAGCAATTATGGCGGCCTCTGATGAGCCCGCGCGGTCTGTGTGATGTGCTAGACTTCCGTTTTTTTTTGGCAGCCGTTTTTCCCGTCACAGAAGTGTCTAGAGAAAAAACGAAGTATAGTTTTCGAGTACCTACAAGGGCCCCTACATCCTGTAAAAGTTGCATCACGAAAGCTTGGCACACCCTGAGATGGACTCCTTGTGAGAGAGGGTACCGTTTACAGTCTAGAGCATCTAAAGCACTAATGGCAAAGTTGCGTTCATTTCAAGTAATTTCAGATGAAATAACGTGACATTCAAGTAGCAACCAAAGAGGTGAACCTCCAGATTTGGTTACTTCTTCAATGATGCAGCATAGCGTCCATGATTCCATATCCTGCCATAGTGCTTGTCTTCACTATTAAGCTCGATTTGATTGAAGTCGTTGTCCACTTACTTTGAAGCTTACACCTTTTATTGCGATTTTGAGCAATAAAGGAATAAATGTGTCTGTCCCTAGCTCAACTTTTGAACTCTTATTGATGTATAACAATTTCAAATAGAAAGAATTTCAAACAAAATCGGTTTCAGAAGTGGTAACGTACTGCATTTGAAGCAGAATTTGTGCCATTTATATCCGCCGGCAGACATCTCCTCTGCCGCGTAGACCGACTTTCCGCATTTTGGACACTTGGGGTGCTCGACCGGCTTGAATGGCATCTGGAATGCGTGATTGGTTAATGTGCCGATGGAGACGGTTGTGTAACGAGATCGGCTCCTTTGATCCGAACAACGGCGATACGACAATCGCGGAAATCATTAAAAGATGTCGAAAATGAGCTGCTTAAGACAGAGACGAAGTTGGTTGGAGGAGAAGTTTCTCTAATTCCAAAGGCAGATTCATAAGTAACCACTGCTAAGTGGATGTCAACATTTGAAAAACAACCTACAGCTTAAGGTTACCTTCGCTATTTCGCAAACGAACGAGCAAAACGTAAAACGAAAAATAATGAGAAATATCGGTAATCGAACCCTGAGGGAAGCGGCGGTGCACACCCTTTTAACCACGAATGTGGAGACATGGTGAATGCGTGTTTGGCCTAAACATTTTATGACTACGATCACCCGCTGTCCTTACCAGTGTCTCCACTCCTCTTTGAACGAGTTAACTCCTTTTTAACTCCCCAGATGACCAGAAGCTCCGCCAGATGTGTCCAGGAATAGAAAAGCGCAAGAGTTCACAAACCCATCCAACCCGCCGTATGCGCAGCAGGGTAGTTCGAAACAAGAAAGTGGACGCAGAATAGAGATGGGAGCTGCAGAAGTGATTGGTGAACGATTTGGACACAAGACATTTAGCAACATTTAGCGATTGTAGACTTATAGAAAACGGTGTTTTTTCAACGGGGAATAGGAGGGGGCGGGTAGGTTTAGGTACGGCACAAACTCTCTGTCTTAAGGGAAATCCTCTGTAGTATTCATTAGTATTACTGTGGCGAGGGTTAGTTCGATACACGTGCTTGGATTCAGTCTGACTTGCCTATTTGAAAACTGCGCAGCAACTTCCATGCCTGGGTTATAACAATTGGACACAAATTGAAAGAGGATTTAAACTTGAGACTACAAATATTCTGCCATATCCTGGGCGCTAGAGACGTAGACCTGGACACGTTTCGAAGGCGCGATGTCAAAACTTCCAGAACTTGCTCAATCATAGTTGAATTACAGTTGAGAAAGAAAGCAGTGCTATAATAGACAACATTCTCTCACTCTATGTTCGACCTTGAATCTGAATTTCGGCATGGATACTCTCAGAAGTAGAACATTCTATGATAATGTGGTACCAATCACCCTCGATCGCTTACAACATTCTAATTCTGAAGCATTTTACTGCCTGTTTTCAGAGCTATTCTGCTGTTAAGTTGCACGAAGAAGTACGCAATTTCTACAACACTCTGTATATATCAACCTTGGTTACCAGCCGAAGCATCACCATTTCACTGTTTTCACATTTCTTCCTCGCGGAATAATTTCCTGAACGCTTTTGCTGATGGAGAAGAGGGAGCATTCTTCATCGCGATCTTCTCATTTCGAATCAAACAGCTTCTTTTGCAAGTGAAGGAGCAGATCGAACAGTGGGCAGGCGAAAAATTCTGAAGGAACGACGACATTTCGTTCTATCGATAACTCCTTTTGTTGTCTTGTTGTTGTCCGATGGTGTGCTGATTGCAGGCCCGAATGGGGGACGAAACCCAGTACTATAGTTCGAATATCATGCTAGCAGTTGAGCTGTTTCCGGCAGACTGCACTAACCACTGTGCTGCCGATGTATTAGGTTGAGTCATATATAAGTAATCGGACATTTGCGCGCGCTCGGATTCAAGATGAAATTTCTAGTCAATGAGGACACCTATCAAAACAAGTAAGGTATCATTCGATAGAGGGAAAAAACACTACAAAATGTCATGTCAAATTCGCTTTGGTAAAGTTGACCACTGTTACAATGGCTCCGGAATTCATTCCATTCAAATAACGTATTTGCAACGTCATGCTTTTTCTGTCTCTATCTGGTCACTATTTGAACCAATCTTTTGGGCACTCCAACCTGATTTATGAAGAAGGTGTTCCTGTTCAAGGCGCCATCTACCCTTGCTCTTGAACTTCCGCATTGGCTACTACGCCATCAAGAACAAGGAGAAGTCAGGACGTCCGACGGGGTTGGATCAGGACCTATTGAGGAACGAGGTGTAGGCCTATCCATGCCAAACCTCTCGTGAATTATCAGACACCTTTAGTGTTCTTCAGTCAACTGACGATCAAGGACTAAAGTCGATCGGTAAGGTTAGTAAACTTGGTCGACGACCCAGTGGGCGCGGGTCGCAGAGTAGACACGGCAGTTTCTCGTCTTGTTCTCAAAAACAGAAAGTGTTGACTGAACAATCTACTCATTGATGATGAGAAACGAGGGCTATACACTAACCATCCCAGCCGTGTCCAGTTGGTCGACAAAGGTAGAAAGGCAGAAGACGTTCTAAAACCTGACAAGCACCCAATTTGGTGGTAATGTGCAATTCCGGAGCATTTGTAACAAAGAGCAACGTTACCAAAGAGAATGTGTTGGATCGTTGGATAGCGCGTTTTTCCCTCTATCGAATGGTAACTCACTCATTTTGAGAGGTGCATTCATTGTCGGAAAATTTGATCTTGAATTCAGGCACATGCAGAAATGTCCGATTACTCATGACTCAACCAATACGTTGCAAACCCCCTAGCATCTTTCTTGAGCCCGGTCGGGCTGTAGCTATCAGCACTCACCCGTAATCACGGAATTATCCATACCGGCAAGGTCATTTATTAAGGCATAAGTTCTCGGCAGGGCTCAGCTTAACTGGTGACTGCCAATATCGGCATGCTAGCAGTGGTTCCAACTACTTCGGCCGGAATGAATGGTGGCGCTCAGAATGGGAAAATAATCTTCATTCCGAAGGAAAAATTACGAAAAATGATTCTCGCTTTGCGACGCATCGAAGAAGTGCTGATATCTTGATCAATACAGCGCTTTTACATCGATGTGGTAACAGAGGCTGCGACAAACAACCTCTTGACGGATACCGTTGTTCACCGAACGATACTGAGCTGACAGCACCACTCGATTGATCGGCAACTTTTAGTAGTTTTAGTGGTTGCCATGTTTCACCCTCAGTGAACCTCGACATACCAAGTATTTTGTTTGATACCCTATGTCCCAATCGCCTGGCGGTATATGGTTCGGTGAGGTCATGTACAACTTTCGTTCTATCGTAGTTGGTGCTGGCTTGTTCCAATTCCAGTGCTACTAAGGAAATATTGATTTGATCTGATTTGATTTGATTTATTACACGAGCACAGCGATGCGTGAAAATAAAACACTGGCTTCTCTCTCCTTTTTTATTGGATCGAGAAGTCATGGGTAAGTTGGTTCCCCATCAGATTTTGAAGGTGAACCCACTGCAACGTGAGGCGAATAAAGATCAATATCAACCTCGTGCCGAGTTTCGTGAATCAAGGGAATCAAGAATCTAAGTAAATAGGATAGAAATAAATATAAATATATACACTCGCATGGAATTGCAGTGGAAATAAGCGTCGTAGAAGCTTCAGGAATCCGAATTTTATGCCAAGTTTTCAATTATCCGTCTGGAAAAAAAAGCTCATCAATCCGCATGGAGGGCTGGTTTGAAATGTGGCATGTCGCGTGAGTAAATGAGTGAAAGAAAAGGAAGAAGAAGAAGACAAGTTGTAGGACCTGAACAAGGATAGCATTGGTAATAACGTTATGTACCTGGGAGATGATAGCACAAACAATAACGGTATTAAACAACGGGTAGAGGAATAGGAGCTGGCCAAACAGCCGACTCACTGTCAGGAAAAGTAAATCGTCACAGCTAAAGAATGATGAATCATTCACTAAGACCTGATGAACACAGAAAATCACTGAAGCATATCTCAACGAATAGAATGGTGGATGCGTCACCAACTATAAGAACTTTCGATCGATCGATACCAGTTCCAAGTACAGCTAGTCAGCGTTTATGACTTCTATTTGGGTCAGTGATCTGTATTTGAAAGATTTAGAGAGCTGAGAAACGCCGGCCGTAAGCAATCTGGAATGTCAAGAATTTTGAATTGGAATGTCAAGAATTTTCCTCCCAGGATTAGCGTCTCGATACCAAAGACAAATAAATAAATCTGCTGAGATCAATCACAGAGTTAGCTTGAGACACTGGCTGCTTCCAATCATTTCTGTTCGATGGAATTGATCGGAACAGTTCATGGTGATAGAATTTCAGCAGATGGAAGGAACAGTGGGTCGGGGGCGAAGTAACGCGGCGGATTAGAGTGGGAGTGTAGGAGTGCGGTGGGATGCAATGCACAGCGAAAGACGGCCAAGTGAGAGTGCGACCGTCTGGGCGGGCGGTTCTCGACGGCAAACAAAAATTCGCCCAGGCCACCGCCGAATTGTCGGGCTCGGACATCCCAGATCATCGCAGTCCACCCGGGCTCCTCACCTTACAACGATGAAGCCAAATCGAAGACAACTGTTGAGGTTTCGTGGCGTGGCTGTTGCCGTCATAAACAGCTCTCAGTGACTCACAGTCTGGCAGTTGTGAGCGGTAGGGTCACCGCAGAAAACCACGCCTTCTCCTGACACACCCTAGATACATATAGGGTAAAGGTGAAGGTGAAAAGATAAGGCGGGTAATCCCCTGAAGATGCACCGTGGCGTTCGTGCCCAATTCACAATCGTAGAGGCATTATAAATGCGCATCTGGCCTACACAATACCTTGTGGGGTCCAGCCGCTAAACCGAGTCGGCGTCCTTACCATACCAGGCAGGTTTGGCAAGGTAAAGGCCAATTTATTCGATCCGGCGGTCGTCCTTAGGGTACTGATAAATGCCATTACCTTTTCCTTTTACCTTTCACTGTACTTTCCTCAGGACGAGAACGCGAAAGCCCTTAGTGTAAAATGATGCCCTCATAATGATCTAAATGCTGCACACGGAGTGCAACTGAAAAATCGTAATAATCGAAAGCCTTCGCGCTGGACGTACAACGATTGCAATAATTCGATTCTTCGAAATTAACATTTTATGATGTTGTGACAAGGTACAGTGCTTCTGAGGAGTCTGGAAAGGATTCCTCAAACCCGGCAACGAATACTCATTCTTGGGAGAACTTATTAAATGTGTTTTGTGTTCGCAAATTTGTTTGAGAAAGCAGAGTCGTGTTTGCCGGGATTCAGCTGCACTTTTCCTCATGGGTAACCAGATACATGCTCGGCGTGCGTTATTCACAGACGTGGGACTTTTACAAAACGGTCACGAAAACACGTATACAAAAATAGGGCACAAGAGGGTTTTCCATCAGAGGGGAGTAGTTGAAGGAAGACAAGCCTTGCAAGTACCCTATTAACCCAGAAGCGAACTATGCAATTAATATCGAGTAAAGGATGAAAGAGGAGCGAGTAGTTTTTGCCGCGCATTCGTCTCGTCCAGAATGAAACAAATGTCAAGCCTAATAGTAAGAGAGGCTGCAACAGAGGTACAGCGAAACCGAAAATGAAAAAAGGAACAGAAACATTTTAGTCGTACTAGGGTTATGTTTGCTGTGTTCTTAGCGGTTTGGCGCATCACCGCTAGACGTGATGTACGTGATAAGTGTAAATGCATTGTAAAATTCAGTGAAACAGTTTCATAGAATGGTTTAGGAGGATGCGTATCTCTACGACTGACAATAACTTCTTGCCAGAACTCTTCTGGTTTAACTGTTGCTCAGAACTTGCAAGACCATTTTTTGAAAGACCCTGAAAGTGACAAGACAAACATTTCGCGCACAGATCATTTCAGTCTAGCGCATGCTGGTCACACTGCCAAATTAGGTCATTTAACACTCGCAACCCTAAATTGTTTTAAATGCTACTATGCTAGAGCAGCTTATATGTGGAGAAGAGCAATCAGGACTTCAGAATCTGTCCTACGTATGTAATAGAGATCAAACCACTTTTGGACACTGTGGTAGCAATAGGAGTGGGAAAAGTGAAGCAAATCGATCAGCGTAAAGATGAAACAGAGATTTAGGTAGAGGGACCGCTCTCTTGAGGACATGAAGCGCCTTGCTCTTCAGTTCACAAGAAAAAAATGAAAAATTCCGACATCATGAAAGTCAAACGTTATCCAGCTTTTTCTTGAGCCGTGCACCTTTACGCAACAGAGAAGGTATTTCGACTTTCCCACACGCGTCCACCACTCAGAAGCCAAAAAAGGTGGGAAGAATGCTGAAGAAAATATCTTTTTCGATAGGGTGGGCTTGGGAAGAGATAAATTCAAAGATGAAAATAAGGTGCTAAAATATCGAATTTGTCTATAAAATTTCGTTTTCGTTAGGCCTTGGAGTGTTCGTTCTTGACAAATATTACGCTTATCGTCATTAGAGGACCGAAATGAATATACATAAAAATATACTTTGCTGAGGAATTTTCGCGATCCCGAGCTGCAGCGGCTAAACATAATCCTGCGACCAGCCCATTTCATTCTTGACATGTCACTTTTTTGGGTTTTTTTATTTTTCAACGTCACCTTCAATTGCGAGAGTATCCCGAGCACAGTTGTTTGTGATGTCTCGCGGAAGTGTGCTGGCGAAATGCTTGTCACTAAAAGCTGTGCGGTTGTGGTGACGGACTGGTTTCCGGAGGGATTGAAGTGGTGGAGAGTGTTGACTGCGAGAATCAACAGACGGGATTTATTCTTACAGCGCTTTCTACAGCACTTTTATCATTCGAAAGTTGTGCTATGATTACAACATCTTCAGCAGTTTGCCTAATCGAAAACAAGAAGAACGGCAGCTTACAAGGTCTGCGATGTTCGAATACACTCTTCATTCTGACAGTGAGACCGCTCCAACCCAAAGGAGCGCCAGCAAACCTCTTTTTTCAGCCTTTACTCGTTAGCGTGCATATGTTGGGGCCTGTGATCTAGAGGTAAAAGCTTTACTGTCACTTGCAAAACTGCGAGATCAATTATCGCCCAGAGCCAACCAATGTCTTCATCGCGTCAACGTCAGCTGAACTGGCACAAGGCTTACCTCGGAAAGTGACGACACCGATTTGGACATCAATTTCACAGAAAGCTTTGCAGAGGTCGAACACGCATCGCTGACATGTCGTTAAGGAAGTGTCGGCAATTACACTATTTTACTCAAACAACTACACCATCTCACTTTACTTTTGTGTGAAGTGCTGATTTTGGAAGGCGCGGTGGCGCTTGATCTTGTTGATTTCTTCATAACCGATCTTCTTCATTTTTTTCGTTGTTTTCGTAATTTCAGAGCGAATAGTTGTTGAAATGATATTTAAACCGAACTAAGCTCTCAATGCCAAGATCTAGCACAACCTGAATCTCTCACGCAGTCTCCATAGTCCTGTACAAAAAATGTCAAATAATATGAATTGACCAGCGCTGGAGATTTAATCACCTTGGAGAAATTGGAGTGGCGCAAAAGTTGCGAAATCAAATCAAATGCTCTCTGGAAGTTGTCATTAATGCCCCGGGATAAACATTAAAAAATCATAATATTAGTGATCTCACTATTAGCACTGAACATGCTCAGAAAACGTTATAACTGAAGTTCTTTTGGTGCGAGTTTTCGCATAAGGTCAACTTTCAGAAGAAAATGAGGAACGTGGTGTTCAAGTTATTACTTGGTTTGTTCTGAAGCAAAGAAGCACTAATGGTAAGCAAGGCTATTCAAGTAGACAGAGTAGACAGAGTATGGTAAAGGTAAAGGTGTCGGCGTTGATCAGTCCCCGAAGGACGCGTCGCCGCATTCGTGTTCCATTCAAGTCGCAGAGGCTTGGTGAATGCATATCTGGCCTATACAATGACCTGCGGGGGCCAGCCGCTATACCAGGTCAGTGTCTTTACCTTCCCAGACAAGTCTGGTACCAATTTACCCGACCCCGGAGGGATGGAAGGTTTGGTTATCCCGGGCCGGGATCGATCGCTCGACCGTGCGGGTGTCAGCAGCGCCTCTTACCACTGTACCACGCGGGCCTCAGGACAGACACCGTAGGGAGGATGGAATCTGCTGCTCATTTCCACTCACGGAATTGATGAAGATTACGGAGAAAAGCGGATAACTCGCAGTCTGACATGAGGATCCTTACTATATAATAAGCGAAACCCAGCTGTTTATTTGAATGAATGAATGGATGGATGGATGTCAATTCATTTTTCAAATGATTAGTGGTGGTGGCGGTTGGGGATGGTTTTATCACTGCTTATCACTGAAATCATTTTAAAAATCACGTTCTATGATAACACACACTTCATCTACCCCATATTGTTTGCCAAGGTCAAATTTATTTCATTTGAAATGGGTTGAGCTAAACGGGGCGGCGTAAGAGTGAGTGAAAATGAGATAAGTCAAGGAACTGAGTGAAAACTCGATGAAGACGTTGAACAAAGTGCACAGGAGCGTCAGCCGAACATGAAAAAGGGTGAAAGTTACATGGCGGTGTTGGAAAAGAGCTTACACTCTTTAAGAAACTATCTGCTCGTTTCTACGAAGTTTAATGAAAAGTTCCGATGATGTTAAGGTGAAGCGGTAAGTGGAACATTGTCAAAATTTCAAATGAGCGAAGTGTGGCTCAACTCGGCAGGCAATATAGCTTTACGTGTTTTTTTATTTATTTACCGAAGCTGGCGTTCGGCGACCGATAGTCCGATGAACGACTGGTTGCCCTCCCCCCCTCCCAACTTCGCCGACGGCGAGGCGGTGCTTGGAGGAGCGACGTGGACGAACACAGGAAGGTGGCTCTACGGCAGATGTTTTGTGAGATTCGACAATGGTGGCAAGTAGTCTGACTCGCAGCTGAGGGCGAATCTCTCACGCTTTTTCATAAGGTATCTCGAGCATATCGCGAGAACGAAGAGCCGTCGAACCCCCGTCTTTTCTGGTTAAAGGGAGCTATACTCGGAGAGAAAGTTTCGTGTTACTATACTGGAACTCTCTTTTCCGCGGGGGGTGCAATGTGGGCAAGACAACGATGTAACACGAATGTAGAACCGTGGAAAGAGGTGCATATCATTATTCCGTTTTTTCTATTGTATGTAGTGGGTCATTTTCATAGCTATTCGTTGCACGTTGAAATGGCTTGTTGTTTTGTGCAGAGATAAATGGTAGCTGTTGGTTCAACTTCGTTGGAATTTCGCTTGCCAAGCTTCTGCTATGGATCGTACAAACACATTCGCAGCGCCTCGGCCCGAAACCATTGAACAATGTAATATGCTCGACCAACCAAAAAACAACCTTGCCGTCTAGGATGGTACGAGGACCTTGATACACCAAGAAATCTCGGATTGTTAGACGTCATAGTTTCTGTACAATAACATCTCGCACACGACGCGGAGGGTGTTAATCCTTATTGGCCACTTGTACATCTCTTCCAGCACCAACTGAACTCTTAAATCTCCACGATGTTGGTGTAAACCTTAGAGTTAAGTTCACGGGATCAAAGAACCGGCTCTTTCTATCCGTGGAAAGAAGACAGCCTCGCCAACATTGAAGGGTGCAAATGTTGGTCGTCCGTGCAAAAGCCGCGCAAAAAGCTGTAGTCTGACCGCTGTTACAATGTTTTGCAAAAATTCTTGTTGCAACGCGAATTTTTGCAAAATTGTTGTCCCAAAAGTGCACTGACGTGTACTTGCCAGTAAGAACAACAGCTAATGGCGATATTGAGAGGGAAGCGCGAGCTGATCTTAAGACGCAATGACAAATCGAGCAGGAAAATAGGCGTTTCGGTTGACTTGAAGAATTTTCTAAGTCTGTTAGATCCCTTTTCTCTATCACGCTAACATTCACGTTTAGATCTTCGTCTTATGAATAATCGCTAGCTCATTTATTTGCATTTTAGCTATCATTTTGACATGTCATTAGTTTTTACTGTAATGTCGCATGGTGCATTCAGGTACTAGTGAAAGGAAGAACATCGAGTATGTGCTCAACACAAAGCAAAAGGAACTGGCAAGAAAGCTCTTCATTGTATAAACTGTTGCCATAATTCTACTAAACGCTAAATCGTAAAGGTGAAAGCGTCGGCCTTGGTCAGTCACTTAAGCACGCGTTGCCGCATTCGTGCTCACAAAAATAGAGTTATTCATTCATTCTAGATACATGGCGAATGCGTATTTTGGCCTATACAATGACTTGCGAGGGCCACCGGCTGTACCAAGTCAGTGACTACCTCCCAGACTAGTGTGGTACTAAATTACCCGACCACGGAGGCATGACACGCTTGGTAATTCCACTAAATTCCAAAATAAAGTTGTTTGGGAAGTCTAGAGAGAACCTATACGGACTACTTTGAACCGAAATCTTGGTTCTAAGAGCACAGCTGTAAAGTTGTTCATTGTTCCAAATCGTCTTCTCATAGGGACTCCTACAGAGTTGCACAAAAAGGGCCTGAAATTCAGGCAGCACTCGAAACAACGATACAGTGTACTTCAGGAAAGCGTTTCTGGTACGTAGAAGAGCGCTGTATGAGCGTGACGAACGATGAGTCTGCCCGACAGAAGGCCGAGAACAGGTGTGGTGGGTTTTGAAATGAACGACGACTACATACTTTTAAGCATTCGCCGCCACTGATGACTCAATCCTCACCAGCGATGTCGATGTAGGGCAGTTGTTGATTCACCTCAATGAATAGAATCTGAGGGGTTTGTATACGAAAGTTGGTTCTTGTCGATCATACAACAGCAAAATGATCAATACTGACTACTAAAGTGAATTCTCGTTCTGTTCGCATCACTGAGTAAATAGACGAAGTCACACCCCCGCGTCTCTCTTAACTCACTGACACAATGTCCCACAAAAAGTTTTTTTAGCTGATCTTCAAACAGATGGAGTAATTTTTGGTGTTTTAGGGGATCAGTTGACGTTGAAAAGAGCACCATCAACGAAGAAATGTCGAAATGTGGGTTTCGAGACTGACGCACAAATGATGACAGATCCCACCCTGACCGCCAAAAGGCTCTTTCAAGGCAGACGTCATCCGTCAAGCGTCGTGCGCTGGGGTTTCGCCGCTCGGTTCGCCGCGCGCGAACAGCTCGTAATGTCTGCAAGTACACCATGGCCAACGCGACGTCGATCGGACGAGTTACTCGTAATGACGCGGGATAACCCGATCAACCGATGACGCTGACCTACCTATCCTTCATCACACACGCGTCACGCGTCACTTTATCGACGCGTCGTCTGAAAGAGCCTAAATTGGAAGGAGATCAATCTGAGCTCGGTTGAGGTCAAAACTATGATAATGTTCGAGAAATTAAACAACAATTGAAGAGGAGTGCCTGCGGCGGTGTACGTCCTTCAACACATACTGTGTGTCATTAACTTTTCCACCTACATAAGTTTTCCTTTACCGATGCGTGTTCGATTTATAACTCCAGCAGCCTAAAATTGTTCAACCTCCTAAGGTTTCAAGTTAACAACAACTCCTTTAGTCGTAAAAGTTGGAAAAGCCAATAAATTAACAAGTTGCTTTCCAATTTGTAGGCTTCAACCACCACATCTAACTGTTTACTCTCAACGAAATTATGGTTCCAGAGATTCCAGAGAAGTAGCAGGCTTTATTAAACTACTGCACTGATAGCGTCGATGTACAAAGGTGCGGCGATGACCTTTTCAGTTGGCAATGAGGGTTGGTGATGCAACATCGTGTAGCATAGGATAGATATTACTTGTCCTTACCTTCGCGGGGCATGGAAAAGTAGAACTGGAAAGCTTGTTGAAAGTAAGTGAAAAGGTGTTGCTTTAGGAAGGTAGCTAGTTCCTTGAAGTTAGTATCCGAAAAGCACGTCACTTCTGCCGAATGCTGTTGCATAATTCCAACCTTTGCCCTCGAAGAATCCCTTGATTGACGCCATATTATTTCGTCGGTATATTCATCATATTAATTATTACTGAATGTGGCCGTTTTTGGTGAAGAGGTAGAACCAAAAAATATGAAAACAATATATAACCGATCTTGCTGCATCAAGGGTGGATAAGGCATCTCAAAATCAAAAGAAACACACCTGACAAACACTACCCATTCAATTAATTCTCTCGCGTGTAGACGGTTGTGATGATCTCTCGAATTCCACTAGATTCGCTAAAGTGGTGGGCTTCTGTTATTGGATGGTTAGCGGCTCTAGCGTCTTGGTTCCAGATCATCATTGGTCGGTTCAAGTTCAACATCAACTATTTAACTGAATCTGATTTGAAACATCACAACGCTGGTATTTTTGCAGTGCTAGGACTCGGAAGGATGGAAATTCTGAGCCACCAGTGGAAGTTCTTTGTGTTTGTCGGGCTTTGGATTATCATCACGTGCTCCTACTTCAATGCCGTGAGTCCTTTCGTAGACTACCATTATACAGAAACATCGCCTAGGAAAGCCCGAAGAGCATTGTTTGTATATCTGTAAAAACTTCCAGGAATAGTAAATGTGATATATTACAAAAACATCACCCATTCCATTTGAAATTGTGCATTACGCCCCCTTTTGGGCACTAGCGGTCGAAGAAAATTTTCTCAATTCACATCGGCACACTTCACACATACTGTTTTCCGGGGTACTGATACCGAATTTGGTACCAGTTTCCGAACATCTGATTGGATACCCAAATCGCTCCCAAGGCTAGAGGGGTGCTCCAGCTACATAACAATAATATCACCGATTGGCGCTATTAGGGTTGGAGTGGGAGGTGCAGAGTAGTGGTCAGCAATATTGCGTCGACTTTTCATGTTATCATTATCATATCGTCCATTATTTACGATCAATTCGGTCGGTTTGTACATGTTTGGCATGCGAACTACACAGTTGCTCACAGAACCACAATGACACAATGATAGATGTGACAATGGTGACATGTTGACCAACCTATGTAGAGTTGACGGAATTTTGCAAAACACTCTGCACCCCAACCCACATAGCAACATCAGGCTTGGTTGAATCGCTGTTGTGATTATTTGGCTGAAATCGTCTAAACTTCTGAAGAAAAAACAGTGCTATGTGGGTTGGAGGGTGCAGGGTGGTGGTCTGTAATATTGCGTCAACTCTATGCTGGCTAACATGTTAAGGGGTGAATAATTCTGAAGAGTTTACATGTCAAACACGTCAAGACCGACCGATTTGAACGTAAACAATGGCAGAAATAACCATGATGACACGTTAAAGTCGACGTAAAGTTGCGGACCAACGCTCTGCACCCCCAACCCACATAGCGCCGAAAAAACAGCATATTCGTGATCAGGAAGATGACTTACCTGGTTGGAGTTCGAACATGATTTCAGATCTGATTATGAGGAGTAATGCCGAAATTTGCATTTCATTTGGGTCGACCAATAGACCACTAAACGTCTGGTAGATTAAGTGTGGGATGTTATCGTGAAACGTGGTACTCAAAATCGTTCCAGTGATAAGCAGTGGTAAAACCACCATCAGCCGCTAACGTTGAAAAAAAAAATAAACTTGGCTTCCATCCATCCATCCACCCAGACAGACAAATAGACAGACAGACAGACAGACAGACAGACAGACGAACAGCTCTTGGGTTTCTACAGCAGTATGTAGCATAGCTAAGCAGTTCAATCACTACGCGAGGTCTGGCAAATCCATCCCGAATCGGTGCTGCGCGGCAAGCTCTATATCGTACCTTTTCTGAGCAGTGAAAAGTCGTAGGCATAACACTGGTTATTTTATTGCTCTACTGAGGCTCAAGTTTTGCCTGTAACGGATCGCTTCGTCTCCAGGTGTTCACCACAGCGCAACCTATCCCGAAGGAATACCACATCGAGGAGACGGACGATGAGGGCGTCAGAAACTTAGAAATCAGACAAAAAGGCGGCAAACTGAACATTTTTTCAGTAAGTGTTTCGCTGATGCCTTATTCTGCAATGTAGTTCGTTTTCAAAGAGCTTTCAGTTGACTTCATCTAAACCTGTCAGTTATCAAATTTATTTTCAAACTTCTGCCTCAATCAGAATATATTTTGCTAGCACTTGTTGTTTTTTTACGCGACAGGTACTTTTGATAGGTTCCAAGGAAGAAGCGTAATCGTTTGTTATAAGAAGAACAACGAGAAGGAAAGGAAAGTATAACCTGATGTCGGTTTAGTTGTTGACCTTGCATCAACATAGCTCAAACTAAAAATCTAAATGTTTGAATACAAACGTAGTGTCTCGCAGTGAATCATGTCAAATAAGAACAGCCCGATGTGCAACTTTCGATAAATTTCGGCGTTGTTATTCCAGAATATTATTTACTGTTAATCACTTCGCATTTATCTAACGTTGGCCGAATGCAAAATATCGGTCGTCTGCCCAAACAAGACCTTCGCAATAATCTTTGCAACCACTTGCTCTTCGCCAAGTAATTGGCTGTTCCCTTAACTTTCCCTCGAGAAGTAGTTAACAGCACATTTCCAGCGGTAGGTCAGTTGACCATCGAGCCTCATTCCCTCCTAATCCTTTAGCTTTCCCTTACCTGAGCATGCATCTTATACGCGAATTTCACAGGATTCCTTGTCATCACAAGGAGTGTCATCCATAACCGATGCAGAACTCTTCAAAAATGTCAAACTCTTTGTTAGCTATTAAAACGTTCCTGCTATCTCTGATTCAATGATGAACTCCAACGACAACTTTTCTCAATACCTTTCAGTAATATAAATGGCAAAGGGACATCAACAGCGTCAGTGAATGGCCCAATTTACTCTACAAAGTCATCAAATCATGCGGACAGTCATTTGCCAATACATAAACATTGCTATTCAGGTTAACTGGGAGCACGTGTTTTAGGGGTAAGAAGCGCTACTGACACCCGCACAGTCTAAAGATCGATCCTCGACCGGGCTAACAAAGAATCTCATCCCTTTGAGGTCGGGTAAATTGGAACCAGACTTGTCCGGGAAGCTAAAGGCACCGAATGAGTATAGCGGCTGGCACGCACATGTCATTGTATAGCTCAGATACGCATTCACAATGTCTCTACGATCCCGAGTGGGACACGAATGCGCCGGCGTGTCCTTAGGTGACTGATAAACACCGGCACCTTTTTCTCTACTATTACCTTTACACAAGTTAACTATATTTTATACAGGTTAACTACTGCCAGTCGTGCCGCCTCCTGAAACCGCTACGAACTCATCATTGTAAAGTGTGCAACCGTTGCATTCTGCGAATGGATCATCACTGCCCGCTTCTACAGGTAACGTCTAGATGCAGTGGATATTGCTCAGTGACCAAAGCTTCCATTCTAGGTTTGCATCCATCACCACAACCACAAGTTCTTCTTACTCTTCCTGTTATGGCCGTGCTGCCTCGGCGTATTCGTAACGTTGATAACGATTCCGTATACTCTTCGAACAGCAGCGAATTTATGGATGGGAGGCACCCTCTCTTCCGAACATCACCTACTCAATAGTGCGATCATGAATGCGGTGGTGAGTTTACATAAACTGATCAGAACAATCGCCCAAAAAACTCGGTATAATTCATGTGGAACCACGACTATAAGGAGATTTCTTGTGTTAAATAGTTTCAAGACAGCCAGTCTCGTTCTCTGGGTGCACGAAAAACTTCCACCCAAAGGTCCTGGAAAAGCAGTACGTACTCGATTCCATCACTTAGCTCCAACAGCAAGAATTATAATAATTATGTCTCGCAAGGCTGGTCTTGATAACATGATCCGTGTAGTCGAAGTGCCGCCCTCCAATCTCAAAGCACGGCTCGTGAGCGGGATGTTATCCCATCGAGAACCATATTCGGGCTTGTATACTTTTTTTCGAGTTAAAGTCCAGTAAGTACACTGCGTCTCAAAAGTATAGAGACACCCGAAAATAATACGTTTCTGTTAGTTACCTGGCGGAAACTGATCTGAATGTTGCACTATGGAATTCCGCACGGCGAAAAACATAGACAATCAAGGAATGAGCGAAATCCGCCAAGGAGGTAAGAAATGGGAAACGGTCACGTGATAGCACCCTGTTGTCTCAAAAGTATAGGGACACCTGTAATAATAACTTTATCCTTTAAATAAAAACAGCAGTCGATAGCTAATACTCAATTGGTCCTCCATGATTCATAGCAACTTCAGTAAGTCGTGCTGGCATAGAGGCAACATGATTTTGAAGTGTTTGGAGAGGAAGTTCATCCCATGCGTGTCGAATTGCGGATCGAAGCCCTTCGAGAAACGAAAATACGTCCGTGCTCATAAAGTTTTCTCACGAGGTGTCCCCAAATGTTCTCCATTGGATTAAGGTCGGTAGAACGTGCAGGCCAGTCAAGGACTTCAACAGAATTTCTTCTGACGTAGTCCTTCGTTGACCTACTGGCATGCACGGGTGCATTGTGTTGCTGGGAAATCCAATTTTGAGCATTATTCTGTTCAAGGAACGACGACAGTCGAGTTCTCTAACACATACTGGAGTTCATTCTTGCTGATGTGAACGCAAGCGAGAGTTTTCCTTCTGCGTGAAACGCCGCCCACATCACAGCTGTGCCGCCTCCGAAGTTTCTTCTTGGAAAATACTCTTCTTGCGTAAGTCGCGCCAGTAATACCGCTTTCCACCTGGGCCATCGAGATTGAAGCGTTTTCAGTCGGAGAAAATAACCTGAACAAGAAGAAATCAGGAAGAAACTTTGGCGGGACAGTTGCGGTGTGGACGGCGTTTCACGCAGAAGGAAAACTCTAGCTTGCGTTCACATCAGCAAGAATAAACTCCAGTGAATACCAGCAAGTGTTGGAGACTCGAGACTGCTGTCGTTCCTTAAACAGAATAATGCTCAAATTTGGATTTTCCAGCAGGACAATGCACCCGTGCATGCCAGTAAGTCCACGAAAGACTTCTTCAGAAGAAATTTTGTCGAAGTCCTTGACTGGCCTGCATGTTCTCCCGACCATAATCCAATGGAGAACATTTGGGGACACCTCGTGAGAAAAATTTATGAGCATAACCGGACGTATTCGTCTCTTGAAGGGCTTCGATCCGCAATTCGACACGCATGGGATGAACTTCCTCTCCAAACACTTCAAAATCATGTTGCCTCGATGCCAGCACGACTTGTTGAAGTTGCTATGAATCGTGGAGGACCAATTGAGTATTCGTTATCGACTGCTGTTTTTATTTAAAGGATAAAGTTGTTATTACAGGTGTCCCTATACTTTTGAGACAACAGGGTGCTATCACGTGACCGTTTCCCATTTCTTACCTCCTTGGCGGATTTCGCTCATTCCTTGATTGTCTATGTTTTTCGCCGTGCGGAATTCCTTAGTGCAACTTTCTGATCAGTTTCCGCCACGTAACTAGCAGAAACGTATGATTTTCAGGTGTCCCTATACTTTCGAGACGCAGTGTATATTAGAACATTTGTCTTGACACAATTATTGTCGATCAGCGACTGGAGATTTAAATGAGTAAATAAATCATTGTGATGAATCAAAGAAGATACTGATCCCAAGAACATGGTCCCTTTTGAACGACCATTCGAGAATATTAATCAAGCTTACGTGATTGGTAAGAAATGCTTTTGTCACCCGCATGGTCAACTGATCGATCCTTGTCGTGGCTAACAACCCCTTCCATCCGTCTGGGGCGAATTTGAGTAAATTGGTGTCAGACTTGTCTGGGAACGTCAGGACACTGACGTGCTAGAGCGGTTGTCCCCACACAAGTCACTGCAAAGACCAAATACGCGTTCATTGTGCCTTCAAGATTCTGAATGGAACACGAATGCGGCCGCGCGCCCTTGGGGATTGATCAAAGCCTATCCAGTTACCTTTACTTTACGTTTATAGGTGATTGCGCTATCCGTCGGTTCTCTTCTAAAAACTCAGTTGCAAAGCCTTCTCGCGAACAGGACCACAATTGAGGATTCGCAGCTCAGTTTCCTCGACGAAGACGAGATGGTGATCTTCTTCACTTCACGTGAAACACGATTCATCACTTGAGCGACCATCTTTCAGAGCCACGAATTCTCCGTATTCGACCTCGGCTCGCGTTTGAAGAACTTTCGCTCGATTTTCGGCCATTCTCCTCTCACATGGTTTATGCCCACCTACACCACACCTGGTGACGGCGTTAACTATCCGTACGTGGTGCGTCGTGGCAGCGATATTGATGGTGCCGGAAGTCCCACGCCGAAGAAAAGATTCTGGGAGTTCTGGTAGATATATCCTATCATGGCTCATCGTATTTAACAACAAACAGCTTACAATTGAAATAAATCTAAAATATCAGTGAATAATGTATCATGTTTGTTAACGGAGACCTCTGCTTGTAAACACTTCATTACATTTCAAAATTCTACGAAATGGATGTTGGATCCTTGCCCGAGATGAAACACACTTCTGGTAACGTCTTGTCGATGTGCTGAAAGATATAAATTCCAACGAAAATATTTTCTTCTATAAAATCATGAAGATGAAAATTGAAGAAATAATCTTGAACTCTGCACGATAGCACCCAAAATTATCTTCTACTACAGAAAAATGGCTGAAATAGAAGAACAGATGAGCTCTCATCTTCCAATGGACAGTACAGTCGAGTGTAGATCGATCCTCGTCCGGGCCAACCAAGCCTTCCATCCGTCCGGGGTCGGTAAATTGGTACCAGACAAGTCTGGGAAGGTAAAAACACTGACTTGGTATAGCGGCTGGCCCGCTCAAGTCATTGAATAGGCCAAACACGCATTCACCAAGCCTCTACGATTCTGAATTGAACACGAATGCGGCGGCGGGTCCTTACAAGGAGGGTCGTTCAGGTGATGGTGAGCTCTAGCGATGCAATTCCTATGGGATGTAGGGCTCCTCATCGGATATCCAAAAACATGAAAAAAAAATTTCGGAATCGCATTGTATGGTACTGAAAAAGGCCTGCAAAGACGAGGAAGGGCTACTCATCAAGGCGTTCATCTCGCCCTTGAGACCGTAACTTACCTTAAACGGATCCAAATTCAGAAACTAATGTTAGATTCGTGATCAGCACCCCAAATAACCCCCACAGACGAAGTTTGGAGGAAATCGGTTATTTTGACCTTGGCACCTCACTTACCCACCCTTACCATAGCAAGGGATCACCAGCCCACACACAACCAAACCGACCATTAGATACCCTCACCTGTTGCAAAACCCAAAACTAGTGATATATTCATGACCTGCGTCTCAAATAGTCTCATTAGCAAAGTTTGGACGAAAGGGGTCATCATGATGTATCGAGCCTCATGTCAGGTGTCAGTAGAGTTGCCAAGGTTCAGTCTCTGATGAATTACTGGTAATATTATGCCTCCATTCAGACTCTAGCTGTCAGAAGATCTTCAGCATCCACTACCTTCAATCCAGAAATTACATGGGAGTCTCACTTGAACTGCTGATCGATTCTACTCTTTCTACTTTTGCTTCTAGAATTCCGACTGATGAGCGTTAGCTATGGTACGGGTGGGTAAGTGAGGTGCCAAGGTCAAAATAACCGATTTCCTCCAAACTTCGTCTGTGGGGGTTATTTGGGGCGCTGATCACGAATCTACTATCAGTTTCTGAATTTGCGTCCGTTTAAGGTAAGTTACGGTGGATATTGGCTACCCGTATTAACGGCGCCATTTAGTAAAATTAGCGGGATTTTAGCTGCTCTAAACATGATTTTCTTCAACCTCAATGACAAAATTGCAAAATGAGCACGATTTGGTATCAATGCGATTGAAGCAAAACAAAATTGCACTAGCAGGATCCGAACCCATGAGCACCTGAACGAGTGTCCAACTGCTTGCCCACTGCGCCTCCAACCACACTTCACGTGCGAGATGATGATCAACGACGAAACCTTTACCTTTACCTTTTACCTTACCTTATTTTCAATTAGTCATATCATCTGAACAGAGTCTACGCACACCTGTGTATTAATAAATAAGTAAATAAATAAAATAAATAAGTGAATACAACGAATGGAAATACACACTAAAATATGATGTTGAAATGAAGATTCTATATCCATCGCGAAAATCGCGCCTCAGACGGGAATCGATTTCGATTCTCGCGCCTATTCGGAACTCGTGCTTATGGAAACACAATTCTACTCGAAATCCTCTGATCAACTCACCCATAAAGGATACAAAAGCTGTATTTCCAACCAACAAGGGGTTGAAGTCACATCCTGTCGAGGATAGTCTGGGCCCCAACCTGGAAAGAGAACATTCTTTGTTCTGAATCAAATTGATAGAAAATTTCATCGCTCAAAAACGCATTTCCTGAATGTTGAAGATATTTCTGAATTACCACGGTTCGCTTAGCAAGGTACCTCTCGAAACTGTGAAGAGATCGAATGATGTTCGTGTTCAAACGAAACAGTTGGACTTGAACCACATGTTTCGCACTGATTTTTGATATTTTCCTTTATTTGTTCCGAAATTCAGGAAAATCGGATCAGATTCGTAATCAATGACCTTGCTGGAACCCATATATACATTTTTCCGCAAAAAAAAATTTGCCTAGCCCGGATCTGAGATGTCGGAACTGTTCAATGGTGTTCCTTCTTCTTTATGCTATCATGCTTCTCCATGCCTCTCTTCGAGCACTTTTAGATCTCACACCAGACCAGACGATATCAATCAGTAAGCTGTTCAAAGGGGCCGACCGCTCAACCATCAGTTACCCACTGGAAGCGGTAGCAGAGAAACACAATTACAACCCACCTTTAACAAACGATAGCCGAATGAAGCACACTTTCTGTAACGCGTGCAGCTCCTCCGCTCCTCGCATCTTAGCGTTTTGAAGCATCTGAAGACGAAAACAATCAATTTCCTCTGATTTCCTCTGATTCTGATCTCAACGAAGCTTCACCTGCTGGAAGACAATGTTGCTGAAAACACAGACGGCCTCGCTGTGTGCCGGGACACGACAAACGGTGGTCTGCTCCTGATGCATGTTGTAGTTCAGATTACGTGACTGCACGAAAATTGACGATTCGGAGAGGTTTCGAATGTAGAGATCGTAATCGCTCGTGTACAGGAGGCCGATACCTGCTAGGTGCACGTCTTCAAATTCTGCCCTGATAGTCATAAAACTGCATATCCACCTTTTCCGATGTGCCGCCGAGTGTTTTCGATAGTCGGATTCCGATTGACGTTCGATAACAGGCCAAGACAGATGCGCTCATCGGAGTTGGGGTCCGTGAATCCATCCACTATCAGTTCATTCTTATATACCTGATAAAGAATTTTCATTAAATCATAATCAGATGTGATCTAGCACAATAGTGAATGTATCAGAGGGCACAGCGAAGAGAGAACGTCTGCACCTCGACTGATCTTGTTTTTATAGAGTAGAGACGGAATAACAGTCGGTGCTCCATGAAAAGGATTTACGAAAGGAGAAAGGGAAAACCCAAAAAATATAAACACTTTAAGGCCCTTGTTATACATTCGCTCGCGGTGAGCGTCTGCGACTTGCGAGCGGTGTGCGCGTGCGCCGCTAACTCAGACGCTGCGGGCGCGACGCCCGCACGCACGCGCCCGAAGCATACAGAGCAATGCGCGAGGTGATTGCCCCACACCCAGCGAAAGGGTCCATCGCAGTGCAATGCGCAGCGACAAGAGCGTGGAAGGTTCGCGAGCGTGTGCATAATAGCCCGTGAGCGTCACCACGCCAGCGTCACCATGATAACTCGTACAAACGTGTCTGGCCCCACGGCGTCTGATGCTGAATGGACGAGTTACGCTGGGGTGTGAGCGAACGTATAACAAGGGCCTAAAACGTTCTCGCTGTTTTACTGCGGCAGTGCTGCCGCAGTTCCGCAGTAGCATGGAAAATCCGGGATCATTCTTTACTGCGGCAGTAAGTCGGACCTCGTCTTAACTATTCTCCGCTGAAATTTCGCTTATTTATGTTATCAGGGGCGAAGGTGACAAATCTCACAACTCACAACCGTTTTGAAATTTCTTTGCGAATGCCACCCATATCGTCTACTATGCTTCAATTAGTTTTTTTTTGACCAACGGCAGTCCAGTTGACAGCCGCAAAAGTGCGCGCTATTGCGGAAATACGCGCGCCACCTTTTTATTGCTCTACTTTGGTTTACTGCCGTAGTAGAGGCTAAGGCCTTTACTCCAAGTTCGACTGTGATTAAACCTTGGCATAGTGTTGAATATAGCAGAATATTGATACTTCAGCTGTACTCCAAGGTTGATATATACAGTTTTATTGCGGCTAACGTTTCGGCGCTACCGCCTTCTTCAGAGCCTGGAAGAATCAAAGTGAGTTTGAGAAATCACCCGTCCAAGAACCATTTCAAGAGGCAACGGAGCTTCAGAAGATAGGTAGGTAAGGGAGACAAAACGCAGGACAAGGAAGACACGACCCAACCACGTAGACCAAGGTGGAGGTACCCTTATATAGACACCGATGGAGATGAGGAGATGAGGTCACCTTCGGGTAACACCACCTGGCTTGCCACCAGCCGACTAACTTCCGGTACAAGCCCGCACAGGTCGATGAACGGGGCCAGCTCCTGGGTTACCGTTACGCGTTCCTCCTTCCTATTGATTGCAGGGTTTCTGACAGCGATCCACAGCGCCTCGAGAGTCTTTCGCGCTGAGATCTCCGACTCGCGTGCTAGTATTGCCACCGTCACCTCTATCACCGCGCCTTCGTGCACCCGCAACCTGTGCTCCCCTAGCGGCTCCGATACATCGCACCTACGCAACGTGCCCAAATGCTCCCTAACGCGCTCCGCAAGGGGTCTACCCGTGTCCCCGATGTACTCCGCGTTGCACCCCGCGCACCTTATAACATATACCACACCTGAAACCATACAATCCCCTTGTTTACCCCATGGACAGACTATGCAACGACGTGTCTTGCACACAGACTCGTATAGCCGATTCCTAACAAGACGGGTCTTAAGGTTGGCAGGTGGCACGTCGATAACCCGGACCATGTTGTCAAGACCGGCTTTTCGTATCGAACTGCGCACTTCAGCGCTTAGTTCATCTGAGACGAACGGCATCTTGAAGGCGATTCGGTTGTCGTCCTGGTGCCGGTGTCTCGTCGTGGCTCCCTGTGTGCGGCGATGTTGGGGCATGCTCTGAGGATATCCATTCGATATTGCAATATGATTTGCCATTCGCAGAGAAGCCGACTTGAGATCGTTACTAGAAGATACCATGGCTGCCGTCCGAAACATATTCCTAATCGTGGCCGTCTTCGTCTGAGACGGGTGTGCAGATCTGTAATGAACAACGATGTTCTTGTTGCTAGGCTTCCTGTACCATCTGGTATGGAACCTGCCGCGGGCCAGACAGAACTGGGTATTGAGGAGCGGCAGCCAACGATCCGTCGGTTTTTCTCGTGTGAGCTTGATGTGCTCTGCTTGATTGTTTAGTAAATCGAAGCAAACGTCCATTTCGTTTTGTGTGGCACATACGATGAAACAATCATCGATGTAGCGACAGTAAAGCAATGGTCTGCGTTCAATTACGGGTTCCTCTAATTTGGACATGAACGCGATCGCAATCACTGGAGCCAAACGCTGCCCCATGGCAAGTCCTCTAACTTGCTTGTAGTATTTATTGGACCATCTGAAAACGTTGCACTCCAAGCATTGATTTGTGAGCGTCATGATCTGTTGTATTGTGAGCCCGTAGAAATTAAGCCGGTCTTGACGTTCCATGAGAATTTCATAAACAGCCTGCATGGCGCTGCTTCTGGAAACATTGGTGTACAACGAGGTTACATCGAATGATTCCATCACACAGCTCTGATCTACCGAAACTTCCCTAAGCTTACTTAGAAAAGCAGTAGTGTTGGGAAGGTGGGCTGGAAGAAATTTAAGGATTTGCCTCAGAACCAGATTAAGTAACCAGGAAACCCGGTCTGTGGGACCCCCGACCCCGCTGATGATGGGTCTTACTTTGAACTGCGTGGGATCACTGGCCGCATCTCCCCAGGGCAACTTGTGAGTTTTGATCAGTACGTACAGCACCGGACAGACAGGGTTGGCGCACTTTAGCCTCATTATGAGTCTGGAATCAAACCCAGCTTCCTTCGCAATTGCCGTCCACGTCCTTTTGAGGCAATCGGACTGTTCCGTAAATTCTTTGCGAGTGGATTTGACGTAGATGGTCCTATCCTGGCATGCCCCAACATCGCCGCACACAGGGAGCCACGACGAGACACCGGCACCAGGACGACAACCGAATCGCCTTCAAGATGCCGTTCGTCTCAGATGAACTAAGCGCTGAAGTGCGCAGTTCGATACGAAAAGCCGGTCTTGACAACATGGTCCGGGTTATCGACGTGCCACCTGCCAACCTTAAGACCCGTCTTGTTAGGAATCGGCTATACGAGTCTGTGTGCAAGACACGTCGTTGCATAGTCTGTCCATGGGGTAAACAAGGGGATTGTATGGTTTCAGGTGTGGTATATGTTGTAAGGTGCGCGGTTGGGTCGTGTCTTCCTTGTCCTGCGTTTTGTCTCCCTTACCTACCTATCTTCTGAAGCTCCGTTGCCTCTTGAAATGGTTCTTGGACGGGTGATTTCTCAAACTCACTTTGATTCTTCCAGGCTCTGAAGAAGGCGGTAGCGCCGAAACGTTAGCCGCAATAAAACTGTATATATCAACCTTGGAGTACAGCTGAAGTATCAATATTCTGCTATATTCAACGCTAAGGCCTTTGTTATACCAACGCTCGTGGTGAGCGTCAGCGCCCAGCCGCTAACCTCAGACGCTGAGTACGCGACGCACGCACGCACGCGCCCGAAGTATACAGAGCAATGCGCGAGGTGATCGACCCACACCCAGCGAAAGGGTCAATTGCAGTGCAATGCGCAGCGACTAGAGCGTTGAAGGTGCGCGAGCGTCTGCATAACAGCCCGTAGGCGTCATCACGCCAGCGTCTACGTGACAACTCGTACAAACGTGTCTGGCCCCACGGTGTCTGATACTGAATGGGACGAGTTGCGCTGGCAGACGCTGGGGGGTGAGCGTCGATATAACAAAGGTCTAAGGGGGCTCGTACAGGAAGAATAGTTCTTTGCCATTGAAGGGAAAACAAATTTTTTACTTATAAAGCATCAGCATCAAATCAGTATGCTGACTAGGGATGTCAGTGAGCGTGCCCCAAAGATTCCCAACGAGACCTATAAAATTTTGGAGAGCATCGAGCATGGATCACAGCAATATAGTTTATTCTTGCTGAGCGCCAACGGGTGGTCCAAAAATCGTAAAAAAAAACCACCGCTTTTGGAAGGCGCTGAATAGTCCCTGGGGTGAGAGGCCGTATCCAATGAGACTAGCTGGTTCAGTGTTACAGCAGTGGATTGTCGTACAAAGGGCCATGGGTTCGAGCTCTGTAGATGTCTTTTTGTCAATTTTCCGCTGGAATATGAATCGGTAGAGCTATCAAGGGTTCTGATCACGAGTCTGGCATCTGTTTTCAAATTTGTGAGCAAAAACCGCTCGCATCATCAACTAAATACTGAATAGTTTTTTGACCAACGTCAGTCCAGTGGACGGCCGCAAATGGCCGCAGCTATTGCGTAAATACGCGCACCCCTTTTTTCACTGCTTTACTTTGCCTTGCTGCCGCAGTAGAGTCTGATACGGCCCTTACAAGGAGGGTCGTCGAAGTGATGCCAAGCTTTGGCGATGCGATTTCTATGGGATGTAGGGCTCCTCATCAGATATCCAAAAAAGTGAAGAAATTTTTCGGAATCGCATTCCATGGTACTGAAAAAGGCCTGCGAAAACGAGGAAGTGCTGCTCATCATAGCGCTCATCTCGCCGTGGAAATGTGCCGGGTGGCGCAGTGGTACCGCAGGGGACTGTCGTTCAAGAGGTCTTGGGTTTGGATCCTGCAGGCGTATTCTTGTTTTGCTTCAATCGCATTGATGCCAAATCATGCTCATTTTGCGATTTTGTCATTGAGATGGAAGAAAATCATGTTTGGAGCAGTGGAAAACGCACAAATTTTAGTAAATGGCAACATTAATATAGGTAGCCAATATCCGCTGTAACTCACCTTAAACGGACGCAAATTCAGAAACTAATGTTAGATTCGTGATCAGCGACCCAAATATCCTCCACATACGAAGTTTGGAGGAAATCGGTTGCCTTGACCTTGGCACCTCATTTACCCACCCTTACCATATAGCTAACGCTCATCAGTCGGGATTCCAGAAGCAAAAGTAAAATTCGTGATCAGCAGTCCAGGTAAGGTTTCCAGGCAATTTCTGGAACGAAGGTAGTGGATGCTGAAGATCTTTTGACAGCTAGAGTCCGAATGGAGGCATAATATTACCAGTAATTCATCAGCAACTGAACCTTGTGCAACTCTACCGACACCTGACAGGAGGCTGGAGACGTCATGGTCACCCATTTCGCCCAAACTTTGCTAGTGAGACTATTTGAGACGCTGGTCACTAACCTGACACTAGTTTCGTGATTTGCAACAGGGGAAGGTATTTAATGGTGGGTTCGGTTGTGTTTGGGCTGGTGAGCGCTTGCTATGCTAAGGGTTGGTAAGCGAGGTGCCTGGGGCAAACGCACCGATTTCGTCCAAACTCCGTAGTTAGGCGTTATTTGGGGAGCTGATCACGAATCTAGCATTGGATTCTGAATTTGCTTCCGTTTAATGTAAGTTACGATGGATACAGGTGGCAAGATGAGCAGCACTTCCTCGTTTTCGCAAGCCTTTTTCAGTACCATGGAATACGATTCTGAAAAAAATTTTCACATTTTTGGATATCCGATAAGGAGCCCTACATCCCGTAGAAATTGCATCGCCAAAGCTTGGCATCACTTCGACGACCCTCCTTGTTAGTTATTCACTTGCAGCACCGTCTTACACACTGACCACCTATCAAGCCCTAACCAACAGCGCTCCCCCATTCTTACGCCGCTGACCCCCACTGCTGCATAATGGATCTGGTCACTAACTTCAATTATGCTTCAAACATACCTTGAAGTATTCGCCAACTCTGCTGTTCAATTCGTAGTAGGATATTGTCGCCCAGTATTGTGTTGGAGGAGTTGTATAAGGGCTGACCTGAAAGTAGATGACGAACTGGAAATGCCAAAACTTCACTGCAACTCATTAGCAGTTTTTCACAATTTTCCGCTCCGAAATAAGCGCATTTCGAGGGAAGCCTTCGTGCGTAAAAAGCTGGGAAGCTATTGTGTTCCCATGGGGATACTATGATACTCTGCAATGTGTTCATGACAACGTGTTACGCAGGCCTTCTATGTACTGATCAACTAGAGCCATTCAACACTATTGCCGAGATTGTCTCGTCTTCATCAGTCAGTGGAAAGAAAAGTATGGAAAAAGTCACCTGGTCCATCCTCGCTCCATCCTCCTCCGACAACATTGATGAAGGACTGAATGCCATATCGTATTCAGGTGAACTCGAAGACGACGGGATACTAGACGGTGTTGCCATGTCTACCCTTCCCGAACATGACGGTGAAGAGCCTGCTGTCGACAATGAAACGGAAATGATTTGTAATTAGTAGCTACTGCTGCATAATGTAAAGAAATTCGGACCTGGTGGGGAAGAGATCGGTGGAGAGTAGCTAAAGCGAGCACTCTAAATGGGAGAATTTGAAATCTTTCCAGGAGAAGATTCCAACTAGCAGTTACTCACCCTGTTTTGGTCAATGCGTTGATAGTGATACGGATTTATGCAGACGAACGCGGTCTTGTTGTTGTGGTCGTGCGGATAGAGGCATTCTGGGATCGGTCGCAGCTCCTGGTGAGACTGTAGGTCGGGCCAACGCCAAACGCGGCAGTATATCACATGTGGAAGGCCCTTCCTATGGGAAACCTGAAATAAACTATTTCCATGACGCGTTTGTCATATAGCTCGTGCAGAATCGGCCATGGCTGTAAAGGAGAACAGCGAACGGTAGGCCAACATTCGCTGCGAAACCACCATATGTCCGTAGTGACAATGTGGAATGGTGTCTGAGAATGAGTGCGCTCAGCGAGCTTCCGCCTTGTACTGACAGTATTTTGAAGAGCGATTCTGATAGCATAAGTTGTTCAATAAGTTCATCTAAAGTTCGCCACACCATTCCTTCAATGCCAGCGAAAACGATCGCTGTCATTTCGGGAAACAGCCCAATGCTTCAACACCTCCTGCTTCAACAGAGGCGGTGAGACAGAGGAAGCGTGGACGACTTTTTATAGTCAGTGCCGGAGGCTAATCTGCTGTGAAGAAGATCACTACCCTCTATTCTGGAGCACAGCTTCGTACCATCATTGCCGACTCTGCATGAACCCCTAGAACAGATAAGGATCGCCTCCTATTTGTGCTCTCCGTTTAATACCGGCTACACGTGATGTGACGTTTCACTCTCAGTCCATTTTTTTATTTCACTTGTTCTCCGACTAACAATCCGTTTCCCTCGCGTGAACTAAAACTGCCTTCTATTGGCTTGACTGCTCCAAAGCTGAAAGTAGTCTAGAAATCAATTCCCCAAGTTCCCTCTTCTTGAAACCTCGGCGTGATATTATTATCGTTGTATGGTTCTGTTCCGAGCGAGGTCAGTAGAAGAATTAAACTTAAAAAAAGAATTAAACTGTGTTTAATTACCCAAGTTTGAGATATTTTCGCGATCTTTATTCTTTGTACATAGGATTACACCACTTCTTATTATATATTATTGGTATATATTGGAATATTTATGGAGGACATATCCAATACAGGTCGGTTTATCTTTTACTTTTGTTATTTATACGAGTTTTTATTGTTGTCCTTTTTTATGTTCTTTCCTTTTTCTTTTTTCTTTCCTTTATGAGTCCCCCTTACTTACTGATAAGTCCCGGGGGACTCTTATACACTTTTACTTTGCTCGTCTAAGTATTAAGGGACGAAACGAGCCTTGTTTTAATAACACATTTTTATTTATTGGTCTGATGTTCCGACCTATTCGTCTCCTCCAGAGGCCTGAAAATGGTACAAAATTGTCGACTTTTGAAATAGATATGAATCGTTTGGTTTCATTCTTCTACCTCACGTGGATTGTAGGTAAAGCCTTTATTATACGGCCATGTAAAAACCGCCCACCTACAAACGTCGTGAGGCAGAAGAATTAAGGTAAACGATTGCTCTCATCGTGTCAAGGTTCAAGGTAGAGAGAGCTTGGCAATTATAGAAATTATTGTTGTTAAGAAAGGACAAAAGGGTCTCAAACCTGGTGTTACGTTGACAGTTTTCTGCTACGTCGGAGAAAAAGAATCTTTATCGTGACTTAACAATTTTTGGGCTGAGCGATAAGTAAGCACTGTTTTGAATTATATTTCATTCTCCAACTACTTGAGCTGCTGCCAAAGCTCATCTGTTGTCTCTCTAGAATCTTTTACAGTCATTTTCATACATCACATGTAATGCTAATGATTTTTAACTTCAAGAGTAGAACATTGAGAATTAAAAAATCAGCCCTTTCAATATTAACGAAGCTCCGGCTTCTGAACAAAACGCAAAAATTCACAGATGCAAAGTTTAGGGTTCCCCCTCTATTGAACACACGTCAGTCTACGAGTCTTCTCGAAAAGCCGGCTCGAACCCGAATTTTCAAGGTTGCCGACATATCGAGCCGTTCCATTACTCATTAGATAGGTCGTTAGCACGACTGTATCATGCCCTATTATCTTCAAAACCTTGTTGGCCATCGACCCATATCTACACAGCCGACGTTGCTTACGACGTAAAATAAAAAAGCAATGCTTGTACCGAAAGCAACCCTATGCGTACTATCAGCGATACGGAATTATTTGGAAGAATTGCTGCTACAAGCTTCTTGGGTCTTTTGGTGCCAGCTGTTTGAAAGCGGCTCATTGATGATACGGGCGACTTTGACCTTAGCATCTTACTAAAAGTACTCGGTGGGGACTAAAATCCTTTTTTTCATGTGATCATCCAAAAGTCAACGTGATTCGATACGTTGTCAACGACGCACCTGGTTTCGTTGAAGATGAAAGTAACCTAGGTGATTTGTGTGTAACTGTCTGACTTCACGGAATGTCGTCATCTAAGATATTCATGACTTTCAAAAGGTGCGACATAATTACATGTTGTAGATCTTTGTTGTAGTTTCGTGAGGTGAGCAATGTCCCGAACGCCCTTAGAACCTCTACTTTCTCAGCTCGTGTTTTTTTTTGAAATTTCTATGGTTTTCCTTGATTCTTTCCAATGCACTACCTCTTCTAGTTCTAGTCTTTCCTGTATGCTTACGTAAAAGATCCGTATCATAGTTCGGCAATTTTATGCAGGCCTGCGAGATTAAGAACGAAATCTGCTACAACATTTGCAGCGGTACATTTGAAACATAAAATCAAGGCCGAGACAAGGGTTCAAGTGGTCGTGACTCAAAGGAATGCCTTCTAGCGGCACTTTTTGTCGGATTACGCAATACCCTATACTCCATAAAATCGGTATAATGTGTTCAATTTGTTCTATTATTTTCGAAGTTTTCTCGTCCTTAAACCTCGGCATAGGTGGTAACATTTTCAATATTAATTTCTTCGGCCTGAAGTGGTGTCATATGGAAACATGTAATTTCAGTTCATTGGGGAAACAGGAAGTCAGTAACCTATCATTGAGCATTAACCCCAGGGGCATTTCATTAGTTTCTTTTTGCAACATCACAGAAATGTTGAGATCGAATGGTTTTGGTGGGCCAATCTGGTAAGCAATTAGCCTCATGCTTCAGAACACGTCAGGAGGAACAGAACGCTGTTATTTATTACTTTCAATGTACTTTGTGAGAAAAAAGCAACTAAATGAATATAAGTCCATGTCACTAAGTCTAAACCGAGAGGAGCTGATTGCAAACCATTTCTGTGTTTGTGCATTGAACAGCCCCATTTTTCGGGCGCTGCCGAAGGGAGCCAGAGAATATCAAGAAAACACGATTCAAAGTTCTATGGCCTTTAGTTGCTTTAGTGTATAAATGGCGATATCCCAAACCGAATTCGACTGAAAGATGTATGAAAGGTAAAGATCAAAGTTACTTGATCGGTTAAAGGTTGCTCTCAAACTCCATGTAATTGTTAGAGAGAATTGAATGAATGGACGGACGTGCGGGCATATTGACATCCTGACGCTTTTGCTTATTATTTAATAAAACTCGAGGCTTCGGAAGGGAGCCCGAGAATAGTGAGCAGAAATAGCCGAAAGCATTGAGCTTAGGAGTGCTAGGACTACCAATTTACCCTATCCCTCCGGGATAGGGTAAATTGGTACCACGCTTGTCTCGAAAGGTAATGATGCCAACCTTGTATGGCTGCTGGCCTCCGCAAGCCACTGTTTAGGCCAACACCATGGTCACCATGAGTCTACGATTCACCAAACCCGAAATTTTTGGAACCCGAATGTGACGGCTCGTCCTTAGAGACTGATGATCTTCACCTTCACCTTATCTTTGAGCTTACGTTGATCTTGCCTGTACGTAAGTTCTATTGCTCTTGCTTGTGAATTCAATGTTTGCCTTACAAACCTGCAGTCTGCCATCCTGACTTTTCGGCAACGCGACGCACTTCGAATGTGATCCAGGATGAGCCAGTGCATACTCGAGATCATCGAGGGTGCCTGAAAGCAGATGGCATTGCATACGCATCGAATGTTTCTACTATTCACCTGTTTCAGAAAATCTGCTGCTGAACACTCGAAAAGCTTTTATTTCTCTTCTAAAGCTGTAGCTCTTTCAGCATCAGACCAACATGAAAATGGTTCGCTAGCAATGGCAATGAATCAAAACTGAAGTAACAGTTCATTTTAGTTCACCTACGCCCCCGTTCTTCTTCTTCAGCTTCTTCACCAATGTCTCGACGGCCTTCTCTGCAAACTTTTCCTCTTCTTCGCCAATGCGCCAGCCGAGTAATTTTTTCACTGATGTTCCGTTGAATAACCCATTCATCTGTAAAATTAAATAGGTAATACCTTAATATGTGCTGTTGCGTTCTTCACATTTCTCGTGAGTTATAGTGGAATTTACGAAGTATTCAACACGGATTTTCGAGTTTACAGTTTTCCAAGTAGTGCTCACCGAACTACGCGTTGCTAGTGACCTAAAGATGGAGCAATGAATTGTAGTGGGTTATGCTGATACCGACCGAGGTTAAAATGTAAGTGGGTAAATCTTCAATTCGATCTGTCTCGACCTTTCCGTCGTCTTCAGAGGGCACCGGGGGTAAATTGGAACCGGACTTGTCTGATAAGGTGAAAACACTGTCTTACGGCTGGCTATCGCAAGCCGTTGTACAGGCCAAATGCGTATTCACCAAGCCTCTACAATTTGAATGGAACACGAAGGCGGCGGCACATCGTTTCTGGACTTATCAACAGTGGCCACTTTACTTTTATCTTCATATTACTAAGCAGGATTGGTGCGACTTTGTGCCACTCTGAAAGCCCATCTGCGAGCTTCCGAAACGGCGAAGATGTCGAAACGTCAGACCGGGATAAGAATTAACCTACCTGATCACCTCGTTCAGCAGAGTAGAATGCTCAGGGGCAAAAACGTATTGAGGTTTCGAGAAGAGAAGTTGAAGAATGGTACTAGAGCCGTATATACCGAAAACATAAAATACTAGATATAAAAGGTGAAGGGTCGGCGTTGATCAGTCCCCTGAGGCGAATTCGTGCACTACTCAGAATCGTAGAGGAATGTGAATGCGTATTTGGCTTATATAATGACTTGCCAGCCGCTATACCAAGTCAGTGTCTGTAAATTCTCAGAAAATTCTTGTACCAATTTACCCCGCCCTGGAGAGATTGGAGGCTTTCTTAGCCCGCACGGGGATCGATCGCTCGACCGTGGATGTGCCATTAACGCCCCCAATACCATACACGCTCTATTATTCAGATTTACAACAGAGAAATCACTGTAGCTTGATAATTTACCCTGACCGTTTGGCGAAGCTGACTAATTACTGCTCTATCTACAATTACGCACCAAACAGCTTCGTGAATAGCTAGTGGAGGTGAACTATTCACCATTATCCCGTTGATTAGAAGAAACTCCCCACCAAACTAATACTGTCTCCCAATGATCACCCATTCCTTATATCTTGTCCTTGAGCGGATGTTTACCGACAGTCTTGCACAACAGTATAGAACATCACATCCGGAAGCTACTCTGCCCTGGCGTAGGAATTTAAACCTAACGGTGATGCATAAATAGCGTTCACTAAGTGTAAGCTATGAATTAATTGTATAATCTCATGGAAGATGGAGGACAGTTAAACAGACGAAGCTTTCTCACATATTTGAGTTTCAAACAGTCTAGAAAAGCAATTGTTACATAAAACGGCGTTCTGTGCTTAATACCGAAGAAGTGATAAACGGTTCAAGTTTAGAAGTTATCGCACGCGTTTCATAATGGCAACGTTACATTAAACACCAACTATCTCTGCAGCAAGTTTTAATGCATTACTATATTACTTCATAAGTAATCAACGATCATAAGTTGTCTTGAGACAGCCCAACCAACGAATGTCGCTCGAAGTTGCTCTACATCGGCACGGCAAAAACGAATGATGTAAGGTGGAGTGATAACAAAAGCTAACTGCTGGAAAGGAGGCAATTGCGAACCTGAATTACCTATAGATAGTCGGACAGGGCAAGTGAATTACTCATTGCGCCAATGTAAATGGATGTGTTTTTTTTTCTAATCACTAAGAGCTCAAACTGATTTGATCGAACTTTAGATGAGGAGCAACACCAACAACATTCTTCATTATTCTATAAAAATAATTTTAGGCAAGTTCTGGCCTGGTAAGTTATTCTGGTAAATTTAGACTCCGTGCAGTGCACCAATGAATAAATCAGCAACTTTAACGTCCATCGAACTAACCACGACCTTCTACAATGATTTGTTCACAGTAAGTTAATGCAACTTCTAGTCCAAATGATGTAAAAGAATATTTTTTTGAATATTGGCAAGCCTCGAGTTAGTACATGACATCTTCAAACAATGTAGCACATTCACAGGAGAACCGGAGACATTTTGAAAATACTTGCAAAGTGGAATTGTTCAACCACCCCCCCCCCAGCCAATCTCAAGCTTGCGGTTCGAGAATCGAAGGGGGAGGGGCGTGGAGCCATCTAAAGGATGGGGGTCGTTCTAGGACTTGACCTCATAGCGGTTCGAGGAATGAGGATAAAATAAAAACGAACAATAAATAGGGATAATAAATTGTACATGGATAGAATACGAATAAACAAAAATAAAGGAAACGAAGAAAAAGAAAGAGAAATTAGAATAAATTATCATTCAGCCGATTACTATGTTGATCCGTTGAACAGAAAAAAAACATGAAAAGCTCTTCAAAATCTTCGAAAACAGAAAGGAAAGCCTCAGTTGCGCTTCACTTCAAACATCTCACGAATATGAATTAACATAGTATTGAAAAAGATCTGAAAAAGGTGGATCTCACAGGCGACTGAACGCGATTTCCTGAAGATGGAGCTGCTACATCAATATGGGAATAACTTGGTAGAATTTTAAAATTTCAGAAAAACGAGATAGATTCTGAAAACTAGAAGAAAAGGAGATGCTACGGTTACAAAGTTATCCTTTAAAATGGAGTCTTTGAAGATTCGAGATTTTACATAACTAAAAAAGCGATTTCGCTCTAGTTTCTAGAAACATTTCAGAAATTTCTTGTTTATGTGCTTTTCTTGAGTTACACTGAATTAAATGTGTCAAAGTAAACTTTCATTTGCGACTCTATTGACCCTTACCAACTTCACCCCTGAAAAACTTCTTCGTTCGTTCGAATTCTCTCTCCTTCTGGTTTCTTTCCATCTTTTTAACATACCGAAAGTCTGAAAACTTGCCAATTTACACTCATTTAATCGAGGCCACTCGTTTCGCAGAAATTAGTTGCCGGCCATCTCCGTAGATTGAATTTCAGGTCTATTCCACCATATTAATATGTTACGACGCTTTTCAGTACAGTTCGGGTTTTACCAAACTCTGATGTTTCTTCTATCAAAATAAATAACAGAAGGTGTAATAATTGTTGAACAATGTGTGGTGGAATTCTCTGCGTTCTGATGGAGAATCTTTAAGCCGGCGTTAAAGGTATATTTTGACAGGATTTAGAGAAGGTTATTCATGTATTATTCTCCATATGAATCTGATCTGATAGGGGCCAGAGCTAATAATTCTGTTTATAAACATTATTGTGTTCATACGCCACTTCACTGTGAAGTATGTATTAGGTTGGTAAGAAAGTTCCCGCCGTTTTTTTCGTTGTAAGTTTACTGTTGTAAGTTTACTTCGAAAGCTTTTGCAGAGTGTGACACAGCATTCGAAAGAGAATTATTTGCTCTTCCGAGCTGTATATTTGTAATTTGTGATAACTCTAAAGTTCATTGTTTTTTGGCTAGTAAAGTGAAAAGCGAAAAAGTGAAAAAATAACCTCATCGACAGCGACTTTTTTCTGTTCAGTTTCGAATGCGTAAATAAAGCTTGTATTCTTATTTGTCTCGAAAATTACAAAATTTTAAACCACTGAAGTCCGACCTTCGGAAGGCAAGAATAATTTTCCGATGGTGCTTCTGATTTTCTTGTGAGCGCTCAAGTTGACTTTTGTAGAGTTTTCTATACAGAATTTTTCGCTCTATCAGATGATATGTTTGTTTCCGAACAATGCTCGATTTTAAAAAATTTTCACGAGAAGGGCGTCTTGAAGTTTCTCGGCAGAGCAAACCTCCAGTTTCAATCTTTTCACCAAATCGCACACAGCATTCGAAAGAGGATGATATTTTCTACAAGATGGTTTATGAATCGTTCCAAACCTTCCTGGTTTTCACTGTTTTTTTTTAGACCGTCCAAGTGGACCTACATCGCGGGCGCGGCGCGTAGGGCTCGTGCGGCGCGACGTGGAATCGTCCAGAAGTGCGGATTTAGGTCCACTTTGACGGCCTAAAAAACAATGAAAGCCAGGAAGGTTCGAAACGCTTCATAAACCATCTTGTAGAAGATATCGTCCTCTTTCGAATGCTGTATGAAATCTGGTGAAAAGATTGAAACTGGAGGTTCGCTCTGCCGAGAAACTTCAAGACGCCCTTCTCTTCTCTTTTGAAATCGAGCATTGTTCGGAAATAAACATATCTTCTGATAGAGCGAAAAATTCTGTATAGAAAACTCTACAAAAGTCAACTTGAGCGCTCACAAGAAAACCAGGAGCGCCAATGATACTTTCAAACATAAACACACCTTAAATGCACATTCGTTCTATTCAATGATTTCAGTTCGCCATGTGTCATGGCTGATAGGAAACAAATCAATTGAATACAAATTAAAAAACAGTAGAAGACATAGCAGCACTGGCAAACATCGTGTCCTGATGCTTCGGGTCATATTCATATTACTTCTTTATCTCGGTTTGAAGGGAAACTACATATGTTGCCCATACATGGTTGCTGTGATGGTAACGAGTACGGCTCCTGACTGAGATTTAGCGTTCTCAGAGCATATCCCCAGCCGTCACTCTAAAAATTCCGATTTTGACAGATCGATGTGCAAAGCGCCATCATCCGGTCATAACTTCCATTGCTCACATTGCCGCTGAGATAAGATAGTGGGTTATGAGCCATCGGAAATGACATGAGCGACGAGATCTTTAAACAGCTATCGCGAAAAAGAAAACAGATGACAGCTTCGTTTTGTTCGTGGCTCCACGCAAGAGTTATAGAAGCCTCGGCTACTGGTCTTGGTTAGACATTCGCTTCGTATTTTGAAAATGCGAGTAGAACGTGAAGAAATTCTCACACTCACATATCCCCATGTTACACATCGTGTATAGTCAGACAAGACGAAGAGAAGGAGCAAACATGGTAAAAGCTGACCTTTTATTGGTATTCTCCCTATTTTGGGAGTGACGCAATCGTAAGGGGAGTTACTGAAACCTGTCCGGTCGAGCGATCGCCCCCCCCCCGCCGTGCTAAGCAAGTCGTCATTTTCTCCGGGGTAGATTGGTACCCGAACGTAGTAAAAGCAGACTTTTTATTTTCATTTTCCGTATTACAGGCTAGATGCAATGGTAAGGGGAGCTACAGGCACTTGTTCGGTCGAGCGATCGATCCCGCCGGGCTAACCAAGTCTTCCTGCCCTCCAGGGTCGGGTAAATTGATACTTTGTACTTTCCTGATGTAAGATTCACGATGAGGACAGAAACGGAGAAAAAACGAAAGAGAAATGCCCCAACACGAAATAAAACGAAAAGAGTTGCGCCACAAATCGTTACAAGCAGAATATACCATTCGCGAGTGTTTGAAGCAAATTGAACTGTTTGAAGTCCAATAACAAAGCGATGAAGGCAAAACTGTTCAATCATTAGATACGCGTGAAAACTACTATTTTCGACAAGTAGCAGCGAAGGAGTACTTGTATCTGGTAAAAATATTCCAATTCTCCGTAAACATCAGCTGACATGCTTTCATAGCTCCATTGCTGCTCATCTGTAAACTAGCACCAATTCAGCAATGCTTGCATGTTTACATAGCGCCTTAATCCATCAGCACCACCTCTCACCAGGGTTCGAAGTTCCCAACCTACTGTTGTTTCCGTTTTCTCGCATAAGTATGATGGGAGCGACAATGAAATCGACCATATCATTCTGCTTCTCAGATCCAATATTCATTGAACTATAAGTGCGCACGTGGTACAGTATTAAGAGGCACTACTAACACATGCACGGCCATGCGATCGATCCTTCCCGGGGCTATCCAAACCTTCCACCCCTTCGATGTCGGGTAAAATGGTATCAGACTTGTCTGTAAAGGCAACGGCTCCGACTTGGTACCTGGCCCCCAGCAGGGGTGTGCGGAATTGTTTTCCAAAAAAGCGCAAGGCGTAACGGAAATAGCCAAAAATGTCCGGAAACCGGAATACGGAACACGGAAGCGGAAATAGTGCAAAAATCACTAAATTATTAGAATTTAGTCAGGGGTGGGGCGGGATGGCCGAGAGGTTAAGGGCTTAGGCTCAAGATCTCGCCTCTCGCCTAGCTTAGAAGTAGCTGAAAAGGGTGTCGGTACCAGCGTCAGGCCCGTGTGATGGAGGAAAACTGTCACGATCTATATATTTAGAGATGCTAGGTTATTCGCAAAACACTGACATCGGACGGGATTTGAACCCGCGTCTTTCTGTTTCCGGCAGACTGCACTAACCACTGTGCTACCGATGTACTACGTTGCGAAGCTCCTAGCATCTCTTTCTTAAGCCCGGTCGGGCTGTAACTATCAGCACTCACCCGCAATCACGGGAATGAGCCGGTAAGCCGATATAGGCAGTTACCAGTTAAGCTGATAGCATTTTTGATATATTACGAAACTATTCTGTTATTTGCCGCTTTTTGTTTAGCGGTTTTTATAGACGAGAACTAGTTGAATGACCTATATATTTAGAGATGCTAGGTTATTCGCAAAACACTGACATCGGACGGGAATTGAACCCGCGTCTTTCTGTTTCCGGCAGACTGTACTAACCGGCAAATAGCAGAATAGTTTCGTAATATATCAAAAATGCTATCAGCTTAACTGGTAACTGCCGATATCGGCTTACCGGCTCATTCCCGTGATTGCGGGTGAGTGCTGATAGCTACAGCCCGACCGGCTTAAGAAAGAGATGCTAGGAGCTTCGCAACGTGGTACATCGGTAGCACAGTGGTTAGTGCAGTCTGCCGGAAACAGAAAGACGCGGGTTCAATTCCCGTCCGATGTCAGTGTTTTGCGAATAACCTAGCATCTCTAAATACAGTAGCGGTCAAAATGATATGTCACTTTTCGTTTTCATTCAAAAATAGCTCAAATCGAAAAGAACCTGATACCAATTGATAGTTCTGAGTACTCTATTCGAAAATATGTTGAAACATACAGCTTTTACTAATTCTCTGTTTATTTAAAATATTTTTTAGTGATTTTCATATGCTATTTTGAACAAAAATATCTCAAAAATCGCTGGGTGTAGGATCAATCTGAGACGATATTCTGATAGAGCATGATCTAGTTATTATATGTGCTACAAACATTAAATTCAAATCGCCTTTAAAATATAGATTTTTTTGAGCAAACTTTTTGGTGGTCAAAAACCGGTCAAATTTTAGGACCATGTTTTAAACAAAATTCTATATCTTCCTAACTTTTTGAAAAAAATTAAAACAATTTTAAAAGTGTTGTAGAGGATGATATTCTCTTCAGGGTGGTTGATTTTGTTTCAGGACTGGTTCCTTATTTTGGTAGAAAATTACTTTTAAAGTTGAGTTTGCGTAAACTGTTGTATCTAAAAAAGTTTCAGAGGAACTGACTCAATTTTTTCCACGTCAATAGTAGAATTGTAGTTATTTCAATATCACACGTAAGTTAGAATAAATCGAAGTTTTAATAAAAATATACCGCTTTGACTGACACCCGCTGTATGCGCCGTCACTACCAGTATAGTGTACGGCGCGGGCAAGCGTGCGTCAGTCAAAGCGTTATATTTTTATCAAAACTTTGATTTATTCTAACTTACGTATAATATTGAAAGAACTACAAATCTACTATTAACGTGGAAAAAATTGAGTCGGTTCCTCTAAAGCTTTTTTAGATACAACAGTTCACGCAAACTCAACTTTAAAAGGAATTTTCTCCCAAAATAAGGAATCAGTCCTGAAACAAAATTAACCACCCTGAAGAGAAAATCATCGTCTACAGCACTTTCAAATTTGGTTTGATTTTTCCAAAAAGTTAGGAAGATATAGAATTTTGTTTAAAACATGGTCCTAAAATTTGACCGGTTTTTGACCACCAAAAAGTTTGCTCAAAAAAATCTATATTTTAAAGGCGATTTGAATTCAATGTTTGTAGCACAGTATAATAAATAGATCATGCTCTATCAGAATATCGTCTCAGATTGATCCTACACCCAGCGATTTTTGAGATATTTTTGTTCAAAATAGCATATGAAAATCACTAAAAAATATTTTAAAAAAACAGAGAATTAGTAAAAGCGGTATGTTTAAACATATTTTTGAATAGAGTACTCAGAACTATCAATTGGTATCAGGTTCTTTTCGATTTGAGCAATTTTTGAATGAAAACGAAAAGTGACATATCTTTTTGACCGCTACTGTATATAGGTCATTCAACTAGTTCTCGTCTATAAAAACCGCTAAACAAAAAGCGGCAAAAAGCAGAATAGTTTCGTAATACTGTCACGATCACCAGACGGATCGATGGTCGCATGCAAGGAGGTGGCGCTCAAGAACCTGCGATCGAGGATGATATGACCACCCCACAAGGAGCTCAAGACTGAGACAAGATGGCAATGTGGCACCTCAACAAATGCGGGAGCAGCACCAAGGAGTAAGAAGACGGAGCGACTATCATGAAAGACGTACCCCGTAACTGATCGGATAAAAACGTTGTGGAATAAAAAAATTAGAATTTAGTCAGAATTGGACCACAGAAGTTTTCATTTCTGTTTCTAAAGGTACCCACAGAAAGCTGGTTTTGCTTTCACTAAATAGTGTCTTTTATTTTGGTGAAGGCGTTCAACGTTTAGTGGTAGCTTCAAAGTAAACGGTGGAAACTCCTCACAAAAACTATATCAATCTCATTCATCTTTATAAACTTCATTATAAACCGAAGACAAGTACGTAGAGAAAGACAGACTTCATTGGCGATAGACAAGAATGCTTTTAAGATAAGATTAGAAGCCTAAAACGAGCATGTTATGGTGGAGAAACGGTAGTTTTTTTAAGATCCTAAGGAGACAGGTTTTTTCAGATTGTTTACAATGAAACCAGCAGTAGAAAACAATCTCTCGCACTCTGACGACGTAGCAGGTGCCGACGAATACTTCATTGAAAGTTTTCTTAGGAGAGGGTACTTCGCTGCGTTGGTTTCATTCTTCCAGAATTCGAATGGAGAATATCGACGTCTACACAATAACCTCAGTCTCCCTTTTGTTAGCCTGCACAGTGGAGATCTTCCATTTTTCTTCCGTTTCCGTGTTCCGCTCGAAAACAAAGCGGAACACTAAACGGAACGGAAGAGCGAAAAACGACCGGAAACCGGAATTCGGAACACGGAAACGGAAGTTCCGCACACCGCTGCTCTTCAGACTCATCAGAGAGGGGTGAGCGCATTTCCGCAACGGTTGTGTCCTTTTACAGCAGTCCACAGGAGTGACACTGCCAAGAAATTATTCAGTATACAGTTGTCAGTACGGGTGATTTTTACCAACAATTTCGAAAACAATTGTCAGATTCGTGATCAGCGCCCCTAATAATATTAGGAGGCGAAATTTCAGCGAAAAATCATTCAACCAACGTTAGATCTTTCGAGGCGGATTTTGCTGCCGCAGCAAGGAATGACTTCCAGTTGTGGAGCCCCGTCATTATGTTTCATCGCGACTGCTGCAGCAACGCAGTAAAGTCTGAAGGGGACTTGTGTCTGACCGGCTCGTAATTATACTTAATCCATGCCTTTCTCCATTTATGGTTTTCTAAGAAATACATTTTTTTCTTGAACTCTTTGAGCGAACGTAGGATTCACTCGAAACCTAACCTTCTGTTAAGGTTGTGGGTGAAGAATTAGATTGATCGTTCATTAAAGTGACGAAATGCAGCTGGGCAGTAATTTGTTCATAGCAAACAGTATGTAGTACTATCATCACGCTCATTTATGTTCTTTCCTTCTCAGACTGAGCATTCTCCTCCACTATAATCAGCAAGAGCCACAACACTGCAAAACCGTGGATGGAGTCGAATAAAAAGCGGAAATGAACGTAAAGACAGATAAAAGTACGGGGATTAGCGCCGTGCGGCACGACTTCCTACCGATCGTTGACGCATCACACCAGAGACCGATTGTTTGCCTTTTTTCACAAAAACACCTAGTCACATGAGAGCAAGGTAGGAGCTAGATAAGAGGCGATGAGGACAATCGAGTGCGCTGAATTTCCTCGATATCCCGTCTAGGAGAGTCATAACTTTGAACTTTTTCCCTATGCCGTAGTGTGTCATTTGAATAACAGAACAAAGCAGCTTCCAAAATGCCAAAAACCGGAGCTATTATTATTATAGAATATTCATCTAGTGGTTTAGAGCTGTAGCAATACGTCTAAGAAAAGAGAAGCAAAACAGCCACCGTCGTGTAAATAAATCTGGCAATCATTCTCAAATTTAAAAAGTTGCCGAGAAAGGATCTGAGGACAAACTAGGCTTGTTTCAGATTTTCAATTTCGTTTTTTATTTTCCTGTCTCTGAAGAATGCAAGCACGTCGAAACGCAAACCCCAATGAAAATATCAAATTAATCATACCCCTGCTGAACATATCATTCGCTATCCCGTACTCGTTAATAATCTTTTACTAAAAGTTAGAATGAAGTCGACTTTGATGTTTGTACCTTACAAGAAGGAAGAAGTTGAAATTCCATTAACCATCATCAAGGTTTAAACGAATTTAACCGGAGAAGTATCAGGAAGACGAGGCATTGGTAAAAGGAACGAGATAAGTGGAACAAAAATCTGACCGACCCAAACCTTTCGATAGGGAGACAGCTTTGGATGCATTCGAAAAAATATATTCTTTCACTTTTTCCGACCGCATCTGTAGCTAGAGCAGTAGAGCGTACTAAAACACAAACGAGTCCTCCAAGTTCTCCAAGAGGCTAACAGTTTTCTCCACCTACAAATCTCGCTCGGCACAGCAGCATAAAACAATTATAATCCGAGGCTCCTTGATTATCATGAAATCAATTCCTAGAAGAGAAACAGAAAATATGAAGTGAGCATCAATGACGATAGGGAAATGTCACTGAGAATCGAACACTTTGTTAGCCACTCAGTTGGAAGCCCGTAACAATGCCGTTGCTTCCAAAAACTGCACATTCAAATTATAATGGCCCAACAACAAATTTTGAAAACAGCAAATTCCAAATACTGGGAAACACTGAACGATTTCCGCTGCTAACGATGCCATGTGAGAACAGCCGACGTCTAGAAGGTCACGATGGGAAGATACTCAAGCGATTTCGAAAAGCAGCAGAAGTTCAACTGCTGTTTCAGATCTGTGGTTATCGATCTGATTGAATGCTGAATGTCGACCTCGGTGATAAGCGCCAGCCGGCCAGCGAACTCTCCGCGCACTGTTCAAACGGAAACGCCGCAACGCGGGCCACCGCGTAGCGTTCGACCACTCTCAAGGACAGTCCGAGTCGTCGTCGGCCACCCAACGACTGATGGCGAGATGGCGGCCGGGCGGACGGACGACCACCGAAAGTGCACCACGGCCGCCATCTGGGCAACTCACGACGAGGTCGCTACGCTTCCGTTGGCTTTCGGGGCAAATTCTGCCTGGAATCAAACAATTTGAAAATCGTACGTTGTGTGGCAAAAACCGAAGGCGACTACCTGCGAACGTTCGACCTCGTGAACTTGTGCAGAGAAGGGGTAAAATAAGACCCTAAAGAGAGAAGACCAGCTGCGTTAGTTGAGGCGGCTGAGGCGGGCAAGAGCATCGCTTGTCGATGCTTAGTCAACTACAAGACCAAGATGGTCGCACCTCAGCGCCCGTATGGAGCGGCTATCTTCCGGAGCGGCTATGGAAAAGGTCATCCACGACTTCTACTCCGACCTCCGCCATGGTCACGTCTCGAATTGACATTTGCAAACGAAACTTTGCGAATTTTTCACGCGATGTGCACGTGATAGGAAATGATACTAACTCACCGTCATTAACATCGCATTAGGACCTGCTGCACGCGCGGCAGCAGTGGCAGCGGGTACTGCAGGTCCTGCGACTTCAGCCTTTAGAAATTCTCAACATTTCTGTCGTCTCTCCAAAGCTAAGGACCCTTCGGACTCTAGTGCTGCAGTAAACCAAGGTAGAGCAGTAAAACGGGGGACGTGTTTACGCAGCAGCTGCGCGCTTTTGCGGCTGTCCGCTGGAGTGTCGTTGGTCAAAAAAACTACTTGGTACATAGTTGACGATATTTGTGGTTTTCGCAGTGAAATTTGAGAACGGATATGAGATTCGTTATGGGCGCCTCTGATAATCTAAGGGCTTTTACAGACCAGACGACAAAAAATTGAGCGACGAATTCGCAGTCTTCACCGCGGCGGTGACCGCGCGTTGCAATGCAGCTATCGATTAGAGCAATGCGTCCGCCGCAAACGTCGCGTTGGACGAGAATGCTCGTCGTCGTGCGTTTCGCTCAATTTCATTTATAACGGCTAATTCGTCGCTCAAATTGCACGTCGTCGGGTCTGTAAGGGCCCTAAGAAACAGAATTTCAGCGAAAAAATAGTTTGAGTAACGTCAGACCGGACTTTCTGCCTCAGCAACGAATGACCCGGGACATTCCCTACTGTAGTGGCACAGCGGCAGCAGCGCTACCGCTACTACGCAGCTGCCGCGCGCGCCGGAGGTCCTTTTGATTCATCATTACTGCGACAGCAACGCAGTAAAGTCCGAAGGGGTCTCAATAGAGGGTTTCCGTTATGCGCGAATTCCTATATGGATAACTCGGGAACTGAAAAAGTTGCCCGTTCTTCTCCTTCTCGAAAAGCGGATAAAAATCAAGGGAAAATTCGAAAAAAACACTCTATTGCTCAGATGTTTTGCTTTGGTTTTTTTTGTATTTCTTTGTAGTTCTTATGTTTTAATGACACATTTTACGACGCCACCATTAAACATTTTTATTCCGTGGGAATCATTCCGTAGAAAAATAAATTAGGAAATTTCACTTTCGTCTCAGTATCTAGAACGACCAGAATGGCTTCTTGACCACCTAACGCTCGCTAGAACTTCTCGAAAGTGTGCCGAAGCTGTTAGAATAGCTTCCCTAGAATTGAATTCTACTTATACGCAAAAATCGCCACTCTGTCGAGATTCCAACCAGCTTCTCAGACTTCCTTTGAGTGCTGTGAAGGTAGACCGCTGCCCAACGTGCGGCTTTTCTAATTCTTTTGTTCAACGAGGACGAATAACTATAACTTCCCACAATTTCAAGCTGTTGCAAAAACTTGAGTTCTTGACGTTTATGGCAGTTTCTGTAATTATAGGTAATTTGCAAATATTCAACAGAAGTTTGTGGTGTGCGTAAGGAGCATAACAACTTAACACAGATAACAACTCTAGATACAAAAATTAAGTCACCTAACCTAACACTGTACAAACTTGCATATCTGTTCAACAAAATTAGGGTAACACACACTTATGTGAGTAGCTCTGCATGTTCTAGATAACAAGATACAAAAAGTTATATTCTAATTTTTCAACTCTAAACGATAAAACGGAACAACAGGAGATGATAAAAAACCGGAAGTCACCCTGCAGCGACAAACAGACAGCAAACAACAAAGTTACATTATTTCTCGGCATCTTTCTTGTCCTCTGGCTCTTCGACCTTATAAAGCGGGTAGAGTTTTGCGAGTTGATGAAAATCTTCAACATTCTTGCCTTCTTCGATCAGTCGACGAGATACGTCTATACTCGACCCGAACACGTTCAGCAACAGCACTCCGACTATCTTGAAAACAATGCTTGCATGCTTGTCAGACGTCTGTGATTTCAAATTACACAGAACGGAAGTTTGCCAGGACATTGGCAAATTTACGCAGATTGCGAGAGTGATAAGAGGCGCTACTGACATCAGCACGGACGAGCGATCGATCTCCGCCCGGGATAACCATGCCTTCCACTCCTCCGGAGTCGGCTAAATTGCTACCAGACTTGTCTGGGAGGATAAAGACACTAATTTGGTATAGCGGCTGGCCCCGGCAAGTCACTGTATAGACCAAATACGCATTCACCATGCCTTTGCATTCTGAATGGAACACGAATGCGGCGGAACGTCCCTACGGGAGTGATCAATGCCGATCCTTTCAACTTCCCTCTAACCAAAAAGTGTGGTGTGCTTCTAAAAGGCACAAAAATAGCTGTCATTCGTTCATCGCGAAATGGAAAATGATCTCAATCGCGCAGTACTACGGCCACTTGCTGTTTCAACATCTAAGGCCCCTGGTATACTCCCATCGGTCATCGCCGTCGATCGCCGTCGGTCGCATGCGCGGCGACGGCGATCGACGGCGATGGCCGACGGGAGTATATTAAGGGCCCGCGATGGCCAGCGATGGCCGGCAATGGCCAAAGACGACTGGCGATCCTTCACATTGGGGCACGCTTTCGCGCATCGAACCGTTGCCAGGACCCGACCACCCAATTTGAGAATATGGGTGATCCTTGGCCGAAATTCGAAAAATGACATTGAGAATCGTTATCACCATGTACAATTACCGCCCTAGACGAAATTTAAACTAAATTGGTGACACTACCTGCATCACCCAGACTGCTTCTGCAATTAGTATGGGTGGTCTCCAGTCAGAATTCAGATGCCGGATGCCAAATTCGTGATCCGCACCTCAGAAAGCCCACAAGGCTGTGCTTATTTCTGATTTTATTTGTATTTCTGATCATTCTGCTGTGATTTTTCGGACTTTCCCCTGTTTTATGTCGATGTCGCTAAAGTAGTGTTACTTTGAAGCTCTCTTTCATTGTGTCGAGATTCTGTTTCCTTTTTCTCTCCAGTTAAATTAAAAAAAACAAATGAGTAATAAATTTAGATTCACTTCAGTTGAAGATCCTCCTTCAATTCAATTTTGAATTTACAAATTTAAATTTAATGCAATTTTTTCAGAATTCAAATTTAGAGAAAACTTGTAATTGAATTTAATTTAAATTTAAATTGGATATAAAAATTTAGATTGGACTGTATTCAATTTTCAATTTATTTCTTAATTCTAAAAACTAAGTTGAGGAGAAAAGAAACAGCAAAAAAAGCTTCGAAATAACATGGTGATAACGATTCTCAATGTCATTTTTCGAATTTCGGCCAAGGATCACCCATATTCTCAAATTGGGTGGCCGGGTCCTGGCAACGGTTCGATGCGCGAAAGCGCGCTCCAATGTGAAGGATCGCCAGTCGTCGTTGGCCATTGCCGGCCATCGCTGGCCCTCGCCGGCCATCGCGGGCCGTCGCGGGCCCTTGGTATACTCCCGTCGGCCATCGCCGTCGCCGCGCATGCGACCGACGGCGATCGACGGCGATGACCGACGGGAGTATACCAAGGGCCTAACAGTTGCGAAGCGCCCCCCCCCCCCCCGCGACGGACAACGGGAGTATACTAAGGGCCTAGTCGTGAGAGAAAATGACAGGAGACCTGGTCGGCACTGATCAGTGCCCAGACAAGGAAAGCTCATTATGCGGCGACTCTCAGCTTAGGCGTCTCGACCATGGATTACAGATAATAGTTGCTCAGCAAACTACTGTGTTAATCTACTCGTAAACTACGTTTCCTCCACTGTAACGGTGAAGGTGAAGTGGGCGGCGCTGAACCGATGACTAAAGACAACTCGGCCCTTAATGAGATTAGAAAGGTTCAAATTTATACGACGGGAGGCTTGGCTAGTCTCAATGAGAGTCGATCGCTCGACCGTGCAGGTGAGAACGGCAGATTTTTCTAAGGCATCTTTCACGTGAACTAATTCCGTCGCGACTTATTTTTCAACGACGTTTCAGATTCCGAACAAGACCGGAGATCGACTAATAATCATCCTCCGCCTGTTATTTATGTTACCACTCTAAGGGTGAGAAATTCGTTTGCAAGACTTTCCTGTCCCACTCCGTTATTTCTGAACAAGAACGGACTGCCTATGGTGTTGAGCTTCTTGGTCTTTTTGAAGATGGAACTATGTATATAAGTATTGCTTAATTCGACTGGTAGTATTGGTTAGCTGTTGCGGCCTGCGCAATTATTTTGTGCTAAAAGAGGTGACACATAGTCTCCGGCAAGAACTTCGAAACTGAGCCGAAAATCTAGCAGATAAAAGGAATGCGAAAGGAACGTGAATGGCAAGTTGTTCCGACGGTATTTCTGCAAGTGCGTCAATTTTGATCTCAAAAGTTCTAGTGACGAAAGAGCAAAGAAGCCAGAAAGAGAAAATCATCGATCCTGAGAGCCCTAGCTGATATTCGTCCAAGATTTTGGTAGAATTACGTGCGAAGGGTTAATGATTCGTAGAAACTAGCCCCCCACAAAGGATAGCGTCTACGATCATTGGACATTCCAGTACTCATGTTCTTCGCGACACTCTTTTACATCCAATCTGAGACGCCGAGAATACCAGTAGCGTATATGATTCAAACCTATTAATTAAACCTTCCAACCTTCCCTTCGTCTCCTTTGTAAAACACCACGCCTCGTTCAAAGTTGTCGTTGGATTCCTCCTGCAAAAAATACTTCCAAAATGGTCACAATTGAGAGTAAGCATTCCCGACTAATAAATAATAGTCGCTTTCAAAAAAAAAAACTAGACAAACAAACGAACATCTTTCGCGAACACAGACACCGTCGGCAGTGAAGAGTCGGTGACACCCACTGCGTTTATGTGCCATCGTGGGGCGATTTTTGTGAAGTACGCAGGTTGATACCTTAGAAGGAAATTTCAGCGGCGAAATCAATAATCTAATAATGGCAATGGAGAAGGGCGCCGAGTAGGCCCGAAGCGATTGAATTTTATCAGCTGGTATAATTTTGAAGAAGACATCACGGGCGTGGTGCAGTGGTACGTTCTCCCTTGGCCCAGTACGCTTGGGCGAACTATCCTCGCCCGGGCTAAGGGACCTTTCAGAGTTTTACTGCCGAAGTAAAGTAAAATTGGAGGCAAAGGGGGTTGAGCGCATTTTCGCAATGGCTGCGCGAATTTGCGGCCGTCCACTGGACGTATCAAAATTTCTTGGTGAGCTCAATTCGTCCAGGTAGGTTATTTTACTTTTTTGCTGATTACGATTATGATTTTTGTTTTTAGCCAAATCGGTGATTTTGACCCGATCACCCATTTTGACGATGTGGGTGGTCCTCGGGCGAAATTCGAAAATCAAACATCAGAATCGTTATCGGTATGCAAAATAACCACCCTAGACGAAATTTCAGCCAAATCAGTTATCGTACCCACACCATTATGCTAGCTCTGCAAGCGGTACGGGTGGTTTGCGGCCGAAATTCGGAAAACGGATGGCAGATTCGTGATGAACACGCAAAAAAAATTTGCAGACATCGTCATACACCACACGTCCCTTTTCGGTAGCAAATCCGCTGCCACAGCGAAGAATGTCCTGGGACATTCCTCGCTGCGGCAGCGCTGCCACTGCGGCAGCAACGCGATAGAGTCTGAAGGGGCCTTAACCAAGCCATCCATCCCTCCGGGTTAAAGAATTAATGCCAAACTCGTCTGGGAAGGTGAAAGCACTAACTTGGTATAGAGGCTGGCTTTCACAAGCCACTGTATAGGCCAAACCGCATTCACCATATCTCTACAATACTGAATGGAAGGCGAATGCGACAGCGCATCTTTAGGAGACTGATCAACGCAAATCGCAAACGTAGCTCACCTTTTCCTTTTAGAGGTGCGAAACCGTGATCAAGTTAAGTGAATACGGCAAAGTAACACGGTTTCATCAACATCAGTAAAAAAATGAACAAAAACTAGAGTTGAACTCGGCGTACAGGAGAATGCCATCGGTAGTGGACTCCGTCTCCGTTGAATTAGGAGATCAAACTAAACCATGGTGATTGAGATGAACCCACACTAACAATTCCTACACCGTTCCCGTAATCAGCGGGTCACAATGGTCTACAAACTCATAACTAAACTCAAGAGGCTCATTCACACCCGACAGCGACGGCGGATCAGTAAGTGAGGGTCGGTGCCGCCCCTTATGGACCTTGCAGTGAGGTGGTGCAGTAGCGATGAAATGTAGGGCAGAGCCGGAGAAACAGCAACTTCAGTGAGCGAGAATATTCCCAGTTCTTGCTGTGCTCCGAAATAGCAGCAAGAAATGATCGAGGCCACTATCTGCTGCCATTGCCATAACCACAGCAAAACTACAAAAAAGCAAAAACTGAAAAACTGTAGATCCCCTTCTTCAATGCGCTTGCCGCCCTGCTGCTCGCTCCGCTTTCTTGCCCTTGCTTCCACCATAACTGTGCGTCCTTACTAATGGGTGTTAATGGACCTTGAAGGTCGCTGCTCGCTCGATTTCTGAACGATTTCCGGCTGAGAACCACATGCATTTTTAGGTGGGCCACCTGGGTAAAAGTCAGAATAACTCCGTCTAGGAGCGCTATTTCGCATGTCGAGGATTTAAAAAAATTCTGGCCAAGAACCACCATTTGGACCTCATTGGCTAACTACCGGTGGTCCCTGTTCCCAATTTCGAAACCAGATACCAGGTTCGTAATCAGCGCCTCGAACACCCCAACAGACAATCTTTTGACGAAGAGAGATCGGTGATTTTGCCATATTTAGCAGTACTGATGGCCCGCAGCATATATGCCGATATAGGATGTCAGATTCATGACGATGTAGTCCAGTAGGCGCAACAAAATGAAATTTCGGCAAAGGTCGGGTGCGTGGAGTCAGAACATTTAACTAGTGCCGGCAAATAGAGCAAATGGATAAATTATTAGGTACACGTCTCACCAGAATGCTTTTCCAGCTCCAGTCATGTTTTCACCAGCCAGGCGTCCGGTTACCTGCACGCGATCACATTAGAATAGAAACAATCCGATGGGAGGAAATTTCTTACCTGGGCAGCTTCCCAGTGCTCCATTCGGCGTCGTCCGAGAGATTTATCGTAAAATGATGCCGTGTCCCCTGCGGCCCAAATATCCGGCTGAACGCGCAGTTCAGCGTCCGTCGATATACCTCCAAGTCGATCATCCACCTTAAAATGATAGTTAGCTATGCACTCTACATGTGAAAGGAATAGGTGAAGGGGTCGGCGCTACATATGCAGGATTCTAACGTTCGTCCGTGCAGGTGTTAGTAGCGATTCTTGCCACTACACCACGCGCGCCTTTTTCCAGACAAGTCCACCATCAATGAACCTGACAGTTGGTTGGGTTGAGGCCGAAGATTGACCGCTACATCCTATGAATTGAAGTGAAACGCCCCACAAGCGCTCTTCTGCTAACTAGAGCCCGCAAAAACGCACTAAAAAGGGTAAAACGTCACATTTCTGTTAATAGCACAACTGTAATTAACAGCGGTTAGCAGTTTTCCTGACCTCGAATTAAATGAATACTTAGGTACACGCATTGCATAAATCTGTAGGGGCTATGGCATCGGTATCTAAAAGTAGGGAGTCAGTGGCAACGACTTACCTCTAGACCTGATGCTTCAGCTATTGACACATCAGGCTCTATTCCAACGGCAACAACAACATAGTCACAACCTACACGTTTGTCACCATTCACCTAAATAAAGAACCACATAACTGAGAGCAAGATGTTTCCATAGAATTAGTAGATGTTGTTGATTACCTCTAGTTCCAATGAGTTTCCCTGCTTCTCCACGCCGGTAACCTGAAATACACCACATATGAAATGTTACTGCTACCGTATCTAAATCACATAATGGCAGGCAACAACTGGTTTTTTCACAGGAAGGGACCGAAGTAGGTCACCGCAAGATAACAGCCGAATCCAAAATTTTTGAAGGTGTAACTAACTTTAGCACATGTAATCACGTCCACTCCAACTCCTCGCAATGCTTCCGTAGCCTTTTTGGCTAGAGATTCAGGAAGAACACCACCGAGGTTTCCATTATCGGAAACAATCTGAAGGGCATTATATAAATTACGATTAGCGCCAAGCTGACGAGTAAGCTCGAAAAAAAACCTGGCTGATTTTGATGTCCTTGAATTTTCTGCGGATGCTGTAAGCCAGTTCTGAACCAAGGAAGCCTCCGCCAACAATAGCCACCGAATTCGAAGACTCACAAATAGAGTTCAATTTACGGAAGTCGTCAACCTTCAACGTTACAGAATTACGGCAACTAAAGGACTGAGCATTGAGTGAAGGCTGAACGCACCCCTCTCAAATATATAACCTTCGACTTCAACTCCTCGCCTTTCTCGAGCTCGGGTAAAACTTTCGGCTTTCCACCTAGAAATGATTACTATCATAATAGCTGCTACAAACTAACCACAACGGCGCATTGTTGTCCTTGAATTATCTAACTGAACCCGAAAACTTGCAGAAAATGTAGGACGGCTCCAAAGGCTAAAGCAAGAACTAACTGCAAGTGATAGCACCATGCCGATCAAAACCAGCTCTACACTCTACAGGCGATTACAGAGGAATTCATCATTTGTGCCTTTTGCCGTGACTGATCATATAATCCCTTCGCAATTCTCTTCCAATCACTACTACATTATCAGCACATGCCAAATCAAACTCTCCGCCCAGAAATTCCCTGACCCGGATTTATGAACGGTATATCCGCTATAATCTCTAAAATACGCGCAGAGAGTCGCGCAAACAGCGATTCATCAACCCACACGGAAGGGTTAATTCGGGGTTTCCTTTTGGAATTTATGCGCCATTTTGAGGTCTCCGAACCCTGCCTCGCTACTAAGTTCTGTCAGACCACTATAAACTTCGTCTAAGTCCGAGTTGATTATTGAGTTGAGTTGATGTATCACTGTTCGGGTACAAATTAGCACACATTTGGGGGTTTATGGTGAGTATACCATCCCGGAATCTAATAATACTATTATAGAAGTCCCGCATTGAGGCATACTTGCCAATTAGGGCTTCCCTCGTTCTCATGATAAAAAAAGGAACTATTCCCCTCCCATGTAAAAGACTGCAGGATATCGATCAACTATAACACTATTGGTTTTTGATGTTTTCTACCGGGAGTTTATTGAACGTTCGAGCGAAAAATAGCAATGATTGAGAAACCAAATAACCAGCTAATAATCGACGGCATAACGGAGCATGCGAACGACATCAAAGCAAATGTAAACACGAAAGAAACCTGATCGACCGACCTGTGGCAAGGAGGCACTTGTCGTATCTGATGCACGTCCCGTCTTCGAGATAGGCCTTTTTCTCACTTGCGACAAGCTTGACAACACGGTGTCCCTTCAGCAGGGAAACACCTCCATGAGCTGTGGTAGGGAGTTCCTTAGGTGACACGAAGAATCCCTTTAACACATTGACGACAATCGCTGTTTTGCGCTGGACGCGCCGTGGGACACGCGCTCGCGCCGGCGCGTTATGTTATGAGCCACCGGTGGCTCATAATGTCCCACGCGGACGGACACGCATGAGCCACCGGTGGCTCATATTGTCGTCAAAGTGTTAAAAAACGAGCATTATACTTTCACGGAACGTAAAACGTTCACGGAACAACCAATCGTAGCGCCGGAGAGTTGAGTCGACAAGTCTTCAAAAGCTAACGTTAAGATCAGGTTCCGTTCTTTTATATCGAAGATACGGTGAGAATCTGACGTTCAACTATAAAGCAGACTACAGCAGAAAAGTAACGTGCAGAAATCGCAAAATAACATGTATTAAAGAGCAGCTGAGAAATTTACGTTTTCGCTTGAGAACTGAATGCTGTTCATAAGCGAATGTTCAGTTACTATAAACACAGTCAGGTCTAGCCCATGAACGCAGCCTCTTATCAAAGGTATAAATCTCTTCATTATTCCTACTACTCCAGTCATAATTTGCAGAAGAACAGGACATCGAGTATTTCTGAACTTTTCTCCTACCTAATAGTGTACAATATGTAAGAGTCAGCTCACTTCCGCTTCGAAGAAAATGTCGCGTTTTTTGCCGCTGAGAGCCTCGTACTGCAAGTTCTTCACCGAACTGTCATCGCCATACCACCACAATTCTTTTGACAAAGGAGGACGATTGTACGGCAAATGCGCTTCCTCTCCAATCTGTAATACCGTAACAGCCCTTCTCGACAAAGTCCAAGAACACTTAGAGGTTTTCTTGTTTTTCAATACAGTAAGCTACCAATGAAAATGAATCAAATCAGCGCACCATAAGTACTTTCGCGTCAGCATGACGAGCTCGAATAGCCAAAGAGGCATAATACGCAGCTGCCCCAGCTCCGACCAGCAGATATTCAACGGACTTAGGAACCTTAAATTGTTCACTTGTTTACCACTAGCTTTGTTTCAACCTTAATATTCAATAAGAGCCATGACCAATAATCAACTAAGTGAGTGCGAAAGCAGTAACACAGGTGCACGATTCATATCTCACCAATTTTCGTCAACAATGTAGAAAGCAGTTTGCCAGGCTTCGCCTGAGAACAAGATGTACCGATACCGAAATAATTAAGAATATTGAGGCAAAACGTCAGTACTGTTTTTCATACAATGTGTGTCACGGTTGCTAATTAGTCAAACGAATGCGAAAACGACAACACAAATTCGTTTCCATATTTTATCACGTCATAGAAGTTGAGCAACTTATCAAATACACTGCGAAAGGCAATATAGAACTCTAAAACTATCAACAGATTCTCTATACCAATTGCAAACTCTAAACTCATTCTACCTCCTCGCCAGTAGACGTTACAATGGTAAAGCCTTCAGGCGTCGCTTCTTTCTCGTTAGAGATACCTGGCTGCTCCGAAGAAACGCTTTCTTTGTGTGTGGAATCAGATTTTGATTTATCGTGCGTTGAATCGCTATCACTACTTCCCTGAAGCAGTAATTTAATTCAGCAACCGATACCCGGTAGAAACATTCAACTTCTCACTTCTGCACGTTCTTCTGAGTGTTTTTGACTCTCGCGTTCCTCACAGCACGGCTTCTCATGGTGTTCCGTCATAGAGTGTGAAGACTTTTCCGCTGACGCTTCGGATGCAGTTTTCGAGTGCTCGTCGTCGGATGGGGCCTTCTCATACACTTCGTGCTCCGTTGATTTCGACGACTCACTTGATTTCGTTACCTGAAGAGTGCCCCAAACCTCTTCAAGGTGTGGCACATCACAAGAAATTCTAAATCAAACAGCGGTATCAGTGAAATATTTTCTTTTCTAGATCAAACTGCGGTACCAAATAACCAGTAAGCCATTGTGATCGAAAGACCACAATCGATCACTGGTTCATTGACCACAGTTTGATTCAGAAAAGACGTTTGAAATACCGAGCTTTCTGACAGAGATACAGTCCTGGACCCAGGTATATTAATGGTATTTCCGAAAAAAATCTCGAAATAAAAATGGAATAAAGCGTGAATTACGATTCATCAACGCACGGGTTTATTCAGGATTTATAGGATGCCTAACTCAACACATTAGCGCGACAAGGGTTCGAAGACCCTAAATGTTCGCGGACAATGATTTATCAATGTGCGCTCCCGGGGCTCATTGGGGTCTACTTGGGATTGGCACGCGGTTACCTGTACGAGGCCTTCGAACTACCCACGATATTGAAATGCGTTAAATTCCGCATAAACCCTAACAAATTCTGAGTAAATCTCAGAGCGCGTTGGTAAATCAAGATTCGCAAACCATCGGGAGCAAATTTCAAGGTCTCTTTTGAGCTCGTCAATCAAAAATCGGCATCTTGAACACTTGAACAAATCAAAAGTCTACGATGGTTCGAGAATTTTGCTCTTTGAGAGCACGCTAACGACGAGCGAAGGTCGTCAAAATTAGCAGCCCTCACGTTTGTACCCAAGAGAACTCGATGCGTTGCCAATATATCGTCTTTGTTGTGAACCATAAACCTAACAAGGGCTTTATACACTGCGTCCAGAAATGATAGGGACACCCCGAAATTTCTTGTTTCAAGGATTTGCTTGATGCTATTTGATTCCGAATCTATACCAGTAAATTCAGCACGGCAAAAAACATGGGACTAAGCGATTTGAGCTTCTGGTTTGAACGGTGGAGGTTTTGAGGACGATTTTTGCAATGAGTGCGACGGAATCACTGTCCAGAAATGATAGGGACACCTGAGAAAAAACAGCTTTACGAACCAGATACTAATTAGGCCACTGAAATTAGTAATTGGTGGACGCTTCACTATTCCGTGTAACGTAATCAAGTGGAGTTGGGATTGATGCGACGGAGTTTTGGAGAATGTTATTAATTAAATCGCCGTAGACCGATGGATCGCTGTCTTGAGCTCTTCAACGAAGGAGTACATCCTGTTAATCGCATTATTCCTCCAATAGAGGTGTTCTTAGGGGTCAACCATTAGAACAATCTTGGAACAACTTGCTGGTAATTCGAGAACATCGACAAAACAGGCCCTTAAAAAGCCTGGGGTCAATCTGGTTTTATGAAGCGGGCCATGTTCCTGTTGGAAGGACAAGCTGTGCCTCACTGATCCTCTAGTAACGGCAACAGATGAGTTGCTATTAGGTTGGTAAGAAAGTTCGTGCCGTTTTTTTCAAGCGACCGTTGTAAGCTTGCCATGGAAGCTCTTGAGGAGGTTGATGCAGCATTCGAAAGAGAATTATTTGCTCTTTCCGATAGTCTTTAGCTCTTTGTCGAATTTCAGAATTTCATGAGTTTTTCGGTCTATAAAGTGAAAAGTGAAAACGTGCAAAATTGACCTCACCGACAGCCAATTTTTTCTGCTCTGTTTTGAAACGGAATTTAGAACGTAAAACATTTTAAGAAAGAGGATGAAATTCTCTATAAGACGGTATACTCACTGTATTTTTTGCTCCACATTTTGTGAACTTTAAGGGCACTAAATTGGGACCTTCAAAAAACAGCAATATTTTTCCGATGGTGCTCTTGCTCTCATTGTGAACTGTGAAGATGCCTGTTAAAAATTATTCTGAAGAGAATTCTTAGCTCTATCTGACCATAGGTTCAGTTTTACAGAATACTCAATTTTGAAACATTTTTGAAGGAAAAACATCTTCGTTTTCTTCGGGGAGGGGAAACTCCAGTTTCGATCGTTTTGGCAAATCTCACACAGCTTATAAAAGAAGACGATGCGCTCTACAAGGTGGTGTACGAATCGCTCTTAAAAGTCATGCTTATCACTGATTTTCAGGCCATCAAAGTGGACTTACTGGCAGTGTTCACGCCGCACCGCGCGACGAGCGCGACGCTGCAGTGGTGGGACGGCGCGGCGCGCGAATACCACGCTCGTCGCGCGGCGCGGCCAGAAGTGCTCGTCTATGTCCACTTTGATGGCCTGAAAATCAGTGATAAACAAGACTTTTAAGAGCAATTCGTACACCGTCTTGTAGAGCGCATCGTCTTCTTTCAGAAGCTGCGTGAGATTCAGCAAAACGATTGAAAGTGTCGATTTTCCTCTTCGGAGAAAACAAAGATGTTTCTCATGCAAAAAATCTGTAGAATTGAGTATTCTGTAAAAATAAACATACGGTCAGATAGAACAAAGGATTCTCTCTGGAATACTCCTCGGAAGTCATGTTCACCGTCTACAATGAGAGCAAGAGAAGCATCGAAAAAATATTCATGTTTTTTGAAGGTCCCACTTTAGTGGCCCGAAAGTTCACGAAATGTGGAGCAAAAAAATTAAATAAGTAAACCATCTCATAGAGAATTTAATCCTCTTTCTAAAAATATTTTAAGTGTCAAATTCCGTCTCTAACCGGAGCAGAAAAAATTCGCTGTCGGTGAGGTTAATTTAACACGTTTTCACTTTTCACTTTATAGGCCAGAAAAATCATGAAATTTCAAAATTCGACAAAGCGCTAAAGATCATCTGAAAGAACCAATAATTCTCTTTCAAATGCTGCATCAACCTCTCCAAGAGCTTCCATGGCAAGCTTACAACGGTCGCTTGAAAAAAACGGCACGAACTTTCTTACCAACCTAATAGTACCTGTTGGTACTCAAATCAGTTCGAATTTGCTGAACTAAATTCAATCAAGACTTTTTTATTCAGAGTAAAACTGCCACCTACATTAAGGTTGCGCAGCACCTCAAGCCCCTCCTTCGTAAAAACTAGTTCTTCTCGACTGAACCGTGTTGTGTTACTGTAGGCCATCTGGACAGCTTCAGGAAAGTCGCTTCGCATCGGAACAAATCAATTTAATCTCAGAATAATTAGCCTAGGAAACAGGTGAATGTCTACCGTGCCTCAATCCCTTCGTTTCTCTAGAGAAATTCAAAACTTTTCCCCTTGTGCGCGTCTGCTAAACGTGGAATGAAGTTGAAATTATGCAGATAATGTTTCCGTAACGTTTCATAGAGTAGCTGATAAATTTGTTGAGTTTTTCCATGGTAGGCTCTTGCTTACCTGCTCCAGTTAGGATGTACATCGGATATTATTTAGCCAGCGTTTGCTTGTTTTAGATCGGAGGAAGACGTATAACCTCCGGGAAAACTCTTCGTTTCATAATCTATCATCAAACGCCGATAATCATTCTCGAGGTTTTCGCCGTAGGCGAAATTCCGCGACACTAGGCCTTATTTGTTCAAAAGCCTTGATTTGGCTTTGTCATTTTATTGATCATAACGTTCTATGGTCTATCCTAACACAAAACATTTCTTTGAAATGAATATTGTTTAAAAAATTAGTTTCCATCAATTTACCCATTCAACCGGCTCTTCTTTGTAGGTGTCCCTATCATTTCTGGACAGTGAGTCCGTCGCACTCATTGCAAAAATCGTCCTCAAAACCTTCACCGTTTAAATCAGAAGCTCAAATCGCTTAGTCCCATGTCTTTTGCCCTGCTGAATTTACTGATATAGATTCGGAATCAAATAGCATCAAGCAAATTCTTGAAACAAGAAGTTTCGGGGTGTCCCCATCATTTCTGGACACAGTGTATTGCCAGCTGTGCTGGTCGCAAAAGTAGAATTAAATCGAAATGAACCAACCACAAGATAATCTTCAGCACGCAAGACGGCAACTACTTACAAACGCATACCTCGGGAGATTCGGCTTCCGAGCTTTCTTCTTTGTCTGCTTCCGTTCGATAAACAGATGTGGACTTTTTCTTGATGTTCATGCCAAATAGGTCGGTATACAATGCCTAAAGACAATTGGGATTTGAACTTCTCTCTCACTGAGCTATATAAATATCTATCGCTATATCATATCTCAGAAATACACTGAAACTGAACTAACTGTAGCTAAAAGAGTGAGGGCGACACCAACAGCTGCTCCAAGATACGAATAAATATCTGACATGGTCGGCTTATAGGGCTCGTGGGGGAATTTTGCTGAAGGGGTCTAAAACGGAGAAAATAGAGAAACGCAGGATTAAAACTTAAAACAAACATTAAAACATCTTGAGAAAGCTTCATGTCTCACCTTCAGACTACCTAGCCAGTTCCTCTCACCAACTGCCGGTTTTGGGACGTAGACCGGCAGTGGCTCATCTGAAATATTAAGAACAGTGGTACCCAGAGTCGATGTTAAGTGAACACTACATACTTCAATGGGGAAATGAAAGCCTCACCGTGATGACTCGCGACTGTTACAACAGATAGCCGCAGAAATCGCACCGAATGAATGTGTGTGACAAGACGTCGGGCGTTTACTGACGAAAACCGTGATATCATAGCAAACTGTCGGGTCAATCTGGGACGGATGTGGCCACCTAATCACCTATCAAAAACGGTAAACAAGCAAGCAGCAGCATTCCAAAGATATTAAAACACGTCGGAAAACTTTTTACTCCACTGATAGGCATTAAAAATAATGTTTATTAAGATATCCAGGCACCCGAAAACAACGAGATCGTACATAAACAAAATATGAAGTCACTGAGCATAAAATGAGGCTACAGTTCTTGCTTGTGCATCTGCAATCAAAGCTGCGTACGCCGGAGGAACTTTACAACTCGCGAGTTTCTGAAAGTGTCTCGATTAACAGTAAAAAAAGCCTTCTACCAGCGAACTATTGCTAAATTGAACAACAGTAATGCCCAATTAACACAGGTAATAGCGCAATCCAACAAAAATGACAAGTGAGATAACTCTCAGGCAAATCGATCAGTTATTGCAATCAATCTATCAGTTGAATGCGCCCTTGCTCAGAAAAAACCGGACGCACTTCAAAAAGGTTCTGTGCGCAGTTTAGTATTGACTTTTGAGTACGACGGAATCAAAAACCGAAGGCTTCCTCTCTCTTGCTTGCACCAATATTTCATAAAAATGACAAATACGTGAAAGAATTCGACTCATTAATAAGGGTGTGCGGAACTTCCGTGTTCCGTGTTCCGACTTCCGGTTTCCGGCCATTTCTGGCCCTTCCCTTAAAATCCGTGTTCCGCTGTTTTTTGGGCGGAACACGAAAACGGAAGAAGAGTCGAATAGCACAGTAAAGCAGTCTAACAACAGCGAGAGTGAAGTTTTTTGTGCTGACGTTGACACGTTAAAAGTGGGTGACACGGTCAGTACAGTATATTCCCCGCAGGAACCTCGCTGTGCGGGTCCCGTATGGATATCGACCGAAGGCCTCTTTTAATTAGGCCTACGGTATACTCAGGCAACGTGCTCGTCGCAGCAGATCTAAAAATGCGTGACTCGCCTCTGTACAGCACTGCAGCTCGGTTTTTTTTTGTATGCTGCGGTGTACAGGGACTCGGAGCAGTGCTGCTCGACCATCGCGGCCGGCGCCGGTCGGTCGCAGCGCACTGCGCTGCTACAAAAGGGCATTGCACACTCTGCGATGCCCTGTCCGGCGTCGTCTGCGGCGGGTGGGGATAGGACCGGCGCTCCGCCCACCACCCGCCGTCGACTACGCCGGCGCTGCACAAAAAATGTCCGGCGCCATTCCCTGGTGCGGCGCCGGATGCGACGTCGTCGGTGCCGTCGCCGTGGCCGCCACCGCCGCAGAGTGTGCAAAGGCCCCTCCGGCGGCTGCGGCGCCGTCGAGCCAGCGCGGCCCTATGTTTCATCATAGCCGCAGACGACGCCGGACAGGGCATCGCAGAGTGTGCAATGCCCTAAAAGCCACAATATTGTCCTGAGAGAATCTGCACCATTCGTTTTGCTTTTGCGGTGAACTATCCAAGTCCCCGCACACAGCAGCATACAAAAAAACCCAGCTGCAGTGCTGTATAGAGGCGACCCATGCATTTTTAGCTCCGCTGCGACGGGCCCGTTGCCGAGTATACCATAGACCTTACTCGGCGAATGCGATTGTTTTCTACTGCTGATTTCATTGTAAACGATCTGAGAAGAAGCCTCTCTCCCGAGAATCTCGAAAAACTACTGTTTCTTCACCATAGTGTACTCGCTCTAGGTTTTTAATTCTAATCTGAATACACTGTCTTCTATCACGCCAAAGAAAGTCTTCGTCTTCCTGCAGACAATTGCGCCGGATTTGATTTATAATGAAGTTCATAGAGGAATGAAATTGATATGGTTTCTGTGATGAATTTTCACCGTTTACTTCAAATATATCACCAAACGAAAGCTTGCACCAAAATAATATAATAGATACATCCTTGTGAATTCAGAATGAGCAGCCAAGGGACAAATTAGAAACACAAATGATAACGTTTTGTGGTTCAGTTTTGGCTAAATTCAAATAAATTTAGTGGTTTTTGCACTATTTCCGTGTTCCGCATTCCGGTTTCCGGCCATTTTTGGCCGTTTCCGTTCCGTCTTCCGCTTTTTTGAAAAAAAAAATTCCGCACACCCCTGCTCATTAACCCATCAACTGTTCACAACTACTCCATCGAAAAGCCGAGAATCTTATACTAAATAAATAAAACCGAAACGATGACGACCACATAAGAATATTACGAGATGCTGTTAACGATTTGCTAGCCAAATGATATAAGTTAATGTCAAAGTGGGATGAAAAAACGGTCTACTTCTAGCAGCGAATAAAACATGTGTTCTCTGTATTGGAAAAACTCCTAGGGTTCCTACCTACGAGTTAAATGGCATTTTGCTTAGGGCCGGAGCTTACTTTCGCATGGTCGTACGACATCGCAGATGCGATGGCACAGCCAACTCGTACTATATGCATGCTATCGTGTCGGGACCCCTCGTTTTATAACAGAAATTCTTACCTTGGACGTGTTGTCATAGCGTTTCGCAATCCGACGATCGCATTGCGAAAACGCATCACTGGCGCATGCTTGACGTACCGTATACCATGCAAAAAACTCGGAGTCCTTTAAGTACTGTATGCGCAAGCGTACACTATTTAAGTGGGGAAAGCGCGACCCCGTCAAACCATCTGCCCCAATGACGAATCGCACGTCGCATGTGCTATGCGATGTCGGACGACACTGCGAAAGTATGCGCCGCCCCTTAGTGTGGTGAATCAGGTGAAAGATTTGGGTATCAATTGTGATAACAAATTACGTTTTGACATTCACTACAACTCTATCATTTCCAAAGCTATTCGTAGGGTGCACAACGTTTTTAGGGTCCTTCACACCAAAGACCACTCTGTCCTAATTAAAGTCTATAAGTTATACATTCGACCTATTCTCGAATCCAATTCTGTTATCTTCTCTCCCTTCAAGAAGGAAGACATTCTGGCTCTCGGAAGCGTCCAAAATACTTTTACTCGGAAACTTTTCTTGCGCTGTTATGGTTTGCCTTATTCCGCAATTCCATGTTTCTCTCGTCGGAACAAACTCCTCGGTTTGCATACTCTTGAATGGAGGAAAAAAAGATTCGACTTATTACTCGCTTTCAAAATGTTTAAGGCTATCTCTAAGCTCAGACTCTCTGACTTTTTCACTCTCATTAGCTCGCGCACTAGAGGAGCCAATTTTAAACTCTCCACGTCTTCAGCAAAAACTTTAGTCAGGTCCAAGTTTTTCAGTCTTAGAGCTTGCACAAATTTCAATCGTGTTTTACGCTCCTCTTGTTGGTTGTTGAATTATGACTCTTTTAAAAGACGTGTTAACAAGTTTGTTGATTAGGTATAACTTTTGAGGTTGTATTGTTATTCTATATTCTTGTCTTCATTAACTTTCATGAACTGGTGTTTTAGCGCTGAATTGTCGTTTGTTTTAACAGTGTTTTGTTCATGCTCTTCTTCGTGCCGCGAGGCACCTACAATAAATAAATAAATAAATAAATAAATAAAAAACATTGCTTGAGATAACTCCCAGTGTTGCAGCCCCGGAAAACAACTTTTCGGTCATTCTGAAAACCAGATCAGTAACCAGCGTTGAACTTTTTACGAACTAAATGGCTACCCAATAAGTTACTATAACATTACCTCACTATCTGAAAGGAAACACCTCACCATCACCGGGGTCAATGGAGGCAGACGTTCTACGCTCTCAGTTCGAAACTATAGGTTGAGCCGGCCATTCATAGCAATGTTGGATATTTACTTTTTTCGGCACTATTGTAGTTGAGGTACCCCACTAAATCTCGTTCAAAACATACCTATTAGGGATATTCGGCTATGGTATGAACGAATCTGAAGGTCGCTAAGTGCGGAAATTCCTGGTAAGCCCGACTCGACGCTACACGCACAACGATGAAATTTTCCCGGACGAGTTTTCCGGACCAGTTTTTTCAAAATTTCAATCATCGTTTCGGGACGAGGGGTATCATAATAAGCTCCAATGACGGACCAGATATTGTAAAGTTGAGCTTTACCCGATCAGTCGACCCCCTACCCGCCATATAACCCCGAATCTAAATCAGGTGGACGAGTTGTCCGGAACAGGAGGACGAGTTGTCCCCCGCGCTTAGGGCATTCCTCCCTTTAAATTCGCTTTTATATTGCCAACTACCATGCAGATCTGGTCCGGAAAACTCGTCCGGGAAAATTTCATCGTTGTGCGTGTAGCGTCGAGTGTAAGCCCGTTATCTTACCATGGTTAGGTTTTAGGGACGAGGAACCCTATGAAATAGCACGCCGCGGCGCGAGACGCAGAGAAATGCGTACTGTCTCGTAGCTCTCTGCATCAGCGTTGGGGCGCAATAACTTCACCCTGATGCTGGGTTCGTTGATGTTATTTAGTTACAACGCCTCTCCCGACCTATTATATTGAAACCGCGTGGCTTCGCCACGCGGTCAGGCTAGGGGAGGAACTCCGGGGCGGGTGAGTCATCCTAAGCATTGCAAAACCGAAGGCTACGAAAGGATCCGAACCCTGAACTATTCAACAAGGTTTAGGATGACTCACCCGTCCCGGAGTTCCTTCCTTAGCCTGACCGCGTGGCGAAGCCACGCGGTTTCAATATAATAGGAAAGGCGTTGTAACTAAATAACATCAACGAACCCAGCACCAGGGTGAAGTTATTGCGCCCCAACGCTGACTCATTTCTCTGCGTCTCGCGCCGCGGCGTGCTATTTCGTAGGGTTCCTCGTCCCTAAAACCTAAGATAACGGGCTTACCAGGAATTTCCGCACTTAGCGACCTTCAGATTCGTTCATACCATAGCCGAATACCCCTAATAGGTATGTTTTGAACGAGATTTAGTGGGGTACCTCAACTACAATAGTGCCCTTTTTTCTAATACCCAGGGGAGGGCGCGCGTGGTATTCGGCCCAAACGTCCCTCACCCTTCAATTCCTTAGGACGCGCCGCATTCGTGTTCCATTAAAATCGTAGACGCTTGGTGAGAGCGCATTTGGGCTATACACTGAGTTGCGGGAGTCAGCCGGTACTCAAGTCAGTGTCTCTACGTTCCCAGACAAGTCTGGTAGTACCAATCTTCACGACCCTGGAGGGATGCGACCGAGCGGGATTCGACCACTCGATCGTGCGGGTGTCAATAGCACCGATTACCACTTAATACCCACTAAATGCAACTGCATCGCGATCGAAATTCGAATTGAGACCATAAATGTGACAATTGAAATGCCGTTCCGGCAATACGATAAAACTGAATCAAAAAAAAACTATACAGTAACTGGGAAATGAGTAATTGCCGTTTAACGGTTTTCAGGACGTCAGCAGAGAACAACTACATCTAACGAGTGAAGTGAGCACAAAAATTCCCATAAATGGTACTTGTGAGAAACTTACATTGAATGGAAGCTGTCACTGTGTAACAAATAGATACAACATTAAAATATGTAGCCGGTTCTAAAAAAATAAATATGGGAACCTACCGTTGCAACCATCTTATTACTTGCGAGACTCTTAGAAAGGACAATACATATCGCATCGCATCGGAAACGAGACCATCTCGCACCAGGATCGAAGAGCATGCCTGAAATACACTCAGTAGCGCACTGTATCTTTGCTACTGTTCTAATGACTCACTTCTATCAAAGGGAATTTCAGTTTAGTTAACATGAGCAGTGATTGGGATTCAAGCAATGCTAAAATTGTTGGACCAGATGCGCACTCTTTAACAGCTCTATCCAAATACCGTCATAACTTTAAAATTTCAAATAGGCGAGGCTTGGCATCATGTTCCTAGCAGCATAGGTGACGTTTGTAAGAAAATGCGCACCAGTATAGAAAGTAGATACACAAGTATCATGGAAACACAACTAGAGTGTTAAACCAAATAGACAGATTCCAGGGAACATTCTCATTTCATTGCTATTCAAATACAACATACTTATGTCTAGAGGTTTTCGAATAGTGGTGTTCCATCTATCCAGTAAAACCATAACGGCAGTATGATAATTCATCACTTCGCGATCTGACGACTGTTCTGAATCTATATCCAGCAGATATGCCAACATTTTCTCGAAGACCTGCAAATTAACAAGCATTGAAAGGATTTGAAAAGTACGTTGCAATAGGACGACTCAAAGTGAGGTTATCGACTAGATAATCTAGGTAATGTATTTTCTTCAAATGACCAAGAGAGTGTAACCTTCAAAAGTCAGGATGAATTATTTCGAAAACTTTCGAAACAGTTACTGGAAGGAAAATAACATGATGAATTACGCAACTGCCGAATCCCCATTCTTTCAGTGTTACATTCCGCGACATCAAAGAAGGTTGGGAGGATAGGTGGTATAGAAAAAATAACCATTTTATAAAAGCAAAATGACAGTTACCTCCAATCGAAATATGTCTGCTAAATGAGGTGAATCTCTGAACCCCTTCAAGAAATAGCCTGGGTTCCTGTTGATATAACTGGCGAATACAGCAGCCATCGGTCGATTGATTGGTAAAAAGCGAGTCGCGTAGACGACAAAAAACACTGTGAACTCCGGACACGTAGTTTCCAACGGCAGCATGAACTCGTACTGAAACAGCATTGAAGGCAACAGCATGGTTGCTACACAAAAATCAAATTTTGGAGTCAAAATAAACTATAAACTCACAATATTCGAATCAGTCGGTTTGAGATAATGCTCAGCTAATACAGCGACTAACTCCTCAGCGTAGGGCTTGCTATTGCCAACCTGAATGAATATCGTTAAATCGTGTTGCTCAATTACCTCAACCTTCATTCTAATCTAATATTTATTTTGCAGGCTTGTACAACAACAGCAGGACACTAACAAACCTTCGATAGCCAAAGAGAGATCTGTGCATACAGCTGAAGAACCGGGTACTGAAGAGCGTAGGACGCGAATCGGTACAAGATTTGTAGTCTGTGCTCGTGAACGTAAGGTTCGCCCTCTCTTCCAAGGAAGATGACCTCGAAGTACGAGAATTTGTTCATTTCGTCGCGTTCCTGAAAGCGCTTTTCCATAAATATTCGATTGTATCATTCATGGTATAGTAACTGATTTGAAGACCGTTGGAAAGTTGAAACCTGTGATGTCGTGTACTGTGATTTCTCGAAGGCCTTCGATAGAGTTGAGCATGGAAAACTTTTGCTGAAGTTGTCACACTTTGGGTTTCATCCACTTCTAGTGAAATGGCTTGGGGTCTTTCTCAAAGACAGAACATTTCAAGTTAAAGTAGGGTCTTCGTGTTCGACAGTGTGAAGTGCCTCTAGTGGAGTTCCACAGGGGGAGTGCTGTCTCCCATACTGTTTGCACTCTATACTGCTGACCTTCCAGCTATGCTGGAGGACTGCGGGGTGGTGTGCAAGCAATTTGCGGATGACTTGAAGTTCTATAGAAAGGTTGATAACGCTGAAGACCAGAGCAAAGTTCAGGCTGCCTTGGATAAGATATTTGAGTGGTCTACGGTTTGGAAATTGCCTCTTGCGCCAGAGAAAACCGTCGTCATGAGGCTTGGAGTTTCGGGTTTTCCGTGCAGCTATAGTCTAGCGGTCAGAAGGTCACTTGTGTTAAGGACTTAGGTTTTCTTTATGACTGCAATCTAGATTTCTCGGATCATTACAGGGGGCTTTACAATAAAGCATCAACTCGCACGTATCAGATCTTTAGGGAAAGTCCTGATGAGAAAAAAGAAGCCGGGCTTCCATAGATTGCCTGATTCGCAGGAAAGGAATTCACAGTTGCAACTTCACTCGCTGGAGTCGCAGCGAAAACGAAATGATGTGTGTATGGTTTTCAAAATACTCTCAGGATTAATAAAGATTGATAGAAAAAAATTGTATCGTCTCTTTATTTCAAAAACTCGGGGAAATTCAGAAAAAATTGCTTATAAAACGCCTAGAACGCGGACTCGGGCAAACTTGTTTACGTGTAGAGCTGGCTCAGCTTATATTGCGCTCAAGAGCGACGTCCTCCCTGTACCGCCACTATTTTCGACCTTTAAGCGCATGGCAAGGAAACGATTGTCATCTTTTTAAGTTTTCATTTACCACCGTTCTTTGATGTTCGCTGTTTGTTGTTGTTCTGGTTCCCGCTTTGGGTTTGCATTTCCCACGACTGCCTTATGCAGCGTATTAAATAAATAAATAAATAAATAAGTTGCTTTTGAGCGAATTCTCATCGGGCCCTCAATCTGCGCGCAAGAATAGAAGTTCCCCTAATTTTGAGATATTCTTGAATTGGGAGTATTGTCACTTTTTGATCATATTTCGATATGTCACGAACTACACGTGATGTTTTGAACTACAAAAGACTCTGAAGTAACAAAAATAACAGTGCAAATAAAGTTCGACCGTTGAAAACAAGCAACAGTTGGAAAAACAAGAGGATATTGCTTAAAGGTGTGGTTACTAGCTAATGAACTGGTTAACACAGAAAAAAGTGGTGAGGTAAAAATTCCATCCTTCAGACTACAAGCACCCCAAATTTCAGCAAAACAACGGTCAGACCCCTAAAAAAGTTACATCAAAAACCCTCTATGGTGATGCCCACCGGACAATTTTTTCGAAACCGTCCAACTTATATTGCAGCATTGGAACATCAATAAACAAGGGGCGATTGGTTTCAACAGCGGCTTAAAACGACTTCGCTTCATTCAGCTTAAGCTTATGGTAAGTTGAAGAAAAATAAAAACATTAAACGGACTCAACCTCGTATTGCTAAAACTATGGAACAACAATGTTCACTACTCGCGTACCATGAAAAAGTGAGCAAAGTGATTAATGAGGATGAACTCCTGGAGTTGCGTCAGTCTTGAGCTCTTTCTGTCAGCACTGAGACAGAATATCTCGTTATCGATGAGCATCTGTAGATCATTGTTCTTGGCTAAGTTCGGACGTCCTCGACCGTGACTGGAAAGTCGCACGTGTTTCGATACCTAAACAGGTCATAATTTTTAAAACCGAAACGATGACACACTGGAACATCACTTGATTCAAATCTACACCGAAGCACATAGTTTTTTTTTTTTGCAGGCGCAATATTTCGTTTTTTTTTCAACTGTACAAATGTTTGCATTGTTGTCTCTTGCATTTATTACAACGGTTTGCTACTTTAAAGTGGTATATCTGTTGTTTGAAGAAATTAATATTGAGAAGCTGTTGATTGAACCTGATTTGGAACTTGTTTCATTTCAGTATTCCCACGTGGGTCCGCTTCAGAGTCTCAAATAAATGAATAAATAACTTGATATAAACATATACTTCTCAGAATCTGTTTCTATTTATAGTGCTCGGCTGTTCTTTACGAACTGTGGACCTAAAATCCGACCTTGAATATAAATTCAAAACCTCAGCCAAATATTAGTTACTATTGTAAGTGATGTGAAGTGATGGTTCTATGAGCGCGCTGATCCGCATGCTTACAGATCGGAGAGGCGTGGCTGAGCATGGTTCGATGGGATCGAGGAGACACGAGCAGGCGGTGACACCGACCGGCGGCGACAACGAGAGACGCGACCTCGGAGAGCTGGTCTCGAAGGAGCGATTCGCCTTCCTCTGTGGTGTCCGAGATTTGTGGATAAGCCTGATACTCATCTGTGTTGTTCCGTATCCTGACACGGCTATCCACGTCCATTACTGGTAGCAACGAGTGGAGACGTCTAACTAATACCCGACGTGTGTCAGGTATTAGTTAGACGTCTCCTTCGACGCGGCGTCCAGCGTTTGCCTTATCACCTTTTATAAGGAGCAGCACCGCCATCTTGCGGGTTTCGCACAGTTAACAGGAGTCGCTCTCGCAACCGTGGACTCCATACAGGGTCGCGAAAGGAACGTCACGATCATCCTGACCACTCGGACGCACTTCACTCCTGAGGCCGGCGAATTCCTCAACGATCCGCATAGGGTGAACGTCGCACTAACCCGCTGCAGGCACGGTCAGTTTGTATTAGGTCATCAACTATCTCTGACCGCGCTCCCCGTATGGGATCGGGTGCTCGATTGGGCCAATCAGAACGGAACGATCGTCCGCGACAGTGACATGGAGGCGTTTCTTCCCGCGGAATAGGGTAAGCATGTTTTCAATTTTCCGTTAATTGAATTCTCGACGTCAGGGTCTTTTTAGGAAAAGTGGGGAGGTGAAAGTGTCGATAGTCTTTCCTCAGTTCGGGTCATCAAAAACGGGGCTTTTCTTCTTTTTAGGAAAAGTGGGGAGGTGTAAGTGATGTGAAGTGATGGTTCTATGAGCGCGCTGATCCGCATGCTTACAGATCGGAGAGGCGTGGCTGAGCATGGTTCGATGGGATCGAGGAGACACGAGCAGGCGGTGACACCGACCGGCGGCGACAACGAGAGATGCGACCTCGGAGAGCTGGTCTCGAAGGAGCGATTCGCCTTCCTCTGTGGTGTCCGATATTTGTGGATAAACCTGATACTCGTCTGTGTTGTTCCGTATCCTGACACGGCTATCCACGTCCATTACTCTATTAAGCTGCAGTAAAAAAGCTAGAACAAAATATCAATGGTGTATTATCACAGCTTTTAGTGAGCACGTCAACCTGGGTTCGAGGTGTGCCGAAAACAGGCACAAAACAAAGAAACAAGGAAGAAATATATGTTATCGAAAGCCGAAATGAAAATATATTCGCCCACTTGTCTCGATCGGTCAGCTCCAAGTTGTGAACACGTACCTCGTCTTCTGTGAGATTTTACACCCTCAATCTCACCCCCCCCCCTTGGTGGAGGAAACGCGTTGGAAGAGTTAACTATTTATTTACCTATTCCATACAACCATGAAGGATCCACTCCCAGCATAAGAAAAACAAAACTACATCTCTACCATTGCTCGAAAAGTAAAAATCGAAAGAAATCAACTAAATGGCTACTAAATCGCAATCTTTTTCGTAATCAAACAAGTAGAAGAATACTAAGACCTATAACATATCGATGATATAACATCTTTCAACAGCACCTCGTAAAAATTCGACCAAAAATGGAAGAAACAAATTGAATGCTAGGCTAGCAAGCGGTAGCAGGTGGCAAAAAGATTGAGACCTAAAGATGGAAAATTAACGCAAGATGTAGCATCATTTGGAGATAATAGATTTGGGTTTAGGCTCTACCTTCACGGTACTGACTACCGCAGATAGTGTTCAAAACTAAATAAATATAATTAGTAGTACAATGGAAGGCACCATAGTAAATTTTGTACCCCACTTTTTTTCGTTAAAAATACGTCTATTCGGGGTATTTGGCTATGGGAAGAACGAATCTGCTACTCGTTTCGTGCGGAAATGTTTAATAAATCCGCAATATTGAACTGTAATCGCCAGAAACCCCGCGAAATAGTGCGCGGCGGGAGAAGACACAGGTTCTGAATCTACTCAACGGACAAACTATTTCGCCTCTCTCTGGCCCCGTTGCTGATTCGGTCTGCTGGTCCATGTTTAGCTCGCTCCGACTGACGGGAGAATTTCCAGTAGCACCTCGTGGCAGTTATATAAACCTAAACGGTACATATACAATTTATCTCTAAGGCAGGACTTACGCTTAGGTCCCTCCCTAAGCATAAGCCTAAGCCCCGCCTTGGAGGTCAATTGCACATGTACCAACTAAGCAACTACAACAAAATTAACAAGGATAGAAGTTCTCTGATCAGTCAGAGCGAGCTAAACGTGGACCAGCAGACGGCAAATCAGTGACCAGGCCAGAGAAAAGCGAAATAATGTGCGTCGAGAGTAGAGCCAGAACTTGCGTCTCCCCCTGCCGCACACTATTTCGCACGGCTTTTGGCGAATGCGACTCAACATAGCGGGCTTATTAAGCATTTCCGCACTGAACGAGTATCAGATTCGTTCTTCCCATAGCCAAATACCCCCATGGACCCGCTTTCAACGAAAAAAAGTGGGGTACAAAATTCACCATGGTGCCCTATTGAACAGATCAGATCACCGAAAAATTACCAATATGCATACATGTGCCTCCAAAGATGGAGTGCATAAAAGAAAATAAAGACCTTGAAATTCGAGAAAATGATCCGAACTCAACTGAATAAGAGCTTCTGTGACGCAGGCAGGAAACGTTAGGCCAAGACTTGTCGGAATGGTAGCTCCGTGATGAATTGGGCCACCGCCTCTGCGCATGAACTCTTCTCTAAGCCACTTCCGATGTTATTCTGTAGAAGAAAACGATGGATTAAAGAAGTAGTTGTAGGACAATGATGCAATTTGAGCAACAGGCGAAGAATCTACAGAACATTGATGAGATGCGTGCGCGGTCCAAAACGGCCACCTGCACTGGAGCACTTCAATCGCATTGGATTGCACCTTCAGCTTCATGTGCGCACTTCGCCCACGAAACCGGATATTATTCAGGTTGAAATCGGGGTAGAATGGTAAAAAAGGTCGAAATGATGAAAGATAAAAAGGTGTCCTTTCACATCGAACTTAGGCCAAAGCTAAGTTTGGGGTGTTCCAATTATTGTTTTTTCAATTTGACCCGAATACGGAACCGCTTTCTCGAACTATGACCGGAGACCACCCATATCGCTAGTAGGACTGCTACGGTGGTCCGGCTTGAATCAACGAGTCAGTTAAAAGTTCGTGCAGACCGGTTATTTTGCATGCTGATAACGATTCTGGTGTTTGCTTATCGATTTTCCGTTTAGAACCACCTGTATAAACTATGGTGATAAGATCAAAATCTCCGATTTGACTAGCTTCGTCTACGTAAGTAGTTTGGGATGCTGTTGGCGAATATGTCTTCTACTCCGATTGTGATTGATTTCGACATATGTAGGTACTCCTCCGCACCGCCACCCGTAATCACCGTCAGTCAGACTTTACTGCATTTTTGCCGCAGTAATGAAGAAACATAGGGACCGGCAGCGCGCGCGGCAGCTGCGCAGTAGTGGCAGTGCTGCTGCCGCTTTCAGAGCTTCACTGCGGCAGCGCTGCTGCAGTACCGCAGCAGGGAATGTCCCGGGTCATTCTTTGCTACGGCAGCAAGCCGGTCTTATTTAAAAATTATCGGCGTAACCAGCGCCTACCGTACCCACGTGGACGCCACGCGGGCGCCACGCGGACGTCACGCGGGCGTCCCTGCTAAGCAGTTCATTTGTTTTTCGTTTACGATGTTCGCTCTTGGGTGTTCCATTGTTCCATCGCTCCTGGTGGTTCCATTGTGTGTGTGTAACTGAACAGCGCTCTTCGGATCCTTCAGACCCTCCATCTGTTGGGAACCAGTCGTTCACCCACCCCGGATTTCCTCCCCTAGCCCGACCGCGTGGCGAAGCCACGCGGTCTCGGTCACTCCTCTCTGTGCACACTATTTCGTCGTTACGCGTGCCGTTTAGTGCGTAGCGTCGTAGCGTGAAATGGTTACGCCGATACGATTTAAACGCGACCCAGCAAGCCGGATCTGACCTCGCTCAAGATACTTCTCGTTGAAATTTCTCTTTTCTCGGTTATCAGGGGCGCTGATAACGAATCTCACATCGGTTTTCGAATTTCTTTGCGAAAACCATCCATATCGTCAAATGCGCACTAAATAGTTTTTTGACCAACGACAGCACTGTGGACGGCCGCAAAAGCGCGCAGCTAGTGCGCAAAAGCGCGCCCTCCCTCTTGGTGCTCGTTTATTGCGCACACGACGCGCGACGCGAACCCATGCAGAAGATGCAAAATCAATAATTCGCGCGGCGAATTCGCTCGCACCCTGTTTAGTGTGCGTCGCCCGGACCGTATCGTAAACGTCATTCCAACTGCGTCATGTGTCATTGCCCATAGTAAATAGTTTTAATAGCCGTGATTGATGCTCCCCTGACTGGGTAGCTTTTGCGTTGCTCGATACACACGAAAATGATATCTTCTCATGTTTATCTCCAAGAATTACCTCTGTTAATATTCAGCATTTCTGACGACATCAATCGATCCAAATTAGGTGGAACAAGGTGCTTTTCTGGCACTTAGGTAATGAACTGTTTGAATCCAAACACAGACGAAAATAAATTTAAATGACGTTGATGCATTATAGAGTTCAATGAGTGGAGATTTTTCCAAATCTCAGAAATGAGAAAAACAATTATGAGATCGTCTTCTGCGTCTTAAACGCAGAACTTCTCGATTGGACCTTAAATAAACCTGTAAAAAAGTTGAGGGTCAGGATCAGGGAACCTCATTTCATTCATTCATTCATTGAGGGTCAGGATCAGGGAACCTCATTTCATTCATTCATTCATTCATATTTATTCAATCCAGCAACATAAGTGGAGAAGAGTGTTCCAACTCGATGATTACAGTAGAATGGATTTTTTAGAAAGGGGAAATGAAACACGACATGGCAGCAGGTCATACTCTGGAAGCGATAAATAGGGCAACAGAAGGATGGGGAGATGGATCGATATGCTATGATCACAGGTGAGAGGCTAGTGTGTATGGCCGTGAGTCCTTTACTGTACCTTGGTAACAGATGGCTTTTTGTCCTCACACGCAGCCTACTGCCTGGAAAGCACGCAACTGGACAATCCATTCCGGGGCGTGCCCTTTCGGGCCTCTTTAGGCCATTGTCATGCCTGCAATTTCGCTCGACGCTCGGCTGCGCAACTGACACTACCCGGTATCAGACACGTGGTTACAGACGTGTCTGTGTCTGTTGTCCCGCGGACGCGTACGAGGGTTCGCTGGCAGGGTGTCATGCCGTTGCGTGGGCGCGATTGCGCAACACTCGCGCACCCCCCCCCCCTCGCTCGTCGCAGCGCATTGCACTGCGATTCGGCAGTTCGCTCGTGTGAGGCACTTCCTTCCTCAACCCCATTTCATTTGGAATACATTGAACATTAAATTTATTTATTTATTTATTTCGTCCAACGCAGAACAGAGAGCAAAATGTAGGTTGACTATTGGAAGAGTGGTCGGACTTAAATATGCATAAAAGGAAATTTAGGTACGGAAACAAGCCGAACTGAGAGCTCGAGTTGAAGGTTAGCTCCACTTTTTAGTTAAGGAAGAGGAGAACAGAGAATTGAAGTAAAAAGCATAGCCCGGTCAGTACGATGAGCATAATAAATCATGGGTCGACCAGAATGCAAGACCTGTAGTGAGAGCTAGGTACTTCCCAGGACCAAGCAAGCAGTATAGAGGTAATATAGTAATCAATGAAAAAGATAATAATCAGCCGGCAAGGATACTACTGCGAAGAGGGCTAGCCAACGCCTTGACGCGGATGAATTATGTAAGTAGAAAGTTAGCCCAATTAGGAGATCGATGCCGTACGAAGAACATCCATCAGCATGAAGGCATCCGGGAGATTTGAAATACTGCTGTTATTGGGCTGAGAAGAATTTCTCGACAAAGGCTGCAATATGGCCGAGGGTCCGTATGTCTGTCAACGGCGAAAATAATAGTGCTCAGTTGAGGGCATAATGGAGCAGAAAAAATATAAAGAGAAAAACGGAAGGAACCAAGAACTCGAGCCCAATTAAGAACAACACAGGAGAGTAAAAGTGATGGAAGGAGAAAAAAAAACAACTCTGAGGAAAAGACCTGAAAGGGGGGGGGGGCACAACAGAAGTCTCCCCTACCAAGTATAGAAGCTACAGAACTAGGAACAGGACAAAAGTTGAAGGAGAACAAAAGGGACCCTCATGCGATTAGAAGGGTAACGACAAAAAAACACAATGCTAACATTTGCAGATAGAAAACAGTAAGGGGCAACTAACACAGTAACTATCAATAGTTGACAGTCAAAGCGAAGAGGAGAGGAAACGACGCAGAAAGAAGTTAGGACATAGAAGTTAAGTGGAAAACGTGCAAGCAGGAACGATATGGCCACAGAAAGGAGCAGCTTCCAACGACCACTATGATGGCTGCACGACTAGCGACCACCTGAAACCAGGAACTTAAGACCGCACAAAGGAAGGCAATATCAGTAAAGACCCACTTGCCTTAGGTGTCGTTCTAATGCAAGATTAAAGCTCTTAGGAGAGGAGCTCTCAAGCAGCTGAGGAGGGAGATCATTCCAAGTTTTGGAAGCTCGAAACAGAAATGAATCGAGAAGCTGCTGTGTATGAGCCAAGCCAGTGTTTAACCGGAGGTGGTGGCCCCGAGTTCTATCAACAAATTGGAGCCCACCCAAGAATTCATCACGGTTAATATTCATGAAGCCCATCACAATCTTAAAAAGGAGGTTCTGATCGTATATGATTCTTCTTAGCTTCAGAGAACTGCATCCGAGCCGAGCCAAGCGTTCACGATAACTAAGTTGAGGATGACCGGCTCTTACAAAAATGACTCCGGTGAAACTCTTTTGCACACCTTCGACTTTATCAATAAACTTTTTTTTTGAGGGGCACCATACGGGGGTACAGTACTCTAGTATAGGCCTTACATAGGTTCTGTAAAGACGAAAGAGAGAGTGGACGTTTCTCGTGCTGAAAGCCTTAAGAATCATGTTAGACATCCTGAAACCTGCAGCTACAATCCTATCAATATGCTGTTCGAACGAAAATTTATTAGTGTAAACAATTCCTAAGTCTTTAATTGAGTCTACGACATTTAAGCGCTGCCCACCCAAGAAAAAGGAGTCGCAAGGGCCACGGCCGAAGGACATTATGGCTGTCTTATCGTAAGAAATATTGAGCTTCCATTTAGTGGACCAAGCTAGAAGGGCATCTAGCCCATTTTACAGAGCCACGGGGTTATTTATTGTGAATATTTTAGAGTCATCAGCAAAAAGGGTGCAAAACACATCACTAGGTAGACTATTCGGCAGATCATTAACATAAAGGACAAACATAAGAGGTCCGAGGCAGGTGCCTTGCGGAACGCCACTCCATGTTCTGTAGTCTTCAGAAAAAACTCCGTTAACTAAAACCTTCTGAGATCGGCCATTGAGGAAGGATGTTAAGAATTTGAGCAGGCAGCCACTGATGCCGTATGCTTCAAGCTTAATCGCAAGTAGGTCCAACGGTATTGAATCAAAGGCCTTAGTAAAATCGACGAAGCAGACGTTAACCTGAACTTTCTTGCGACCCCTCGAATCAACGACTTTTTGCCAGGTAGGCATTGACGAAAGGAGAGCTGTCGCTGTGGACCTCTTGGGTAGAAATCCATGTTGGTTATCACAAAGCAGTGAGTGACTGTTTAGGTACTGAAGAATCTGCCTGCATATAATCCTTTCGAAAACTTTACTGGTTGCTGAGGTAAGACATATCGGCCGATAGTTCTTTACAATAGTCTTATCCCCTTTTTTAAAGATAGGCCGAACGAAACTCGATTTCCAAAGGGAGGGGGCTTCTCCATGAAGCAAATACCAATTGAAAATGAGCACTAATACTGATGTTAAAGCTAAAGCTGCCTTCTTCAAGGAAAAGTAGGGGGTAGAATCGGACGAGACACAATTTCGGAGAGGCAGCCTCTTCAAAGCACGATAAACAGTCTCACTATTTATATCGAGAAAATCTAGCTTAGCCCCTGTGAAAGATGGGCACACTAATGGTGAGTACTGGAGCTTGGAGTAAACCGACTCAAAGTAGTTTGCGAATGTATTGGCTTTTTCGGCATCTGATGCACATGGCTCACCGTAAATGTTTAAAATGGTCCCGATGGTATCCGGGTGTCGTAATTTGGATTTAACATAGCAGGGTATATGGCACTCGAGTTCCTCTACCAACTCACGGTACTACGCCGGCCATCCTCCAAAGCCGGCTCCAGAAGATCCAATAATTCCACACCAATCGCCCTCCCGACTACCGTTGTTCCTAAGTTAAATCCGAACGCTTTTGCAAAGTGTCACGTAGCGTTCGAAAGAGAATCATTTGCTCTTTCAAGCAGTGCATTCGAAATTTGTGATAATTTCAAATGTCATTGTTTTTTCGGCTGGTAAAAAGGAAAGCGATAAGGTGAAAGAATAAACTCATCGACAGCGATTTTTTTCTGCTTAGCTTTAGAGGCTTAGATAAAATGTTGTATACTTTTCGAAAGACTTTTTTTCTATTAGATGGTATATTAATCTTTCCTATTTGTCATGGAAATTGCGAAGTTTCAAGCCCCCAAAGTTTGGATTTAAAACTGCGCTCTCGGGAGGTTTAACGGCGCAGCACGCGAGCCCTATGCGCCGCGCCTGCGATTTAGTTCTACTTTGACAACCTGAAAAACATTGATAACCAAGACGGTTCGCTTCGTTTATCGTCTTGTAACTGGAGGTTTGTTCGGCTGCGAAACTTTGAGACGTTTTTTTTTCGCGAAAAAGCTTAGAAACGGAGTGCGTTCCAAAAACAAACATATCTTCTGATAGAGCGAGAAATTCTGCTCAGAAAACTTTACGGAAATCAACTCGGAATTTCAGAAGAAACCAGGAGCAGCATCGAAAAATTATTCTTGTCTTTCGAACGACAAACTTTGGGGGCTTGAAACTTCGCAATTTCCATGACAAATAGGAAAGATTACTATACCATATAATAGAAAAAAATCATCGTCTTTCAAAAAGTATATAACATTTTATTTAAGCCTCTGAAGCTAAGCAGAAAAAATCGCTGTCGATTAGTTTATCCTTTCACTTTATCGCTCTCCTTTTTACCAGCCGAAAAAACAATGACAGTCGAAATTATCACAAATTTCGAATGCACTGCTTGAAAGAGCAAACAATTCTCTTTCGAACGCTATGTCACACTTTGCAAAAGCTTTCGAAGTCAACTTACAACAGTCGTTTGAAAAAACGGCGGGAATTTTCGTACCAACCTAATATTACATTAGGTTGACCGAAAATTAATGCAGGCTTTCAACTTCAAACTTCAAAACAACATACCTCAACTCAAACAAACGTTCATCAATGAAAATAAAAACCATCGCAGTCTAAACATTCATGCCAACGGGAGACCAGCTGATTTATTCCTGTAGCAAAAAATTCTGGACTTCTAGAGTCGATGAATACGTTGAAGGCAGTTTCCACTTACGGTTGGTCAGTGAAGCATTTCTCTCGCAAGAACTCATCTACCTAGATGCTTGAACAAGTGGTAGTCGGTAGGAGACAAATCCGGTGAGTATGGTTGATGATGGAGAATCTCGTTACCCAACTTGTTCGATTGGGGGTGGGGGACGTTTGGACCGGTTGGCAGTTAGCGGCCCGGCGCCTGACCGAGTGACCTTACCTACGGATAGGAGCCGTGGCTTACCGTATCAGCTCGAGCCACCGCACCCGCCGCGCTACGTCGCCGGACGCGGAGAGCTGCGCTAGGCATAGACGCATGGTGACGACGGTTACCCGAGAAACCAGAGTGCTCCACTGAGCCAGTGGTGACCTGAGAAACCAGATTGATCAGCACAATGAGCTTGTTTGCAATTGGTGTTCACAATGGCCGATTTCGCCGGCTTCTAAGATTATTTTAGAGAGCTTTCAAGGCATTGAACCCTATATATTTCTGGATCAGAATTTTATGCTCTTTCTAATGAGCGTAACCAAAATGTGATTAGAACAAACATTATAATGCAAATTCCCAAGAAATGAAACTGAGCCCTGTGAATACTAGTCGAAACGAAGTACAATTAGTAAGTAAAAGGTAAGATTGTGTTTAAACTATCGCAAATTCATAGAGACACTCCCATGAATTCTCCGACTATAGAAATAAAATCGAACGCTATGAATAAGAGTCGAAACGAAGTACAAGTCAATCAGTGTAGGGTAAAGTTGTGCTCAAAACGTCATAAATGCTTTGGACACTTACGGGAATTCACATAGTTCAGCTGTCTATAAAGCTTGCGCTTTCAATGTTTCTAGACCTATAAAATGAGCTCTGATTCAACTTGTATTCAGAGAGCTCAGTTTCATTTTTTATGACAAGAAATTGCATTATAATGTTTGTATTGATCACATTCTGGTTACGCTCATCAGAAAGAGCATAAAATTCTGATCCAGAAATATATGGGGTTCAATGCCTTGAAAGCTCTTCAAAATAATCTTAGAAGCCGTCGAAATCGGCCATTGTGAACACTAATTGCAAACGAGCTCATTGCGCTGATCAATCTGGTTTCTCAGGTCATTACTGGCTTAGTGGAGCACTCTGGTTTCTCGGGTCACCGTCGTCACCATGCGTCTATGCCTAGCGCAGCTCTCCGCGTCCGCCGACGTAGCGCGGCGGGTGCGGTGGCTCGAGCTGATACGGTAAGCCACGGCTCCGTATCCGTAGGTGAGGTCACCCGGTCGGGCGGCGGATCGCTAATTGCCAACAGGTCCAAACGTCCCTCACCCTGTTCGATTTCCTAAGCATTGGATGTGCGACATGTGTCCGTGCTTGTCGTGAAGCGGAAGTGGTTCCCGCCTATTTACCAATGCTGGATTCAGAAGTCGCAATTTCTCGTTCATTTCGTCAATTTGCTGGACGTAGTTCTCTGCTGTACAGTTTCACACTGTGACAAGAAGCCGGGGTGTGTTAATCCTGAAGCACACCACCAAACTGTGACCATGATCTTCTTTGGGTGCAACGGTGGTTCTGGGAAGTGCTTTGGAGCTTCATCAACATCCAGCCATTGCGCGCTTCGTCTCTGGGTGTTGTAGGGAATCCTTTTCTCGTCGCATGATATAAGGCGATGGCGAAAAGGTTCGTTCTTATTGCAAAGAAACAGCGCCGTCGACGCTTCGAATCGACGATTTTTTTGTGCTCGTTCAACTCGTGCGGTATCCATCTATCTACTTTCTTCGTCTTTCCTATTTTCCTCAAATGATCGCAAGCAAATGTTTCGCTCACTCTGAGCTCTTTTACATGCTCTCGACAGTCCAGTGAGTATTGATTTCCACCAATCTTTTCAACTCATCGTCGTCAACAGCAGAGTGACGACCGCGGCCCTCTTCATCTCCAAGATCGAACTCACAACCAAATTTTCGGAACCAGCGTATCACTGTGGATTCGTTAACACTTTCTTGGAAAAATACGTGGTTTATGTTTCGACTCGTTTCCGACCCGTTCGACCCAGCTTTAACTCCGTTCGACCCAGCTTGAACTCATAGTAGTAAATTTGTCGAAATTGCTGCTTTGACAGCTCTATTTCTATCCTGCAAAAATTACGGTGAAAAGGTCTGTCTGAGAAAGCAACCGCTGTAAGATAGAGCCTAACATACGCCTTGTAATAGTACATAGCAATGTTATGTTTCAATGCACTATTTTTAGAAAAGTGGCGTTCTAAAGAATGAATGATGGAACCTGCATAAATTTCTGAACAACCTAATAAATTTTACTGAATCGTACGCAGGTGATGCGTGCCTTATAGGTTCAAGCATAGGAGTAAATCTGTAATGAAAACATATTCTAGAGAAGTTTTTCACAAGGTTTAAATTTAAAAGGTGAGGGTGTCGGCGTTGATCAGTTCCCTGAGAACGCGCCGCCGATACCTTTTTTGTGTTATTTCAGAATTGTAGAAGCGTGGTGAATGCGTACTTGGTCTATACAATGACTTTCGGTGGCCAACCGCTTTATCAACGTCCGCATGATGTCTCCTGCGGGGAGGACGTTTGGGCCGAATCGTAATCGACGCCATGCAGGTGATGGTACGCGCGGCGCCCTATCGTCTGCGGACCGTCTGGGCTGGGGCTGGTCCACTTTTCACGGCTAGCGCGATGCAGCGGACCACTCCGCCCTCCGCGATGGATGACCCGACTTACCAGGGAATGCCGCCAACCTCCCATGGAACTTTGAATTGAGACCTATATCAATCGATAGATCTCGGAACACTGATTACAGATCTGTAGATCAAATTTGCAAAATGGGTCTCCTAAGCGAGTTCTGGCTTGCGAAACCCTGCGTTGGGCGCGGTGTTGCGTAATGAGAAGGGCCGCTAGCCCTGCTGGCAGCTGCGGCTGTGGCGCAGAGGTTGAGGTCTCGCCTCGCAGTGGTGGGGTTAGGGTTCGGTCCCCCGTGGTGGCATTATTTTTGCATATGTTAGTTATAGTCCGTGCGGACCATAGGACGAGATCGAACTCGTTTTTAACACTTTTTCCAGTGAACGACTGATGGTGACTTTCACATATGTGAACAGTATGTTTGTTTTACACATTTTTTTGCGTTGTTCCATCAATGCTGATGAAGGTTAGGACAAGTTTAGAAGGAAGGAGTAAATATTTGTGTTTTCTCACGCCATTACAATGTGTTTGCTGAAATGCGTTCCCAACTTCAAGTAACCTAGGAGACTTATGTGAAAGTCACCATCAGTCGTTCACTGGAAAAAGTGTTAAAAACGAGTTCGATCTCGTCCTATGGTCCGCACGGACTATAACTAACATATGCAAAAATAATGCCACCACGGGGGACCGAACCCTAACCCCACCACTGCGAGGCGAGACCTCAACCTCTGCGCCACAGCCGCAGCTGCCAGCAGGGCTAGCGGCACTTCTCATTACGCAACACCGCGCCCAACGCAGGGTTTCGCAAGCCAGAACTCGCTTAGGAGACCCATTTTGCAAATTTGATCTACAGATCTGTAATCAGTGTTCCGAGATCTATCGATTGATATAGGTCTCAATTCAAAGTTCCATGGGAGGTTGGCGGCATTCCCTGGTTAGGCTTATGGTATACTCCGGCAACGGGCGCGTCGCAGCGGAGCTAAAAATGCATGGCCCGCCTCTATACAGCACTGCTGCTGGAATTTCTGTATGCTGCTGTGTGCGGGAACCCGGAGCGGTGCTGCCCGAGCTGTCGCAGCTCGCTGCGACAAAAGCCACAGTACTGTCTTGAAAGGATCTGCACCATCCTTTTTGACCTTGCGGTAAACTATCCGAGTCCCCGCACACAGCAGCATACAAAAATCCCAGCTGTAATGCTGTATAGAGGCGAGCCATGCATTTTTAACTCCGCTGCGACGGGCCCGTTGCCGGAGTATACCATAGGCCTTAGGTTGGAGTGGGCCACGCAGTTAGACCAGGCACGATACTTTAGAACATTTACAAAAGCGATATGAAGGCTCGGACCAGCATTTCGCCACATGGCACGACCTCAGAATTTCGAGATCTATATAACGAGCCCTACTAGAAGCGTGTCAGATGTGCCATTAAGTAGATTTTAAATTAAATGAAGAGTCGCACGATTTTGAAGATCTTGGGAAGCCATGTGATGCTCCCCACATTTTCAAAAAACTTCAGAAAATGGAAAAGCCTTACCAATAATCTTATGTGTTTTTTGCACATAACGCGAATATGTGATCGAAAGTTCCTACATTAGAAAATTAAATGCTCGTTTCTGAAACTTCTTGCAGAGCTATCTAATAAACGCGGCCATAAACTTGCTGGAAGTACCAATGAAAAGAAAATCCTAGGTTTGAAGCAATTGTATAGGTATCCGAAAGCCTGCCACCAAGCTGTAAACTTCGGATTGGTGCGAAACCTTCGAAGGGGGTAGAAGAAGACGTAAGCTTATGTCTTTGCTTTAAACCTAAGATTTCTTCTCAGCGGTATTTCCAGCTAGTTCGTTTCCGCGCTTATTATATGGAGCTCAAAGTTTTGTTACGAAATCATATTGCGCGTCTGTTACGTAATCGGTGTAATTATCTAGGGCGAGATAACGAGGTTGACCTCATTAACTCGTCGTCACAGAGAGGTCAAAGAACGCTCAACTCGCTTTCAAAATTTAACAAACTCCCAAGTGTCTTGTAGACCACAGCCTAGATCGCGCTGTTCTGATTCTGACCATATATTTTACATCTGAAATGGATAGGTTTGCAAGGAGTTATGGCGAAGCGACACTTGGACAGTTTTTTCTGTCGCCAACCGCGTTTTGGCGGAAAATTAGCGACGGTACTGTATATCCTCAGTAAGGCAACTGGGCAGGTTGTCCAGTTCCAACGAATTTGTAGAGACCTATGCTGCGCTGATCACCAAACTCCATCAGGAGGGTGAAAATGAAATGGCGGAGTATTTCGAGACATACTGGTGAGTTATATCTTCATCTTCAAAGTTGTATCTTCAAAAATGAATAAAATTTAGGAGTACTCGTGTAAATCAGTTTGCTGGCTTTGCAAGAAGAGCATCTTGTGTAAATACAAGTATGCTCATTGAAAGATGGCATAAGAGGCTGAAGCACGAGTTCGCAAAGGCGAAAGGAAGTATAAGAGCCGACGCCCTGGTGGATTTGTTGATCAGCACACCCCAAACTATGGAAGAAGATAGGCTTATAAAGGTAGTCTTCCCCTGCTTTTTTTCACTTCCAATAACTCTTCGAACACGCTTTTCAGATGGCAAGAGGGTGGAGTGCTGGGCGCAGCAGATTGCGACAGCACCATCGTGCTCACAGCATTGCCGTGAAATTGTACGGGAACAAGCCGGAGGCAGTGAAGGTGTTGGGTGAAGGAAGACGGAGTCTCACAGACACAAACAGAACTTACCATATCACCCGGCAGATCTGCATTTGCGATGGGAAAGTAGGTCATTTTATCGTATTTTCCTATGACAGCATTGCAAGAAATGCCGGGCATGCCCATACGCCTTCACGTGCGATTGTGAGCACGATGCGATGTTTGGAGTGCCCTGCGCTCACATTCACGGGGCGCTAATTCATGGAGCTGGAGGACTGCTGGGCGATGGACTGCAAGCGGGCGAAAACCTACCTATCGGTGAGGAGGTCGAACTCTATACGTCCTCAACAGGTGATATTGCAGGTCCCTCGAACGTCCAGGAGGAAAACCTTTACGCCATGGTGGAGGACGACGCACCGAGTAGTTTCGACATTAAGAAGCAAGCCTTCAACGAAATCGAAACGGTATGGTTTTTGCTGCGATTCAATGGCATCATGTTCCTGCAACTTTTTTTAGTACCTTTGCGGCCTTAAATCGAACCTCCTCACCATCATGAAGGCCTCCGATGAATCGTCGACGGGAGAATTGCTGGAAAGGCTGCATGGATAAAAAGCAAGTACCACGAGTCGTCGATAAAAGCGCAGAAGTACGTGACGCACACGCACAGAGAACTACCTCGCCGAATCGAATTACCGGCAGTGGGCCGTCTTCCAAACCACACACCAATCAGACTGTTGAAGGCAAGTTTCAAATGTTACCAATCTTCTCATGAATATGATTCGATAGCGCCTTCATCATTTCCTTACAGCGCTCCACGGTAAAAGCAAAACGACGGCAGGCTCAAGAAAACAATATGATGTATGAGTATGACGTCGACGACATGCAGATCTGCGTGATCTGCTATCGCAGAGTTCCCAGTACGTACGAAGACGTCGACGACTGGGTAAAGTGCTCGTCGTGTGGCATGTGGGCGCACGAAGCATGCGCAGCATGCGCAAGCATCATCGTGTGGGCTCCACTTGCCCACAGGGTCATTTCCAGTACTGCGAAGTATCTAACTAAAATAATTCTAATAAGTAATAAATTTTGTACATAATCACTTTGTATATCGTGTATCTAGTCAGTATGTTGTTGCCTTCGTTTATTGTATAAACTTTACTTTCCTACTGCTCCACTGATTCTTTTTCCTATACTACACTATTTTCCTTATGTTTCCTGTTTTCCTTTCTCCTTCTACTTTTTCTTCTATTTCCTCCTTTCTCCTTTTAGTTCCGTGCTCATTGAATTTATCGTATTCAATTGTTGCTCAGAACATCACACAGGGAATTTACTAACTGCTACGAACACAATAAAATTTTAAAAACCTGTTCAAAACAACACACAGTGAATGTACTAACAGCTAAGAGCACAATAAAACTTTAAAAACCTGGTCAAAACAACACGAAGTCAATGTACTAACTGCTGAGAACACAACAAAACTTGAAAACTGTCGTGGGTCTCGACCAGGAAAAATGCCTGCCACGCGTTGTAAAGAGAATAAAGATATAATCCGGCCTTGACCGTCGACAACGCAAAGGAGCACAGCAATTGCCACCAGTTTATTGTGACACCTCAAACTTGGGTAATTAAACCAATAAGACAAGTATAACAGCACGATTAATACGACCGAGTAAAATACCAGCTTCCGGAATAAGTGCGATAAACTAAGTGAGATGCGATTAAATGAGCTCAGAGTAAAACGAGATACATGTAGGTGAGAGATGAATAAATGAGAAAATAAGTGAGAACCAAATAAATGAATAAATGTCACGTGGGATAAGTGAAACCTCTAAGTGTATAACGGCTATCCAAATAATAGAGAACAACTAACGAAACTAGTACAGATAATCAATAAAGCACAAGTTACTAAAAACCACAACTTCGAGGGTTAAGGAGAAATCATTAACAAAGAGACTAATCTAGCGCTTCCTGATAAGTATCACTACTTACACTATGTACATAAATTAACTGAGCACTTAACCGTGCTCCCCGACTCCTGTGCTCCTTGGCTCTGATCTGCAAGAAGAGAAATAAGGCAAAACACTGAGAACCAAATCTAAGATTAGATAAGAGCCTAAAAGGAGTTAAGAAATCTTTGGGAAACACAACAGCAATGAAAATACGCACTAAAGATGAGCTGGCGGTTCCGACGGTCGAAGATGATGAAATAACCGACCGCTCCTCGGCGCTGAGTCGACGCGCTCCCCTCCGGCTACGGTATAGTTCGCCTCAGGACCCACGTCGCTCGGTGCTGCCCTGGAATGTGTCGGAGCGCGTTTTCTGCTGAAATTAAGTGCCAATAAGGGAAGTTGGCTTGCCAACACTCCCGGCCCACCTGAAAGTGCTCAGTGCAAAGTGCTATAAGAGGGAAGTTGGCCTTGCCAACATTCCCGGCCCATCTGAGATGAACCTAGAGACGCCCAAGGTCTCTCGCTCTTGCTTCCCGATCCTGTCGCGAAGTATGTTCCTCTGGGCGATCGCGTGGCGGAGCTGATCTAAAGCGAGTGCTGACCTTGGGTTATTGCCGATGACCAAAGTTATTTGTATAAAGGAATAATTTGGGTACGTAACCGGAAACGTACGATGAGATGAGAAGAAAATGATATGGGAAGGTATACTGAGCAAGAAGGGTTTATAAGTGCTCCCAGCGACAAGTAGGTGTTGACCTTGCCATGTTGGTGAGAAACAGATAGTGGGCTGACCCAGCTGACCTGCTAGTTAGTGCGAAACAGGCAGTGACGATGGTCCAACCGCCGTGCTAAATAGGTGCGAACAGGCCGTGATGATGGTCCAACTGACCTGCTAAATTATGCTTTGGGCACCGCATGCAACGGCGTAGACCAAGCCTGACGTTGGGAGTGATAGTGAGGTAGTGTGAGTGCTGCATGCATACCTTCCCTTGATGAAAGAAAGGAAAGTAGTGCGTACGTGTCCGATCACGGAGGAGACAAGAGGGAGGCGGATGAAGCAGGGAAGCTGAATGGTGCGCTTCCTGCGATGGACGCGTTGATCAGAGAAGTTGCACCGACCTGCGGGTGCCTGTATTGCTCGCCGAATCCGTTGTCGATTGTGGCGATGTTATTGTCACCGTAGTTGCTTGACCTGCTAGTTTGGCGTAATCCACTCTATCCTTCTTTCGGAGGTTATAGGGTGGCCGCCTTGCGGTCGGTTCCGATGCTTCCCCAACTGGTTGTTGTGCGTCCTCCGAGGGCTGGTTGTGCTCGCTCGGGCTAGTTGGGGGCGTCTCGTTGATGTCCAACTCGAGGGGTACCAGTAGGTTCACTGGCCTCCTGATTTCCCGTTTTGAGGGCAGCGTTATGAGGGCTTCCCGTACGTTGTTTTCGGAGTCGTGGCGCAACTCCTTAATTCGTCCCATTCTCCACGAATGGCGGGGTTGGCCAGCGTCGCAGATTAGCACAATCTGCCCGAATGTTGGCGGAATCCGGGATCCTCGTGTTGTTATTGCTTCGCGAACGTGGTGTTCGCGTAGTGACGTTAGATATTCGTGCTGCCATTGGTGCCAGAATTGATTGACGTTGCTCGTCGAATTGTTGACTGCTTCGACGAGCTGTTTTTTAGTAAGAGATTGTTGCTGGGCACCCGGCAGCTCGTATTCCGGATCGTCGTTACCATCCTGCGTTGTGTGTAGGCATTCCTTCGATTTCGATGATGATCGTCCGCATTTCGTCCTTTTGCGGAGTTGCTCTGCCTAGTGTCTTGTACAGAGCAGTCTTGACCGATTTTATTAGACGTTCATACACGCCTCCTTGCCAAGGTGCAAAGGGGGTGATGTACGTCCATTGGATTGCTCTTGCGCTGATCTCGTTGGCGATCAGCGGATCGTTGGTAGCTTGCTTCCTGGAAGCACTGTGCTAAAACCTCGTCTCCTAGCGTGAACGTGGGAGCGTTATCGCTGGTGATAGTGCGAGGAGCTCCACGTCTGGCGAAGAAGCGTCGTAGTGCCTGAAGGAATGCTGCCGAAGTTGCATCCTGGACTACTTCTAGATGGACGAGACGAGTTACTAGGCAAGTGATGATGATGCCATAGCACTTCTCGGTGTTTCCAGCGTTGCTGACCGTGAGTGGACCGAAGTAGTCGAGGCCCACATGTTGGAACGGGTGAGATCGTATTACCCTGCGTTTGGGTAGTGGTCCTTGTTCCGGGTAGCGGAACGGTAAGTTGTTAACCCGTTGGCATTGTATGCACTTCCGGATACTGACTTCGGTGACTTCAGCGCGCAATTTCGGAATCCAGAAGTGCTCCCTAACTCTGCTCATGGTATGGCTAATGCTCGTATGCATGGATCGGTGACAATTCTCGATTATCAGTCTGGATAACCATGTCCTCTGCAGAATTAGGATCGGGTATTTAGCGTCGTCGTCCAAGGTGCTCTTACCCAGGCGGCCTCTACATCGGAGGAGACCGTGGTGGTCCTTGTAGAGGTTGAGGTGCCGTAGGGATTGCCTAGTGGACGCTGTAATCCGTGCTAGCTGATGTTGCTTCACTAGCACCGTATTTGCTCGCCGGATTTCCAGTCCGCTGGGAAACCGGGATGTGGTAGAAACGGTGTCGTCGAATAGTTGGGATAGTCGTATCCTGGACGGTCTGCGTTTGTTGAGACTTACGACCGTGTTGTGAATGAATCGTAACGTGTATGCTACGATTCTGCGAATGCTAGCCAAATCCGACGTCTTGATGTTGCTAAAGATGTCCGAATATGCCGTTGTAGGCTGTGGTGACGTCTCGGAATTTGGTGCTACGAGTGCGACTTGTTTGGGGACCGTGTCGCATCGCCCATCCTCGCCTGGTGCTTCCTGGATCGGAATGGACCGGTATGCTGTTGTCCATTTCTCCTTGGGTTGCAAGAGAAATGCCGGTCCTTGCCACCAGGGATGATCGATGAACCCTATCTTGTCGATTCCGCGGGTTGCTAGATCAGCCAGATTTTCCTGTGTGGAGATGTGACCGAATTGGACTCGGCAGTGCTGGGCTTGTAAGTGAGTAATCACTTTCCGTATCTCCGCGACTCGATTCCTGACGAAGGGAGTCGCTTGGAGATAATTCGGTGCTGCCGTCCATCCGATTGCTATCTCCGAGTCTGACAGGATCAGTACCTGATCGATCGTGGTTACTGCTGCCAGCTCGTTCACGATGGAAACTGCTAACCTAGCTGCTAGCCTGAGTGCACTGAGCTCTAGCTTCGGTACCGTGATCTGCGACTTCAACGGTGGCAATTTTGCTTTCGCCATGACAAGATGTGCTGTCTGTGGCGGTGCTGCCAGGTAGGCGCATGCGGCGTAGGCTTCTGTGCTTGCGTCGGCACAGATAACCAGATGCGCGCATGAGTACTTTGGGAGTACGAAACGTGGTATCTGCTTCCGGAATCCATCCATCGCGTCGACGATGGTCTTCCATTCGTTCTGTAATTCGTCCGACAGCTGATCGTCCCAGTCGTAAGCTTGCTTCCAGAGATGCTGGAGAAACTGACGTGCCCTATGTAGGAGTGGCAGCAACCATCCCATCGGATCGTAGACTGACGCAAGTGTGCTTGCCACGGTCCTCTTCGTGATGGTGCTACCCTTGGCAATCTCACATTGAAGGAGCATCTGATCTTGTCGCGGCGTCCATGTGATACCTAAAACCTTAGGGCTGGATGGTCCTGCTGCGTCGACTGGAGATATGCTGTCGTTTACCACGCTGTTGTAAGACGTGAACTCCCGCAGGTTCATGCTGATCTCGTTTAAGATCGCTTTGGTGGAGGTGTAGAGCTGAAGTGCTTTCTCCGGCGTGTCCACCGTCATGACGATGTTGTCCACGTACAGGTTGTTCTTGAGCTCCCTGATAAACGTGGAGTCATGCGGAGTCTGGTCTAGATGGTGGTAGATTGTTGCTGCCAAGAGAAATGGCGACGGCATCAATCCAAATGTGACCCGCGTAGAGCGATAGGTCCGAATGTTGCTCGCTGTGGGAGGCTTTTTGTGGTCGTTCAACCACAAACACCGGGTGGCATCCCGATGCGCCTCCTGAAGCCGTACTTGGAGAAACGCTTTCTCCACGTCTGCGATGAGTGCTACCCGTCCGATTCTGAACCGGAGCAGAAGTCCGAAAAGTTTTGGTAAGAGGACTGGGCCTCTTTCGAGAGCGTCGTTCAGTGACGGGCAGCCTTTGTAGTGTGCTGACGCATCGAAGACGATGCGTAGCTTGGTCGTCGTTTTGTGCGGTGTTAGAACCGCTCGATGTGGCAAATAGTGAACTTTGCATTGAGGTGGTGCTTCCTCATCTACTTCCTCGATAACACCGAGTTCCAACTGTTCCCTGAACGTATCGTGGTACTTGGCTAGCAAGTTCTCGTCCTTTTGAAGTGATGTCCAGACATTTGCTAGCCTTCGTGCCGCGATCTTTTTGTTGTCTGGAAGTTCTACTGGGGGATTCTTCCATGGCAGACAGACGTAGTATCCGTCCTGTCGTTTCTGGACGGTTTTGTTGAAGTTGTCCAGTACTTCCTCATCGATCAGACTCTGGATCTTTTTATCGGAAGTACCGAACTCCTCTTGGCCTTCTTGGTTCAGCCTCAGGAACTGCTCCCATGCTGCCTGGTCTTTGTCGGGTGGATCTGGATCCGCCATCGACATTTCGTACATTGTTACGTGCTGCACCGTTGGCGCTCCGTTCTCGTTCTCCTGGTCAGTGCTCTCTGTGTTCGGCTTTTGACGTCTTACCAGGAGCTGGCCTGTAACCAGGTGACCGAGACGGGTTGGCAGCGAGTATAGGCCTGATGGGAGTCGTACTGATGTGCTGTCCGTGCTCATAAGCTGCCATAGTTGGTCGCTACCCAGTAGAATTTGCGGCTTGATCTTGCGAGCTCTTCCCACATTGACGTTCAAGCCGTTGTCCTTGATGAACGTCAGGTCTGCTTCCTGAAGCGATGGTGTTCGTAACGACTTCGTCAACGTCGTGTGGGTAAGAAGCTGCAATTGGTAGGGACATCCGTTGTTGTCCCATACCTTTAAGGGAACGCGTCGCGTTTGGACCTCGATGTCGTGTTGTGCTCCAAACGTTCGAAGATGTAGCTTCGAGGTGCTTACTGTTGGGAGCTGCATCTCATCGGCCAATTGTTGGTCGATGAAAGAACATTGTGCTCCCGAATCCAGTAGTGCTACCACCTTCCGGAGCTGATCCGTGGATGGGTCGTGAATAGTGAGTTCTCCGATGGGCAGGTATGTTTCACCGGTATCCAGGAGATTACGGCTTGCGTGATATTCTGCGATGGACTCCACGTCCTCGTCTGAAGTGTGCCCTGTGTCGCTGTCTGGACAAAGGGCTGCGAGTTGCTTAACCGACTTGTGTGACTGTTTGTTGTTGTCCGTGTCTTTGGCCTTCGGTCTAACTGTAGCTACAGGCGCGTAGTCCTTGCGCTGAGGCTTTATTGGAGCAGAGTCCGCGGGCGTTGCTACCTGAGCTTTGAAGCATACCGAAGTGTGATGGCGGCCTTGACAGCGTAGACAACTTCGACCGTGGCACTCGTCTGTGGAGTGCTGAGGCGATGCGCATATCAAGCACAGTTTGTGCTCCCTGAGGTAAGTAGCCCGTTGCTGCGGCGTGTTATACCTCGTGCATGATACTGCTTTGTGCTGCTGACTACAGTACATGCATGGGAAAGCAGCACGGAGAGGTGGTCCCCTTGCGGGTCGCTCGTCCCGTGTGCGCTGTGCTGATCGAGTTCGTTCTTTTGTCGGTTGCTGAGATGGTGCTGACCCGTTGTTTGAGGTGTACTGTGCTATTTTTTCTTGGCAAGTGATGTGCGAATCCAGAGAGTCCAGTAAGTCTTGCATTAGAAAGGGTTCGTGCGTAGAGCATTTCCTTTCTAAAATCTTCGTCTGGAGCTGTAGAGGGAATTTCGCCAGTATCTGCTTGATGAGATACTGACTATCTACCGGCTCCCCGGTTCCTCGTAGCTGTGAAACAATGACATGGAGTTGATCCAGCAATATCCGTTGGTCCTTTATGGATGGTGAGTGTAACGTCGCTGTTTCCAAACGTGATATTAGCTGGTTGACCAGTGCTTCCTTGTCACTGTATTTTGTGTGCAGGAATTCGATTGCCCTCTGGTAGTTCGCTTCGGTGATCTGGAACCTGGCGATGGCTTGTCGTGGTTCTCCTTTGAGGGCGTTGATCAAGTGGTTGAATTTGTAGAGGTCGGGAATCGGCTGCGAGTGGACATTGGCGTTATACAGTGTCCAGAAGTTTTCCCACTCCCATGTGCTTCCTGAGAACACTGGGATGGGTATTGGTGGGAGATCTACCCTCCGTGGTTTCTGGACCCGTTCGACTTGTTCGTTATTCGTCGCTGAGGAAGTTGATGGTTTGCTTCCATTTACTGTCACGGAACGAATTTGGCTTTGTAGTTGTAAGATGTAGTCGAACGCCATGGATAGGGCTCCCTCTGCCACTGCGGAGTACTGGTCGAAGTAGTTTAATTCGTCAGCCGACGCAGCGCTCCCTGCCTTGTCCAGCGTTGTCGCATAGTCCCGTTGTGTTTCCTCAATTTTTCCCATGGTTGTCTCGACGGCTGCTAGGGCTTCCTGTGTGCTTCTGAACTCCCCTTCCGCCCTGCTCCCTTGCTGTCTTCCTGACACGATGGTGTCCAGCTTCTTACAGTACACCGTCAGCTTCCTCTTGAGGATGTTGAGTTCTGCTTCCATTTTGCTAGAAGTTGTAGGTGCTGACCGATGCTAGCAGGGGCAAAAAAAAGGACCACAAAAAACACAACAGCAACCAACAGCAAAGGAAAAAAAGGAAAAAAAGGTCAATGTCCTGAAATTGAATGGAAGGAAAGAAAAACTGACCGTATTCCGACCGTTGACCGCTTGATTAGTATAAGAATACCAAGCCGAGAATACCACTTGTAGTCAGATGGAATACCACAAGTGCTGCCCAAGGAGACCACTTCCTCCAAGAAATCGATTAGTGCTTCAACTTACCTATTGGCCAGTGCACCAAGGTTCGGTGTATGGCCGATGCACCAAAGTTCGGTGTATGGCCGATGCACCAAAGTTGTCGTGGGTCTCGACCAGGAAAAGTGCCTGCCACGCGTTGTAAAGAGAATAAAGATATAATCCGGCCTTGACCGTCGACAACGCAAAGGAGCACAGCAATTGCCACCAGTTTATTGTGACACCTCAAACTTGGGTAATTAAACCAATAAGACAAGTATAACAGCACGATTAATACGACCGAGTAAAATACCAGCTTCCGGAATAAGTGCGATAAACTAAGTGAGATGCGATTAAATGAGCTCAGAGTAAAACGAGATACATGTAGGTGAGAGATGAATAAATGAGAAAATAAGTGAGAACCAAATAAATGAATAAATGTCACGTGGGATAAGTGAAACCTCTAAGTGTATAACGGCTATCCAAATAATAGAGAACAACTAACGAAACTAGTACAGATAATCAATAAAGCACAAGTTACTAAAAACCACAACTTCGAGGGTTAAGGAGAAATCATTAACAAAGAGACTAATCTAGCGCTTCCTGATAAGTATCACTACTTACACTATGTACATAAATTAACTGAGCACTTAATCGTGCTCCCCGACTCCTGTGCTCCCTTGGCTCTGATCTGCAAGAAGAGAAATAAGGCAAAACACTAAGAACCAAATCTAAGATTAGATAAGAGCCTAAAAGGAGTTAAGAAATCTTTGGGAAACACAACAGCAATGAAAATAAGCACTAAAGATGAGCTGGCGGTTCCGACGGTCGAAGATGATGAAATAACCGACCGCTCCTCGGCGCTGAGTCGACGCGCTCCCCTCCGGCTACAGTATAGTTCGCCTCAGGACCCACGTCGCTCGGTGCTGACCTGGAATGTGTCGGAGCGCGTTTTCTGCTGAAATTAAGTGCCAATAAGGGAAGTTGGCTTGCCAACAAAAACCCTTCACAAACCAATTTCAACACCAGAACTTACCCTATCCGTCCCCTGTGCGGTTCAAAACAGCTCACCACATGAACCAGGGTTGAGCATGGGTTGCGATCTGTGCTCAAAAATTACGACCCTCCCCCCTTCTGGAGAGAAGCAGTTACGACCCCCCCCCACCCTTCAAAAACTGCTGCAGGCGAATATACCAGGTGAATGGAGCACGAAGACATTCACAGAAGGGCGTTTACAGATGTATATAGAATAAAGATGCAAAAAATCGAAAAATAAAAATTTATTGATCATTCGAGTATAAAAAATTTTCGGATCAGCCGCACACAAATGGAGGACAAAAAAGGCTTGTGCGCGGAGAAATGTGCACGGATAGCTAGTGTAGTGATGTAGTTAAGAATTTTATAAGGTTGAAGATAATGGAGTGAAAAATGGAATTCCCTGAACTAAAAAATTGTTTCAGATTCAAACGGACGCATATGCCCTCGCATACAAGTAGCCTAGTCATTCTGTTTTCGGTTTACGAGTGCTCAAATAATTGCTTTCTGCTTTCAGATGATCACATTGCGACAGCGTGTGCGGCTGGACCGGTGCCGATCGAAACAGGAATCTTTTCCAGAGAACAATTAGTAGTAGTAGAAGCTAGTTCACGTAGCTGTGAATAAAGAAGTTCGCCTGACTTGCTGTTTTCGAGATTTGAAATAAATAAATTCAAAACCGTTTTGTAGCACTGAAGAAGAACAGTGCTTGATGAGTGTTGTTTCTTTTTTCGAGAGCTAGGAAAGTATGTGTAACAGTTATTTTTTTAATTGTTATTTTTTATTTTTAATTTTATTATTTATTTTATTTATTTTTATTTTGTTATTTTTTGCTTTTATTCATGTAATTTTTTTTACATTTTGGAGTCGAAAAATTACCGAAAACAATGAGGTTAAAATGAACCATCGACCATAGCCAACACTGAGTAAAAAGATCGCACCCCCCTGCGCGCCTAGGAGATTTGCTCTTACTGAAGTTTTATATATTTTCTAGATAGCGTTTTTCCTCTAATTTTCAACGCGGTTATGGCACCTTTTCAAATTTGATTTTGAACGGAGATATGGATTTTTGAATGATCACCTTTATTTCTGAGATGGCCAGTAGGAGTTGCGACTCTCTGAGTGTTTTCAATCAAAAAATCATATCTTTGTTCAAACTCAAAACTGGAAAAGTGCCGTAACCAGTTATAAAACTACATGAAATTCTCTATGAAAGAAAAATAGAAATTCTCCCAAACACGAAATCCCCTAGGCGCGCAGGGGGGGTGCGATCTTTCTGCGATTTTGGCTTAAAATCGCAGAAAGATCGCACCCCCCCCCCCCCCTGCGTGCCTAGGAGATTTGCTCTTACTGGAGTTTTATATTTTTTCTAGATAGCGTTTTTCCTCTAATTTTCAACGCGGTCATGGCACCTTTTCAATTTTGATTTTGAACGGAGATATGAATTTTTGAATGATCACCTTCATTTCTGAGATGACCAGTAGAAGTTGCGATTTTCTGAGTGTTTTCAATCAAAAAATCACATATTTGTTTAAACTCAAAACTGAAAAAGTGCCATGACCAATTATAAAACTAGGGGGGGTGCGATCTTTCTGTGATTTTGGCTTAAAATCGCAGAAAGATCGCACCACCCTGCGCGCCTAGGGGATTTCGTGTTTAGAAGAATTTCTATTTTTCTTTCATAGAGGATTTCATGTAGTTTTATAATTGGTCATGGCACTTTTCCAGTTTTGAGTTTGAACAAAGATATGATTTTTTGATTGAAAACACTCAGAAAGTCGCAATTCCTACTGGTCATCTCAGAAATGAAGGTGATCATTCAAATATTCATATCTCCGTTCAAAATCAAAATTGAAAAGGTGCCATAACCGCGTTGAAAATTAGAGGAAAAACGCTATCTAGAAAAAATATAAAACTCCAGTAAGAACAATTCTCCTAGGCGCGCAGGGGGGGGGGGGGTGCGATCTTTTTACTCAGTGTTGGCTATGGTCGATGGTTCATTTTAACCTCATTATTTTCGGTAATTTTTCGACTCTAAAATGTAAAAAAATAACATGAATAAAAATAAAAAATAACAAAATAAAAATAAATAAATAAATAAATAAATAAAATGATAAAAATAAAAATAACAAATAACAAATAAAAAAATAACTGTTGCACATACTTTCCTAGCTCTCGAAAAAAGAAACAACACTCATCAAGCACTGTTCTTCTTCAATGCTACAAAACGTTTTGAATTTATCTATTTCAAATCTCGAAAACAGCAAGTCAGGCGAACTTCTTTATTCACAGCTACGTGAACTAGCTTCTACTACTACTACTCATTGTTCTCTGGAAAAGATTCCTGTTTCGCTCGGCACCGGTCCAGCCGTCACATGCTGTCGCAATGTGATCATCTGAAAGCAGAAAGCAATTATTTGAGCACTCGTAAACCGAAAACAGAATGACTAGTCTACTTCTAAAAATTTGCTAAAACGATGTAAAAACTTTGCGAGGCCATATGCGTCCGTTTGAATCTGAAACATGCTAACTGATAACAATATGATTCCGCACATTTCCTTAAGGCATCTGTTCGTAATTTCTAGCCCATCACAAAATATACGACCCCCCACACGTACGACCCCCCCCCTCAACCATGACGGCGGTACGATCCCCTGCGATCATCGCACCCCACGCTCAACCCTGACACGAACCTATGTTGCTGCACAACATTTAGGCGCGAAATACAACGGTGTTGTCCGACTGCAGACCCCGCGCGCCCTCTACGCCTAAAGCAACACCCTTCCCGCTGCGCTTTTTTCGTTTCACTCACATCTACCCAACCTTCCCGATTTCTCGCTCCACGGCTAGACGCGACGCGGCGGCGTGCTCGCGGCGGAGACATGCTGCGTGCAGCTTGGAGCTTAATTGGCGTGCACTCTCATACGAAGCTCCAACGAACGAATGCTAATTCTGCTCTTTACTAGCCCGCTGAAGTAGCGTGAAGTGAAAAAGCAAGTCCTGCGTCCTTTTGAAAAACTTCAGCCGAAAACAACCACGGTTCCGTGTCGAGAAAGTAATCGCCTTCGATGCCGTTATACTCTAGTGCTCCATTTTTGAAATTACTTCATGATCATCTGCTGTGTACGAAGTGGAAAACAAAAGCAACCGTATCGTGTTTGTTGGGGGCGATTTCTTATGCGTAAATTGTCTAAAAACAATGAATGGTATTTCCATTATCTTTGCAACAGTATGACGATCAGTCGGAATGGGCAATCCTCTGATTTGAATTCACGTACATTCGATTGTCGTTGTGCTTGTGTGTTTGATATATTTTCCTTTCGATCCCACTTCTCCCTCTATTGATTTACTATTGCGCCTTTGTGTTTTACGTCCAACTGCGCCTGCAATATGTACAACGAACTCTCGATTACTTGCCAAATGTTGAATTTTGCTGTCTTTGTTACATTTATCGCGTGACGCATGTTCTCCGTTGCTTATTGCAACGGAGTGACCTATCCTCTTTGAATTTTGCAATACTTCGGAAGACATAATTGCTCTTCATACTCCTACATTCCTAAGCATTTGTGATTGCTGATGATACTGTGGTTGAAATAGAGATTACCACTCCACATCAGGCTGAATCTCCCCATCGCTTTGATTTAAAAAAAAAACCCAAGTTCTGATCAGGTGAGGTTTTTGCTCAGAATAAGAGATGACCAGAAGTTCATACGATAATTTCCATTTTTTTGTTCTCCTTGTTCGGCTTTGCACTTCTGTTCGATGACTGAAATTTTTCATAGTTAATGTGGAGTTGTCTTTTTCAATTTTATGCGATTTGAGGTTTCAGAGAAGAAAGATCACCCTACATTTCTCGTCATCGCCGAACCTCTTCAGTTCTGATTTTGACCTATATTGATGAAAGTTAGTGACGAAGCTGTATTCCAAAGAAAATCACCATGTTTTCATAATTGCTTATCAAAAATGAGGAACGAGAAGTGAAAAAATCCTTAGTCTTCGTCATGGTCGCTACATGTGCGCTCTCAAAGATCCGCCGTCAACTAAATGTTTTTTGTATGGTGTTTTATGGTGTATGGTGCTAAATAAAGGAATCCTCCGTTATTGAACTAATCACAGTTTGTTCACAGTTTGCTCTAGGATAGTGTAGTTTCAGAATTGTCGTTCACAATTTTCATGCTATTCGCGTTTCGTTGTCCGTTATTGGGTGAACTAATAAAATAATCAAAACGTTTTAGTTCATGTCGGAACCGGAATCCCGGCTACCGACGCCTCGAAGAATTCCATCAGGAACAGTTTCCGTTGGCACGCTACCACCGTTGACATTACCTCCACCTCGTCTCGATCCTCTTGCTGGAATATCATCGGTTCACCACTCCTACGCATCTCCTAGCCTTACATCTCAGGTTTGTCTCATTATGATAAATAACGTGCGAATTCGTACTTATCTGCGTATTATTTGATAGTCGTCGTGACAGAAGCAGCATTAGGGGAGTTTTTCCTCACGTAGCACCAACGTGGAGTGGAAATGTGGAGCTCCACCACCTAGAAATAACAAAAGGGTACAATTCATATATTTGCATGATTCTGGAGATTTCATATGTTTTTAAAATTATGGAATGTACCACGCTTTGCTCTTCTTTAAGAGTAACGACTGACCGTTCTGATTATTCTGTTCTTTAGTCTGTTCAAATGTATTATGTATCGCCATTTTATCACCATTTCGTAATATTATTACGTGGAAATAGAATCTCCTCACAGTCCATATGAAGTGCCCCTTTTGAAATTATATACGCCAAGCTAAATAGTGATATTTCGATTTTGCTGCGGCCATCGATATTTTATCGGTCTAGGAAATTAAGAATAAGGGAAGTGGTTATGTGTGTGTGTTTTTAAACGTCAGCTTATTACTGCTGGTTTTGTGCTTCTTCCCATAGAAGGCAATGTCATTTCCTTTGGAACACTATGCAAGCTTTCCAAACCTGCCATTTCTCACCAACTTACTGTTTTTAAAAACTTACTGCTTCCCGAAGTAGATTCTTCAAGGAACAGTAGTATCATAGCCGTAAGAAATCGGATTATCTATCCCTACTGAAGTATGGTAGTGCTGTTTGATAGCGTCTGCTTGGTTCGTCGGTTAAGCGGAATGAAGGCTCGTGATGATGAAGGTTCAACGCGCGACCCATTACGTGCTACAGTTACGAGGTCGTAGCTAATCAATTTACGCTTGTTTTTGGACAATATGTTAGGTTCTTGTAGGTAAGGAATCTTAAATTCTTCCATTTCCTAATGTTTAAATGTCAGAATATGTTTCTTCGTCGACTTTGATAGCAACGTTTGATGGTTTTGCATTTGCGGAATATATGGCAGAACCGATATTACCGGCCATTTTATGATGAACTGAACATGACCAGAAAATGCAATGAGAGAGCAGTTCGTTGGATCGATAATAATTGTTATCTCCAGTCTAATAACAACATGTATTTGATTGCTCCATGTCAGGGGCGTGGCACATGGTTTGCTAGAAAGAAAAAGCCTGGAAAGCAGAAAGAAAACAAAAAAAAATCATCCGGAATTATACCTTCTTTGAGACAGAAACAAGGAGTCCTTTTGGTGTGAGGACGAGCCACAGATATAGTTGCTATGTGTATATAGTTCATTCAAATGAAATATTGATTCCACTAGAATTGATCGGCGTGTACGTACATTTTATTTTGTGTAACAGAATTTTTCGAATAGGGATCACATCTGAAACGAAAAGTGTAAGTCAATTAATTTCTCTCCCCTTACTCCTACTTCAGCAATGTCGATCAATTATTCTGAAATTACGAACAGTACTCAATGTTTCACTTTATAGATGATGTCGTCGCCCATATTACAATCTGGCGTTATGTCTCCTGTTTCGTCGCACTCACCAGCCAGTCATCAGATAATTTCCCCTCAGCAGAAATCACAGCCTGGTAAGTGTAACGCCTGAGCTCTAAGATTTTGTGATTCGCCCTTGTAACATTTCTCTACTTCTATTTAGCCTCGTTGGCTGTACAAGTTTCTCAGCCACATGGTTTGCAAGAGCTGCGACGCCCGAACATGACTTTGCTACATCAGCAAGAACAAATTCGTGGACAGTTCTCTCATATAGTGACAACCGTGCCCTCGAGCAAACGGCCATCGGAAATGGGTAGGCAGATCCAGAGTAAGTTTCTTGTTTTGTCGTTCTCTTCTCTCTTTCTATATCATGTTTCTTTGAAGTGATTCCTCCACATAACGTAGATTGGAAAAAAAGATTTGAGTTAGTTGTCGTTCTTTTTACTTCTATTTTTTTTTGTTATGCGCGATATAATGTTTCTGCTGTACCACCATTTGTCACGACATTTTCCAATGAAATGGGAAAATCAGCAGCAACCATATTTTCTAGAGTTGAGAAATTTGGGAGTCAAAGGACAAGATTTTTGAAACATTCTCTACGTAGCTGATTTTTGTCAGCCAAAAAGGCCTTAAAGGTGCGAAATAAGTCGTGCCTAATAATATGCATCGTCATTTGAAAGGGCCTGGTACGGAACCGTATACCGGTCACACACTTAACGGTGCTCGAAAATGCTTTCGTGAAATTTACATTGCAATCAAAGGTAATAGAGACCAATGATATTGATATCTGTCACAACAGAATTTTGGAACTTCCAGGCAAACCGGCTCAGAACTTCCTCACTACCCTATAAATGAAGGGCTAAGAAGAAGCAACTTTTCGCATTCATTGCATCTACATATACAGTAGCGGTCAAAAAGATATGTCACTTTTCATTTTCATTCAAAAATAGCTCAAATCGAAAAGAACCTGATACCAATTGATAGTTCCGACAACTCTATTTGAAAATATGTTGAAACATACCGCTTTTACGAATTCTGTGTTTTTTAAAAATATTTTATAGTGATTTTCATATGCTATTTTGAACAAAAATATCTCAAAAATCGCTCAGTATAGGATCAATCTAACAAGGGAGGTCAGTGAACTTCCCCCGACGATTCTTAACAAGACCTATATGGTCTTATAGAGCTTGAAGCGTAGATCACAGATATTTAATTTATTTTTGCTGAATGGCAGTGGGTGGTCCGAAAATTGCAAAAAAAAAAGTAAGCACTGCTCTGACAACACTGCTGAGGGGCACTGAATAGCCTCTGAGGTGAGAGATTCGTGCAAGTGTGGTTCGGTAGCTCAGAGGTATCGCAGTGGACTGATGTTCAGAAGGTCAAGGGTTTGGATCCTGTGGTTGTGTTTTCGTTTTGCTTCAATCGCATTGATACCAAATGGTGCTCATTTTACGATTTTGTCATGGGGATTGAAGAAAATCATGTTTGGAGCACTCTAAACCGCACAAATTTTAGCAAATGACAACATTCATATGGGTAGCCAATATCTACCGTAACTTACCTTAAACAGACGCAAATTCAGAAACTAATAATGGATTCGTGATCAGCGACCCAAATAACCCCCACATACGAAGTTTGGACAGAATCGGTTATTTTGACCTTGGCACCTCACTTAGCCACCCTTACCAATGCAAGCGCTCACCAGTCAGAAATCCAGAAACAAGAGTAAAATTCGTGATCAGCAATCCAGGTGAGACTCCGGGGCAATTTCTGCAACGAAGGTAGTGGATGTTGACGATTTTCTGACAGCTAGAGTCTGAATGGTGCTATAATATTACCAGTAATTCATCAGACTCAACCTTGGGCAACTCTACCGACACCTGACATGAGGCTCGAGACGTCATGGTCACCCATTTCGCCCACACTTTGCTAATGAGACTATTTGAGACGCTGGTCACGAGACTATTTGAGACGCTGGTCACGAATATAGCACTAGTTTTGTGATTTGAAACAAGTGGGGGTATCTAATGACGGGTTTCGGTGTGTGTGGGCTGGTGAGCCCTTGCAATGGTAAGGGTGGGTAAGTGAGGTTCCAAGGTCAAAATAACCGATTCTGTCCAAACTTCGTATGTGGGGGTTATTTGGGTGGCTGATCACGAATCCATTATTAGTTTCTGAATTTGCGTCTGTTTAAGGTAAGTTACGGTAGATATTGGCTACCCATATGAATGTTGTCATTTACTAAAATTTGTGCGGTTTAGAGTGCTCCAAACATGATTTTCTTCAATCCCCATGACAAAATCGCAAAATGAGCACGATTTGGTATCAATGCGATTGAAGCAAAACGAAAACACATCCACAGGATCCAAACATTCGACCTTCTGAACAACAGTCCACTACGGCACCGCTGCGCTACCGAAGCACACTTTGGTGAACCTCTCACCTCAGGGGCTATTCAGCGCCCCTCAACAGTGTTGTCAGAGCAGTGCTTACTTTTTCTGCAATTTTCGGACCACCCACTGCCATTCAGCAAAAATGAATTACATATCTGTGATCTACGCTTCAAGCTCTATAAGACCATATAGGTCTTGTTAAGAATCGCCGGGGGAAGTTCACTGACCTCCCTTGTAAGACGATATTCTGATAGAGCGTGTTCTACTCAATATATTGTGCTACAAACGTTTGATTCAAATCGCCTATAAAATAGAGATTTTTCTGAGCAAACATTTTGGTGGTCAAAAACCGGTCAAATTTCAGGACCATGTTTTAAACAAAATTCTATATCTCTCTAAATTCGCGGAAAAATCATACCAGTTTTGAACATTTTGTAGAGGATGATTTGTCCTTTGATATAGATGCTTCTGTTTTGAGACTTGTTTATTATTTTGAGAGAAAATTTCTTTTAAACTTGAGATTGCCTAAACTGTTATATCCAAAAAATTTCAAGAGGAACTGACTCCATTTTTTCCAGGTTCTTAGTACATTTGTGGTTCTTTCGATACTGCAAGTATGCTGAAATAATTCGAAGTTTTCGTAAAAATATACCGCTTTGACTAACAGCCGCTGTAGGCGCCGTCACTACCAGCGCGTGTACAGCGCGCCTTTGCCCGCCGCCGTACACTGTACTGGTAGTGACGGCGCCTACAGCGGCTGTTAGTCAAAGAGGTATATTTTTACGAAAACTTCGAATTATTTCAGCATACTTGCAGTATCGAAAGAACCACAAATGTACTAAGAACCTGGAAAAAATGGAGTCGGTTCCTCTTGAAATTTTTTGGATATAACAGTTTAGGCAATCTCAAGTTTAAAAGAAATTTTCTCTCAAAATAATAAACAAGTCTCAAAACAGAAGCAACTGTATCAAAGGACAAATCATCCTCTACAAAATGTTCAAAACTGGTATGACTTTTCCGCGAATTTAGAGAGATATAGAATTTTGTTTAAGACATGGTCCTGAAATTTGACCGGTTTTTGACCATCAAAATGTTTGCTCAGAAAAATCTCTGTTTTATAGGCGATTTGAATCAAACGTTTGTAGCACAATATATTAAATAGAACACGTTCTATCAGAATATCGTCTTAGATTGATCCTATACTGAGCGATTTTTGAGATATTTTTGTTCAAAATAGCATATGAAAATCACTATAAAATATTTTTAAAAAACACAGAATTCGTAAAAGCGGTATGTTTCAACATATTTTCAAATAGAGTTGTCGGAGCTATCAATTGGTATCGGGTTCTTTTCGATTTTCGAATGAAAATAAAAAGTGACATATCTTTTTGACCGCTACTGTATTTGTATGTTTGCAATTTTCTAGTCTATTTAGGTGTTCCGAATTCACCTGCATCATTAGCGATCTCCACCCCTCCTCAGTCAGTGCAGGTTTGTGATTTTGCTAAGGCACGTTGACGCAAATCAATAGTCCGAGGCGTAGCTTCTGCTTTCGCCTCTCTTCGCTAATAGCAGGAAAAGCCAATAAATTCAGCCTCGACATGGAAGTTTGGATGCTCAGCCATCACCTGGATCAGGCAGCATCGACAATCCTTCGCCGTCATACTCGAATCATTCTTCTCCTTCTCTTGTGCAACTACACAACGGGCATGGACCTCCGGTTCGTGGTTTGGCAACATAATATCAGTCAACATAAGAGTGTACTAAAGCTTTTGCTCAACCCTCCCTCTTTCTCCGGTCAGTGAGTTACCTTCGATAATGCATCCGAAATCTTGAAATTGCTTGTAGGTGGATGCCGGAATGTTTTCTATTTTTACTACATAACAGCCAAATCCTACTGTTGATTGATTCCTTTAAACGTGAAGTGGCTGTAAGAGGCACCATTCAACTTCAGAAATAGTATTGGGTTCCCTGTTTATTGGCAAAGTAGTGCATCTATTATAATTTCCTACATACGGAAAAATGAAAAATGTGGTCGACTCTCGTGCATCACAAGGAGTCTTCCATGTACTTTCTAAAGCCTTATTCAATTAAATCACGCTAATCGTGAAGCATTTTCTAATTGGCCTGCTACTTATTTAAGATACAATTATCGCAGGTGATGGTTGAAATATTTCAAAGCATTTCTATTCAGAGTTCCTACACGCAAAGCTCCACGTTGCACACTCACAGCGTTCAGCCTGTGGCACGTTTCTCTTCGATACCTACTCAGGAGCATTTACAACACCATGTGTCGATCGGGTCGCTTTCGTCTACATCAGGCAAGCAGGTGTTTCAGGTAAGCATTCAACTGATTTGTTTAGACACAATCACTAGCACCTACATTCATGAATCGTGAATTTTCAGCATGATGTACAGTCTCGTCCGTTAAGTGGATCAGTTCCAACAACAGGAGTACAACAGGTAATGCGTTACGGTTCTGTCCTAAATAAAAGCGAACATGATATTTTTCCAGCGGTGCTTACCTGTGGCCAGTCAGTTGCCACAGCCGCATGCTAGCCAGCCACAGTCCCTTCTTCAGCAGCAGCTGTGTGCTCGTTCATCACGTGTACGTGGAATTAATATGCTAAAATGACCCCTGATCATTTATGTTTAGAAAGTTCAAGGTGTCATTTTATTTTTGAAGGTGCTGTCGCAGACTGCAGCCATACCCGGTGCGCAAGCCAACGTCGTTATTCAACAGCAACCACTTCCTCAGATTGCGATTGGACAATCGCAACAAAATGGGCAGCAGTGCACTCTAAAGGTGCGACGCAACATAGAAACACCTCTTATTTCATCTTTTTCGTAAGGAAATGGAATGTACAAAGTTCCTATTTCTTGCTTTACAGCCAAGGAGCTCACAGGAAGTGATCTCTCGTCATCAGTCGGCGTCAGGTGTTCAGCAGCACCAACAACACGTCGTTATGGGACTATTACAAGGGGCTCAGATTCAAGTATGTTGCTTGTGAGATGTTTTGTCAAACATATATTCATCTCACACATCTTACAGCAACAACAGGTTGAAAGTGGTGCTGGTTATGGCAATTCCAATGTTTCGAATCCTCATGTTCGTCAGGTGAGAGATGTAACCGTTTGATAAACCTGGTTGCTGTTCTATTTCGTTTAGCACGTGTTTTTAGCTCTTTGCTCTTTGTTAATATGCTCATAAGGTAGAGGATATTTTACAGATCTTGGCGTGTAGGACTCCCCAGGGGCTCTCTGGACCTCCAGGCCCTTCGTCTCAACAAGGGGTGAGGTGGCTCATACTGTTTCTCTATTTGGCTTCCAATTTTTCTATTGTTTGGCTGTTTGAGGCTCCTACTCATCCAGCTGTATCATCGCCACCTAGAATGTCACCTTCTGCTCTTCAACAACAGGTTTCTTTTTATTCCACAATTTTGAATTCTTCTCTTTCGTGTTCCGTCACTTATTCCAATGACGTGCTTTATGCTTTTAAATTGGGTCCGCCTGTTTCTCAGCTCGCTTCATTTTTAGTTTTTAATAGATCTAGTAAGGCGTGTAAACAAGGGTTCGGTAGGTTACGTCTTAAACTGTAGCTTGTAATGATCTAGTCGTTACTATTCCACTTTTCGAACGGGATTGATACTAGTCTCTTCGCGATAGTCACCGCGCCTTTATTTCGAGTAACTGAAATTCCAAAAATTAAGAATACCTACTGAAGCTTATCTGGTCAATTGCGGTCGACTTTTTGTTGCCAGTGCAGTTCGTCATTCATGTTTCCGTAAATGAACATCGTTTTACCTCCATAATTGCCTGCTGTAGTGCAGAAAAGTGACTACATTACGTCCACAATGTCCGTGGTATTTCATTTCTTTACATCGTGTACCACAGTGGTGCAGCGTTCTCATATGAAAGTGGATTTCTACTTTTCGCGGTTTTTTATTGTAGTGATGCAGAAATATTTATCCGAAGGGAAGTTCATTCGATACCCTTCATTGCCACATACTAGGACATACTAGGGCATGCTGAGCCTTGTTAGAACTGGTTCACAAATGTGACTACATGTTATTGCTATGAACTACCTTTTCAGGTTGTCGTCCCTCATGGAATTCTTCCCTCCCAAGCCAATTTGCCATTGCGTAGTGTACTTGCTGCTCAGCATCAGTTGAACCAGCAGCAGTTACTGCAGCAACGACATCAACAGCAGCAGCATCAACAGCAACAACAGCAAATCGCTGTTCAGCAATCGCAGCCACAACAGCAGCTACGCGTGGTATGTTCCATGCTCTTTCTTCGGTATAATTGATATAGTTCGTGAGGATTCTCTATAAATTATCCTCTATTCCACACGGAACCGGTTGAAAACGAAGAGCTGGAGAACCACACACTATCTGCTGGGTTTTTACCAACGATAGAGGTGTCTTACTGAAGTGATGAAGGGGTAGGAACTTGACGTAGAATGTTGGTGGCAGCGCAAATCATCTTGGTATTAAGTAAAATGTAACCTGTTGCATAGTTAACCAAACAATTGGAAGGGTTATTAAAGAGAAGGCAGCAGTTTAGTATGAGTACTTGAGAAGTTCAATTTCAATTGGTAGGTTGGTTCAAATTCTGGTCAACGTTTCGCCATAGGGCTGTAACAATAACAATATCACATTGGACTACGATTTATTATCAGTTTGTTTTTTGCAATGTTTAGAGTACTCGTGCGGGAGGCACAGCATCTGGTGCACTTGCGACGCTGTACGATACTGAAAGAGCGGCGACGACTTTGACGAACAAGGATGCTTATCGAATTTTGAAGCGGCGCTTTAAGTACCTCGTTTATGTCAGTTTTTCTTTTAGTGCTCTTTCTCGTCATCCTAGTTTATCGTGAAACTCCATGAATATCGATATCGGTTGTTCAGGAGAACGAATGCTATCAGGAAGAACTCAGGAACCTGCAGAGGAAATTGTTGAAATTATCCAGAGACAAGAATTTTTTGCTCGATCGCCTTGGGCAGTTCGAAAAGTTTGACGAAAGTTCTGATGAAGATTCTGATGCTAGTAATAAGACAAGTGATGAGAAACCGAAACCAAAAAAGTAAGTTAATGTTACGATTATTGGCTCGCTTATCTTCATTCCATTTTTGTTATAGGCGTGCTCGACCCGCGCAGCGGAAGCGTACTGCAGATGATGGCTTGGAAGGGACAAGTGTTGCCAAGCGTTCAGCAGAAGAGGGTAATGTGAGCAGTCCGAGTCCCTCTGGATCTCCAAACCTCGATCGTCCCGGGCCGCTCTCCTCGACAGCCCCCATGCCTTCTACTTACGTGAGATTTCGGATCCTTATGACTGACTCATCGTAGTTCTATAGCTTGGAAAACGAAAAAAAGGAGTAGGGAAAATTGCTGTCAACTGTTTTCGATGCGTTTTACAATTAGATGACAGAAAGAACAATGGTGCCATAGAACTAGGTTGTTCGGTGCGTCATTGATTTTCACGGAAAGTTGAATGAACTGACAAGGGAGGTCAGTGAACTTCCCCCGACGATTCATAATAAGACCTATATGGTCTTATAGAGCTTGAAGCGTAGATCACAGATATGTAATTTATTTTTGCTGAATGGCAGTGGGTGGTCCGAAAATAGCAAAAAAAGTAAGCACTGCTCTGACAACACTGCTGAGGGGCGCTGAATAGCCGCTGAGCTGAGAGGTTCGTGCAAGTGTGCTTCGGTAGCGCAGCGGTACAGTAGTGGACTGTTGTTCAGAAGGTCAAGGGTTTGGATCCTGTGGATGTGTTTTCGTTTTGCTTCAATCGCATTGATACCAAATGGTGCTCATTTTGCGATTTTGTCATGGGGATTGAAGAAAATCATGTTTGGAGCACTCTAAACCGCACAAAATTTTAGTAAATGACAACATTCATATGTTTAGCCAATATCTACCGTAACTTACCTTAAACAGACGCACATCCAGAAACTAATGTTGGATTCGTGATCAGCGACCCAAATAACCCCCACATACGAAGTTTGGACAGAATCGGTTATTTTGACCTTGGCACCACACTTACCCTTACCATTGCAAGGGGTCACCAGCCCACACACAACGAAACCCGTCACTAGATACCCTCACTTGTTTCAAATCACAAAACTAGTGCTATATTCGTGACCAGCGTCTCAAATAGTCTCATTAGCAAAGTGTGGGCGAAATGGGTGACCATGACGTCTCGAGCCTCATGTCGGGTGTCGGTAGAGTTGCCCAAGGTTGAGTCTCTGATGAATTACTGGTAATATTATGGCACCATTCAGACTCTAGCTGTCAAAAAATCATCAGCATCCACTACCTTCGTTCCAGAAATTGCCTAGGAGTCTCACCCGGATTGTTGATCACGAATTTTACTTTTGCTTCTGGATTTCTGACTGGTGAGCGCTTGCTATGGCAAGGGTGGGTAAGTGAGGTGCGTGGGTCAAAATCGCCGATTTCGTCCAAACTTCGTGTGTGAGGGTTATTTGGGTCGCTGATCACGAATCCAACATTAGTTTCTGAATTTGCGTCTGTTTAAGGTAAGTTACGGTAGATATTGGCTACCCATATTAATGTTGTCATTTACTAAAATTTGTTCGGTTTAGAGTGCTCCAAACATGATTTTCCTCAATCCCCATGGCAAAATCGCAAAATGAGCTCCATTTGGTATCAATACGATTGAAGCAAAACGAAAACACAACCACAGGATCCAAACCCTTGACCTTCTGAACAACAGTCCACTGCGGTACCGCTGCGCTACCGAAGCACATTTGCACGAACCTCTCACCTCAGTGGCTGGCTATTCAGCGCCCCTCAGCAGTGTTGTCAGAGCAGTGCTTACTTTTTTTGCAATTTTCGGACCACCCACTGCAATTCAGCAAAAATAAATTACATATCTGTGATCTACGCTTCAAGCTCTATAAGACCATATAGGTCTTGTTAAGAATCGTCGAGGGAAGTTCACTGACCTCCCTTGTGAGAGTGCCGCGCTACAGCTAGTTTTTTGGCTTCTCAATCCGGAAACACCTGTGTTTCCGCCAGGTTAATTTTTGAGCAAAATTTCGTACTTGTGAGTTGTCAGTGTTGGAGATTATGTTGTTTTCTCTTTCATGCTTGTAGATAAGCAAGATTTGATGATTTCTGGTTTTCGGATTCTCACAAACTATTCCTTAAGAAGCATTCGACGAATCCAGCGCTAACTTCCGATCGTATGGGTGGATCAGAACCTCTGGTAGCAAGCGGCTCGTCTTACGGCGTGCCTCAACAAGGAGTGTCAGGTGTTCTACCTCATCAGCAAATTTTGAGAACAACTTTGGCTCGTGTGGTTCCGTCGAACGTATTGGGGCAGCAGAGCCAGCCCGTGGTTCAGCAAGGAGTTGCTCAAAACCGATCTGTGGTTGATTCGCGCGCAATTGTAGCTAAAGTCCGAGGTATCAGTGATAGAAAAAATGCTCACTTATTCGTATTTCATGGTTTCTTTGTAGTCGAGTCGTCGCCGAATCTACCCGTCTCAGCTGGCACCTACCATGGTGAGCAGATAAAGCAAACCACCCAAAAGAAGATGCCGCCTAGGGATTCTCGGGTTATCCAGCCTCAATCCGCAGATTTTGCGGAAACTCAACAAGATGTTCAGCCTAACAATCCTATGAATGGCGATAACGTTGCAGGTATTCTTGACTTTCTCAAATGGCGATGCCGCCTGTACTTTGTATTTTATAAGTGATATACTTTCAGTCAGCACCATTTTGGCCCCACCTGTCTCGATGGCACCACCTCCTCTCGAGCCTTGTCGTTCTGTTCAGTCCGGTAATTGAATTTGAATTTGATATCTGAAGTGTACGTATTATACGCATACACTGCGTCTCAAAAGTATGGGGTCCATGTATCATCAAAAATATGCCGCATCAGTCCCAATACGATGTAGATATAGCATCCTCATCTCGACGTAAAACCGCCTATCTGAACTTCAAGTCGAGTATATTTCAAATCCAAGTAATTGGGTAATTGGGCGGCTTTTCAAAAATCATTTTCAGTATCCTCTTATTCGTTGCTCAACGGCATGTTGCCTGATGGCGCCAACATTGCTGACACGAAGGAAGAAGGCAGCAGCGCGTCAGTTATGCTTGCTCCTCCTACGTCTCAACACCGGTGACTAGCGCGATCACCTCGTATGGTTGGCCTTGCTTGGAGCCACCTTCACATATCAAAAAATTCTGCATGAATGATAAAATTCGTGTGGTTCATCTTGGGTGTAATCTAGTCACGCGAGTAGTAGTTAGTTGTTCTTATTTTACTGTTGGAGTTCGGTCTAGCCATTTACTTGCTTACTTTTGACTAATGTGGATGTTGATTTCATTTCAACTCGAACTTCCCGGTATTCTTAATCAGACATTACTCATCCGCTCAACTAACCGATCTCTGTGAGATCTTGTGATTGTCACAATCATGTTTTTAACCGAAGAGAGTTGATGGAATATTCTACAATTTTTGTTACCTTGCTAACATTTGCATCAGATGTTTTCTAAAACTAGAAATGTATGTTCATCATTTGTAGAGTGAATTTGGTCATCGTAGCATTGTTTTTAACCATAATCAAGACCATGGTGTAGTTTTTGATCTCCTAGCTCTGTATTTTCTTTCTGTGTACAATGTTTTTATTGGTCTACGGTTCACTTATTGGAAAAGTTCTCATCGCTTTCAAAAGTGTAACACGTTGTTAACTTTTGTGTTGCAACTGCCTTTTACGGTTGTGTAATGAGTGTTCATGGTAACGTGTTATTGGTTTTGCAAAATGATGTTAATGTCATCGGAATCTTCCGTATCTTCTACTATGACTGGAATACAGTATATTAATTTTTAATGTAGGTTAGATAGAGAATGAGCGCGCCGACTACGAAAATTCCGGAGATGTTCCTTCGCGCTATGAAACGGAAAGCGGAAGTTGTCACTTTCACGGCTGGAGACGAGGATGAATTAAAGAAGAAAAGGCTAGATCTACAAAATTCTAATGTGTCTGAAGTAAGGCTCTGCAGGTGTGGCGATGAGTATCTAGCCCAATTGCGTGATCATTTCAGGCTAGTAAAGAGAACTCGTGTTCCGTAGGGGTGTTTTCCCTATACAGCCTTCTGCGTGATTCAAAATGGCGTTCAGCATTGAAGGAGGAATTCCATAAGAAGTACATGGACAATATTGAGTCATTTCTTCGTTCCCAGTACGCCAAAGTGGGTTGTTTTGAACGTTCTTGTTCGGAGTATTCTCAGCATTTCGATGAGTGGTGTTTTTTGATTGTTTGGGTTTTAAGTGAGAAGTCGTGACGCGGAGGAAAGCTTGTCAGTCTCCTTCAATTTATTTCGATTCTGTTCGTGCCAGGAGAATACGTACATGTTATTCTTCTCGTCATATCTTATGTATTTGCTTTCTACTACATATATATAACGGGTAGTTTTTGTCTGACACCTAGTCTGTTATGCTTCTCCTTTCATGGAAACTGCTGGAACCCATGTTTGCGTTCGTTTTCCAATAGCGGAAAGGGTGTGATCCTAGTAATTGAGGTTGTTCAAAATATTATAAATAGTGTGTGTGTGTGTGTGTGTGTGTGTGTGTGTGTGTGTGTGTGTGTGTGTGTGTGTGTGTGTGTGTGTGTGTGTGTAATACTTGAGTCTGACTATCGAAATCCTTTTGGTCCTATAAGATTTAAGCTCAATACACCTGATGTGCCACAGTGAATAATGTGTATAGCTTTCTTGGCTAATGCAGCTAGCATTGTGATGATTCCAGCGTTGTGTATGATTTGACTTTTCGTTCAGAACGTTCCAATTTTCCCTCCTCGCAATGAGATTTTCTCGGCATTCAACCTCACTCCTATTGACAAGATCCGTGTGGTTATTATCGGTCAAGATCCTTACCATGGAATAGGACAGGTAAAGTGCCAGCATCGCCACAGTTGCCTTGTTTTTACTTCATGGCTTATTCAGGCTCATGGTTTGTGTTTTTCCGTGAAGAAAGGTGTACCTCCTCCTCCATCGCTGAAAAATATATACAAGGTAGTTTTTCATACAGTGCACATTTTTAGCACATGATTCGTGGTACCTTTTACTCTTCTCACCTCATTTGTCACAGGAATTATACACCGACATTCCTGGATTTGTCATCCCTAACCATGGGTTTCTGGAGAAATGGGCTCTTCAGGGAGTGTTCATGTTAAACGCTACGCTGACAGTCGAGTTCGTTAACTTTATATTTCCTCCATGTCTCTTTTAGAATGTGTTTTTATGACCATAAGTAGCAGCGCTATATAATATTATGCTTCAGATCCGGAAAGGCCAACTCTCATGAAAAGATTGGCTGGCAGACATTTACTGACAAAGTGATTAGCATAATTTCCTCGAGGTGCACCGGTGTTGTATTTCTTCTTTGGGGTGGATTCGCTCAAAAGAAGGAGTGTTTGGTTGATAAGAGGAAACATGCCGTGATCAAGGTTTGTTTTAGAATATTCACTGACTGTAGCAATCGTAAGATGTGAAATTCGTTCAGACAGCTCATCCTTCTCCGCTGAGTGCTAGAAAGTGGTTCGGTTGCAAATGCTTTTCGAGGACCAATGATGAACTCGTCCGTATGGGACGGCCTACGATTGAATGGAAATCATTATAGGCGGTTGAATGATTCCAAGTTCGAGGCCACTCATGTTCTCAATAATTATCCTTATCAAAGTAGTTTTGAAACTTGTATGAGAGGACAAACAAGGTCGTAGACTATTTGTGTAAGGGTACGATTATCCAGGTCAGTACTGAACAGTTCTCAGTTCTCATGTTTTACGTGCTACGTGGTCTGCTCAACATTCGCTTTGTTGTATCACATATGCTCGTGATCTAACTCCCTTTTTTCTATTTGATTCAGATTCTCCTTATCGCTATGACGAACAAACTCTAGTATTGCCAACTATGCGGGCGAAATTTTTGTGTTGCCTTCATGCTAAACTTTCTGTTGAAGGAATTTTGTCCCCATGAACTGAAAGTCATAGAATTCTTGCCTCACATGAAGTCGTCATGATATGCGTTTCAACTTATGGTCTTGGTTGTTTCACCGGGTTCAAAGCTCACTCTTTTTCATGATCTCCAACTTACCGCTGAAGATATTTTACATGATTTCTCATTTTCGAAATTAAAGTTCTTAAACGTGAAAATAAACGTTTGAACGACGCTCTAATTGTTGCCCTAATCCTGATGTTCGTTTCACTCTTATACTTCATGCTTTCAAATAATATGTTCAACGCATGAATAATCTGTGAACAGCTCCGATTTTGTAATGATTACAGTTTCTTGAACATGGATCCTGCAGCTGCACTAAGTAGCAGGGCTGTTCTTTTCAGACACCCCTTCTGTTGTGCCGAGTGTCATCGGAAATTCAAAAGCAAAGTGAGATTTCATTGCATTGCAATCACTCGATCTGAGAATTTTTGATGCATACTCCAGCTTTCATCAGTGTTGTTCATTTACCTGACATCATTTCTGTATAAGTAGAATTTAATTCTTATTGTTCGGTATAGATTTCCTTGCAGCTCATTTTTCTAAGAGTGTCGCTTACTTTGTGCTGTTCCAGGGAGAACTTTATATCCATGCGGAAGCTTGCATTACGGAAGCGTTTGAAAGTGAGGTTATTACGGCGTACAGTGAAGTTCCTGAGTTGCGCCGAAATTTGGTCTGCAATACTGAGAGACGTCGTGATGACGATAACGAAGTTCACAATCAATCTTCAGTTGGATCCGGGATCACAATAAAGGTACATGCCAGTTCATAATTTATACGTTGGGTTTGTTTGGTTGCTCCACAAGTTATAAGTGCTCTTTGTTTTTCCTGTTTTTCTTATTTTTGAACCCGCTGTGTTTTGGTTTTACTTTTCTTATTTTATTTTATTCTATTTTATGAGACTTCGATGATCCTCACTCCTTTTTTTGGATCAGAGTGAATTAAGTGCTACATGTTCTCAAGTAATATATTCTCAAGCGTAAATATTGATTCTTAATCGGTACCAGGACAACTGCCAAGGTGGATTGGAGTGTTTGCTCTACAAACGAGTATCTGTAAATTGTCAGTGGACTTAAGAGTTAGACCAAGGGTGAACATTAAAGAAACGTTGTATGTTGCCGGTTGTTCGAGTGTCCTAAAATATGTTCAGTTAATATTCTCCATTTTCTTGGTTGATGTCCGATGCCTTCAGCCAAGAGCTATTCCTGATGTGTTTTTCCGCAGGTCACTCTCATCGCAGAACGTGCTGCTCACATTGTGCTTTTTTGTTTCCGGTGGTGCTTCTTCTATAGCTTCTCTCACAGAGTCTAGAAGACCAAGTGCTGCGTTTCACCCTGCAATTTGGTATAAACTTCAATGTTTTGGTAACGCTCAACAGCTGTTTCTGTCGAACCGCATATAAATATCAGAATCTTATCTTTGCTCTTCTTAGGAGTCTTCTTTACAGTCATTGCTGCTTCATTTTCGTGGTTGTCTCAGTGAGCACTGAAATTCTGAAGCAAACAAATGAACTTATTTAATATCAAGAAACTTCAGGGCTTTGCGAAATTGTGGCACCTTTCAGTTGAGATATTATTTTCCTAGCTTGACGAATAGATTAGGAGCGTCCCAATAAGCAAAGTGGCAAATAACCGAATTTGGTGTTAAAATGCTACCATAGGAATCCATGTGGAAACTGTGCCCACCCAATTTATTTATTTATTTATTTATTTATTTGCACCCTTTATAAATGTGCGCCATTAGTCACAGTTAGTAGACGAACGAAACAACGATCAACGTGCAAACATGGTTATGAAAGAACGAAGATTTAGCTATATAAATGCAGTTAAAAATTAAATTCTCCTTGAAATTACCAGCGCGTGCAGAGCGCGTTTCCCAACTTTGAGCGAAAATTGACCTGATAATCAGTACAGTTGATAGGTGGATTCCTGTGACTGTAGTTTCTTGAGCCCTTATGGAGCCTCTCGTTCTTTTATGTTCTCTCAAAAGGCTGTCCGTTCAGAGGAATAGCTCCAGTTCAATCCCATGTCTCAGTTTATGTTCCTAATTCGTAGGCGGAAAGTGTTGTTATAGATTTTATTCACATTTTTCCAGAAGTCCAACGGCACGGCTCGAGAGGAGTTCGTGACGTTAAAGGTTGGAGACGAAGTGTCTGATGGTATTACGAACGTTGGTGACAACAATCGCTTTGCCTGCAGCAAAGACGATCTCTACCATCCCAGACTCATCACATACAGTAGGCAAGTTTGATTCCGGATTACCTTGGTGTTTGAAAAATGGTTCAAAAACTTGACTTTTTAAGCAAAAATGATGATATAAGTACAGCGCAAACGCTAGAGGGACCACACGGACTGAGACTGGTTGTTTCCGTCGAGAAGCCCGAGGTGTGTAGATTAGTCTATTTATTGCTCATGAAGGCTCCAATCTCCGGAAATTGTAAATTGCTACATTTTTATGAATATGAATATTTTTTGAGTATTTTCCCGCCTAGATTGGGTCTTTAAACTTATATTCAAGAGTTTGGAGTTGCCGCCTTCGCTTACCGTGGAGGAGACCGCAAAAAGCCAAAGTGCGTTCCGAGACGTTGGAACCGCGTGTATTGACGAATTATGGGAGGACGACGATATGCGTCTGAATAGCGGCGAACCTTCTGGTGCGTGATGTTCAGTGTTAAATTGTCCTTTATTGATACCGGTAAGATAATGTGATCTGTTATCTAACAGCGAGTATTAGCAAAGTTTTCGTTTTATTTATTTATTTATTTATTTATTTACTTCAGCCAATAGCAAGTTAAGAACAAACAGAAACATAAATAACATAAGTGATTGGCTATGCGTAAAAAAAACCAAACAACAAACAACAACTGTTCTTATCCTCCCAGCAGTTCCCGACATATCTCGTTGCCATGCTGTTTAATTGAGCTACAAGTGTTCAAGGAGCTAGATGGGTCTAGGTACCTGGACATATTAGTCATCTCTTCCATCAACTGGTTGTGCTACGACCGCTAGGCACGCAACTGGCAGAGCCATACCGGGGCTTGTGCTGTTTTTCAAGTACCCCTTTAAACTGATGCGCACCCCAGGCGATGGCCCAACAAGGAGACAACCAAAGATGAGAAAGATTTGCGAAGATTTGTGATAACTCTGATGTCACCATGAGCCCAATAGCGTAGGCCGAGTGTTCTGGATAGAAATTTGCTAACTACGATTACTGGAACTGCCAGGTGGAGTACTAAGAACACGGAGACAAAATGTGAGAAAGCAAAAACAAATATGATCGTGAAGGTTATGCTCTTCAGTTATATCGTCCTGACAAGCCGACATCATTTCATTATCATTAGATCTATCGTGCAGGTCGTTGGGCATTTGGGGCGGCACTGCAAAAGAAATGCCGAGCGGTTTACAAAGGATAATCAAAACTAAACAAGCACTTACGCAGCAATAGTGCACAGAGAAAGAAATCAAAGTAATCCGAGCCGCTTCTGAGCTAAAACCGTCCTTTATCTCTGAAATAGTTCTCTAGCTTGTTGTTGAAATTTTTTGAGCTAACCGATTGTATCACACTCGTGGGAAGCTTGTTCCACTGAGGAACAGCCCTACCCAAAAATGATCCCTGAAATTGGCTCGAAGAACTCCTTTCAGTGTTCAACCGTAGTGGGTGTCCCCTAGTACGGTACGGGAGGTCCGAGAATTTGAACAACTCTTCCTTCTCTATGTCAACGTGACCTAAAATAATTTTATAAATTAAGTTCTGATCGAATATCATCCTCCTAAGGGACAATGTAGTCGTTCCAAGAATCGATAACCTAGTTTGATAGTTGACGTGAAACATTCCATTTCTACTAAAAATATTATTTGTAAATCGCTTTTGGACTTTTTCTATTTTTTCTATGTCAGCTTTTTTCGATGGCGACCATATAGGCGTGCAGTATTCAAGCAGAGGTCTAACAAAAGTAGTGAAAAGTCTGAAAAGTGTTGTCATGTTGCGCGTGGTAAAGGCGCGCAAAATGTAGTTCGATTTCCTGGCTGCTGACGATATTATTGATTTAATGTACTCTTCAAAGGTAAGAGATCTCGAATAAATAACCCCAAGGTCTCGTATTGACGAGGAGGTCTGTAGTGAATTGGATCCTAATCGAAAGCTCTGTCTAGGTGGGTGGTATCTCCCAATACACATTACTGAAGTTTTCTCATGCGATATTTTGAGCATCCACTTGGTAGACCATTCAAAAACCGCATCTAGAGCCTTTTGGAGTAGGCAGCTGTTATTAATAGTATAAATTTTGGAGTCGTCTGCATAAATTGAACAATGAACACCCTCTGGGAGGGAGTTAGGTAGGTCGTTGACATAGAGTAGAAAAAGTAGTGGCGCCAGACAGGTGCCTTGAGGTACTCCACTCGGTGAGCAATAAGTGTACGAAAATGCGCCATTAATAATAACCTTTTGCGTTCTACCATTTAAAAATGAATCTAAAAATTTGAGAAGTGATCCCTCGATTCCGTAAGCCTTTAGCTTCTTGATAAGAAGCTCAAGGTTAACTGTGTCAAAAGCCTTAGCGTAGTCCAGATAGCACACTGTTACATAGCCACGGGAGTTCACAATCTTTTGCCACAACGGAACCGTGGTAACAAGCGCACTTAACGTGGACCTCTTTTCAAGAAAGCCATGTTGCAGCTTAGTTATAAGATTATTGTTTTTTTTTTACTAACACTAATCGCGAAATGCTTAAATGCTGCTGCTGAAATGCTTGGGTTTTCACTAGAAATTAGTTCAGAGTCAGTTCAAATGTCGAAACTCCTTCGAAGTTCAGAAATTTCGTGAATTTCTTGGAGCAAAATTACCTATTATTGTGATTTTCACTCAAGTTAAAATTCAACTAATCGAATGATTTGACATCCAACTACTTTCATTGCTTTCTTTCCTACAATGTAGTATTTATTTCTGTTATTTTAATTTTCCATTTTTATTTTCTTGCAGTATGGTTTTCATCTGGTTAACCAGGATTGGAAGGTTTTTGAAGGAGATATTATAGATTGATCCAAGACTTCCGGTATTGTTGTAAATGCACCGATAGATTGTCGATTATGAAGAGTGAACGGCAGAGGAGTGAGGATTCGGAAAATATTGCTTTTACAGAATTTTTTAAGCATATGTATAGTATGTTTCCAAGCTTTCAACTTTAGCCAACTCTTGATCCTAGATTCATTTCGAAAAGCGCAACTCAGCCGGAATTCGAACTCGCTTTTCATTCCTCTCGAGGCCGTAGGCCTCGCTAGTCTAACGATTTAGCATCACAGTAGTCCGGATAGAATTGAAATACGGATCTGAAATGCTTTCAGGGATGAAGTTAGCATGGTGTGAACGAGATTCTCTTCTACTGTATATAAAAGCAACACACAATCCAGCGATGGTAAAAGAACGATGTTACCGGACTCATTATTCACTGTGTGAACTGCATTGTTCGCCTACTTTTTCAGTCCTCTCTTGCTGTTTAACTACAGGGTGTCCCAAAAAGATGTATACACTGTTTGAAATGCCATAACTTTGGCGAAAGTGAACCAATCGGAACGAATCATAGCTTGGATGAAAGCTATGAAAAAAATTTTCTGGTATGCGTTTGGTGAGGATTGCGCCATGGACTCGGACCGTGGACTCGGATTTTGTACCTGATTGATAGTGCATGGGTTATGTGCTTGCTCTACTTTGGTCGTAAACAGGTGATATCGCTACTATGAGTTACTTCTGAGGCAGTAAACATATCGACTTGCCGCAGCTTTAGGTTGAGCGGTTAATAACGTTTGGTTAATAACATCAATATCGATCAATAATTGTAACCACTGTTTGAGAAGCTAAAACTCTTCCAACAGTGGCGCAATCATCAGAAAAGAATTTAGAGGAATGAAAAATGTATGAACCATGGAGATTGCGGCAATACTGCTCACTCTGTTCAAAAACCCCGGACTCTTGTAATGAGCATGTAGTAGCAACTGTTATGTTGTTTAACTTGTTATGTTTTTATGTTTACTACATCAAGAGTAACTCGTATCAGCGATATCGCCTGATGGCTGCCAATGTATAACAGGCATGCTATCCGTGAACTTTCAATCAAGTCTAGAATTCGATGATTCGGATAGGTGCACGGCGCAATCTTCATGGTTCATACATTCTTCATTCCTCTAAATTCTTTTCTGATGATTGCGCCACTGTTGGAAGAGTTTTAGCTTCTCAAACAGTGGTTACAATTATTGATCGATATTGATGTTACTCCACGCTTGACCAAAAGCTGCGGCAAGTCGATATGTTTACTGCCTCAGAAGTAACTCATAGTAGCGATGTCACCTGTTTACGACCAAAGTAGAGCAAGCACATAACCCATGCACTATCAATCAGGTACAAAATCCGAGTCCACGGTCCGAGTCCATGGCGCAATCCTCACCAAACACATACCAGTAAATTTTTTCATAGCTTTCATCTAACGAGGGAAACTTGTAAGCGATCGGTGACGATTCATAACGAAACCCATATGGGCGTGTAGGGCTTCGCACGAGGAATGCAACGATGTATTAGGTTGGTTCATAAGTTCGTGCCGTTTTTTCAAGCGACCGTTGTAAGCTTGCTATATAAGCTTGTGAAGAAGCTCGATACAGCATTCCAAAGAGAATTATTTGTACTTTCGGGTTATGCTCTAGATATCTGTCGAGTTTTAAAATTTTATAATTTTTTTGGCCTATAAAGTGAAAAGTGAAAACGCGTAAAATCGACCCTACCGACAGCGAATTTTTTCTGCTCTGGGGTGGAACAGTATTCAAAACTTAACAACATATTTGCAGAAAGAGGATAAAATTCTCAATAAGATGGTTTACTCAATGTATTTTTTGCTCCACATTTTGTCAACTTTTAGGCCACTAAAGTGGGACCTTAAAAAAACAGTACTTTTTCTTTCGATGCTCCTCTTGCTCTCATTGTGAACGGTGAACATGACTTTTAGGAATTTTTCTGGAGAGAATTATTAGTACTATCCAACTGTATGTTTAGTTCTGCAGAATACTCAATTTTAAATATTTTTTGCAGATGAAACACCTTCGTTTTCTCCGGGGAGGGAAATCTCAAGTTTCAATCGTTTCGACAAATCTCACACAGCTTCTCAAAGAAGACGATACGCTCTGCAAGATGATCTACGCATCGCTCTTGAAAGTTTTGCTCATCACTGATTTTCAGGCCGTCGAAGTGGACTAACTGGCAGTGTCCACGCCGCACGCGCGACGAGCGCGACGCAGCAGTGGTGGGACGACGCGGCGCGCGAACACCGCGCTCGTCGCGCGGCGCGGCCAGAAGTGCCCGTCTATGTCCACTTTGATGGCCTGAAAATCAGTGATAAGCAAGACTTTTGAGCGATTAATACACCATCTTGTGGAGCGTATGGGCTTGTTCAGACGACGCGCGTCGAAAATGCAAAATTGAAGCTCAATCAATAATTAACGTCATTGATCGAATTTGCTCCTTTGCGTTAGTGGCGCAGTCCGGTTGCGCCTCATATAGGCAAAAAAAAATTAGGCATATAATCACATAGGAAAGAAATTGAACGAAAAAAGTGAATTTTGTCAAAATTTCCATTAATAAGGAATAGCAGCCTTCTAAAAAACCCGAGCGACCAGTAAGTTTGCCTATATGAGGCGCAACCGGACTGCGCCACTAATGCAAAAGAGCAAATTCGATCAAGGGCGTTAATTATCGATTGAGCTTCGATTTTGCATTTTCGGCGCGCGTCGTCTGAACAAGCCCTATCGTCTTCTTTCAGAAGCTGTGCGAAATTTACCGAAACGATTGAAACTGGAGATTTCCCTTCCTGGAAGAAACGAAGATGTTTTTCCTTCAAAAATGTTTCAAAATTGAGTATTCTGTAAAACTAGACATATGGTCAGATAGAGCTAAGAATTCTCTTCAAACTAATTGCTGAAAGGCATCTTCTCCGTTCACAATGAGAGCAAGACGAGCATCGAAAGAAAAAGTACTGTTTTTTTAAGGTCCCACTTTAGTGACCTCAAAGTTCACAAAATGTGGAGCGAAAAACACAGTGAGTATACGCTCTTATAGAGAATTCTCTCCTCTTTCTAGGAATGTCCCAAGTTTTGAATATCGTTTGACACCAGAGCAGAAAAAATTCGCTGTCGGTAGGGTCAATTTCACGCGTTTTCATTTTTCAGTTTATAGGCCAAAAAATTATAAAATTCTGAAATTCGACAAATAGCTAGAGCATAGCCTGAAAGAACAAATCATTCTCTTTCGAATGCTGTGTCACGCTCTTCAGAAGCTTCTATGGCAAGCTTACAACGGTCGCTTGAAAAAAAAACGGCACGAACTTATGAACCAACCTAATATTCACAAGTTGCTTTATCCTCCTGGCTGATCTGAAAATGGCCGGCAAAGTTTTGCACTGCCGCATGCGTAGGCTCACCGCCAGCGAGAGTAGCGGGGACGAGCTTGTCTCTAAGAGCGGCGAGGTGGCCTAGTGGATAGTGTTGTGGACTCGCGATCTAATGGTCGAGGATCGGTCCCTTCAGTAGATTTTTATTTTGCCTTCATGGGCTGGATTCCAAATTACGCTCCTTCTGCAATTTTATCGCAGTTGCTGGATTGAAACGCGTTTGGGACGAGTATGGTCAACAGAGTACGTATAGAGGACAATGTATTCTACTACCCATGTATGTGACCCCATATCTACCGTAACCAACCCAAATCGATCCCAAATTCAGAAACTAATGTCATATTTGTGATCAGCGCCCCGAATAACCCCCATAGACAAAGTTTGGGCTAAATCGGTGATTTCGACACAATCACCCTTCCTTGTGGTAGGAATCCTAACAAGCGCACGTCAGGCACAATGGGAAAAGCAGAATCTGTGAATTGTGGATTTGTCAGCTGACCAGGTAATCTTCTTTGATGAATATGAAAAGAAACCCATCCGAAATAGAGTCTCTGTTCTTTAGAGTCGAAAAAGTGGAACAATGGAACAAAGAATATTCTCGTCAAATGGACCTTCATACAACTACTCACTTGACACTAGTAAGGCTGGTTAGATCGAAATCACCGATTTAGCCCAAACTTTGTTCACGGGGGTTATTTGGGGCGCTGATCACAAATATGACATCAGTTTCTGAATTTGGGATCGATTTGGGTTGGTTACGGTAGATATGTGGTCACATACATGGGTACTAGAATACATTGTCTTCTGTACGTACTCTGTTGACCATACTCGTCCCATACGCGTTTCTATCCAGCAACTGCGATAAAATTGCAGCAGGAGCGTAATTTGGAATCTAGCCCATGAAGGCAAAAGAAAAGTCTACCGAAGGGACCGATCCTCGACCATTAGATCGCGAGTCCACAACACTCTCCACTAGGCCGCCTCGCCACCCTGAAGGAAAAGCTCATCCCCGCTACTCCCGCTGGCGGTGAGCCTGCGCATGCGGCAGTGCAAAACTTTGCCGGCCATTTTCAGATCAGCCAGGTGGCGAAAGCAACTTGTGAATACATCGATGCATTCCTCGTGCGAAGCCCTACACGCCCATATGGGTTTCGTTATGAATCGTCACCGATCGCTCACAAGCTTCCCTTGTAAGCTATGATTCGTTCCGATTGGTTCACTTTCGCCAAAGTTATGGCATTTCAAACAGTGTATACATCTTTTTGAGACACCCTGTATTTAATACGTTATTCAACAACGAGCTAAAAAAACTTATAGTATCGACGACATTCAGCTCAAAATCGAAAACCACTAGTGACAAACCGTTCAGGGAGCAATGCCTTTCCGAGTTTTGAACGATAGAGAAGTTGTGGAAAAATCATTGAAACCGTGATTTGTGGGGATCCACCTTCACCTCGGCATTTTTGCACTAACTTATTTCAGAGTACAGTATTGTTGGTGACTTTATTAGACGTACGCTGAATAGAACTTCTATCCACATTATTGCGGTTCTATTTACTTATTTATGACGCGGGCATGGAACCACATGTTATTCACAAATGGTGTGATGTAGTAAAGCCTCCAGTGTGGCAGTGGAAATTTCCGGTGTTGAAAGATGCTGAGCCGAGAAAGCGGTTCCATGAGGTGTCGTAGCTTACCTTTTATCTCTCAGATGGAAACCATGATCATTACATTCATCCGATGACGGGTTTCAGCCCTTTGATATTACAGAGGCCGGTCCTTCATTCAATCCGATGACAACTCCACAAGTGATAGGCGCGCTGGCTAATGCGAATGACGATCCATATAAGCCGAAAATGGAGTGTCCGACGTGTGGCTTGGTAATTTTTCCGTAATATGAGTATTTTCAGATTGGCAACTAATTTTGTGGGCTCATTTGCAGACTTTTCTGCTTGCCGTTACGTGAAGCTCAGCTGTTCTCATAAATCCTCACATTATTCGCAAACACCTTAACATGCACTTCTGACAACTAAAACAAGGTCATGTCATCTTGCTTAGTAGGAGTTCAAACGTATGTCATTTCACACTCTGTGAGTTCGACACATCAGAAAAAGTCGAAAATCCAGGGGAAACACCTTTCGCTTAGTAGGAGTTCAAACGTATGTCATTCCACACTCTGTGAGTTCGACACATCAGAAAAAGTCGAAAATCCAGGGGAAACACCTTTCGATTTTGAGAGCATGGAATGTGCACCAAATGTGCCCTAAATGAGGAGCACTTCTATTTTTCGCTGAGCTAGTTCCTGATGGATAACTGATCTGTTAATGACGAACGGATCAAAACTCATCACCAATAATCTTTTCCTCGAAAACTCTTGAATTCCTCATCGTAGGACGGATCAGCTTCTTCAGAAATGAGAAATAGTTGATCTTTCTAGGGAGTCGCTCTTTCAGCAAATGTTGATATTTGTTGCTAATTAATAAGCGTGTTGGTTGGATGGTTGGGAGCGTTTGAGAGTTCTCGGAATCAGTTGTCAAGCCAACGGATTGTGTTCTGAAAGCTTTTCAGTTAGTGGGATTTCGATGAAGTCTGTTCATTGTCGTCTATTAAGCGCATAAAACTTCAATATGTGTAGAGAGCAAAATTTTCAGTAAAATCCAGGCAGCAAGCTTGGGCAAAGTTGTATGTTATCTAGGTTCCATTTACAGATACTTTATCGTCACAACTTTTCCACGCACTATCGAATACATACTGGAGAGCTGCCTTTTGTTTGCGAGTTCTGCTCGAAGAGGTTCAGGTGCGAGTTTACAGATTTTCCTGACATCAGTGATAAAAAATGTTGGAATTCTTGATAATAACGACGTCATTGGGTAAGGTCACGGTCACATATGTTCACGACTTGTTTCGTTAGATGAGAGAGGTTTTCTAATAGCGAATGTAATAAGAGAGGCTTACCTGTACCGATGTGAACAGATAAGATAGGGTCGATGGATGAGGTAAAAAATAGAAAAGTGGACTCCAAGTACTGCAGTTGCGCAAAGTATATGTTGTATGACGGAAACAAACGCTTGAAGGGAAGGATCAATGAATTCCAAAACTTCTAGTTGCTGATTTTACTATTCTCAAGATGGCACGAAGAAGTGTGATTCTTCATTTTTTTCGTACCAATAGAACATATACGAGTGCAGTTTTGCGACATGTTGTTTTTCTCAGGACGAGTTCATCGCTAAAAGTTCATATTCGTGCCCACACCGGCGAGAAACCGTACATTTGTCCATCCTGCGGCTATTCTACTATAACAAAACGTAACCTTGATCGTCACATTGAAAACCATCATGTACGATCAGGGGGATCGAAAGGTCCAGCAACGAGAAGGAGCAGGTGAGATAAATTCCTGGTCGATTTTCGACTGTTCTTGTCAAGTGAGATTTTTCAGATACAGAGAAAATATAGACATGGAATGGGTGGACGATGTCGGCTCACATATGTCACAATACGATGGGAACTTTGATGAGGATGCGGAAGCTATTTTAAGTTCCTCATAACATTCCCTTTCACTCAGTGAATATTATCCTTCATATTGTTTTCAGGTTTCAACGCGGTGGGCTAAACTCAGAAGTTCGAATCTGGATCAAGATTCGTCAACTCTGCGATAGCATTTCCAATTATCGATTCCACCGGATGGACAAGGACTCATTTCTACCTCCATGATTCCGTTTTTGTGCGCGTATGGTCAATAAAAAGTAATGGGATGCACCAGTTGCCGTGTCGTGCTTTGGATCAGCCCACATTCATGTTGTTCGCCCGCGTTGGATCATAGACTCCCCGAATTGAATTTGATTTGCAGCTACTAGGAATTTGTTGTCACTCTCGTCGAATGCGAAGAATTCTGTGTGTGGCGGAGAAGAATGATGTAGCAAAAGGAGTGGCGACTATTCTCTCGAAAGGTTCGGGTAATTGCTTTGAACATTGAACAGGTACACACAGGTTCGGTTTCCAGAACGGACTGGTATCTGCCTTCAGTGTCTCACGGAGAGGGTTTGTTCAGTCGATCATTTTATCCTAAATGGTAGCTAGCCATAAATATCGAAATTGGTGACTAATGGAAAATCGCCATAAAGTGGGTCGCCTATCCGGATCCGGATGACTTGACTTCACTGGACGTAGTGAAAATATCCGAATATGTGCTGCCAAAACTTTATTTCCTTATTTTCCTAGCATCTCCAAACCGGGCCGAACGGCATGAGATGCTGCTTTCATCCGTGGCCAGGCTATCTGCACACGCCCAGTTCAACAAATCTTTCCATCCTCCCGGGTCGGGTAAATTGGAACCAGTCTTGTTTGGGAGGGTGAAGACATTGCCTTGAACAGTGGCTAGCCCGAGAAAGTCATTGTTTGGGCCAAATGCATTTCCGCTTTGGCTCCAAAAACTCGCATCACCTTGACATCTGCCCTTTATTGTAGTTGACGAGATAGCCCACTAGTCGTCGCCAACTGTGGAAGTAATTAGGTGAATGAACTAAACCGTGGTGAACATGTCTTGGTGGGCTGAGACACCCGCGATTAGTCTGGTCAAACCCGCCCAGGTCGGTGAATGGGGTCAGCTCTTAGGTATCCGCTACACACTCCTGTCCTTTATAATGTAAGCTCTGGCTGCTAATCTCGGTCTATCGCTCATCACGTTTCGGTCTGGGATACAAAAGCCCTTAGGCCATTGTTATTCCAGCAATTTCGCTCAACACTCGGTTGCGCAACTGACACTAATCAGTATGAGACACGTGGTAGCAGACGTGTCTGTGTCAGTTGTCCTGCCGGCCGCCGCTGACTGGGTGTCATGCCGTTGCCCGAGCGCAATTTCGCAACACACTCGCAACTCCCCTTCTCTCATCGCAGCGCATTGCACTGCGACGAGCGATTGGGCCGTTCGCTCAACGCTAGTGCGGCAGTCGCTGGATCGCTGGCGTTATGGTATAACAATGTCCTTACAAATGGGTGTGTGAAAGTTTGGTTGGCTGATGGCTTTCTCAGTTTCTCGTCATAGATGTGAGAAAAATTGGTTTTTCTTGCTACTTGGCCGGAAGTTCGATATTGGAGAGCCTTTTCTGACCATATTGTCATAAGTCATTCTGCGAAGAGTGATATCTCGTAATCACTTCTCTTCTTATCGTTGCTATATCTTCTAGGGCACATGGTGCGTCGCGAAGGTCGATCCGTGTACAATAAGCTATATGAATTGACTGCGGAATTGCTGGGACAGGTACTATTCTTGAGTTCCGTTTTTGTGGATGTTCGAAATCAATTGTCAATCACTTCTCAGCAATCAACACTCTTGGTAACAAGCGTATCCGGACATCTTATGGAGCAATGCTTCGGACCGGAAATGAAAAACTGGATGGTGATTTAATGCAGTGCAGTTATTTAGGATAAGGGCCAATAGGAGCGGAGCGAAAGAACAGTTGTATTCCAGACCGTACCTATCGGCTCCCTATTTGATGCTCCAGTATACACAGTGGTTCCGGAGAGCATGAATAACATTGCGAGAACTCTAATGTAAGTAGTGTTCCTCTACCACACGCCACAACGGCATTGTTGGTGCAGCAATTGTTTGGGGTTTTGCAAATATCGGCTTTTAAAGGACTGAAATGCTTGGTCAGCAATCTCATCATGCATTACACATCACTCATAAACTACGTAATTTAGCGAACAGTCCAAGAAGTGCGACGTACTGGTTATATGGACGGATTGTGATCGTGAAGGCGAAAGCATTGGAGCGGAGATCGCCAAAGTCTGTTTAGAAAGTAATCGAAGGATGGATGTATATCGTGCGAAGTGAGTCTCGTACATTTATATCGAGGCAGCTGTCAGTCTTTGTGTCAAGTCACTGCACTTATTCTTAGAGTTCTATAAAAAGCCCGAAATTGGTAGCTCTCTCTACTGAATCAAACCTCAAAGCCTCTGATGGGTTCATAGGGCAAATATGCTATGAAGTGGAAGGAACCCAAAAAGTATTCATGAGGGCCACGTCCGGCTTTGTGGTGTAAAATATGAACAGAATTATCCAGGGTATCATCTTTCATAACACTTACTACTTGCTCTATTCTCCAGATCATTTCATGAGCGCATACAACCTTAAATAGACACTGAGAGACAGACTCTTCTTCAGGACCGCGATGTATGCCATTTCCACACATCTTCATACCTTAGGTTTTCGCTAAGTTTGACTTCTTTTATGTTTTCGTCACTTCCGATGTCATCTGCTACGTTCTGCACTTGAAGATCGAGAAATAGAAGGTCATGAAGCAAACAACCGCGAAGGCGAAAGGAAGTCGCAACTGTAGTTTATCCTCATAGAATATCCGTTGTATTGAACATTGCTAAATACGCGTTGATGAATATATGGTATCTTTGTCGTGGTGTTGGATGATGGGTAAGATGTCCACAATACTAGAAAACATGAATACAAGGCCGATGAAGGACAAACAGGAGAATGTGCTCCAATCATAACCGCGAACTCCGGCAAGGGCAGGCAGATCGGAAGTATACCACCGCCCGGCGCGTCGCAGCTGGCTGCGACGAAAGCGGAGTCCTGCCACAGTACCGTTCTGAGAGGATATGCACCATCTTTTTTGCCCTTGCGGTGAACTATCCGAGTTCCCGCACACAGCAGCACGCAAAAAACCTAGCTGCAGTGCTGTATAGAGGGGCATGCGTGCATTTCAAGCTCCGCTGCGCCGGGCACGTTGCCGGAGTATACCACTGGTCTAAGTCTTCCGTCTCTTCGGGCTGAGGTGAATTTGCTTAAGAGGTGCCTGCTTGTGAGGAGGTAGAGACACTGACTTGGTTTAGCGAGTGTTGCCCGCTAGTCATTGTATGAGCCAAATACGCAATCACCATACGTCTACGATTCTGGATGGGTAATGAATGCGGCGGAGCTTCCTTGACGGACTGATCAACGCCGACACCTTTACCTTTACCAGAGTGCGAATGATATTTTCAGGTTCTCTGAAATCACGCCGCGCGCCATCGAATACGCAACGCGTCATTTAGCCAGGCTTGATCAGAACACTGTTGATGCCGTTGAGTGCCGCTCCGAGCTCGACTTACGGATAGGTGTGTGTCATCCCGGTGTGACAGTTTCCGCATTGAATTAACCTTTCTTCCGAAACACTTGGTCACTTTAAAGGATATTGTAATGTTCAGGAGCGGCATTCACTAGGCTGCAAACGTTACACCTGCAGCAGAAGTTCAGCAGTCTACTTTGCACGGATGGTATGCGCAGCTTCCTGTCGGGTATATCTTATGTATCACTCACCTGTTCCTTTCCAGGTGGGAAACAAGTGGTCAGTTACGGCTCGTGCCAGTTTCCAACGCTTGGCTTCGTCGTTGATAGGTACAAATCGATAGAGAATTTTGTTTCGGAAATGTTCTGGAAACTTTCCGTTGAGCATAATCGAGAAGGCAAAAAGGTAGTGCACTCTTGTTTTCTGCCTTGCATTCAGTTAACCTTGCCATCGATTCTGACAAACACGATCTGGATGCTGTATTATAGGTTGAGTTCTTATGGGACCGTGTGCGACTTTTCGATGAGAATATCGTTCAGGTTTGTTGTTTCATGTTCTCGTATAATCCGCCGCCAAAAAGCGTCGTGTACTAACTCTGTGCTAGTAAATTACTCGGGTCGTATATTCTTGCTTTTTTACATCCTTCACGATGATTGCATGGATGCAAGAAGTGCCAAGGTGGAGAGTGTATCGTCCAAACCGAAAACCAATTACCGTCCCCAGGTGAGTATAGTATCACTGGAAAAGTTCCGCTCTTAAAAAGAATGTTCGTCTCACTTTCTAATTTAACCAGAACTATCTAATAACGGCGTTGTTTAGCCTCTGGACACTGTGGCGTTAGAAAAGCTGGCTGTGAGAAAGCTAAAGATAAGCGCTAAACAAGCAATGGACATTGCAGAGAAACTGTACAACAAAGGTTTCATTTCGTACCCAAGGTATTCCTTACGTTATTACTCACTAGTACTGACATCCGCCCATTCGAGCGATGGATCCTGGGCAGGGCTAACCAAGCCTTCCATCCCTCCGAGGTCGGGTAAATTGGTGCCAGACTTGTTTGTGAAGGTACATGCACTGACTTGGTATAGCGACTGGCCCCGCAAGTCATTGAGTTGGCCAAATGCGCATTCATAATGCATCCACGATTCTGAATTGAACACGAATTCTGCGGCGCGTCCTTAACACATTGACGACCGTGTGACACAAGGCTGCGTCACACGTACTAGGCCGCGTGGGACCGTGTAACGCAATGCTGCGTCACAGTTTGGAAATTTACTTTTCTGACTTATCCCGATTTTTTGGGAAATATTTGTCTGGCCACTATATACCTCATGATTAGAAATCATTGTAAACCTCGCGGTCCGTAAAAACAATTCTTAGCTTCTGATTTACTGGAATTTTTGATTGTGCACTAGTTTTCTTTACAAGTAAAAACAAATAATGGTTATTGCAAGCAACAAATAAATGCAAACCAATGCTGTTTACTGAAGCAAACACATAAACGCAAACAAATATTGCTTATTAGAATTAACAAATAATGAACAATAAACGAATAACAATTTCCTTTTAATCTGGATAGGGAAAAAGGACATTCTAAAAGCTTCCAGCTGTTATTTTTCTATTTTCATTGCAAAACAAGGAATAGTCACAATCCCTGATATTACAGAACTGCATATAGAGATTTATCATTCACTTCCATTTTTAAAAAAATTCGCCGTATGCCGGCACCATGCCACATCCTCGGCGCGCTAGAAAATCGGTTGGTCTCACGCGCCAGAAACGCGAAAAGGCGCTGTCGTCAACGTGTTAAGGACCGATCAACGCCGACATCTTTACCTCTACCTTCCATTTACTCACTATAGGATCTACTACCGGAACGGCTTTTGGTATTACCTGCACTATAAATGCTAGTCATCAAATCCAATTGAGTACTGAGCTTTCATCTACGAGTAATTTTTTGTAGATGTAGTTGCATTAGTTGAGCTACTAAGATTGTACGTTTTATCCGACTGACGTGTTGGCCTACTCACCTTTGTCGGAGCCTAGAATTCGGGAGAACAGCTCGGCGCTCTCACAAGGAGGCCATTCTTGGATGTGCCAAGCTTTTGTGATGCAACTTTTACAGTGTGTAGGGTCCCTTGTAGGTACTCGAAAACCCTACTTCATTTTTCTCTAGGCACCTCTGTGAAGGGAAAAACGGCTGCGGAAGAGATGGAAGGCGAGCTAACCATAGACCGCGATATCAAGAGGAGCGTGGCCACTTGTCGCAGTGGGTAGCGATGTAGCCTCTTATTCGGAGCTTGTGAGTTCGGTCGTGCATCCTGCCGCAATTTTGTACTCATCCGGTTGTTGTTATTATGCGCTTGCATAATCACTGGATACAATTTATACGTGATTAATGCCTTTTGTAAGTAAATAGCACGTATTCCTAGGTTTATATGAGTTACTTTCCTATGGATCGGACCTGCACGTCATTAAATTACCGTAGACACCGGCAATGTGCATGAATACTTGAACTTTGCGAGTGTAGTTAATGAACTTGATTGGGAAAAGTGACTATAACGAAAATGTCTTTTTCACCTGGACCGATGGGGTCGCTCGACTTCTGTCAATGTTTGAGCCAGATTTCGCTTCTCCTTCGAGGAGAGAGATTTCAATCGCCGATGGCTTCAAGCGCCTCCTTCAAAAAGCTGTATTCATCGATATCGACTGTGTGGAGAGGGAGAGATGCAGGTTTATATGAGTTTTATCGTTCAGGAAAACTAACTTTAGATGCTCTTTCTTGCTTTATCGGCTTGGATTATTAGGTACGCTTGGATGAGGAGATGTATGATGAATGGACGGCTGACGATGACGGTGAGGAGGCAAATGAAGGACAGTCATCACGAAGAACTGTTGTTTTTGACGGCAAGCGCGTATCAGAGGAACAGGTACTGCGGAATAGTACCTCCCATCTGGAATCTCACGGTGATGCGACTCGTGTTGTAGATGCAGCGGGCCATCAACTACAATCGTGAGACAAAAACGGGAGCCGTCCTCTTTCATCAATGTTGAGGAGATTTTCTTGGATTGCAACGAAGAGTCATTTGAATAGTCTCCGAGAATTCGATAAAAGAGATTCCAATGTTCAAACATTTCCTCGTCTACAATAAATCCAACGGTTCTTCGAGGTGAAATGAGAGAAGCTGAAAGGCTGAGCTTCGAAAGGCTTTCTGCTCTTTTACGTGAGCAGGTGCTAGATGCTATCAGCCAGGGTATGCAGAACATATTAATATGTACATGAATGAAATGTATGTTAGTATGTAGACTAGTATGTATTTGAATATATTACTAATATATACAAATATGTCATCTGAGCAAACTGTGTTCCGTCAGGGATTCAGCTGCATCGACCACATCCAAGGTGTCGCGATTTTCATCGAGGTCTGTCGGGAGTACCACCTGCCCCTCGTCTTAACCTTCGTCGACTACGAAAAGGCCTTCGACAGCGTCAAAACGAATGCTATCCTGTCTGCGTTAGTCGATCAAGGAGTGGACTCGTCCTACATAAGAACGCTGGCCGACTGCTACCGTCACTGTTCTACGACAGTGCAGCTTTTTCGGCGTCCAATCAACATCCCCATCGAGAAGGGCGTCAGGCAAGGCGATACTATTTCGCTCAAGCTGTTTACTGCCGCATTGCAGTGGATGATGAAGTCGCTCGACTGGGACGAAAAGGGCATACGTGTGGACGGAAAATTCTTCTCGAACCTTCGTTCTGCGGACGACATCGTCATCTTCGCGAAAAGTACGACTGAAACAGAGACGATGCTTCGAGAGCTAGACGAAGCTGGAAGGAAGATTGGACTGCGCATCAATCGGAAGAAGACACAGTTCATGAAGAACTCCTGGTGTGATGGGGGGCCAATCGAACTCGATGGATCTCCCATCGCCGAAACGAAGTCCTACGTTTACCTGGGGCGCTCCATGAACATGGACAACGACATGAAGGAAGAACTCATCAGAAGAAGGAGAGCCGCGTGGTCAGCCTACGGGTCTCTCAAAGAGGCCACCGACCAACTCCAGGATGCTGACCTCCGTGCTCATTTGTTCGATTCGACAGTTCTTCCTGCTCTGTGCTACGCGGCTGAGACGTGACCTGATACGTCAGCCACGGCGATGTCCCTGCGAGTCACACACAGAGCGTTGGAAAGGTGTCTTCTGAAGTTCACCCGGCTATCTCAACACCGAGCCGGACTTCGCAGCTCCGATCTAAGGCAGATGTCCCGTCTGCGAGACCCTGCGGACTACACATCAGAAGCCAAGCATAATGAGAAGAGACGACGATCGTTGGACAAGAAGAACGGTGGAATGGCTGCTGCGCGCTTGCACGCGGCCTCGTGGAAGACCACCTGCCAGATGGTCTGATGTGTTCGCGGAACGTATTAAGACTATGCTATATTCCAGAACGGCTGATTCTCGCCTTCGTCACAGTCGACCCCGACCAACAAACCGGATGACGATCGCGAGTCAACGACGCGAATGGAAGTCGTGTTGGGGCACGCACGTGCAGTGAAGCCGGGCCATCTAAGTATCTAAGTAAGTAAGTAATTTGTCATCTACTGCCACTCTAACAGTGATTTTTAAGCCCTTCCCTGTCATACGCTTCCATTCGACAAATGGCCCTTCAACTGAATTCCGAACAGATGATAGTCGAAGGCTTCAAAGCATCAAGCTGTTGGGTGGAGCGCTTCGTGCGAAGGTGTAGTCAGTGCTCGAGGAGGATAACACGCTTCGTGACCGTGAAAAGCCTGTGAAGCAGAGAGAACATTGAAGAACAAACGAAGATGTTTGTGCAGACAGTTAGGGAAGAGATGAAGAAATTCCCACTATCAGCATTTGCAAATGATGATCAGACGGGGATTAATAAGGAAATGACATTGAATAGGTATACCTCCACGGTGTAACTATTTTTTGTACAATAATTGCCGTTCTATTGTAGGACATTAGCAACTGTCGGTACAAGACAAGTGACAAGAGTTGTGCAGTCGAAACCCTCTCTCTCACACTCCTTCACGGCAATGCCAGTAATGAATGCAGATCGTCAGTTGGGAGAGAAGCTACTTGTGATTTTCAGGGAAAAAGAAATGGTGTCTTTCCTCAGAGTGGTCCCTGGCAAGCTCCCAACTTGCTAGTGATGGCAGGGACGACATACATAATGACCAAGTCCAATGTGCCCTGCTTCGTCAAGAAATATGTGGATGGTTCGACAGGTGTTCCACTCGCAATACTCCTTGTCGACAGCTGAGCTGGACCACACAAATGCTCGATCACCGGTCGCGCATGAAAAAGAAGTGCGCCTGACGACGATTCCATCGGGTGCAACGTACCTTTGTCTGGATTTTTACTTCTTCGGACTCTAAGCGGTATATCCGCGGGGTGCGTGAACACGGGCTACTATCATCCGGGATTCGCTACGTACAGCAGAGGCTGAAAATAGGTAACTACCATCGAATGCGATGGATGCAGGATTCCATCATTACACCTTTATTCCATTTGCAGATTATGAGTTAGACCTACCGGCAGTCTTTGCCCCGGTGTCCCGTCCATGTCTTTCATATGCATGGGTGGCAGCAGGGTACGTTGATGATCACCCAGGGCCCTTTACTACGCCGACGGACTAAGCCTTCAACGAAGAGGAAGTGGTGATGCCTTGCTAGGAAAGGGAGGAGTGTTCGTCTCTACAGTTCGTGAAATGCTTCTGGTGCAACAAGCGCTTGTGTTGTGAATGTTTCTTAGAGCTATATCGTAATTGTTGAATCCCACGATTTGCAATAAACACAGTTAATTGATTTGAGCAAAGAGTTTTGCATGAAAAAAGAGGGCGACTCGTATAAACGCAGAAATACGTGCTATTTACTTATAAAAAGCAGTAATCACGTAGAAATTGTATCCAGTGATTATCAAGCGCATAATAACAACAACCGGATGAGTGCGAAATTGCGGCAGGATGCACGACCGAACTCACAAGCTCCGAATAAGAGGCCACATCGCTCCCCACTACACCAAGTGGCCACGCTCCGCGTGATATGGCGATCTGTGGTGAGCTCGCCTTCCATTTCTTCCGCAGCCGTTTTTCTCATCACAAAGGTGCCTAGAGAGAAAAATTAAGTATGGTTTTCGAGTACCTACAAGGGACCCTACATCCTGTGAAAGGTGCATAACGAAAGCGTAGCGCATCCAAGAATGAACTCCTTGTCAGACCATAGATCATTGCATCAAGGGCATTTACTGATAGGATATACACCCTTACAATTAGTGCATGAAAAGAGCTGAACGGAAATAGCTGAACTCAGTTTTTTTCACCTGACCGGGGCTCTTCGTCATAAATTAGTATTGAAGTTACGGCGGTTCTGAATTGATCAGGGAGATTGCAAAGTTGTGAGAGCCATGACTCAGTTTTTAAGATCAGTTTTTACGTCCAACAATGGGCGAGCGCTCGCACAGCCGAGTGATCGACCTTCCTCACTAAACGTTCCACCCCTCCGCCAATCTCAGATAAGTTGCACCAGGGCTCGTCTGAAAGGGTGAAAACAGTGATCTGAACACCAGCCGACCTCGTCAAGTCTTTATATGGGCCGAATACACATTCACCATAGGTCCACGATTCTGAATGAAAAGAAATGCGTGGTTCATACTTGCTGATCGACTAATACCGACAGCTTTACCTTCGTGTCCAGCGACAAAAGTAACGAATTCTGAATATGAAATTTCGAAGTAAAGAGAGCACTACCACATCGACATTCTATTACGTTGTAAGGAAAGTTCTGTCCTTATGATTAAAACGCTAGAATTCAACTTCAGTCCAGCCATTTGGAAAAGCACATCTTTTAACTAAAGATAGAAACATAAAAAGTGCCTCCATTGCAAAAACCTGAAGATCTGGATTGAGCAAAATGTTCGACATCACGTTACTATTTGGACATTCTGCTCCGAGTGCGAGCGAGGGTTGTGGGTTCATCAGTTGGAATGGATTTTACAGATCCAGTTTTTCTAATGACTTTTAACCTGCGACGAAGAATGGATATTATACTATGATATGAAGAGCTTTGCACGTTTTACGGAACGACGAACCTTCAAGACGTTTTAGAAGTCAGATTTTCACGATACGAACGCAATGATGATGGTATGATGAACTGCAGCAGTACTAGTGTGCCTTTTGTTCCTTACTCTTTACCAAACGATAAAGAAAGAAGTGCGCATCGTAAATTGTATATGTGACATTCGAAACGATACAGCCGAAGCTAGGAACCATGAAGTATCGCTACTTTTTACAGCATCGCAGATCCAAATCCAAATTTAACTTTCCTCCAGAACTCGAATCAGCGGTAGATCGGAACTCCCTTTTGCCCATCATAATTGTGAGACCTGATGCTAACTAGCTGCCAGTTTTCGAACGTTCATATGGCTTTTCGAGAAGAAGAGAGTCCGAATACCAACACGATGTCGAATCCGCCTTCGAACATTCAACTTAATTTCTTTCCTCAGACTTTTGCGACAGTGGCGCAATTTTTATTGCCCCTCTCAAAGAAAGATGTGGTCTTTTGAATGGTGGTTAAATTGAGAAAAATGGTCGGACATGAGCCGAGTTATGACGTGCGAAATGTAAGCTGCGAAAAGGACAGAACTTTCTTGACAACCTAAGATAACAAAACCATCAATCTCAATGTGGGGTATTCGTACCCTAAAGTTCACAGCAAGTAGCAAATAGATCTGGAAATTTATCTGTTGCTCACAAAAGTGCCCGCATACCTGTTTTCGTGCATTGAGAGAGGCCGCATTTCTTTCCTCTTCCTCATTCTTCATTTTCCCTTTCTAGGCAACCTCCTATGTTTGAGTACATCAGTATAACTGTTTGTTCCAAATTCAAAATAATATTTCAGAACAGAAACCAACAAATTTCCGTCTAATATGAATCTCGCCGTTATAGTGGAACAGCTTTCAGCTTCACCACAATGGGGAGATTTCGCTGCCGAGGTGATTCAATTTTTTTCTCGACCATGGAGTTAAAGCTCGTTGCAATTCTGAACAAGAAAAATTAGGTCCTTGAACGCGGACCGAACCCACGAAACGGCAGCAAGACGGACGAAGCCCATCCTCCGATTCATCCACTGAAGCCGGTTCTTACGTGAGTAATTTGTTTAATTCTAATAACTAGTAACTAATAATTAAGTTGTGTAACGTATAAAATAATGAGCCCGCGTGGTACAGCAGTAAGAGGCGCTGCTGTCACCAGCACGGTCGAACGGTCGATCGCGGCTCGCGCTAAGCAGGCCTTCCATCCCTCCGTGGTGTGAATTGGTACCAGACTTGTTTAGGAAGCAAGCCGTTGTATAGGCCAAATTTGCTATTTTCCCTTACCCTTGCCCAATGTCTAAAATATCTTAGCGTATTCGTTTCAGTGGTAACCTTCAAGGCAACGATTGGCGTGTATATGAGCTGGTGGCGCGTCATTTCTTGGCTTGTGTTTCCTGGGACGCTCAGGGCCAGGAGACTACCGTAGGGGTGGGACAAAAGCTGCTTATAATTACACTCGCTGAATCGGTGCTTTCTTTGCAGTTACGAGTTGGAGGAGAGACGTTCCACACCACAGGACTCTACATTCACGATATGGGTGAGTTCTCGCTTTTCCACTTTCATAGCTTGTTATTTACCCCATTTCTTTGCTTCATTTCACTAGTTATCGAGACCTCCTATTCGAGTTATCTATCTGAATCCCTTGCTGTCTCTTTTTTGGGAAGAGCGTTCTAACAATAGGGCACGGAAGGCAATGATTCATTAGCTTTCACCAAATTGAACCTTTCACAATCAGGCATAATTTAGCAAACAGTTCGAACACCTATACCTATGATGAGGAGTGCACTAGACGCCGTTAATTTCTTGCTGTTCGATAGTCAGTCGATTATATTGGGTTGGCAACTAACAAGGAGAGCCTTTCTGGATGTGCCAAGCTTTCGTGATGCAACTTTTACGGGATGTAGGGTCCCTTGTAGGTACTCGAAAACCATACTTCATTTTTCCTCTAGGCACCTCTGTGATGGGAAAAACTGCTGCCGAAAAAATGGAAGGCGAGCACATCACACAGTCAATATCCACCGTAACTTACCTTAAACGGACGCAAATTCAAAAACTAATGTTAGATTCGTGATCAGCGACCCAGATAACCCCCACATGCGATGTATGGTCCGAATTGGTTATTTTAACCCAGGCACCTCACTCACCCACCCTTACCATAGCGCTCACCAATCAGAGCTCAGGAAACGAGAATAAAATTCATGATCAGAGGTTTAGGTGAGACTTTCAGGCAGTTCCTGGGATGAAGGAGGTGGATGCTGAAGATTTTCTGAAAGCTAGAGTATGAATGGTAGCAAAATATTACCAGTGGTTCATTAGAGACTGAACCTTGGGCAACTCTACCGACACCTGACACGAGGCTCTAGACATCATGGTCACCCATTTCGCCCAAACTTCGCATGTGGGGGTTATTTGGGTCGCTGATCACGAATCTGACATTAGTTTTAGAGTATTCATGTGCATTTGCGGTATCTACGGTGATTTAATGACGTGCAGGTCCGATCCGTAGGAAAGTAACTCATACAAGCCCAGGAATACGTGCTATTTACTTACAGAAAAGCATTATCCCCGTAGAAATTGCATCCAGTGATTATGCAAGCACATAATAACGACAGCCGAATAAGTGCAAAAATGATGGCTGGATGCGTGACTGAACTCACAAGTTCCGCATAAGATGCCGCATCGCTACCGCTGCGCCAAGTGGGCGCCCCCTCTTGAATACGGCGGTCTCTAATGAGCTCGCGCGGTCTGTATGATGTGCTCGCCTTCCATTTTTTTGGCAGCCCTTTTTCCCATCACAAAGGTGCCAAGACGAAAAATGAAGTATGGTTTTCGAGTGCCTACAAGGGACCCTACATCCTGTAAAAGTTGCATCACGAAAGCTTGGCACATCCAGAAAGGCTCGGTGAGTAGGCCAACACGTCAGTCGGATAAAACGTACAATCTTAGTAGCTCAACTAATGCAACTACATCTACAAAAAATTACTCGTAGATGAAAGCTCAGTACTCAATTGGATTTGATGACTAGCATTTATAGTGCAGGTAATACCAAAAGCCGTTCCGGTAGTAGATCCTATAGTGAGTAAATGGAAGGTAGAGGTAAAGATGTCGGCGTTGATCGGTCCTTAACACGTTGACGACAGCGCCTTTTCGCGTTTCTGGCGCGTGAGACCAACCGATTTTCTAGCGCGCCGAGGATGTGGCATGGTGCCGGCATACGGCGAATTTTTTTAAAAATGGAAGTGAATGATAAATCTCTATATGCAGTTCTGTAATATCAGGGATTGTGACTATTCCTTGTTTTGCAATGAAAATAGAAAAATAACAGCTGGAAGCTTTTAGAATGTCCTTTTTCCCTATCCAGATTAAAAGGAAATTGTTATTCGTTTATTGTTCATTATTTGTTAATTCTAATAAGCAATATTTGTTTGTGTTTATGTGTTTGCTTCAGTAAACAGCATTGGTTTGCATTTATTTGTTGCTTGCAAAATCTGGGGATGATGTCTTGAAACGATCGATGGTACTCAGAAATATCAAGAGATTTTGAGCAAGCAGTTCAGAACGAAGGAAAAAGTGCACTTCGGATGACCTACGGAGCTCGGTCGGAAGGCCGTACTCAGCTCCTCTGAAAGAATTCAGAGCTCGGCAACATCTATGTTGACACTCGAAGTCAGATGCTCGAATAGCTCAACTGAGAAGGTTCTGCACTCTTCTAGTTTTCTAGTAAAACTGGCCAATAAGTGCCTTGCGATTTGACCCATCGCGGAGTTGGGTGGGTGGGCCACAGTTGAACTTCGAGCTTGCCCTAAAAACGAATCACCTGTTCACAAAGTGGTAACGTGCGATGGGATGTGGACACTACTTAATAATTGCTGATTTGCTAGCCGGCCACCCAAAACATAATGAAGGCCGCTACAGATCCTCAAATCCACCTCCTCACAAGAAGCTGATGATCTCAGTCTGGAGGTTCTACGAAGGTGCCACCTTTCGAGAATTGATCGGTGGTAGTCTCAGTATTCACCTAGAGCTCTACTCTCTTTAGCCTGACTGCTTACAGGTTGAACTACGCGGTAGTCGGTTTAGGCCGCTCTCTGAAAGTTGTGTCACCACTCATCAAGACACCGCCAAACATCACGTTGCGTTTCGATCACTTCAAAAATCCGAAGATGTAAGCTGGAGGACTCTTGTTCATGCATGTTACAGTACAGCTATAGCACTTCAAGAATAATAATTATTTTGGTTTTTCCTGCATTTTCTGGGGCAAAGACGATCCAGCAATGAGGTATAGGTCAAAATGCATCTATGAAATAATTCTCCTCAAAAACTCAGTATTTCTTAGAAAGTGGAATGGCGCATCTACTTGAGAGTGAGGAACTACCTGTTCGTTTTGATGGTTCATATGTTGTTTCGGTAACGTCTTTATTTATTTAGTAATTAACGTTTTTGTTGAAGGCGTTTGAGAGTCCACGAACTTAGTTGCCAGCTTACTTAATACTATCAGTTTCGAAGCAAAAGTAGAATGCGGTTACTTACTCTTGACATGAAAGGGATTATTTTCTTCGCAATGTTCAGTGCCGCAACGTCGCAGAGTCCGCTGTTATTTCCAACAGTCGCTGTTTTTTCTATCCAAGACGTTCTCAGTTGTTACTCCGGCTACTTTGACGTCGTTCCTGTCTCTTCACGTTGTTTTGAGTGCTTCTCGTGGTCCCCTACCGGGTTCCTCGAACTGTTGAGTTTCTTCAGCTGGGTGGCCCTCTAGCCTCCTCACGGTGCGTCCCATCCAATCCTCTGCTTCCTCATATTTGGGTGTACTACAATAATATAGGGCCCGCATGGTGCAGTGGTAAGAGGCGCTGCTGTCACCCGCACGGTCGAGCGATCGATCCCGGCCCGGGCTAACCAAGCCTTCCATCCCTCCGGGGTCGGGTAAATTGGTACCAGACTAGTCTGGGAAGGAAAAGGCACTGACCTGGCATAGCGGCTGGCCCCCGCAGGCCAAATACGCATTCACCACGCTTCTACGATTCTGAATTGAACACGAATGCAGCGGCGCGTCCTTCGGGGACTGATCAACGCCGAAACCTTTACCTTTTACCTTTTACAATAATATAGATCCTTTCCCATGAACACTCTGATTGTGAGATCTTCGTTCTGAAATCCACCCAGTCCTGCTCATCCGCATGACCATCTGAGCATTTTCGTTTCGGCTACGTTGACCTACCTCTCATGGACTTCGCTCCCGGGCCTGCACTCGCTGTCATAGAGCGGACCTTGTCTGACGTCTGTCCGGAACCTTTTTCGTTCGAGTCCGTTTCAACACCGCTCGCCACATAGCCGTTCAGCGGCTTCTCTCTCTTTTTCAATCCATCCCCCATCACACATTTCATTTCACTGTCTAACCTCGGCTAAAAAGGTGAAAATGACGACGTTGATCAGCCCCTCTAAGACGCACCACCACATTCGTGTTTCATTCAGAATCGTAAAGGTATGGTGAATGGGTATTTGGTCTATGCAATGTCTTATAGGAGCCAGCAGCTATACAAAATTTGCCTTCCCAGACAAGTCCTGTACCAATTTAAGCTACACCGGAAGGAGGGAAAGCATAGCTAGCCGGTACAGGGCTTGATCGCTCTGCAACGCGGGTTTCACTAGCTCCTCTTTCCACCGTACCAAGTGCGTTCTCTGATCTAAGCTGTTTGTTATGAAAGGAACACAGCGGAAAGTCTTGTCCCGTGCGTCTCGATTCGAGAAACGTCTTCTGGCGCGCAGTTGTACTTTCGGCTTTGAGGAGTTATAGTTTTGCACCGGATGGTTAGACACTCGACTCAGCAGCTTCTAATCGTCACCTGCGAAAGCACATTGCAATTATGGAATGCAGTTTTTAAAATGGTTTTTTTCAGATGTAGTGGTAGCGAAAAATAGGTCGATCGATTTGCTTAAGGTCAAGGTTCCATCTGCAGAAAGACAAACAACAATTCGCCGCATATCCCTGTTTTTTTCTCGTTAATTAACGTTCCTTCTTTAGATCCACTCCCATGAAATGAAATGTTTCGGTTCAAAGCGTGTTTTTATGTGAATTCTTGCAGGATATTTGAAAGTGTACGTTTACGACAAATGGACTAACAAGACAATCCCGAATTACATGCAAGGAGAAGAGTTGGTGGACTACTCACTTCGAATGACTGATGGTCGAACTCAACCGCCTGAGCTCCTCAATGAAGGTATTTGATTAATTGAATGGAAATAAAAAAATCAATGCATGAAATAGTGTATGGATTAATGAACTGTATCGTTTTAGCCGATCTAATTGCGCTGATGGATAAGTTTGGAATTGGCACAGACGCAACCCACGCGGAGCATATTGAAAAGATAAAGGTTCTCATGAAGCTTTGCTATTTGGCTGCCAACTTAGAGCTTAATATTTCTTCAAGACGAGACAGTATGTTGGTGTTCGTAACGACGGTCGTTTCGTCCCTGGATTCCTTGGCCTCGCTCTAGTGGATGGATATGATGCGATGGGTGGGTACTGTGTTGTGCATCGTCATGATTCACGAGTCCTATGTGTTTCCAAATTGTAAAAATTTTTGGTTGGATAGAATACTCAGTCTAAAGATAAAAGATTTTGGTCAAGTTGGCTACGTTCTGCTGTCGCTTGGCAATTAATTTTTTCTACAGGTTATGCGATGAGTAAACCACAGTTGAGGGCTGATTTGGAACGGCAGCTCCAGGCAATTTGTGCAGGCGAACGTACGAAGCAGGAGGTTGAATCCAACTCTAATTTTTTTATCAATTTGGTGGTTACAAATCTTGTTGGTGTTTTGGAACTAAATCCATGACCGTAACAGGGATTTCGGATCCGTCAAATTTGGTAGACCACGTTTCTATAATAACAAGAACTTGGCGCTCTTTCCGATTCTTAAAGATCAGAATATACGATATCCCTGGGTTAGGCTGGCGGTTTTTCCAACGCCCAAATCCCGCGTTACTGGTACCTCCCGGTGACAGTGAGATGCGTTGTACTTCGGATTGAAGCCCGTATGCATGGATTACAAATAGGGGTATATTTAGTGGGATTGTGAACCATGAAACAAGAACCTTGCGTGAATCTCTACTTCTGTCTGCACAATATCGCTCTGTTTAGTACTAATGCGCATTTTATAGGTGCTCCGCGAACAGTTGGAGAAGTATCGCCGGATTTTCGTTCAAACTGAAGCGAAAATCAATTTAGTCTCCGAGGCATTGTCAAGGTAGGCAATTAAAGCAATATGCACACCATTTCTTCCTTTTTGTCACATTTGTCTTTCCGTTTCAACTCTCCCTCCAACTGTTTAAATACGTAGGTACATAAACTCAAACGCTACTCTACCTTCCGTGCGTCCTCCAGCCAGTACTACTGGGAGGCCGCGAATGCCGACAACTACTCGTCGTGTGAATAGACAGGTGCGAATCTATGGATTTTATTATTCCTTTTTTTCGCAAGAATCAGTAAGGACGGTGAAAATAGGTTTGTATCTATTTCTCCTTTTCATTCATTCATTTTTTTTTTTGGCGAGATAGAAATTGTCAACGTCAGATGTGGCGCATGATTATGGAACGAACTAGCTCGTTCTCTTATGTTTATTTTTGCATCTTGACATTGTTTATGAAATTTTGCAATCTTGACTTTTAGGTTCACGATCATGAAACTTTATCAGTTATCGCAGCTAGCGCATCCGGAAGAGGCGCCCGTGGAAGGGCGCGTGGCGCAAGGAGAGGTGGTAGGTTACCAAGAAGATTTCCTGTAAGCAAAGAACTGTGGATCCTCTGGGGAAAAGGAGTCCTTATCTTTGAAAGCATGGTATGACATCAATTACGCTTTGCTATTCTAAATTTCCACTACAGGTCATTTTGCACGATATATTTTATACATACTTCATTTTGTTCCATAGGGCGCGCGCAGTGCAGTGATAAGAGGCGCTACTGACACTTGGCTGTGTCGAACGATCGATCCCCGCCTGGGTTAACCAAGCCTTCCATCCTTCCTCGGTTGGGTAAATTGGTACCACACAAGCGGAACACGAATGTGGCGGCTCTGATCAATGGCGATACCTTTACCTTACCTTTTTATTGTTCCGTATTCCCTTGAAACTTTTCAAACACTGCGTCAGAAGAAAGTTCACACTGTCTTAGCTCTCACCACATCTTCTTCCTCGAGTACCAAACCTACATAATTCCGTTCTTGCTGTAATCCAAGGACTCATTCTCATTTTAGGAAGATCGCGTGGATCTCGAGCAGGGGCTACAGCTGATCAATCGACCGGCGTAGATGTTGGCAGAAAACAGTGCGCGTGTGGTGTGGCAGCAGTGCAGAGGACCGTTCAGAAAGACGGCCCGAACAAAGGGAAAAAGTTCTGGACATGTTCGAAACCAATGGGACAACCAGATAAGTGCAATTTCTTCGAATGGCTTTAATTTGAGCTCTACTCTTCTGTTTGTCGGATATCATATCTGAAACTTCTACGCTTTCTTGATTTTTCGCATCTCATCTGATAGATCTCATCGTCCTTCCACAAAATGTGTCTTTTATTACGTTTTTATGTATCGATAGTTTCGCATCTTATACGACTGCCATAGTTTGTGTTTGCTTCTTCTCCACTCCTATGTCACCCTTCACTTTTGTGCCTGTAAATATTATGTTTTCCTGTAAACAGTATGTACTCCTGTGAATACCCTTCTGAATAATAGAAAAGTAGTGTATATGTTCAAGAAGCATCGACCTTCATGGAAGTGGCGTATTTCTCTTTTTTCACCGTAGAATTTCGAACTGGAAGGTGTGTAAGATCTCTTCTGCTAAGATTAGTCATATGTTTTTCGAGATTTTTTGGTAATTTTCAATCAATTACACTTAGTATAACTATACTATAAATAATGGAAATATGAAAATTTTGACCTTTAAGACGCACCTTCTGCGGCCGTCGAATGAGCGCGATTGTCCTTGCTAATTTTGTTGTAAAAAAAACCAATACATATATTAATAATATATTAATATATTAATAAGTTAGCATAATAAGTTTATCCGATCGTATGTAATGAGTGAAAAAGCATTTGAAGGTCGACCTGAGCAAAATCGTAAAAGCAGTGCGATTATGACAGCGCTTCTCACTAAGGCGTTTGAATGACGTGGTGAAAGTGATAACTTTCATTTAATATAATCAAAATGGAATAAAAATTGACAAAAAAGCCAACATGAAAAGAAACAGATGTTGCCGCTCAGCAAGCGGTATACCGTGCTTTGACACTAGTTCAATACAATGCGTAGTGCAAAATTTCAATGAAAAATCAGCCTTATTCATCATCTTAATGTTCATTGCAGGTCATTATTCCATAGCAATGAACCACCTCTTCTTGATAGTATCTTTATAACCAGCAGAGCTTTGACATTGCTGTAGTAATTCGAAGTCTAAAAAATAAGCAGAAATGGTATCAATCGGGTCGTACACATTTTACATACAATACCGCTCATAACTTCTGTCCCAAAACGCGTGAAACACGCGGTTGCACGCGTTTTAGCGTGGAAATTGTTCTCAGTGAACTTTGGGCAAATTTAAAAACACCATTCGATTCGCCTTCTGATGCTGAGCTCAAATCTTCCTTTACATTTACTCCAGCTGTAATAGGTGACCTAGTTATGGGCGGTTTTCTGCGGAGCCCTGCTAATTGTTTTACGACCACCCGAACGTTGCCACTGGAGTGTCCTAGGGACACCTTGCCTACAGGAGATTGCAAACTGTAGAAATTCCAAATTTTCTCATCAGATTTGACTTCAGCACGTCATTATCATCACTTTGATACCAAACATGTCCTCAATAAGAACACCAGTGGAATTTTTTGCTGCGATATTCTGCCAAAGTATTTAGAAATCATACCTCTGCCTAAGTCTGTGTTCACACTACAGCTCGTCAAAAATGGCTAAAATCGTGTATCGCACGTAAAGATGTTACGTATCGTGCAGATTCAGGCTGAAAATCTCAGTAACACTCTGTACTTTGTCCAAATTGGCTCTGGATCAGGATAAAGCAACTATCATTCAATGATAAAAGCTAAGTCTTTCTGTTCTATTCGGAAAAATGATCTTGGAAAGTGTCTTCAAAGTTAGGAAAATTCCATTTTTTGTATCGGGTGAAAAGCTCCAGTGGAGTTTCGGTTGAGGACATGTTTGGTATCAAAGTGATGAGAATGACGTACTGAAGTCAAATCTGATGAGAAAATTTGGAATTTCTACAGTTTGCAATCTCCTGTAGGCAAGGTGTCCCTAGGACACTCCAGTGGCAAGGTTCGGGTGGTCGTAAAACAATTAGCAGGGCTCCGGAGAAAACCGCCCATAACTAGGTCACCTACTACAGCTGGAGTAAATGCAAGGGAATATTTGAGCTCAGCATCAGAAGACGAATCGAATGGTGTTTTTAAATTTGCCCAAAGTTCACTGAGAACGATTTCCACGCTAAAACGCGTGCAACCGCGTGTTTCACGCGTTTTGGGACAGAAGTTATGAGCGGTATTGTACATACATACAGTAGTTCGCGAAAAGGTATGTCACCTTGCATTTTTCAGTGCAGCTGCTGAAACCAAAAGCAATTTTATTCCCGTTGACAGTTTTAATAACTTTTATTGGAAATGCACTAAATGCATGAAAATGCATGTGCCCTTGTTGGGAAATTCTAGATTTTTTTTAAATTTTAGACTCATTTTCATATGCACTGTTGAACGAATGTATCTTAGGAACCAATGAGCTTCTGCTTATCCAGTGGTTATCCAGTGGCATCCATGCATTTAGTGCATTTCCAATAAAAGTTATTAAAACTGTCATCTGGAATAAAATTACTTTTGATTTCAGCGATCCGCGACCAAAAGTGCAAGGTGACATATCTTCTCGCGAACAGAGGAATGTAATTGCAGGTCGACTCATATTACGCACTGGCGTCATGTTAGGCGCAATTGGTGCCACTGCGCGTCATGTTAGGCGCAATTGGTGCAATCACTCCCCATTAACTGCAGTTTGAATTGCGCGCGCACTTGCACATCTAGTCGCGGACACTATCTGACCGGCAACGGACTGGGAGCGGCCCGTCATAAGGGATCCGAGAGAGTTTTCCAGGCGGTGGAGATGGGTAAGTGGCAGTGATGGCTGTTATCGTAGGATAGTTCAGGGTTCGGATCCTTTCGCAGTCAACGATTTTGCAATGCTTAGGATGACTCACCCACCCCGGAACTCCTCCCCTAGCCTCACCGCGTGGCTTCGCCACGCGGTCTCGGTCACTCCTCTCTGTGCACACTATTTCGTCGCCAATGGAATACGTTTAGCGTGCAGTATTATCGCGCTAGTTGAGTGGGGCGCGGAATGTGCGCTCCAGTGACAATACGCGCACCAATTACGCCTATGCTGACGGTGTCTGATATGAGTCGACCTGCAATTATAGTCGTGTCTCGCGAACTACTGTATGTAGAATGCAGAACTCAGAATGAGTGGCTACAATTTTAGCGAAGAGCGGGGGAGGGTACGAAAAAAATAAGTAGAACCTCTAATTTCTTGCCAAAAAAAAAGGGATCTTCGTGAGGTCTGGTGAATCAATGAGATGAAGAAATATTTGGTTGGCAACTAAGTTCGTGGACTGTTTCGCATCCACTACTTCTGGCAAACATAACTTGCTTGAACGTTCACCAATTTTCTTGCTTTCTTTGCTGTTTTATAGCGCGTGTCACGTAATTTCCTAAACCATTTGGGAACCTGTTACTTTTGTTTTCTAGGAGGTTTTTTTCCGCTTAAAATGAAAACTCACAGAACTGGCGTTTATTAAGGCCTTCTTCTTGAGTACCTGCTTGGTCACTAGGTTACTGCAGCTCGACAAAGGCAATGTGCTGCACCTGGGGTGGTGTCCTTAGTAAGTTGATGGTATTCAGAAATATCAGAAGATTCCGAAAAATCAGCACCGAATCGAAAAAGAAAAGGCACCAGCGAGTACATAATGAAAGGTGTAGTTCTGCTGTCAAAGGAGATCCGGGCCTGGCAACAAGGTAAGTTGGGACCCAACTTCAGGTGCTCAAATAGAGCAATAGGTAAGGGCCTGCATCATTTTGGGTTTTGCGAAAAACTTGTTAAAAAGATGCCTGACCACATTACCCCACCACAGAAAAGGGCTGAAATGGATGTCGAAAATTTTTCGGACGCTCCAAAATACCAAAAACGCGGGCCGGTAACGCTGTGTTCATGCACCTAAGAGTACAGGTTGTGCACTCAGTGATGGCCATCCACGTCGGTCCTTACACCATACTCTGGCCGACAGACCGCTTATCAATGAAGTGTAGGTCAAAAGACACCTATCCAATTCTCTGGCTTCAAAAGCTCATGTATTTTAAAGAAGTGGAATAGAGCAGCAACCCCAGAATTCTGAAGTACATGGACCCTCTAAAGGACCAAACCTTGGTTGGAAATTGTTCTTTTGTTGTTCACTAAATAACATTTTTGTTGAAGGCCCTTGAGAGTCCACGAACTTAGTTGCCAACCTAATAAAAATGATGGCCGTACTTTCTTCCTCACACTTTGCGCGATCTTAAAAAAATATCGACAAAAAGACGAGTTGGGGTCATTACAACGGAAGTTGCTAGGTTGACGAATAATGCTGTCCCTCACTTTTTGTTAAAATTCCGCACTACTGTTTCCACGGATTATCACGTAACACTGCGTCTTAACAACACTTTTTTTTATTCCACAACGTTTTATCCCGATCCCTTACGGGTGCGTCTTTCATGATGGTCGCTCCGTCTTCTTTTTCTTTGGTGCTGCTCCCGCGTTTGTTGAGGTGCCACACTGCCATCTCGCCTCAGTTTTGAGCTCCTTGTGGGGTGGCCATATCGTCCTCCGTCGCAGGTTCTCGAGCGTCGTTTCCTTGCATGCGACCATCGATCCATCTTGTGATCGTGACAGTTTTCCTCCATCAGCCGACCTGTCACACGGGCCTGACGCTGGTACCGACACCCTTTTCAGCTATTTCCAAGCTAGGCAAGGGTTTCTGCCTGGGACGGGATTGAACCCTGCGTCTTAACAACACTAGAATCTCAAAAAAAAAACTATAACGTTGTTGATTGATCACCAAGTTTGGTTTAATAATAGTCATGGGAAGTAGGTATGTAGTGAGTATTCCATGGCGTCTGTCGTTGAATCTGGGCATATTGAATGCTACGATACACTGTAGGCTGAAACTGATTGGCCGCCATTTTTAAGGACGTTGTAAAAGTAAATAAGACGAAAGTTAGATAAAGCTAAAATATAAAAAATGGAAAAGTTTTTTTTTAATGTTTGCTATGGCTGAAGTTTCGGCGAACCCGCCTTCGTCAGAGCGTCAAACGTGGGTAATTAAACCAATCTACAGTGCACTATGAGTCTATAGTAAACTAAAAGTAGTAAGTGGTATGCCACAAAACCATTAGAGATGATAAGTGGTCGCGGAAAAGGCATCAAGGTGCGGCAATTTCTAAAGTGTTTGCAAATTTAGCCACTCGTTCACAGGACTGTAGCGAGCCCATGAACGAAGCAGCCGTAGGAGGCTAGAGTGAGTGTTCCAGTAGGCCTTGGGAGTGCGCTAGTCGGGAACCAGTTCGTGGCAGAGGTGCGAGGGTTGGTAGAACAGGACTGGCCGACCGGCCGACCACCGTTACGGCTGGCTCAGTTCGGTGGCCCTCCCAGTCTGTATCGATCGCGTTCGCTCGCCACCCACCGCCATCACCTTGCACTGCCCACTGCCGCGACAGACAGTCTTCTGCCTGTCGTCGTCTTATCGTCACCGAGGCAGCCAGTTAGCGCCAGACGGCTGCCCGCTTCTCCTACGATCACCACACCGAAGCAACTGTGTCGCGATGAGTGAACATGAAGCAGAAGAAGTTGTCCCGACTGGTGACGACAATCTGGTTCGTTGCTTCAAAAAATCTGATCTTCATGGTATGGACAGTTGTTCCGTTTTCAGTTGACACGACACAAACACATCGCCGAAAGCATCGAGATGATCCGCAACAAGAAGAATCAGCTTCTGAAGACGTTGCGCGGCCTGTCCGAAGCCGAAAATGTGAGCCATTTTCAAAATGGATTTGAAAATTTCGAGGTTATCGTTACGTTACTGGATGAGTAACCTCCATTCGTGTTTCATACCCAGTTCCGTATGTGGTAGTGGGACGTTACGTGCCATAAAGTATATTTTTCTTGAAAAATTTATTTATTTTGAGCGACATCGGCGATAGGATAGAATTCCATTGAGCAACTAATAGGTTTGTCATGTGCGATATTTGCCTTCTTCATTCAATATTTACCAGAACTGAAAGGTGACAACTGATTTTATTTACCGGTTTATTTTTTACGCCGTACATAAGTGCGCCAGCCAACGAACAGAAATACTAAGCAAACGGAACCACAATATTTTTCAAAAACAAAATTATAAATAGTGTAAAGGTTGAATTGAAATTTCGCACTATTAGATAAATGATAAAGCACGATGTCCATAAGAAGTTCAGTAGTTCGTGATGGTGTTAGGTTTGCAAAAAGCGACGTCACAGCGCATAGTGTGGAGTCGAAGTGCATTGTTAGCTGGATAATGATTCCGAGTAGGTGATTATCATTCAATCATTTATTGCATGGGCCACCATGTGACGATTAGTAACTAAAAAATCGTCATTACCATCACCGGGAAAGTTTGGCGAATCCATGGTTTTCAGAAGTTGAAGGAAAAAGTTTTAAGAAAAATAGGAAAAAATCAAGGAAGGTGTTTCCTACACATTCTTCACCATAGATCATGCTCTTCCGATTCCGGCCATGTGTTTTTATTCAATGCATAATTCTAAAGTGATTCATGGCGAGTGAACGGTAGAAACGGTTTCTTTTATTGATATCGCGTTTTGGCCGATGTTTAACAACGGGCTGTGAATTATCTGATCGTTTCTCGGTTTGTGTAAGGGCTTGTTCAGACGACGCGCGTCGAAAATGCAAAATTGAAGCTCAATCAATAATTAACGTCATTGATCGAATTTGCTCCTTTGCGTTAGTGGCGCAGTCCGGTTGCGCCTCATATAGGCAAAAAAATTAGGCATATAATCACATAGGAAAGAAATTGAACGAAAAAAGTGAATTTTGTCAAAATTTCCATTAATAAGGAATAGCAGCCTTCTAAAAAACCCGAGCGACCAGTAAGTTTGCCTATATGAGGCGCAACCGGACTGCGCCACTAATGCAAAAGAGCAAATTCGATCAAGGGCGTTAATGATTGATTGAGCTTCGATTTTGCATTTTCGACGCGCGTCGTCTGAACAAGCCCTAATGACGGTACCAGAAATTGGATACTAAAACATTTGTTGGTGGCGCCAATTTCATGTTGTTTCCTGGTGTTTACGGAGCATTCAGCAGCTCATAATCATCCTATCTTCGAGTTATTTCATCTTCAAGCTTGACGATACGATACGAAATTTTGCTTAAAATTCCTGTGAGGCAGAAGAAAATTATAAGCTACTAAAGTCATTCCATTTCAACTCATCGTTCCTTTGCCATAGTTCAACGTTGAATGAATTTAAAACAATGTTATCGTTTTCGTTTGAAATCGTAGCTGTGCTCTCTGCTATCTAGACAATTCGTGACCATTGTTTGGCGTAAGGATTGAGCGCCGCTTTGTGGGGGGAGAAAAGGTAATCGCTCGGCGAATCATCACGGTTCCCCTCCCCTCATTTCTCGTTGATACATACAGTAGCGGGCAAAAAGATATGTCACTTTCCATTTTTGTGCACGAATAGCTGAAATCGAAGAGGATCTGATGCCAATCGATCGTTCTGATCACTCTATGTGGAAATATGTCGAAACATACCGGTGTTGCGAATTTTGTGTTTTTTAGAAATATTTTATAGTGATTTTCATATGCTGTTTTAAACAAAAATATCTCGAAACTCGCTAAGCGTATTGTCAATCTGAGATGATATTCTGGTAGAGCATAGTGTAGTTATTATAATGTACTACAAGCAGATAATTTAGATCGCAGTTAACTTATAGATTTCTTTTAGCAAACATTGTGATGGTTAAAAACTGGTCAAATTTTAAAAGCATGTTTCAAACAAAATTCTATATCATCTTTCTAACCACGAACGAAATTACATCAAATTCGACTGTGTTGTAGAAGATAATTTTCTCTTTCAGCCACTCATTTTTGTCTCAAAGCCGGTCTCTTACTTTGAGATAAACTTCCTTCTGAAATTGAGATTGCGTAAGCTGTTATATTCGAGAAGGTTCAAGAGAAATCGACTCCATTTTCTCCTACTTCATAACACAATTACAGTATTCTTAATACTGTACGTATGCTAAAATAAAACAATGTTCTTCAAAAAATATATTGCTTTGACTAAAACACGCCGTATGCTTCGTCACCACCAGTACAGTGTATGGTGGCGAGCAAAGGCGCGCACAGCGTGTTTTAGTCAAAGCGATATATTTTTACGAAGGACTTTGATTTATTTTAGCATGCGTACAGTATCAAAAGAACCCTAATTGTGTTATGAACTGGGAGAAGATGGAGTCGATTTCTCTTGAACTTTTTCGAATATAACAGTCTACGCAATCTCAAATTCAAAAGGAAGTTTCTCTCAATGTAAGAGACCAGCTTCGAGACAAAAATGAGTGGCTGAAAGAGAAAATTTCTTCTACAACACGGTAGCTAGACCATTCCTTATCAGAATATCATTCCAGATTAGTCCTACGCTCAGTGACTTTTGAGATATTTATGTTTAAAATAGCATATGAAAATCATTATGAAATATTTTTAAGAAAACACAAAATTTGCAACACCGGTATGTTTCGACATATTTTCAAATAGAGTGATCAGAACTATCGATTGGTATCAGATCCTTTTCGATTTGAGCTATTCGTGCACAAAAATGGAAAGTGGCATATCTTTTTGACCGCTACTGTATGGAGCTTAGAAAGGGACGTACGTGCACGATGAGTGATTGGTGCAAGGTTCGGTGAATATCTTGGGTAGGTCATAATACGCCATCGAAGATTTTGAATTTTTTTCCAAGTCTCCTTATCAATAGGTGAATGCGCGTCATTGTGACTGAAGAAGATTTTCCCATGCTTTTAACGAACGGCTACTCCATCGCCATCGAAGTGGCTACGTTAGACATCGTTGATGACAGTTGCATCTGCAGATAGCAGCTTCTAGCGAATGCCTCACCTGCAGTTCACCTGCACACCGATCATCTCCCATTTCGCTTGAAGTTGCGGATTTTGAAATTTTGGCTAGCTTGCAGCAAGTGAGTAGCAGGAGATTTGGCATGTGATTGGTGCACACTACCTATTCCTTGGTACCACTAACCAAATTGCCGGGCGAATCAAAATTCCTTCAGAAAGTAGAGATGGTCGTGCATGCAACCCGTCTCCATCTGTAGGTGGTGGCCGCTAAAGCATGCCGCAACAATGTGCCCTATTTTCTTGTGGTTCTAAAGCCTCGGAGAAGGGCAACTTGTGTGGGTATATGGCACTCGAATTGCCCTATCAACTTATGGGTACTACGCCGGCCATCCTCTAAAGCCAGCTCCAGAAGAGCGACGTAATCCACAGCAACGGCCGTCCTCGACTACTCTTTTTCTTCGAAGCCGAAGTAGACCTTTTTGAATATACGAAACCAAACTTTCTATGCACTAAGAAAGACAATCGAAGGACCTATCATAGTGCACAAGCCATTCCCTGTACTTCTTTCAATGCGTTGTTTCATGAGCTTGTAAAGAAAAAGCAGTTCAAGGTACCTGCAATCGATATCGATTTTCTCTGCAGTATCTGCAGTGCTGAACCAGGACAACTGTGGTATATGTAGCCCATAAATCAACCTACATAATGGACATGAAGCTGAGATCCCGGCACCCCTTCTAAAATTTCGGTGAGTGGCCAAACTGAGTGGCGGGAAACTTTTTCGACGACCTAATACCTGCGGCGCTTCTCCGTCTGCGGAACGCATGCGCTCGCGAGGCCCACCCTCCACGGTTCCATCGCGATGCGGTGGACCGTGCCCCCCCCCCCCGCGATGAAAGCCTATGCTGCCCTTTTTGTCATTTTTTCGGAATATTAAAACAACTGAACCAAAAATTCCCATTCGATTCTATTCGAATTGATGGCTCGAACCAACACCAGTGCAACATGGTTCCGCATCAAAATTCAGAATTTGGTTCCAATATCTCCGATCTCGAAGGGATGAGATGCTTGGTTAGCCCGAGCGGGTATCGATCATTCGATGTGTGGGTTGTTCGTTGCGCTTCTAGCCACTGCACCATAAATACGTGACACATTCATGGTCTCTTTCACATAAATGTCGCTGATCGTCCCTTTCTCAATTGGAATATTTGAAAATTAAAGAAGATTTCATTCCAAGAGAACCTCAGTTGTTGCTTTCGAGACCTTCAACTAATTGCAGTTTTGAAAAGGAGTAGAAGCGTTGTGAGATCAGAACTGACGAAATGAGCCATTCGTGCATTCGATATAGTATGATATTTATTAAGCTGTATAAGAAGAATTCGAATGCTACAACAACCATAAAACACGTTAACACAGTTCCTGAAACTTAGCATAAAAGTTAGCTGAACATGATGAAAGAAAACACAGGAATCGTTTGCACGAGGGCCCGTGCACTGGGCCCTTTACCTTTACCTATTTGCACAAGAGTTTGAGAATCGTTTCAGCCCGACAAAGCGTTGATGGCGAAGTTGGTAGACGCATTCGACATGATGACCGCTCAGGAAACAGCCTTTCTGGGCGTGCTCAAGAACATTGTGGTTTGTCCTGCTTCGCTTCGATTCCAATTACATAGAATTGTCTCACAGCGATCTCTTTGTAGGATATTCACGAACAAGCAACGGAAGATGTTGCGGCGGAGAGCGAGGCTCTGAGAACAAATGGAGATATCGGCGCACAAGACAGCACAAAAGATGCCGGGAGTCATGAAGAAGGCAGTGAGGATGCCAAAGAAGACAATGGTTTCTATTCGATGGCGATCTCTGTAATTTATTCTGTTGAACTTTTGAACTTCAATTCAGCAGCTGACGAGGAAATGATCAAAGAGACGTTGAAAGAGCTGGAGCAGGTGTCTCTACAAGCACTGGCTGCTGCTCAACTCAACGAAAAGCTAGTGGAAACGCTCCAGCGAACGAAGAAAAACGTGAGTCCTCAGCTACATAGATGCCACCAGGAGTGTACGGATTATCCGTTATCCGTTATCCGTCATCCGGTTTCCGGGAATTTTTTGGCTTATCCGTTATCCGCACCGTTATCCGGTTTTTTTTCGGCCGGATAACGGATAAAAATCGATCAAGGCCTCTAACTCAATGTAATTTCGCGCTCCATTGATAAATAGAAAAATAGAATTTCGAGGCTAATAGAAAAATTTCGAGGCTAAACCCCTTATCAAACTTGACTATCACTTTGTATAACTCGCTGAATGTTTATTTGACCCACAAAATTCACGCATTGAAATCCAAATTCATAATATACAGAGTTGACGACTCCTCTCACGAGCCGTGGAGACCATCTCGCCAAAAATTCCATGAACACTGTCTGAAATACTTCTTATCCGTTATCCGGGCGATTTCGGCTATTCCGTTATCCGCACCGTTATCCGGGTCGCGGAATTTTTTTTCTCCGCACACCCATGGATGCCACCTGAATCATTCCTTAGCAGTGCTTTTACATTGTACCTCTTTCAAAGAAGTCCATCGTTTTAGCCGTGTAACTCGTTATTGACCCTTCGAGCTAAGCGACACGAGGCCTTTGTTCATCGTAGACCGAGTTCGTGAACAGTATAGTCGAAATAAAACCTCGAAATATGCCCGAAATGGCTCGTCAATCTCATTCAACGCGCTCAGCCTGATTTGTTCAACGTTTATATGAGGTCTAACAATTCACTAGGGCGGCGGGGGTGCGTGTACCCAGAGTGGAGCTCAAACCCTGATTCATCAACGCGCTCAACGGTTCTTTCGGGGTTTATACTAGCTCTAACACACGTTATTGATGTAGCGAAAGTTCGTCAGAGACTTCAGAGCGGTTAGTTCGTTTGGGCCACTATACATTTCGTAATCAAGTTTCACTATTCTTGAATTTATACCAAGAAATAATGTGTTGTTTCACTGACTCCATTCATCAAGTTGTTTCATTAGCTTGCGATAGCTCTTCCCTCCTGTTTTTCTTTGTTCTACTTTACTCCAAAAGATAAAATTTCCAATTTGTGTGAAGAAAAAGTGGTATCGATACTATGTAGAAGATTGTGAGCAAAGATAGTCCCAATGAATTTTTAAAGTTTTTTTTTTCGAAAACTGCCATGATCGCCATTGCACATTAACATCCCAAGTTCAACGATTAAATGTTGAGACTACACAAAAGAGTTGGTATCTCTAGTTGGCTTTAGTGTCTCCCAATCTAAATACCTTCGATGTCGGATGGTCCATATTTCTTTGTGGGTAATATTGTCCGAAAATAGTGGATACAACGCTCGGCGGCGGCCATTATTCTTTGTTGTCGTACACGGTGTTCTTTCTTTCCGCGTGCGGAACAGGACGCATCCGAAAAGAAAGACGGCCAGCTTCCTGAGCTAACCTATTAACCACTCATTAGAGATTCGCGTGGCATAGTGGTAAGAGGCGCTACTGACGCCCGTGTGTTCGAGCGATCGATCACCCCGGCCTAATAAAGTATTCCATCCCTTATGGGTCGGGTAAATTGGTACCAGACATGTCTGGGAAGGTAAAGACACTGATTTGGTATAGCATCTCTGTGGTGCAAGTCATTGTATAGCCCAAATTCGCATTCGCCATGTCTCTACAATTCTGCATGGAATGCTGGAGCGCGTCTCTCGGAATCTGATCAACGATCTGATCAACGTAGCACTTTTACCTTTACCTCCATCAAAAGGTGTGGGTGAAGTGGTGTCATTGTTCAGTCTAACGATAAGTGTAGCTGCTAGGTTGTGGCATTCGTTGGAGAATTTTCACCGATTTCCACTGCTGGGTATGTAGTAGATATGCACATTTACATTAGTGAACCCCGTATAGGACAGGGAAATCGCTTTGGGTTAATAGATCTTCGAGGTGGGCAATCCCGGTCCCACTTTTCCCTTCGTATTTAGAAAACACTCGAGCTATGTACTGTGGTAGAACAAACCGTAGGACCTGCTGGTTATGCAAGTGGCTGAAAATTTCGTTTTTTTTTCCTATCACCACTGAACGATGTCCAGTGATTACGATCTTGATGATGACAAAGACAACCTCGATTCGTGTTAATCGTGAGGATAAAGTGCGAATCCCAACGAAGCTAGTTTAAATAAATAATAACTGACGGCCAACTACGATTATAAACACTGATGGTTAACAATGATTAACCAACAATGATGGAAACTTATAATAACAAGGACCTCATCAATGCGACGTTACCTCTAAAAAGTGCTTGTAACACCGCAGCTTATTGGAACCAGTCCACAATTTCTGTTTTCGATTTCGAAAAATACTCGTGCAATCTTTCCGCTCTCTTCGTTTCTTCTCACCGCTTTTTTAAACGGGATTTGAAGGATGGTTAAGTGTTCCCTTCCTTCCTTTCCTTGCATAATGGAGAAATTTATCCACTCCTCTACTGAATCACTTCCTTGTTCCGAAACCGAAATAGATATTTGGACAACATATTTCTAATTTCTCTCGAAGATAATGTACGTGCTTTCCTAATAATCGTACAGCGCAGTTTGGAAGCTACATAAGCAGCAGTATGTATGTATATCGTTTTGGAGGTATCATTCTGTCTGATACACCATCGATCTGATTCGTTCTCTTCAGAGATCGTCAGTTTTGGAGCTGCGTAAGAACAAGACGGAGGAGCTGAAAACGGCCGCAACGGCTGCTATGGCAGAGGTGAAGAAGGCGAAACAGGAGGGTCGGTTCTTTCCTCTTTCCTATTTCGCATTCGGTTATTCATCGTTTTGCTCCCCTAATCCGCTTTTCTGCTGCAGCCATCTGAGAGCGGCGTATTGCATTTCGTGCCCACTTGACAATTTGAGTGGATTTAACATGAATGAGCGCAAGACCGCCATAATTAGCGCTGTTATTGATTCTACAATATGGTTGCACATTTATTAATGTTGTGCTCTCATAGAGCCCCCTATGTACTTTAAATGAAAAGCTGGATTTGAGGGCGACAACTAGGCGAGTAAGGTCTTTCTCTCTTTAACTCTCACATTCCCTTTTTTTCAACTAATGCTCTTTGCAAGAGGCAAGGATACATCATTCGAAAGCTACAGCTAACGGCGATTCTCGTTCTCCTTCGTTCTCGATTTTTCTTCTTGAATCTTGAAGATTCATGTTAAATCATCAAAATCGGAGAAATATGACATTGCCACATTGGTGGGTCTACTTACTTGCGATACTTGCGAGCAGCTCCTCAGCAACGGTTGATATTGCGCAGATCCGAACTTCTTTTCCATTTCGTCCGGTCGCCCAACCGGTCGTTTCTTGCTCAGCGGTTACCAACCCCCTGTGGTCGTACACACCCCGGCATCCATCGTTACGTACCATCAGAAGTCCCGCAAAGTGCTGTATCGCTTCATCTGCGTGAAGGATGATATCGCAGACACTGAACACTGCCCTTATCTGCTAGTGCAATCCGGGCATCTTGATATAGGGAAACGACAACCATTTTTCTTTCTAGCGTTGCTTCAACCCGTCGCAGTTGATCCTCAGTAGCCTTCATTAATGTCCACCTTTCGCAGGGGTAGCACAGTTCCGGGAGCTGGTTAAACAGCTGGTCTGCAGCGTCTAATAGCCTATCAAAGCGCACAGGTAAGAAGTGCCAACCCCACCCATCTTTTCTGACCTTGCTGACGGAACTGCATTCACTTGGACGTTGAAAATATTGTCGAACCTCAAAAAGAATCAGCGAGGGCGAACCTCTTTGTGATAAGTAAAGAAAAGTGGAGGTTACAGTGGTAAAAAGTAAAAAAGAAAGAAAAGAAGTAAAATAGAAAATAGTTCACCTGAAATCAACTTGAGGAAGCATTTTGCGCTTTATAGCATCGGACACTCAGAATTCACGGGTTTGAGGTCAAGAGTTTCGTTTCAACATGACAGAGCCCACTGTTTAATTGCAGCTGTGACATCTTTTTAGGCAAAAAGGGGCTCCTCTTCTTCAGCCCTGTCTCGGGTACAGGATTGAAAAGCTTTTGATGAAAAGTGATCGAGATCTTGATTTATTGACCAAATAATCGGCAAATTCACCTTTCGAAAAAAAATATCTGTGTATGTATTTGTATTCCAAGATGTCTTGCTCTGAATCAAAAGTTCTGCATCCACCTAGAATTAGTAAGGTTTTTTTTTGCTGCTGTGACACTTTTCAAATGGACAAGAAATGTTCTTATGTGCTCGTAAAACTTGTTTCGAGCAAAAGCTTCTCGAAAATGTTCAGAACTGTGTTTTTTCGTTTGAAATTTCATATAGATGACCTGAAAATAAAAATATAGACGAACTTGTTAAAAATACTGCCTCCGCTCGAGAAAACACGTTCTCAGGCTCTTGTGGGCGATGTTCAACATATGGCCAAAACAACGAAGTGAGGATATACAGTGCTGGCCAAAAAAGTATTCGTTTTCACTTTTTTGCATGTAACTCCTTAGGGACTGAGGCTTTTGAACTGATTTTTCTACAGTTAATGGAGACTGGTAAGGGTGTATATATGCTAGTTTCGTTTCGATGAGGGCCTAAAATTTAGTGAATTTTTTCATCGATAAAGTAAAATACGCATTTTAAGAAAAGCGGCCTCATTGACAATAAATATTTCCTACTCTAAAACAAGTAAAGTTTTTGCAACCGCTTATGTGCCGTTTGAAAGAGTGAGATTTTTTCTACAAAGGGATGCATTAAAAATTTTTGTTACTCTTAGCTTTTAGCGTAGTAGGTGGCCCAATGAGGGCGTGTCCAAGAGGTGTGGATTACTTTTGGATGCAACTAGTGATTTGTATCCATAGGCTTTTACAGAGTCCTGAATGCCTTTTGAACGAGAATCAAATACGCTATCGGACACTGCTTTCACTATCTCGTGAAGCTGAGTTTCTAGGAATTTATTTAAGAAGAACTACAAACTAGAAGCGTCATTTTCGCACCCTTTCAATTTTTTTCGCTCAGAAGATTTCCCAATACCTCAAGCGTTGTTCGTAAGAAGAAACCTTGCTCTACGCGAAAGTGTTTTTGAATATTTTCCACATCTCAGTTTTTGTTCGTTTCCAAGCAATTAAAGTGAGTACGTCGTTGACCACCGCTTTGCGCGCGCGATCACTGCGCGCCGCGTGCTGCGTCGGAGGCTCCTGCAGTCATCGTCGCGCGCTCCGCGCAGTGATCCCACGCGGAAAGCGGTGGTCAACGACGTACTCACTTTAATTGCTTGGAAACGAACAAAAACCGAGATATGGAGAATTTTCAAAAACACTTTCGCAAAGAGCAAGGTTTCTTCTTACGAACAACGCTTGAGGTTTTGGGAAATCTTCTGAGCGAAAAAAATTGAAAGGGTGCGAAAATGACGCTTCTAGTTTGTAGTTTTTCTTAAATAAATTCCTAGAAACTCAGCTTCATGAGATAATGAAAGGAGTGTCCGATAGCGCATTTGATTCTCTTTCGAAAGACATACAGGACTCTGTGAAAGTCTCTGAATACAAAACACGAGTTGCATCCAAAGGTAATTCACACCTCTTGGACACGTTTCCATTGGACAACCTAAGAAATAATAAAAGCGAAGAGCAACAAAAAACTTCAGTACATCGTTTTGTAGAAAAAATTTAACTCTCTCAAACGGCACATAAGCGGTTGCAAAAACCTTAGTTGTTTTAGAGTAGGAAATATTTATTGTCAATGAGGCCGCTTTTTTTAAAATGCGTATTTTACTCTACCGATGGAAAAATTCACTAAATTCTAGGCCCTGATCGGAACGAAATTAGCATGTGTACACACGTACCAGTCTCCGTTAACTATATGAAAGTCAGTTCAAAAGCCTCAGTCTCTAAGGAGTTACATGCAAAAACGTGAAAACGAATACCTTTTTGGCCGGCACTGTATGTGTCTGACTGTGAAGCTAAAGCTAAATCTAAAGGCAAAGGTGTTGGTGTTGATCTGTTCCCGAAGGAAGCACCAACGCATTTGTGTTCCATTCAAGTCGTAGAGGCATAGTGAATGCGTATTTGGCCTACACAATGACTTGCAAGGCCAGCCGCTGTGTCTTTACATTCCCAGGCGAGTCTTGTACCAATTCGCCAGCTCCCGGAGGTATGGAAAGCTTGCTTCGCGTGGGAGAACAACGATCTCTCGACCGTACGAGTCTCTGTTTCTTACCAACGCACCGCGCGCGCCCTTATTTAATTGTAAACTCTGCTATGTTCACTGATGAAGGGTGCCAGATCATTCGCGGTGAATTTTCTAGTCATCAATGTATTAACAAGGTTTTTAGTGACCGCAAACCGCACAGAAATACAAAAGAAGGCCAGAGAAGCGGAGGAGCTGAGAAAAGCGGCCCTGAAGGCAGGAATTCAAGTTGGAGCCGAGGAAGAGAAACATGTTGGTGTTTTCTGTACTAGAGGAGCTACCAGTTACAATTAGTTCAGCTTTTGAACTTTTGCAAATATTTCAGAATGAGCAGATTGCGGCCGCGTTGGCTGCGGTGGTGAATGATGTGGAAAGGATTCCACCGATCCCGGTGGTGGAGGAACCAAAAGTTGAAAGCGAAGCCGAAGATCCGCTGGAAGTTCGACGTAAGGAGATTCGAGAGAACATTCGCAAGGAAAAAGAGCGGTTCGTTTGTCCTTTGTTTGCTGTTTTGTTCAAACTTTTTGGTTCTCACTCATTTTTTCTTTCTTTTTTTGTCACTCACATAGAGCTGTCTGGCAGTGTCTGTACTCCTCAGCACGATTTCCGTCTCACTCATTTCTGCCGTTTATCAATGTCCTAATGTTAGTGAGAGCTTTACCTTTTCTGGTTCGTTAATTGTGAAATTTGAGTTTACCATTTCTTTTTATCTTTTTACCTAGTACTGCAATTAAGCTGAGAAAAAGTATTGCGACCACATCGGTAAGCATCGAAGCCAAGGTGCTGTTCACTTTTAGGAATACGTCTATAACTTTCATAGCATGGGCCCTCCCATCTTCCTAATTCTATGCTGCGGACTACTACATACGCACTGCTTCACAACGATGATGAACATATAGAGATAAATATGTGCCCGTGACAGCACGGACGTTGTAGACACAATCCAGTGAGCAAATTATCTGCGAAATCAGTATTGGAGGTAGAAGATAGGATAGATCTTTCATAGTGTGGAACGAAACCAGTTGTTTCCATATCAGTTGAGCCGTGTGGTACAGTGGTAAGAGGCGCTACTGACATCCGTATGATCAAGCGATCGACCCCCGTCGGGCTATCCAAGCGTTCCATCGCTCCGGGCTTGAGTAAATTGGTACCAGACTTGTCCACTGACTTGTTATAGCGGTCGGCCCACTTTATAGGCCAAGTTCTCATTCACGATGCCTCTAATTGTAAGAGACTGAGTAGGACATGAATGCGGCGGTGCGTTCTTAAAGGACTGATTAACGCCGATACCTTTACCTTTCACCTTTTCATACCAACCCCAAGGCGCGGAGAATGCCTTCAGTGAGTCTGAGAACATCGAGGTCGAGCTGCTTTCATTTTATAGCTGCAGGCGCAGCTGACTCGACATGCACGGTGGAACAGCCGTGTTGTTTAATCCTTATCTTCCGGATTATACTCGGGGCAAGTTTTATACTCTCATCTCGCGACAATAACACAGCTGCCATCTGTTTACTGTCCTTTTCTCTTCGCAAACTGGTTATATTTCTATGTGAGAAAATTAGTTAATCTCTGTGTGTTCGAGCATTTTGCACTGGATCATGTCATGGCCCTTTGATTATCGCATTTCCTCGTGAGATGCGTGTCTCTGAGAAAAGTGATTATATCTCCTCGCTAAAATAGGTATCTCCAACTGATGCTTTTCTTTTCGCGTCGGAATAATCCATTCCTCCTCTTCTCATTCCGTAATCTCTACCGTGTCACCCACTCTACAGCTGTCTACGTTCTTGTTTCGACGGTGCAAAGATTTGGCGTTTGTAGATTTTGAGTGTCTATGTTTTTTATGGATACATTTCAGTCGAGAGCATGTGAATCAGACGATTCGAGAGAAACTGGCAGCAATGGAAGCAAGAAAACAACGCATGAAGGAGATCCGTCGACTTATCTCAGAAAACCATGGTAGTGATTCCGAAACTGCAGTTCTTTGTTACATTCTTGAAAAAATTTCATAAACTCTGGAACAAATAATTGAAAGTTCAATTAAACACTATGATAGAAAAAAAAAGAAGAATATTGAGAAAATATCATCCTAATTTCGAAATATTTGTTGGGTAGAGCTTGATTCGTCGTTGAGAAGTCTCGTATTTTCGTGTTCATGGTCGCTTTTTCCAAAAGCTTCCCTAAAAATAAACCAATGGTAATCATCGAGTGGACCTCAAAAGGGTAGTCATTTGGAAAGAGTTCTAATAATAGAAGGTAAAATATAGGTCGGCGTTGCTCAGTTTCCATGGAACGTGCCATGCATTCGCTTCCATTTAAAATCGTGTATGCATTATGAATGCGTCCACAATTATTTGTTTGGCCTGTATTGTAGCTTGCTGAGTGTAGCCGCTGTGAAACTCGGTGTCTTCAGCTTCTCAGACATGTCTGGTAGCAATTTATCCGACCCCAGAGGGATAAGAGGGGGTAGCGTAGAAGTAAATCGTCCGTGTGGGTGACAGTAGCGCCTCTTACCGCTGCACTACGCGTGCAGCTAGAAGGTTATGAGAAGAAAAATCTCCAAAAACAACTGCAGGAGGGTTTAGGTTTGCTGTTATTTTGGCGTTGTAATTGATCACATTATGCTTGTTCTGCATATACTCCCATGTGTTTTGCTTTAGCGTGCGTAGCAATGTGCTATACAAAAAAGAATGCAAATGAAAGGATAAATAAAATTGAAATAAAAGACTATTTTCGATTTCTGGCAAGTCGAATCTTTGTTCTCCTAGGTGCCATGAAATGGCCAAATTGAACAATTCATTTACCTTTACAGCTTCGGCGTCCTCGATAGTGGAGGTGACGAAGAAGAAGCTGGAGGAGTCTCTGTCCCATGTCGAGGCATCAAACGGCGACAGCCAGTCAGACTCTAAGGAAAACGGCATCGCTGACCCTTCAACGCCACACGTTTCACTAGAAGATGAACAGACCTTGGAAGGCGAAGAGGAGGCGGCGGCTGAAGACGAACAAACCAGACGGGACATCGAGGAGACGTTCCACAGCGCCGAGTTGAATCTGCAGTGAGTGACTTTCTTCTTTCTGTTTTCTTTAATAATCGACTTTATTTTCGTTCTTTATAATTCTTTCTAGATGAAAATTAGACGCTAGCTCTTAACCTCCAAGTATTCAGCGATAAAGAGCGCACAAGGCGGTGAAAGAGAGCATGTTCTCGCGTACATCAGACTTGCCAGGTCATGTGGCTTAGGCTTTTCAGTGACTTCTTTCCTGTCGTTTTTGAGAGTCGTTCATTTCCTTGCTTTTCCTCAGCCAGCTTGCTTATCACATCTCTTCACTTTCTGCTGTCGGTAGAAAGAACTAAGTGCTGACGTCATTGCCAAAGTTTACAACTTTCGCACGAAACTGCGTAATTGTAATCCGATTCCGCTTCTTTCTGTTATACCGGTTCTCTATTCTTATGGTTTGATGAATTAGAGTCCAAACTTATGTGCAAATGGTTTTTGAGTTATGGCAGTATTCTGTGTACACTACATCCCCCAGGAGTCCATTGGATTCAACTCGCTAATGTGCTTACAAGGAAACTTTTAAGGTCACTTCACCTGCGGACATTTACCAACAATAGCTGTTAAAAGGTTCTCATGTTAACGTTACTCAGTTTTTAACCAAGTGCTCTTTCCTGAAGCGAATTGTTTCAACTGAGGTGAGGATTTGTCGGTTTCCACGGAAACTATTATTTCACTCGTAGTGAGCGAAAACGTGCAGAAGTTGTGCTCTGAATCCGATCCATCCGAAAACCATATTTTGGAGCAGCCAAGGGGAAGATCAAGTGTACTGTGTAGTTTCATCGAAAATTGATCTTATCGATTTGCGCCTTCGAATATCCAGTACCAATCAGCAGCAAATATCTCAACGTACGTACATGTAGTTTGTACTGAGATGTACTTTAGCACTCTCCAGACATACAGGTTCCGGTATGGATTTCTACTGCTGAGGAGTATATCAGGCTTGGGAAAGATTGAAAAATGTGTGCAATTATCGAGCGATCAACCTAACACTTAATGGATCGGAATTTCGGAGCTCTGACATACAAATGCGATATTTCTTCAACATTTTAGTCTTCCAAACAGTTGGCTTTACAAAGTTTCGGTCATTCAGACAACTTCTAATCTGAGGGAAGCTATTTTGCCGACAGCTGCGATTTGTTGCTGTTTTGTACCAGATCTTGAAAGGACCTAAAAAGTCTATCCGAGTACCTAGAATACCAAAAATTCGATTACAAGAATGAAATAAATAAATAAATGAATAAATAAATAAATAAATGAAAAACAATCAGAATCCGTCTAGTCCGTAAATCGACTGAGACGTGGAAGCTATAGGGGACCTCATGTGCGGGCTAGGCTAAGCATTTCTGACGATGCCCATCCCCTGGATTTCATTTTATCTTCAAACGAAACAGATATTAGATAGAGTCATAAGTCACCGGACATTTAGGGTTCAGGGGAGATCTATAGACCGAGTTTTATAACCTTGTCGATCGTTCTTTGTCCTCGAACCACAAATGTCCGAAGAACCGGGAGGATTTCTGATAATTTGCGAGTGATTTGGCATGAATCTATCGCCATCTCATTCCTCATACACCCAACTCGGTCGGGCGTCCTGACTCGAAGGATTGGTTAGCATTGTGACTGGATAGGAAGAGAAAAAAACTTGACTGGAAAACATGCGATTCGATCGGACTGAACTCCGAAGCCATTGTAACAGTTAGGAACTTTACCCAAGTGAATGCAGTGAACCGTTTTGCAGGGTTGTTCTCCTTGTATCGATCAGTGTCTTACATGTTTGGCCCGGTGCCCTCATTGGCGGGAAATTTGATCTTGAACCCGAATACGTTCAAATGTCCGGTTACCCAATGGTCACCTAATCTTGTGCCTGTTTTACATGGAGTTAATCAGAAGCTTGACCTTCGCTGCGTTCACTAAGGGTTAGGGCCCCTTCAGACTTTACTGCATTGTTGCTGCAATAATGATGAAACATGGGGAATGGCGGCGGGCGCGGCAGCTGCGTTGTATCGCAGTATCCGGTTTCTAACTTCTTAGCGAAAACCACTCATATCGCCAACTATGCACTAAATAGTTTTTCGACCAACGACAGTCCAGTGTACGACCGGAAAAGCGCGCAGCCATTACGGAAATACGCACACCTCCTTTTTACTGCTCTACTCTGGTTTATTGCCGCAGTAGGGTCTGGAGGGGCCCTTAAGCTTGCTGGTTCTGCACTAACCTTGTGTTCCTAATGTGGCGCCAGGTATGCTGATATCCCTAAGTGAAATCATAGTGACAGTGGATACATGGTCTGATCAAGAAACAGGCGCAATGTCATGATGTTGTCCGTCTTTTCTTGTTGTTTTTTTCTTCTGGTGACAGTTGCAAGATCAGCGTGATGAATTGCTGTTTTGCGTTATCAGCTATAGCTGATTGTGTTAGTTCTCTTCCATCCCAATCCTCGAACGCCATGTTCCACTGGAAAATGATTGGACAGTACGTATCCTTTTATTCCTATCTCTTTTGATTCTTCACGCGCGTAGGTGTTTTTTTTTTCTCCGCGTATGTATCTTAGGGTAGTGCAAATGACCGTCGCAGTTGGAAAGGAAAGCCGTCGTCTCAGTGGTGTGGTGGTTAGCGCAACTGCCAGATTAGGCGCGAGGCGCGTGTTCGAATCCCGGCTGAGACGCGATTCTTGCAATGAACCTAGCGCCACCATTACAACATCGTATGTGGCCTTTATTCTTGAAGGAAATGATAGCCGAGAAAGATTTCTGGGCAATTCCATTCCATTCCGGTCAGTTCTTGTCTGTCGTAGCTCTATCTTTTGGGTGTGGAATTCACACGTCGAACAATCGATGGTTCTCTTCATTGGTATTCAGCACAGATTTTCAATGATGTATAAAACGTGTTTTTGCGGCCTCGAGAAGGGTTTTTGTCTCAAAAAGCTGTTTCCGCCGAAAGGTGTAATTGCTTGTTTGATGAAGGAAAATTTAAAGTCGGGCAAGTTTCAACCTGAAGAAATGTCAGATACCAGATAATGGCACTCCTGCACATGGGCTTCCTATATGCTTTTCGAATTTTCCATCAAATCTAGAGGTACTCCTTATGTTGCTTGGTGAGATGCTTATAATAACATAGCATTTTTAATGGAAGTGCCATTCAATTTTGATTTTTTAACGAAGTTTTCGAAGTGGCGTCGTATTAGTATTTCTTAGCTTGTTATATATTAAAAAGCAAGTGATTGAATGCACTCAGTAGAGGAAACGTTGCGATGCTCCACAATGGACTGTTTTTCATAACAATAAGATGCATTTTTTCACGATACGTGCGGAGGCCAACGAGGTTCGTAGTTGCAGTGAAAAAATTGAGATCGCTGACTTGAGGTTGTGAGGAAGAAGAAAGTACAAAATTCTATCAAGCGGTAAGTGAAGGGAGACAAGTGTCTGTATAGGAGAACGTCTTGTTGACAGCGCATGATGTCATGATGTTTTGCAAATTTCGTATTTGCAATTTATTTATTTATTTATTTGAAAATGCACATGCTGTGTGCATCACTATTCAAATGAAAAGTGGGTCAAAACAAAGTGAACCCAAGCCGTCAACTCTGAGACACTCAAACGCGGAAACAAAAACGCGGCTAGTGCACCTAAAACAAGCAAGAAAATCACCCTGCTGTATTTCTCTACTTCGTAGTTTTCGTTCTATAATGTGCTGGTTGACAGAGGACGCTCCTCTTCGGAGGTCTCCTCTGCCAGCTTTCAGTTTCTCTTCCTTTGCGTCAATTTTGCGGTCTTCAATCACATCATTTTCAATAGATCTTCCAAACGCTGACAGCTGCTGTGGCATATAAGTGCTTAACTTTTGCTTTCGGTTTCTTCAAATCCTATTTCTTTTCCCGTTTCCATCTTATATACTCTGATCAGTTTGCCCAGTGCAGAGCTTAGAGCTCAGTTTGATGACTGATTTCCATCAACAACATGTTGAAATTTCTTTGTTGAACCTCGAAGGCTGTAAACAATATAAGAAATAGCAGGGGCTCATCGCACTGAACAGACTCCGACGGCCAAACCTTTGCTTTCGATGTGAAGAGTTTCGTCTCTGAACGAAACACATAACAATAACCTACAGTTCTCTTAGCTGTGACAGTTATCTCCTACGCAAAACAAAGTTGTACGTACTTCTGTATTTTCTCGATTATTTACCAGATAATGATTAGCTGAGATTAATTAAGAGTGAAAACAATGAGCTGACAACATAGTGTTTCTCAAGACGAGTTGAACGGCGTTGATCCGGACGCCCAAAATTACAGTCGCCCAAAATTTTTATAAGCTTATTCATCTGCTTGATGTTTCAATGTTTTCGCCAGACCTTTGCTGTTTATTAAATGTATGAATGACGGATAGCACGGTGCAGTGTTTACACGTTGACGACAGCGCCTTTTTCGCGTGTCTGGCGCGTGGGACCAACCGATTTTCTAGCGCGCTGAGGCTGTGGCACGGTGCCGAATTTTTTTCAAAATGGAAGTGAATAGTAAATCTCGAAGACTACATATACAGTCCTGTGATATCGGGGATTGTGATTATTCCATTTTGCAATGAAAATACAAAAATAACAGCTGGAAGCTTTTGGAATGTTCTTTTCCCTATCCAGGTTAAAAGGAAATTGTTATTTGTTTATTCTAATAATCAATATTTGTTTGTATTTATGTGTTTGTTTCAGTAACCAGTACTTGTTTGCATTTATTTGTTTCTTGCAATAACCATTATTGGTTTTTACTTGGTAAGAAAGCTAGTGCAAAAGGTAAAGGTAAAGGTAAAGGAGCCGGCGTTGATCAGTCCCCTGAGGACGCGCCGCCGCATTCGTGTTCCATTCAAGTCGTAGAGGCATAGTGAATGCGTATTTGGCCTATACAATGACCTGCGGGGGCCAGCCGCTATGCCAGGTCAGTGTCTTTACCTTCCCAGACAAGTCTGGTACCAATTTACCCGACCCCGGAGGGATGGAAGGCTTGGTTAGCCCGGGCCGGGATCGATCGCTCGACCGTGCGGGTGACAGCAGCGCCTCTTACCGCTGCACCACGCGGGCCCTTAAGAAAGCTAGTGCACAATCGAAAATTCCAGTAAATCAGAAGCTGAGAATCATTTTCATGGACCATGCCTCCTATAACAATGTGCAAAGGTCTACTAAAAAGTGGCACAAAATCATCCTTCGAAGTTCTGAAATGTATCGAAAAAAATACGATACAAGGCTGTGGCGCAGCATTGCGCCACACTGTCGCCAACGTGTTAAAAGACCTTACTGAAACCCACACCGTTGAGCGATCGAACGTCGCTAGGGCTATCCTCCAAGCTGTCCACCCCTTAGGGGTAAGGTGAATTGGTACCAGTCTTGCCTGGGAAGGTGAAGTCAGCGTGGTGCAGTTACTGGTCCCCGCATGTCATTGTATAAACAAAATACGAATTTAATCGCCTCTACGATTCAGAATGGGACAGCGATGCGTGGCGCGTCTTTAGGTGCAGATCAACACTGACCCTTCACCTTTACATTTGCTCATTGGTACGTGATAAGGCTGAAATATTATCTAGGTGAACGAAACATTTTCGGATGGCTATAGAGTTCATCGACAGACTTAAATAAAATATGTCTACGTCTTTTCAATATACGCATCTCCTTCGTACTTACGAAGGTATAGGTAGGGTATTGTTCAGGAGATATATGCAGGAAATCAATCAATAACCTATAACGCTATCGACAGTTCACTGGCATGTGTGAGAGAAGAGAGTCGAGCGCTCGACACATGCTTCCTTTACAGTCACGAAAACTCATAAATTTCTGAAAGGGCGATTTTTGCGGCAGATAACCGGCAAGTGGTCCGTAGCTTGAGAACGTCGTAAAAAATAGGATCGAATCGGCAAATATACCGGGTTGGCTTACCGGCAGCGATTCTTTCCCCTTTCCGGATTTTGTTCTTCCACGATTTCCATCGATTATAACCGCGTTGAAGGGATAAGCACGCTCTAACAACACAACGGCGAAGGGATTGCGGGTGCTAAGTGAGGGGTCCTAGGACGTGTCCTACCAACAATGTACCCAGCACGCTAAAGGTGATGGTAAAGGTAAAGATGTCGGCGTTGATCAGTCCCCTGAGAACGCGCCATCGCATTCGTGTTCCATTCAGAATCGAAGGTGCTTGGTGAATGCGTATTTGGCCTTTACAATGACTTTTGGTGGCCAGCCGCTGTACCCTGTCTGTACCTTCATGTTCCCATACAAATCTGGTACCAATTTACCCGACCCCGGAGAGATGGAAGGCTTGATTGGCCCCGGGCGAGGATCGACCGGTAGATCATGCGAATGGAGTTTGCGCCCATTACCTCTGCGCGATGCGCGCCTACACGCGCCTAAATTTGACGGTGTGAGGCGATGTGCTGCCAAAATTCTAATAGTTTATTAGGACAACAAATTTTTCGAACACAATCGAGTTTGTGTGTGGTTTGCAGTGTTTTGTCCGAGCTAATTGTATGCAGCTCACCGATTGAAAATTTTTATTATTGCCTAAAAAAGGGAATTATATGATTTTTACCTTTGAATGTTATTGTTTTGGTCCACACCAGATTATTTAGCTTCTGCTCGACTCATACTTCCAAGGATTTGATTAAAGCATAAGTGCGTTGCAGTGATCGAAGAACAATCAAAATCATTGTTTCAAAATTTGTGTACAATTTTCAGTAGACCCGATACCTATCTGATCTTCAAAAAGGCGGCAAAGGTTATAAAGACAACCATCGATTTAACGTGAACAGAAAACGTAACAATCTTTCCGGTCCTTTATAAGGGCTTCAGCTGGTGCGTTTTGGAGGTCCTGAGCGGAGTGGGACAGGCAGAATTTCCTTGGAAATTCAGCACCTTGGTCCGCGTACTCACTTTCTGGCGATGCAAACGGTGGCATCTTTGCAATTGCTGAGAGCAAGGTTTTGAGATCGTTTGCTGTGCTCGCGCCGCGAGCACGTGCCAAACTTGCAAAATCAATAAATCGCGTCGCTCTGCGACTAGTGTGCACGACGCGAACGAGATACGCGCGCGGCAGAGAGATACGCAGGCAACGAGACAACGTTGACATAATGGCACTGACACTCAGACGCGTAAGCAACTTTTTGCGTTGCGCGCATTAACCAGCCTCTGAGGATCTCCTGAACATTTTAAATAAATATTTATTTATATTTTATATTATTATATTATATTTTATATTATTATATTTGTCGTTTTGTGTTCTTTGTTATTTTATACACGTTTCATATACTCTGAGAGGGGTGTCAGAATTCAACAGTGCTTCCTTAATCTAGTATTAAAATGATTTCAGGAATCTCACACTCCTTCGTCAACGCTTGGAGAAGATTCAAGCACAAGGGGAATCCGGACTAACGCAGGAAGATGAAGAGCTGATCAGTCAGTTCGATGCAGTTGCAGAAAAAATCAATGAACGTGTCGATTTAGAAAGCGATGAGGAGGAGGAGAGCGTCGTCGACGGCAAGGTGCGACTGAACTCATCCTTTCATTATTTTCATTGATTTGGTTTTGTTTTGTTTTTTTTCTGTAGAGAGTACTGATTTTGTCGTTTAAATGCGAGGTGTTGCAAAACAGTGTCTGTGGGCGAGGAGTTGCTGTGCGTTCACAAACCCGGTAGAACGAAACTTTAAGTCATGTTTCAGTGGATTAATGTGAGTTCAGATTAGAGTCTAGAAGCTCAGAGAAACGTTCCGAATCACTCGTCATAGATGGTTTTTTCCGCAGCCTTACCTTCTTGGAATCAGCACGAAAGAAAATAAAGGCTGCCGGAAAGTTGTTCTGGCTTTTTAGAAGCCCGTTTATAAATATTCCAGCTAACAGCCTAATACAGAAGAAGTGGGTAGAACGAATATTGTTAGATTAAAATTTTGCTTCTGCTATTTTGGCATTCCCCTATGAACGTGTGCACTTCAGTTCCTTTCCTGAATAAGTATAGCATTGAGCACATTGCATTTAGTGCAGTGATGAGAGGAATGGTTTGTTCTAATTTTATTGGTTTTGTTGCGCTGATATACCCAATGCGGAGTGTTTGTTAGCTTTAATGATTTGTTTGCTGTTTCATTACTAGGGAAGCTCTGCCAAACGGATCTGATATTTTCTAGAAAAAAAAGACCAGTGGAGTCCGTGGATTTATTGGGTTGTTAACTAATTATTTGCCTTTTTTTTCGAGCCTCTGTTGTGCGCCTAGTAGAGAAGCTCCCAAAAACATATAGATAGCGTTCGATAGAGAATTGTTTGCTACTTCGCGACATATATCTGCTATTTACGAAACCTTGAAATTTTGATAACTTTCTGACCATTGAAGTTGAAATCAAAAATAAGAAAAATTGACCCCACCGGCAGTGAATTTTCGCTGCTTCGTTTGGCGACTTTTTGCAAATTCGTATATACCGTCTAAAACTAGACGAACTTCTCTGTATTCCTTTGTTTTTGTTTACTTACAGAGCGTGAAAGTGGGGGTATCTCAAAGAAGACAACAATTTTCGGATGCTTGTGCTGCCGTTCCGCCGAACGTTTTCCATGAGCTCTAAACACGCCACGATAGACCATTTATTGCTCTATCAGGTAGTACGTTTATTTTTCCACGCTAGCCGTTTTTTAAAACTTTTATCATGAAAGCGTTTTTAAAATTCCTCGACGTGTAAAACTTTTCGTTGGAATCCTTTTGCAGAACTTCAGGTACCTTTCGAAAGAGGAAGATGTGGGCTATAAGGAGATGTATCACAGTTTCTCAATCGCGCCAGGTTTTGTTAACTTTTAGGTCGACGGCCGCACGCGCACCCCCTCAGTAATTGCGCGGCGGTGCGGCCGTCGCGTTGGCCGTTCGCAGCGCGGTCACTCGAGCGGTCGAACCTCCACTTTGTCGACCTAAAAGTTAACAATACCTGGTGCGATTGATAAGCTGTGATGCATCTTCTTATAGCCCCCATCCTCCTCTTTCGAATGGTACCTGAAATTCTGCAAAAGGATTCCAACGAAAAGTTTTACACGTCGAGGAATTTTAAAAACGCTTTCATGATAAAAGTTTTAAAAAACGGCTAGCGTGGAAAAATAAACATACTACCTGATAGAGCACAAATGGTCTATCGTGGCGTGTTTAGAGCTCATGGAAAACGTTCGGCAGAAAGGCAGCACAAGCATCCGAAAATTATTGTCTTCCTTGAGATACCCCACTTTCACGCTCTGTAAGAAAACAAAAACAAAGGAAAATTGAAACAAACTGTACACCGCTTTATAGAGAAATTCGTCTAGTTTTAGACGGTATATACGAATTTGCAACAAGTCGCGAAATGAAGCAAGGAAAATTCACTGTCGGAGGGGTCAATTTTTCTCATTTTTGATTTCAACTTCAATGGTCAAAAAGTTATCAAAATTTCAAGGTTCCGTAAATAGCAGATACACGTCATGAAAGAGCAAGTAATTTCTATCGAATGCTATCTGGATGTTTTCGGAAGCTTCTCTACTAGGCGCGCAACAGAGGCTTGAAAAAAAAACGGCAAATACTTAGTTAGCAACCTAATATTTTTATCATTCTGTAACTAATTAGTTACTAATTCACTGACGGAAATTTTTGAAGTCACGGTTTTAAGCTTTGTTCAGTAACTCAATTTCATGTGGTCACGTTATTTGGGTATACAGGAAGGTTTGCAAAGCTGCTAGCATATCGAACCCGTCTTATGAGAGATAAACAATAGGATATATTTTATGCACAATTAAAATGAACGAAGCGAATGCTGAAGTGTTTGGAAATCTGCCATTTTGCGTGTGTTTCGGTGATGTCGCCGTTGTTCCAATGTTTTTATTCACACTTTGTATCGAAGATGTGCATGATGTTCAACATTAAATCCTAAGCAAACAAAAACCACTAATATTTATGAACTAATTTAGCCATCACAAGGGAATTGTGCTTAAGCGATGTGCTTGTGGCGGGATTTGAACCCGCGTTTCGCGCCCATCCTGGGCACCGTAATGTTGGACCACTACACTATTGGTGGCTCTTCTAGCATCTTTCTTGAGCCAGACGGGTTTTGCTTCCTTCTTTCATCCGTAATAACGGTATGGAAGCTGGAGCTAAATAAGCTGTTATGAGCTATTAGGTTGTGAAGAAAGTTCTGTCCTTATATTCAAAAAGTCGTAACTCTACTCAAGTCCAGCTGTTTTCCTCAATTCAAGCACTATTCGAAAGAGCACATCTTCCACTTACAAAGCAGTATGAAAAATGCTACCATCGCAAAAACCTGAAGATCTGGATTAATCAAAATATTCGACATCATGTTGATATTCGGACCCTCTGGTCCGAGTGCGAATGAGGGTTGTGGGTTCATCAATTGAAATGGATTTTGCGGAACCACTTCCACAGCAGTTTCCAACCTGCGATGAAGAATGGATATTATACTATAATTAGAAGAGATTTCCCCGTTTTTTACACAACGACGAACCTTTTAAGACGTTTGAGGAACAACATTTTCACGATACGAAGACAACGTTGGTGACGTTATGATGAACTGTAGCAGTACTAGTGTGCCTTTTGTTCCTTACTCTTTACCAAACGATAAAGAAGTACACGTCGTGAATCTATGTATCATTCTAAACGATACAACGAAAGCTGGGAACCAGAAAGTCTCGCTACTTTTTACAGCAGCCCAAATCAACGTGTTTTAAAATATCGTCTCCAGAACTCAAACCAACTACAAATTGAAACTCTCCTTCATCCATCATAATCGCCGACCTCGTGCTAACTAGCTACTGAATTGCGAACGTTCATATGGCTTTTCAAGGAGGAGAGGATCCGAATACCAACACAATATCGAATCCGCCGTCAAACGCTTGACGTAGCGGCACATTTTATACTGCCTTCCTTAGAGAATAATGTGATCTTTCGAATGGTAGTTGAATTAAGAGAAATTAAGACATGGGCCGAGTTATGGCGTTTCGAATATGAGCTGCTAAAAAAAGGACCGAACTTTCTTTACAACCTTTAAAGCCAGCTTTTGAACTGGGAGACCTTCTCATTCCAATGTGATCCGACGGACGTGGTTCGTTTGGCAAGAGTTTGATGGTACCATCTTTCAATGAATTTACAAGCATCTCGTGTAGTAGTTCCGCTTTTCAACGAACGAATGCTGACCGAACACTAGCGTGTTCTATACTCCGCTTCCGGTTTCAAAACATTTCGGGAGTCAGAACGATGAAGCCTAGTCTCAGCTTGGCTAGATGATTGGATGACCTTTTGATTGTTGTGGAGCGGATGGTGTGCCTTGGTGTTTTTCTTCTGGTGATGTTCTTCTGGTGTGCTGGTTGAAGTGAGAGCACTAACCACGGCTGCCGGTGGCTCTCGAGCCGTTCGCAGCGTCGTCCGGCAGCCGCCGTTTGTGTTGTGTTATGAATGCAATAGTACTAGTATAATTTAAAATGTATGAGCATCTGCTGGGTGCGATGGGGCGGCTGCTGCTGCCGCTGCTGCCGCCGTTTCGATTTGGTGCGACCGGCAGCGGCGCTGTTCGACGGCCGACGACGACGGCGCTGGAGAAGCCGCAAAGAACAGCCCCTGACCAGGCCAGGCGGCCAGCAACAGCCAGCAGACGTCATTTGCTGCTCGGCTGGGGTCACCTGTTACGAGCAGAGCTCGAGCCGCTCGCCCACCGCTCCCCCTCCCCTGCTGCTCGCCTTCTGCACTCGATTCGGAACAGTCGTGTTGCGATCGGCCATCAGATAACATCCCGTCCAGAGTCGCTTCGAAAACTTTAGAACGCCTATGGACAGTTGCCGCGCCTAAACCCGATGCCTTGCAAGGTTTCCAGGTGAAAGAAGTGCACGCGTATGTATATACATATTGTGCGCCGTATGGCCCGCCAGTTTAAAGAATCAAACAAGGTAACACCAAATTCAGAACGGCAACTCAAGACAAAGCATCCGATCAACAAATCGTCTGAACAACTGAACCGGCTACAACTATTTGGCCAATACAGTGACTAGGGGGACCAGCCGCAAAGTCAATTTTCCTAGCTTCCCAGACCAATCTGGTACCAACAGTGTAATTACTCTTAGCTCTTAATTATGAATTGATCGTATGTAAATTTGTATATTTCGCCCTGTTTCACTTTTTCGCTCATTAGAAGGCAATATAGTGGGTAGTTAAATTGAATCCACTCCATATGATGAAGATTGTTTTATACTAGAGGGAGGTAAAACTGCTAGGATCATGAAAAGAAAACTTTACCGAACGGGTCGAAGCTTCGACCTGCTCGTCGTCTCCGGAGCCGTGATCCCAGCCCACGATTCCCTTTAGGTCTTCCTGCAAATGAGCTGAACCATACAATCAAACAGCTGTTTGTTGTAGTTTCATAAAGCTCTTCAAAACTTTTATATAGATTTTACTCAATTGGATGGCGTAAGATCCTGCCCACCCTCCCCGCACCTGAAATTCAAAGCGCGTCATCTTACTTGAACAAAACCTTTTCGAGCCATATGGTCAGCCGGTTGAATGAACTTTCTTTCGCGCTCCTGGTAAGCTTCATGATTTTAACGCAACGTTCAATTCACCATGCAAGCTTGATTGCAAATCGACCATGGAGAATGTGGGAGCAACTGTTCGCTCCAATACCGATGGTTCAAGGAACAGAAAACTTGGGAATTTGAACGCCTAAATGGAAACGGAACTATCACAAAATTTAAGACAAGCAAAGCTGGCCAGAGTCAATTTTCTGTCCAAGGTGTTGTTTAGCAACCAGTCGTGGGAAATCGAGAAAGTTCACCTGATAACGAAAGTTCTGGAAAGGCACTTCCTTCAATCTGAGTGTGTTTCTGACGTCCAGGAAAAAATTAGCTACGACGACGTCGGCCTTTGATCACTTGTCTATATGGTGTTATGGTGATCTTTGTGCCAGCTGTCGCAGAAAGATCTGAATTTAAAATTAGTACTAGCGTTTGCCGATTTCTTTTTGGAATGGATTTTGCAGATTAGCCTATAGCTTTCTTAAATGAATTGGAAGACAACTTTTTCACTTAATAGTCAGTAACCGCTACCGGAAGTGAATAATCAGTGAAGTGAATAATATTATTCATTTTTATCATCCCTCTCATACGAACCCCATTTTTTCGGATCAAGTGCGAGAAATTCTGTACGGGATTTTATCTTCGTGGCCAGATCGCACAAATTTTTGACTCGGATCCGGTGCACGGAGGGTGTCATGATGTGCTTGTGGAATTTGAGCCTTTTTCCAACGATTGTTTGAATTTGAATGGCTTTTTTCGTGCAGTGAGGCTGTGGTGATCGGACTCGTCATTGATTTGGTCGGCATGCAGTGTCTCTCTTTGGCTTTTCACAGATTAGTTCGAGCGACGGCGACGTACCGTATGTGTCCAACTCGCCATCTCTAGACGATTGTCCGGATCGACTGAGAAACATTGAGCAATTGATACAACATCAAACGGACATGCTCACCGAATTGCTGCGACTGAACCAGGTATTGTACCTGCTCTGTGTGCGATTCAGAGTTCACTCTCGCTAAGTCTCCTTTGCTTTTGGAATTTAGAGAAGGGCAGCGTTGTGGAAGAACACTAGTGGTAGTCCGCCCCGAGAGTTGGTTCAGTTATCGCCTTCTGGAGCTACAAGCGGAATTCAGTGCATTGCCTCTAAATTAGTCAGCAGAACTTGGTCTACAGGAAAAAAGTAAAACACATAACGTGTCGGTTTCACAGATCAGCACTATTTTGAAGTTGTGTCCTTGCTTCCACATGTGTTTGGTTAGCAAGTGAACCACTGTGAGTTTCAAAAATTCGAAAATTCATGGCAATTGATTATTGAGGATAAGACAACGTTTTCTGACTTCTTTTCTTTTCTCGCTTAGTCCAGTACCTTAGGAACATTTCTCCAACTAACAGGTGGATTTCGGAGGGCACTTCTCCAAATTATACTTCTTTGTTTTGAGACTTTCGCTTCCACATATCTCGTGCAGCTCTCCGGCTGTTTCTATAGTAGCTAGTGGGATGGTTATTATCTATCGAAGACAATTCTCACTTTGGAATCCTATGTGCTCATCAAAGCTCAGATAATAATCTAATTTCACCACTTTAAACACATAAATTTAAATGGACATGTGCGCGTCGCTCGCTGTTGACACTGAACTTCTAACAATGAGCTCTCTCTGAATTCTGAACAAACGATTGAATGCGTCTGCTGTTGCGTAGATAATGCATCGAATCATTACTTCAATTACTATGGCTATATAGTGTATTTTTGGGTGTGAGGGGCTGATTTAATCAGATCTGTACCTGCTCTCTATCAGTAGGTAACAACATTCCTCTCACCAGTGAGAGGATTCGAACCTTTGATCACTTATATTTGCGAAAATGCCAGTTTACAATCGAAGCGAAGCCGTCAGTTGCGCCATTGAGCGCTGTCATTAGAGTTCTCCGGTTGTTTTCGGTTTTGCTGAAGAAATCAATTCGGATGAAACGTGACATAGGGCCGACACGAGAGTTGGAATCGATCACAAGTTAATTTGAGGTTTCAAGCTTTCTCGATCCAGTTCGAATTTGTTGACATTTCTCTTATGGTTGGAATGTTTCGTAGCTCTAAAAGTTATTTCGAAAACCACAGTTATCCGAAATTATTTTGGGTGTCATAGGAGATATTTTCGTTTTTTGTAATCCGTCTGGCTTTCTTTGTTGACATTTTCGCTGAACTCACAGCTTTTCCTCATAATCAAGCTCGTCATTCTCAGGTTCCATCCCGACATTATTAGTTCGTTCTGATTCTCTGATGAGAAATCAATTTTGGTCATTCATCGATACGCTTCCGTCGTAAAAACGAACGAGAACTGGGAAGCTATCGCTTTTGTGTGTTTGTTGAAAAGGGAAGGAATGACCGATTTGGCCTAACTTCAAAAACCGCTGTTCCCTGCAATTTTCAATTGGCTCACGTCAGTCGCCAAAGTCAACGCTTTGTCAGAGGGGTTGTTGGATAAACTTATGTAAACTCTTCAGTAACATGTAGATATCAAGAACTGTCTAACGGTCGTCGCGTCGGCGAAAAATTTTTTTGACGCTGATGCACATTAGGGCTTTCTGGAAGCAAAATATAGAAAGTGTTGAAAAACGGGTGGAATGACCTTTTGTATTATTTGATTTGTATATTGCGTAACTGCTATATAACTTCGGCAATATTTTGGCTTAGGAGATAATGTTGAGGACGCTTAATGTGGGCTCCCGATGAAGATGCATTATTTCTGCAACAGCCGTCGATGATAATTAATTCGATCGGTATCAGTATGGCTGGGTGGCTGCTGAGTTCGCTCAGAGCCGCTCAGACCATCTACACACAGTGTGATGAGGGTGGTTGAGGGAAGCCGGGTAGTAGTGGTGGGGAGCTTCTGGCTGGCATCGATCCGGCAAGGGGCGGCGCGCCACCCGCTTCCATCGCTGCCTGCCCGGGCCCTTCCCCCCTCTCACTTGCCACTGCTTCTCAGCCATCGAACAGTCGTCGTGCTTCCGTAGTCCACTCGTGCTCCTCGTCGTCGTCCGATGGCCTGCTCAAGCTGCTCTGCTCGACCAGTCCTGCCCTGCTACGGGGCCTCTCAGCCTGCCTCCTGCAGCTAGCCGATGGCCGTCCTTCACCACCGCATCTGCGACGTATTCTCGACGCGATTCTAGAGGTTCGAACGCAGTCAGTCAGTCTGATCTTTCATATTCTTGCGTGTGTGTAGTGTTACGTTTTGGTGCTGCCGTCACCGCCGCCATCATCGGTACAGCGACCCGCCGGTTAAGTGAATGCTTTGCCACAGTCTTAGACATTGTAAGCTGGGCTGAGGTTCGCTTAGGCTGGAGGGCGCCGACACCGCCGGTCATCCTGGTATACATCCCAGTCACCAGCGCTGGTTGTGCTGCCGCCATTTCCCTTCGTGATACAGTACAGCTGCTTCAATGCTTCTCTGTTCGTATTGTGCTGCTGTCGTGACCGAATCCGACCAGAATATCATTGTCGTCGTACTGTATTCGAATGATAATGGAGGCACGACCAATCGATGTTTGTACGTAGATGCGTGCTCGTACCCTCGCACGTTTCCATAGATGATGATGATGTCCCCTTTGCCAGAATGTGAGATGATCCCTTGCAGGGAACGGCCACTCGGCCTCAGCCCGCCGGCGTGCAATCGAAACTGGACCACCCGTGTCAGGTTTGGCTTTCTACTGCGTGCTGTGCTCATCTTCTTCTTCCTCGTTTCCGTGTCACTCTTGCCCCCTCTCTTTTGACCACCACATGTTGAGGCTGTGGAGGGGCGAGCGAGTGTCGGCCGCTTCGTCTTTTGCACTGCTCGCCGGCCCAGCATCGCAGCTTCGTAATGAATTGTTGCGAATTTTACGTGCCTGCAATCTAGTTGCCAGTCGTACACATTGCTGGAGAGGCGTCCCCGGCGAACATGTCGATATCCAATTTATAACATTCCTCTATCCTCCGGCGCTTAATTAAGAGTTATTCGCTTTGATTAGGCGGGCGATGAGCGCCACCACATATTCGCTATCATCAGGTGACCAATTCCAATTCCCTCCAAACATCTCAGCATACAAATACTGTGGAGCTGAAGAAAGCTTGCGAACCCTTTCAGTCACCTTGTGCCTGGACACTGCTAGGTAGAATGAGGAGATCGGTTTTGGCAGTGGTTTGCTATAAATTTCGTGGACGTAGTTTATCCAGTAGCAGTGACGGAAAGTTTGTTGTAGATGGATACTTTCCAAACCTTTCATATACTATTTTGGGTTACATTCGTTGGACGCGAGTCTATTCCTACACATCCAAAAGTTTATTTTAAGTTGTGGAATCCGGTGTTTCTTGTTAAAGGATCGAATCGCTCGTAGCTTTTCCCTGCGTTTCCTCTGCTCGCACCTCTTACACTTTAGAGGATGGAACCTTGTTCCTACTGAATGCAACAATTGTAGAAAAACTCATTCTCCAACTCAAATTCAGTCATAAAACTCACCAACAAGTTAATAGGTCGCTGAAAAAGTGAACGTACGCATGAAATGGGTTTCGTATGGGCATATGTCATCTCTTTAAGCAGAGTTCGCTCTTGGGCCGTAGAAAGTAAGATTTCTCGGTTTATTCTAGGAGGGTTGGGCACGCTTCTGAAAACTTCAAAAGTTAGGGAGATGTCCAGCTTAACTTCGTACTCAATTTTGTGGATCTCCTTGAGTGTCGATGATTGTTCAGGGTGCCCAACCATGGACAGCTTCTATTTGGTTTCCGACAGGATAGGAGAATCTAGGTCGATGTGGATCTCATTTTGAAATGGCGCCGTTGATCAACGCAAAAGAATAGATTTTTACAACTTTCTTGCGATGAACTAGCTGTGAAGGCTCGGATTTAATCTTAAGCCTGTTTGGTGCAGAACTATGGTGGCGTGTTGCTGATGGTAGTTTACTCTTGCAGTGGGAGGATCGATGAAGACTTGGTGGCAAATTTCTCGAGGGGAAGGAGAGATTTCGTTGACTCGGAGCTCGTGCTCTCTCGTCGTGCTCCGCTTCCGAGGTACAAAATTAAAGAATTGATCCCGCGTTGCTATGTCAGGGCCTCCACACTCCTCATACCCACCCACGACTCCCGTATCTGCTGCCGCTGCTGTGCGGGGATGCCGATGGATAGATTGTGGTACGTGTAGACTAGGCAGGTGTGTTGAGATTGAGAGTATTGGCACTTGAACAGAGCAGCGCTCGCTCGCACCTCTTCCCGTCTCCGTCTCAATGCCCTCTGATTAGCAGCCCTAAAAGCTGTGCCGACGCGCTAATAACTGCATTATGTTGCCATGAAAACTTATACTGGGGGCGGCGTTCCCCGTCCTGTAAGTGCTCATTCTCTCGGATATGAGAGCCCTCTCCTCCTAGGTACGATATGGGAGCAACACGGAATACGAGCCTCCCGAAGAGAACGATGGTAATGAACAGCAGCAGATGCCTCCCGACTTGGACAAGGTTGTTGCTGGTGTGATGCTCAGCATGCAATCGATTCTGGAGCAAAGCGAAGAGGTCGACGAAGACACCGAGCAGAGGTTGGCATAGTGTGCAGTGACAGGCATGCGGTGTTGTTTAGCAGGAAATGGACGTCACAACAATCTCTTTAGAAACAGAGTACTCAAGGCTGGACAATTCCTGGAAGATTTCATGTGTGACATATTTTTGCAACATTTTCGTCGGCTAGAAGAATTCCTCTCCCTCTTTTGGGACCTCAGAGACTCCCCTGACTAATGCGATATTTTGCTAGTGGTCTTCGATGAGTAACAGACTTACACACGAGCAAAATGTCTCTAGCAGTCCTTAAAGGATGTATGCTACTACCGGTAAAATTTTAGCGTAATCGACCGTCTGCAGCCTCTTTTTCCAGGATTTTGAAATCTTTTCCCAATGCTGTCGTCAACAACCAACGAAGAGAAGAAATACATGTCAAAATTCATCTGATACAATTCAGCGTTAGAGTGACAACGAAAAGAAGAGTGCCGTTTTCCGACTGGTTCAATCCAGATTGCGCAGATTGCGCATAATATTGGATGGGAATATTTTGTTATATGACAAAGTATAAGTAATTCGGCTTTTTTGCACTAACTGCTGCAGTAATAGAAGGATTTCCTCTATGGTTTTAGTAGCTTATAGTATTGCGTGAAATAACACTGTCACTGTTTCTTCTAGAGGTATAACTTTGACTTGAAATCTAGCGAAATACTATTGGGTATTATTCGAGTGAGGTATCACTTTTCTAAACGCACCTGTTGGCGTGGTCTCGCACACGTTCTTCCACAAAGAAAGTCTGATCTGAGCACTTGCTTCGGCCGTATTCGAATTCTGCTCTCTTTGAGAAGCTGCCGCTATTGCTGCATTCAAAGGGCAGAAGTTGTGGCATGTTTGGAGCTTAACGATGGCGCCCTTCGAATGCGATAATTCCGCCTAAAGCGGCGGTAACTGGCTCCGATGTGTTGTTCGCTGATGGACTTCAATAAGATTTTTCCGGAGATTTCATCCGAATTAGAGGACTGCGTATGCCGAGAATCCCGAATATGAGACGGAATTTCTCTTCCTACATGATGGGTGAATTGTTCTCGTATGAGGTAAAAGATGGGGTTTATACAGGACTCAGATTTATAAATTGTTTACCTGAAATATGCCCCGAGTGGTTCGCAAACTATGATTTATCAACGCGCGCAGTGGGGTTCATTCGGAGTTATGTGGAGTTTATTTGGAGTTCATGCAACGTTGTCGTCTCGAGTTATCCAAGTCCTCGTCGTGCCAGTGAGATGTGCCAAACCCTTTACTAACCCTGGATATACCCTGAACAAACCGTTGAGAACATTGATTAACGGCGCTTCATTCAGTGGCCGCAAACTCTCACTAAGTTAGTGCATTGTAATAGACCTCGTATGAACTACATTCAAACCCTGAATATATTGGCCCATTAACTATGGTTTACCTGTCGTTCGGGCTTTATTTCGAGGATTACATGAGGTGTGCCATTCATGGATGTGGGTCCACAATCTAGCGTGTACGTTCTAATAGGGTAAACGTCGCTTGTTATTCATAGTCAGTGAAGAATAGCAAGAGAGAATATCTACTTTCTTCGCATATGCCGTCGCATTCCATTGCGACAGTGTGGCACGGGAGAACGCGGTCGTTGGAGTTTTGGATGTGCACATAGGATTGATGCGAGTGTAACACACCTGTGGAATCGACGCGAAAAGCATCGCCGGGCTTTTCGGCGATATCATATTGCTGGTAGGGTGCATCTGTGCGCTTGAAGCCAACTGTCCGCCGAGGAGTCGAAGGTCCGCTCTGCATTACAGCGCTCGCCGTCCAGCAGTTGCTGCTGCTGCTGGCTGGGCCAACCAGCAGTCGGCCATCTCCTTTACAACTCGCCACTGAACGGCTCTCCCTCTGCCGGCGGACTCGCCACCTCCCACACGACCGTGGGGACGAGAGGCTCATCTTATGTATCCGACGGCAGAGGGCAGAAGCCTAATGGGACGTGGAATAAATGGTACTCGCAGAAGTCAATGTATTTACTCTATTATGACCGTATTGTGTAAAAAAACGAGCTTATTGAAGAGCAGAACACAAACATAAGCGCTATCACAAAACTGTGACAAGAACTGTAACTTATTATCTACAAAATTATGAGCAGGTTTGATTTCAAGTAATTGTCGAACAATTTTCAGAACTGTTTGGGGAATCATAATCTGTGAACTCTGTGAGGTAAGACGCGAGTGGTGCTGTGGTAGGAGGCTACGCTGACCTCCAAAGGTCGAGAGATCGATTCTCGCATGGACTAAGCAAGCCCTCCATCCCTACGGGATCAGTTAAATTGGTAACCAATTTCTTTGGAAAGATGAAGACACTGACATGGTGCAATAGCTGGCTTTCGTAAGTCATTGAATGGGCCGAATACGCAATCATCATGTCTCTATGACTCTGAATGCAAGACGAATCAAAACACGCCCTCAGGGAATGATCAACGCCGACCACTTAACCTTTACGTTTACCTTTACCATCATGGCTTAACAGAAGTGGTCGGTTTCTGCTCACTGATGTATCCATGCCTTGATCGAGAGGAACTTGGGGTGTTTGCAAACAAGTGAACGCAATATTCGGTCGCCTTCACTCCTCACACCGTGCATCAAATCTTCTGTTGAGAAATAAGTAAAGTAAGTAGTAAGTAAAATCAATCAATGAAATGGACTTTATGAATGAAAGTGCTGAATGGTGCAATGAAGAACAATAGGTGCTTTTTAGATGTTTCTTGAACAATCAGTCCTTGTCAAGACGGCGCTGGCATCTCCAGCTTTCACCAGTGCCAAGAAGTCTATTTTACTCTGAAATATCGGAGAAGCGGATCCCCATATATCTGGATTTTCATGAAAAAATGAATTTATTTTATATCTGGAGTCTGAATTTTTATGCTTCATAGACGTTGATCAATTTTCTCATGATAAAATTTAGAATTTCGCGATAACAGCTAAAGTGCCCTCAGTATAACTGTACGAAGCCGAATCCGGCTCACCTGCTGAAACCGTTGCTGAAAGTGAAAACATTATGACTTAAGGGAGGTGCAAGGAGAACGCAGAATGACCGACGCAGGCGGGGAGGAGAGCCGTTGGTTCAGTGGTGTGATGGCCAAACAACACGCAGTGGCCGAAATAGGCCCGAGGCGTGGGTTCAAGTCCAGCCTGAGCCGCCATTTTTGTTATGATCATCGTTACAACATCAACTTCTATGATAATTAGTAGTTACGCCCGCGAAAACACGATAATACAACTAGAATGTCACGGTAACGTCTTTGAACGTTTTAGGCTGTGTGATTGCGTAGTGTTGAACGCGGCGATCGCCTATCCGAATGTGCCGCGGTCGTTGATCGAAACTCAGTTGGGGCCGTTGGTGGCCGACACTCTGGCCACCTTCTCCAACGAGATGATCGTCGACGTCGCCGATGAGCTATCGGCCGAGATCGTTCGCCTGCTGCACAGTGAATTGGGCTTCTTTCATCTTATCAACTCCCTTAACTGCATTCCCAATATAAGTAATACACCGCCCTAGGACAGAGCTGTGCTACGGCCTCACTTAAAGCTAAAGTCACTATGTTGTACAAACAATTATGACAAGTGAAAACTGCTTCGATGTCTGTATTTGTTCTTGTATTCAATAGCATTCAAAATTTTGTCGATCTTTTACACTTGATGGAATATCCGTCACCTTCCTGATCACAGGGTGTCGCAGATGTCTAGTGATTGGTGATGCTCTCTTATATTCGCAGTTCCGCTCCAATTCTGAGGCAACGTATTACCCGTGTGAGCGACTTTCTCTGCCTTCAGTCATCGCTCAGAATGACTATCAACACTGTCATCACTTACGATTTCCTAAGATTGTCTTGACATATTTCTTCACTGTTTTCCTTACTTTCCGTGGCCACTCCTCTTTTGATTTTGTATAGCTCTATTCCGCAGAAATAACAGCTTCACTCTATATCACATTCCTCCTTCAATGCAGCTTTCACACTTTCATTGCCCACTAATATCCATTTATAACGTGATGCAATATGTAGTTATGCTCAGTTAATAAACATTATTGATTAGCTGTCATTGAATTGGGTGACGACGTCAACTAACTCGCCATATCTGTAGACAGTTTTCCGCTTCTTCACTGAATGAAGTGATTTCCGCTTGTCCGCTTATGGTCGTTTATGGTCCATTGGCGCAAGTGGCCGTCGCTGCCACAACGGCCATCGTAGCCCTCTCGATTCTTGTGACTCCTTACAATGCTGCGTTGGTGAACTTGGTCGCTGTGGTGTGCATCACCTCGGCGATGGTCGTCTACAGCTGCCTAATTGGGATATCCTTGTTGGAGCTACCGGCATTTTTGTGGCAAATCGTTTTCGACTCCAGCCACTCAAGGTCGGTTCTGTATGGAATCAAAGGAAGCATTCTTATAACACATGATTTTGCGTTTCTTTGCACTATTGAGGAAAATGTGCGCCACACCTAATTCCCAGGATTCTGATGCAGAAAAGCGCCAGCGACAATGTGTTTCTTTATCTGGGCAACACAAGCCAATTATGTGCTAACTGGTAGAAGGAAAAGAAGGTTGGCGTTGATCATTACCCTAAGGATGCTCCACCACAATCGTGTTCCATTTAGAATGGTAGAGGCGTGGTGAATGAGTCTTTGGCCTACAGAATGACTTACGGGGTACAGCCGAAACCAAAGGGACGGATTTGTTGGTTAGCCCGGGCGAGGTCAATCCCCCCACAGTGCGGGTGTCACTAGCGCCTCTTGCTGCAGCAAGACGTCCACCTTTGCATTTATCGTCAGGAAATCTGAAGGAATAACTCATATCTGGGGAGGTAACCCAAAGGTTCCCGTCTAATTAAAGTCACCACACGTACAACTGCATTCATACGTTCTCAGCCTTCTACCTACCAGCGATTTTCTTGTGGACCCTCCTTCAAATTTCCAGTCGGCGGCTGTTCCAGCGGTTCTGGCTAAGTACCGCGCACATCTACGATTCCGTGCAGTTCTGTTCCTGAGCTTTGGTGTCACCCCAGCGCATTCCATTGCTTCCTATTTGTTTTATTTTTTTTTCTTTTGAGGCGCAATTTTTCACGTCGTTTTCATGGAATCCAGTAAGATATCTCTTCCTGCTAATCGCACCTACACGGACTATAGTCCCCCAAAAAAGTAGTGAAAGGAGGAAAATATCGCGTTTCCTTTCAACATCCGCAGCTGGAATTTTTTGCGTCGGTGTATGGTCAACACAGCGCAACGTCATCAGTTATTCAGCTGCTAGAATTTTCGCTGTTGTTTTGAAAGAGGGTCTATTCACCTTAAAATTGGCTCACTTTACGAGAACAAGCTTTTCGGATGCTTTTGTGCCAGACGAGTTTAGTAGGGTGGATCAGATTTTATTATGGCCTGACGTTTCGACCCTTTCGTCGTCTTCAGAGGCCTAAAAAAGGCTCGAAATTTCTTGACCGTATAGAACTACCCGGCCAAAAGTCTCATCCTCTCTAGCATTTTTGACCAACTTGCAAAAATCTCCCCACGAAATCGCAAAAACCAAAGAAATCCATGACTTACCCGTGGTCCACCGCTAGAGCGTTGCCGACATGGTAAGTAACTTGCTCTTGATATTAGTCGATGCAACTGAGTCACATCATTCGTAACGAAACCCACAGAACGGTGCAAACGACAAGAAGTCACTGCTTATGGAAAGACACTCATTTCGGTTGTTCATAATAGGATTCCTTGCGGAAATCCAGAACGCCTCCAATGCCTTTCTAGACGATATCTCGGCCTCATAGGATAGAATTCTGCACTTACAATTAGTGTCAAAATCATTCCCGTTATGCACTTCATGCTAATGCCTTCCCAGTGGTGTTGTTATGTTATCACCACTCCCGATTTCTCGCAATCTCCATTCTTCCCGTAAGGATAAACAACGCAATTCTCTGAAGCGCATTCGGTGTCGTAGAGCCTGTTTCGCACTAACTGACGTTTGATGTTGTCGTTGAGGATGTTAACAAGGACAACATCATTTTGGAGCTCCGCATGAACCAGACATCGTTGTATTGCGAAAGAGAATGCATCAGAGAGAAATGGAAGACATAAAGGTACACGGTCTTCAGGGGATCGTACTCGCTGGGCATTGGTCGTTCTCGTGTGGTATAGTGTATTGTTATAGCCGTTCTGTGAGGCTATTTCGGAAGCTAATATCACTGATTCTTGTCGTTCTTCTACACCCGTGGCACATTGCTGTAGGTGTTTTAAACATATTGCGTACAACAGCTCGCTCGATAGCAACGAGATGAGCTGATCTTGCGTTGATCAGGATGTTTTTGGAGCTTCCTTTTCGATACCACTTCACGCTGACAATGCCATCGGATACCTTCACCTGCGTGTTAATATACAGGAGCCAACCGATCGATGGTGTATCTCGGGTAAACCTGATATGCTGTGATTGCTGGTAAAGAATGCGAAAGCATTCATCAAGCTCAGACTGGGTTGATGTTATTATAAAACAGTCATCGATGTATCTACAGTGCATCAAAGGCAGGCGAGCTAGCACTGGTTCTTCTATTCTGCTCATGAAGCATATTGCAAGAACAGGTGCAAGCCGTTGACCCATTGCCAGACCCCTCAGTTGAGACTTGTAGGAGCTTCACCATTTAAAAATGTTACAATTCAGGCATTCCTTGACCAGAGGCATTATTGAGTTACTCTCAAGTTCAAAAGTGTTGTTATTGATGTGCCTATCAAGCATTTCGGACAACGCTTGAAGAGCGTGATCGTATTGGACGTTGGTATACAATGAAGTATCATCGAATGACTCTACAACACAGTTTTGATGTAATGGGGCGTTGTGAAGAAGATCAAGGAACAGTCTTGTGCAGAATTCTATCCTATGAGGCCGAGATATCGTCTAGAAAGGCATTGGAGGCGTTCTGGATTTCCGCAAGGAATCCTATTATGAACAACCAAAATGAGTGTCTTTCGATAAGCAGTGACTTCTTGTCGTTTGCACCGTTCTGTGGGTTTCGTTACGAATGATGTGACTCAGTTGCATCGACTAATATCAAGAGCAAGTTACTTACCATGTCGGCAACGCTCTAGCGGTGGATCACGGGTAAGTCATTGATTTCTTTGGTTTTTGCGGTTTCGTGGGGAGATTTTGCAAGTTGGTCAAAAAAGGTAAGGAGGATGACACGTGTGGCCGGGTACATAGGTACGTGTGGCCGGGTACATAGGCCGGGGCCGGGTACATGGTAAGGAGGATGACACGTGTGGCCGGGTACACGTGTGGCCGGGTACATAGTGTAGTTATATATGGTCAAGAAATTTCGAGCCTTTTTTAGGCCTCCGAAGACGACAAAAGGGTCGAAACGTCACGCCATAATAAAATTTGATCCACCCTACTAACCTCGTCTGGCACAGAAGCATTCGAAAAGTTTAACATCATGCCGAGGTTTCAAGAAGAGAGTACTTGGGAAATCTCGAGTAGCGTTTCGAGAAAATACTTTATTCTTGTTTGGAGCTGAGAAAATTTGTAATGCTTCAAGTGCTTCTGCTGGAATCAGCTCTATTTTCGTAGCTGCAACAAGAAGTGAATGAGAAGAGAAGAATGGAGGAAAGGAACGCAGAACGTACAGTAGCGGTCAAAAAGATATGTCACTTTTCGTTTTCATTCAAAAATAGCTCAAATCGAAAAGAACCTGATACCAATTGATAGTTCTGAGTACTGTGTTTGAAAATATGTTGAAACATACCGCTTTTACTAATTCTCTGTTTTTTTAAAATATTTTTGGTGATTTTCATATGCTATTTTGAACAAAAATATCTCAAAAATCGCTGGGTGAAGGATCAATCTGAGACGATATTCTGATAGAGCATGATCTAGTTATTATAATGTGCTACTAACATTTGATTCAAATCGCCTTTAAAATATAGATTTTTTTGAGCAAACTTTTTGGTGGTCTAAAACCGGTCAAATTTTAGGACCATGTTTTAAACAAAATTCTATATCTTCCTAACTTTTCGTAAGAATTAAACCAAATTCGAAAGTGTTGTAGAGGATGATATTCTCTTTAGGGTGGTTGACTTTGTTTCAGGACTGGTTTCTTATTTTGGGAGAAAATTCTTTTTAGAGTTGAGTTTGCGTAAACTGTTGTATCTAAAAAAAGTTTGAGAGGAACCGACTCAATTTTTCCCACGTTAATAGTAGATTCGTAGTTCTTCCAATATCACACGTAAGTTAGAATAAATCGAAGTTTTAATAAAAATATACCGCTTTGACTGACACACGCTGTAGGCGCCGTCACTACCAGTATAGTGTACGGCGCGGGCAAGCGTGCGTCAGTCAAAGCGTTATATTTTTATTAAAACTCTGATTCATTCTATCTTACGTGTGGTATTGAAAGAACTACTAATCCACTATTAACGTGGGAAAAATTGAGTCGGTTCCTCTTAAACTTTTTTAGATACAACAGTTTACGCAAACTCAAATTTAAAAAGAATTTTCTCCCAAAATAAGGAACCAGTCCTGAAACTATGTCAACCTCCCTAAAGAGAATATCATCCTCTACAATACTTTCGAATTTGGTCTAATTCTTTCGAAAAGTTGAGAAGATATAGAATTTTGTTTAAAACATGGTCCTAAAATTTGACCGGTTTTTGACCACCAAAAAGTTTGCTCAAAAAAATCTATATTTTAAAGGCGACCTGAATCAAATGTTAGTGGCACTTTATAATAACTAGATCATGCTCTATCAGAATATCGTCTCAGATTGATCCTACACCCAGCGATTTTTGAGGTATTTTTGTTCAAAATAGCATATGAAAATCACTAAAAAATATTTAAAAAAAAACAGAGAATCAGTAAAAGCGGTATGTTTCAACATATTTTCAAATAGAGTACTCAGAACTATCAATTGGTATCAGGTTCTTTTCGATTTGAGCTATTTTTGAATGAAAACGAAAAGTGACATATCTTTTTGACCGCTACTGTACATGTCGTGCCCCACAAAGGGTACGGAATGCAGTCTGCATCTTTTCCTTAATTCCTCAGTTCTTATTTCCAATGATCGTCCACTTGTTGTTGTAGCGACGACGACAAATGTTCTAGACCGTGTCTATTATTGCTATGGGATCCCTTTTGTTTTAGTTCACTTTTCAATCGTCTAATGTAAGGCCAGTGTCCAGCATCAACGTTGAAGCAAAATGCCTTTTCTTTCCCAAAATACTTTGGACAAAGTTACATAGTAATTACAAGTGGGGCGGTAAATCTCGGAACTTCCATCAGTAGTGGTCGTCGACAGTTGAGTATGAAGTGGGTAAATACTGGGTGCGTTTGGTAAAGTGGTAAGAGGCGGTATTGACACGCGTGCGGTGGAGTGATCGATTCCTATCTGGACCAACCAACCCTTTCATCCCTCCGAGGTCAGGTAAATTAAAACCAAACTTATTTGGGAATGTAAGCACACTGTTGTGGTATAGCGGCTGACATCCGCAAGTCATTGTATTCGCCAAATACGTATTTACCATACGATTCTGAATGTAGGTCGAGTACATGGCGCGTTCTTAAAAAATCTATCAACGTCGACCATTCCATCTTTATCTTTATCCTAAAAATGGTCGGTTCAAGATCAACAGTGTATATTGGCTGGGAGGAACTTGAGGTGTTCGCAAACAAATGAGCGCAATCTTCAATCATCTGCACTCCTCTGACACTGCATCTGATCTTCTACTGAATGCGATCAATCAATGAAATTTGCAATCATTCGCTACCTTTTGACAAAAGCGGTTACCACTTGGAGAAAACTACCGCAAAAGTTTAGGGAAAGACCTCGAGAAATGTTAGGAATAATACGGGCAACCGGTGCGGTGTTTTGTTCAAAAACGCGGTTGTTGTCAATGTGTTAATGATGCGTCTTGACGTCTTTATGAAGAAAGAAAATCAAATGCTCTAATATGATTGCTGCAGAGTTGTACCTGCAGTTGTTCAGGTCCTACCTGCTTCTGTTTTGGACGGGAAACTTGCTCGCCTCCATAGCTTTCGGATTTTACGTCAATAAAATTGGACGAAGCTCTACAACAAAAAGGTTCACTGCAATCAAACTATTTAGCGTGCTGTTACTAAAAAATGTTTTTGTTTTCAGAAAGTTCTTCCACCTGACCGTGTCCCTGATATACTTATCAGGATTGTTCTTCGATCGCGATTTCATCTGGCTGGCTGGCTGGCTAATGCTATGCATCTTTTCAATAATTGAAGTGGGTTTTGGCGTAATCGCATTTTCCTGCCTAATGTTAATATTAGTCGATTAGATCGGAGATAGACGAAAATGGATTGCGCTCATCAGCTTCTCACATCGTATAGGTTTCCTCCATTAGCTTTCGATTGGTGATTGTTGTTTCACGTCGATTTACACATCTGTACAAACTTTTAGTGAAGTGTGGATGGTGCGCCTGCGGTTGGAAAAAATTGCCATTGATACTTCTACCCTTAGAAGCCATCCTTATGGTTATTGCAGTCGGTTTTAATTACTTTGAAGTATGAGGAATTGCTTGCGTTCTTATGCAAATTTTCACATTTCGAGATCTTCTAGTAGCCGAATAAAACCTGTACTATCTTGGCCAGCTTCACAATTCGAATCAAAACAGTATCATCACAATGCCAAGATTAATGGAGAGTCGGACGCGGAAGATCTTCTAGTACTTCTTAGTCTTTCTAGCAGCCATTATAACACGGAAGATTTGCGGGATCCCTCTTTCCACTAAAACCCATCTTGTGAGGATAAGTCCTGTGTTCTTGGTATTTCCCTGCTAAAATTAATTGAAAGAGAGGTCGGCGTAGATCAGTCCGCGTAGTACATGCTGTGCATGTGAATTCCATTCAGAATTGTAGACTTCTGGTAAAAGCGTTTTTGGCCCATACATCAGCTTGCAGAGGCCAGCCGCTAAATCACAACAGTGTACCTTCCCATAGAAGTATGGTATTACTATACTCGACCCTGGACGGTGGAAGGTCTGGTTAACGCGGGCGAGGTTCGATCGTTGGACCGTGCGACCTCCAGTAGCGCCTTTACCACTGCGCCACGCCTGCCCGGGAATTCATTATTGGTTCAATTCATTACTTTACTAAATAAAAATTCTGATCATCCGAGTACCATCTGTCACTGTCGATGACACTCCTCCATCAGTTCGTTGGGAAATGAATGTCGTACGGTAAAACTGTTAGGGATTCGATTCAAAATGTGATTAAGGCATTTTCGAGTCCTACTATATATCGCCCTATTGTTTTCCTTCTGGAAACTTGGCTAGTAACCGGATTTGATCGGATTTGCATGACAGATTTGTACTTGAACTTGGTTTCGGATCTTTGTGAATCAAACAGGTGAATGATTACGTAGGTGTTGTGATTCCTTCATTTCAGACCTTCCGATTTTTCGAAGTACCACCATGGAGCGACTCGTTGAACCGATTCTTACTCCCTTTCAAGGATGAACAGGACTCGAGCATATTGCTTACACCGATATTTCTTCTGATGGGTGAGACAACTCCGATCCAAGTGAGGAACAATGAGTATATACGAATCATCCAGGAGTCTTTCTTCCGCTTTTTCTGTCGCCTAATGACAACACGCCGCATCTTTACCATTTGTCTGGTGTGGCTTCGGTCGGCGTCGGCGACAGTTTCGCTGCGATTATAGGCTCAAAGTATGGAGTGACGAAGTGGCCGCGGTCAGTTTCTACACCTATTTTTTCATGAATATATCACTTTTCCTTCGAAAGACAAGTGTAGCGGATATATTATCAGGCCCTCTTGGTCACTACTCACCAAACTTAGATTATAGTAGTGGATCCAAGTTATTTGAGACTGTAACACTCAAGTCTGACGACACATCCACTATTATCCCAGCGTCGAATGGTTCGCTGCCCCCGTTCGCCTTATCCTGCATTTCTTGAGACCTCTCACTCAGTAAAAGGTAAAGGTAAAGGTGCCGGCGTTGATCAGTCCCCTGAGGACGCGCCGCCGCATTCGTGTTCCATTCAAGTCGTAGAGGCATAGTGAATGCGTATTTGGCCTATACAATGACCTGCGGGGGCCAGCCGCTATACCAGGTCAGTGTCTTTACCTTCCCAGACAAGTCTGGTACCAATTTACCCGACCCCGGAGGGATGGAAGGCTTGGTTAGCCCGGACCGGGATCGATGGCTCGACCGTGCGGGTGACAGCAGCGCCTCTTACCACTGCACCACGCGGGCCCGTCTCTCACTCTCACTCAGTAAGGATTCATAATTATAAAGGTAAAGTTGAATGAAAAATTGAAGGTAATCTAGGATAATTTACACTAACACCTTCATGTAGAGATGAGAACTTTACACGCAAATGTGGTTGTGAGAACTTTACACGCAAATGTTAGTCGGAATAACTCGAGCCATATATTTTCATTTTAACTCCATTTGTTTATTACAGTGATGCGCTTGGGTACTGGGGTGGGGATAAAACCCATTAACATCCCTATGGAAAACTAAACCGAAAAATCTCATATATTTTTATAGGAGGAAGAAAACCGTGGAAGGTTCGCTGGCAATGGGCGCCTCAATGGCAGCATTTCTACTCGTTGCTCGACTGTTTTGCACCGAAAACTCTGGATTTGTCGTTGTTCTCCTGGTGTCGACTGTTTTATCTGCTGTTGAAGCCGTAACAGATAACATTGACAACATCATTCTACCTTCATTAGGTTATTTATTGCTGTAGGGTTACATATGCGTATGTTGTTTTTTGTTACCTCTAGGATCACTATTTTCACTTCGAAATATCACAAGTAGTAACGTTAGGTTTCACACCTTTGGTGAATCCCAAATCAACTGTGATTGAGTGATTGCTTTACAAATCAAATGAAATAAAAGAAGTTCACTCTAATTTTCTCAAGGTTGGAGGTGTTGAGTGTGCGATTCTCTGCTCCCTTGGGACGCTCCGTAGCAAATCGCTTACAAACGCATTTTACGTGCTAATGTTGCATTTCTGAAATTCATTTCGCCTCTGATCGAAGCTTTTTCGTATTGAGTCAGTACGGTCCACTCTTACGATGAAAGATAAACCTCTAGAGCTGGTTTGACGTTCACCGCAATAAGTGTTAAATAGTCCAGGCTCAATAGGTCATTTCCGTACCGTATCTAGGCTCACATAGACGCTCTTCGAGTACGAGACGCCGTTATGCCTCACATTCGTCGATCTCAAGAAGGCTTTCAACTCTGAGAAGGCTTTCAACTCTGTCGAAACGAAGGCGGTGATTGAGGCTCTGTGCAAACAAGGCGTATCCACTCAACACGTGAAGATCCTCAGTGAGCTATACAAGGGATTCACGACCGTGATCACACCATTCTACAACACCGTTCGCATCAACGTGAAGAGATGTGTACGCCAGGGTGATACCATATCGCCGAAGCTGTTCTACGGTGGTAAGAAAGTCTTGAGCCGCTTGACGTCTTCTTTTTCTTGGTCTCCTAGTTCAGTGCCTGATGCATTTTACTCCAAGATTAAATCAACATTTTAGTTAGAACCATAATGTCCCTGACAGGCAGGTCAGCCATTCTCTACCTGAAGCACTGAAAAGGCTGGAAGCCAAAGAATTCGCTGACTGCCCGTATGTCATCATCGACTTTGGTGACTCTATTCTCACTATCAGATAAAAAGCAACATGGAAGGAATACAATTGATAGCTATAGGGGACAGTATAAGTGTAATAAGACGATCGCAAAATCGTGTGCCAACCGCCTTTCTTTGAATTTTTATTAGTCTCTTTATCCAGCGGCATCATTGCGAGTGTGCACCGAATGTACTCTCGACCGTTTTCTCGAACTGCTTCCGCGGATTTCCTAACCGGAATTGATGTAACAACAGCAGAGACCATCTGCTCTCTCGTTACCATCTTGCTGTGCATCATTGTTGTCCTGCGCGAGAAGCAGCCCTGGAGAACCTTCTTGACATGTATCTACTTCCGATTTTGCTTCCGTAAAAGCGCTTCTGCTAAGGGCAGCAAAACTGCACTGCGTGATTTGAAGGAAGAAGGTTTCCGCCTCTCCTATTACCAACCTCTGACTTTTCGAACCTGTTTTCAAGGGAACAAAGAATGAGAGACCGACCAGTGAGTGCCCGGGTGAAACACGTGCTGTCGGTCGGGACGTCCGAGCTCAGTCCACTCAGCGTTTCTCTGTAGCAAGGGAATGGAGCCAACTCGTGACTGTAGTATGAGTGTATTGTAGTCTCATTGCGAAAGTGCGAGTACTTTTGTCTGGATCCGCTGCGACAGCTTCGAGAGAGGCAGAATTCTCTACCGTAGGAGCCCGCCCCAACCAAGGCTTCTCTTTGAACCCGGGGTCTGGAGCTTTAAACGAAATAACCACACGTCGACGGTGATGAAGATTGTGGTGCCCTCTGCGAATACAACACTGATGCTTTGAATGGTTTCCATCGCCGCAGTGCTGTGCCACCGTCTGCTAAAGATGAGGGCTCAGATATGCACTTATGGAAATGATATCGTATCTGAAGTTAAAGAATAGGGTTTGGCTATTTATACCTATCGTAACGCTGCTTCGTGTTAGGTTATGGATACAATTCAGGAGCCGGAAGTTCCGAAACTTTCACGCGAAGTGGTTCAAGACTTTCTTACCACCCTATACTATGTTCCGAACTAAGTGGACAGTCAAACGTCAGGTACACAGTTGCATGGATCAAGTCGTCGGTATTGTGCTCACATACCGCGATTCTTGGTAGAGAAAGCTTCGCAGTTCTCACCATTGAGACGCGGCCACCATGGACGAAAGCGAAATTGATGAACTTCAAAGATTTCCTAAGTAATGAATCAAAGAGATCTATAATTGTGGAGAATCACGATTGCAAGTATGTTCTTATGATGGACGGAGAGCTAACATTATCGGAAAGCCCAAAGACATTGGTATATCCGATTACCCGCTCCATCAACGAAAAATAGTTGAGGCTGTCAAGAGTCCAGAGAGGGTTTGACTGCTTTATTCATACTCAACACCCCTTTTTATAGCCTTGTTGTTGTCGTCGTCTTCGTTTTCGCGATCCTCGTCTATCTTCCGCTATCCCTGCCTATCCTACCATTATCCGGAAAACATCCCTTCATTTCTACCAACCTTCCGGCCAACCGGCCCTCCATAACACCTCCCCCTAGTGACCATCCGGTCACTCCAACCCGACCGGCACCGAGGCCCAAACCCACTGGCCGACAACCTGACCACTGCAATTACCGACACGAGCGAACAACGCAGACGACCTTACTACACGAGCCTCTAACGACACCATAACACCATACTATCACAAAAGTTTATAAATCTCAAACATTACAATCATTACTCCTCAATTTTAATTTCTTCGGGCGCCGGCGGGGGCCCATCCTGCTCGGTGGCGTTTCCACGTCCACCCACCGCCGGCCTCGATTCTTCCCGGCGGGCCACTCTCAAGGGGAGCAATTGATACGGCGGCGGCGGGCGAGTCCTATTCCTTCTCCATGGTTTCGCTGACCCCCTTCGACGAGGTCTCCATTCGCCCAGAAGCTGCCTCTGAATCTCCGGGGTTCTCGTTTCTCGATATACGATGCTCCTTACCCTAGGTTTACCTCGGGCACGACGATGAATGTCGTCGGAGGCGTAGTCGCGGGTGGGGGGGGGGACCCCACGACCATAAGCGTGGTTCCCCACCCCCTCTCCCTTGCGTAGTGGTCACCGGCATGGCGGCCACTGTCGGCGTTCCGTTCCACGTTGCCATCGCTGGTGCTGCCGGAGTAGGCTGGGCTACGATCTGCCCCAGGTGTCCGAGCTGAGTGAACATCTTCTAATGGCTTAACCCTACTCTGTTTCGGCCTTTTATAGACTCTCGAATCATTGTATACGATAATTTCACCTATCATATGTTTATTTTTCATTCTTTTTCCGTATCTCTGTTCGCTTATAAACTCTTCCATTCGCGCGGTTGGTTTCCTTTTTCGGCTGGAGACTCTTCGCTCCACCGTCACCGGCGGGCTTCTCGCCCCTGTTCCACTCTTTCTCTCCCTCGCAGCTAGGGAGCCTCTTCCCAGAACGTAACTCGCTTCTTGAGTTGATCCGCATGCACCATGCGGCTACCCGTACCCACATGCACGCGGTAAGTATTGGAGCCTACTAGGTCCGTTATAATTCCTGGGACCCATTTGTCCTTTGAACGAATTGTTCAGCCTCTCCATTAGAGTTATGATGATAGGGGGAATAAATGTTATTTCAATATTCCGTTTCCCGCAATAATCTTTAAATTCTTTTGTTATAAATTGCGGTCCATTATCTACTACTATTTGCTCAGGCAACCCGTGCCTACAAAATATATCTTTAATTTTTTCTATTGTTCCTTCGGTCGTTGTGGACGTCATCCTTATTACCTCCGGCCATTTAGACTTCGTCTACTACTACCAGCCACATGGTTCCCTGTGTCTCACAAAAGTCCATGTGGAGTCTCTGCCACACTTTCTGTGGCTCTTCCCACGGGTGCAATCGTGTTTTAATCGGGTCATTCCCGAACGCTGCACATATCCCACACGCCTGGGCTATCCTCTGTATATTACGGTCTAGTCCTGGATACCAGTCCTTTTTCCTAGCGAGTGCCGTCATCCTATTTCAGCCAAAATGGCTATGGTGCAATATTTTTAGCACTAACTGTTGAAATTTCAGCGGGATTACTATTCGGTTTCCCCACATTAGGCAACCTTTATACTTGTTTAACTCATTTTTCCGTTTTTCAAAGGGTTTCATCTCTTTCTCTTTGACTTTTTCCGGCCACCCGTCGGTGACATACTTTTTGGAGCGTCTGCTCCTCCTTTGTTGCTTTAGCTATCTCTTCCTCACTTAGTACCATATTTTCCCATGTTTCGGCTGTTAAGGGTTTCTCTTTTACCTCACTTATGACCATTTCTGCGCTCGGTGATTCTCTAGGGTCTGGAAGTCTCGACAACCCATCTGCATTTCCGAATTCCGACGTGTTCCTATACTCGATGTCAAACGAGTAGATCATCAGTCGGAGGCTCCAGCGATGTAACATTTTTGCTGCGATCGTGGGTATCCCATTTTTTGGTCCGAATATTTTAACCAGGGGTTTGTGGTCCGTCAGCAAAGTAAACCTGCGGCCGTACAAAAACTGGTTAAACTTCTCTACTCCATACACGATGCCCAACGCCTCTTTCTCTATCTGCGCATAATTTCTCTCCTCTTTTGTCAGCGTACGAGAAGCGTACGCTATGACTTTCTCTTTCCCATCTGGCATCTTATGGTAAACTACTGCTCCTAACCCATAATCGGATGCGTCGGTCGCTAGCACCACCGGTATTTGTGGGCCATAGTGCCTTAACACATCTGCCTCCGTCAAACGCTGTTTAATTTTCTTGAACGCTTCTTTTTGGGGCGCTCCCCAACGCCAGCTAGCCCCTTTCTTACGCAATTCATTCAAGGGTGCTGCTATCCTTGAAAGGTTTGGGATAAACTTCCCATAATACTGTACCATTCCTATAAACGATTCTACCTCTTTCAAATTTTTTGGCTCCGGCATATTCACCATCGCCTGTATCTTTTTGGGCGACGCTACGCCTTGCGCATCCACCACATGGCTTGAAAACTCCATCTGTTCTTTCAAAAATTCACATTTCTCTCGTTTTAACCTGAATCCTGCTTCCTTTAACCGCTTTAGCACCGACCGCAACCGCTCTAGATGGGTTGCGTCATCGGGTGCTGTTACCGTGATATCATCCAAATAGATGATAACACCCTAAATACCGGCCAACGTTGTTTCCATGATTCTTTGGAACACTGCCGGTATTGAAGCTATTCCGAAGGGTACTCTATTACACTGGAACATCCCCTTATGCGTATTTATTGTAGTATACTTCTTTGACTCAGGTTCTAATTCGACCTGCATATACGCATCCGGCAAATCCATCTTGGAGAACTTCTGCAACATATGAAACAGGTCATCCGGCTTAGGTAGGGGGTATTGATTAATATCCAGCTGCGGGTTCACGGTTACCTTATAATCTCCACACAATCTTATTTTTCCTCCCGGCTTTGGGACTACCACCAAGGGCGTAGCCCATTCTGAATGCTCCACCCTTGACAAGGTTCCATTGCTTACCATCTCCTGCAATTTCTCTTCCACCTTAGGCCTCAGCGCAATTGGTACTGGGCGCACACGACAAAACTTTGGTTTTTCCGAGCCTTGCTTGAACTTAAGTGCTACCTTTGCGGTTGTACACCTTCCTATCCCTTTTTCGAACAACTGTTTGTTGCCCTGTAGTATTTTTACTAAATCTGTGCGCAGTTTCTCCTTGGTATACTCTACTTTCTGCCCTACCACTCGTACGTGTGGGCCACAGTTGATTTGCAACTTCTTAATCATGTCGCGACCAAATAATGGGCGGCTCGCGGTCGGTAACACATACAAATCTATCCACTGAGTTTCGCGTTCAAATCTCGCTAGCACTTTACATTTGCCCGTAAAAGCAATGGGGCTATTATTGTAAGCAACAGCTTCTAGTTTTGTAGGCAATATTTCTGGTCTGCCTATATTCTGCCATGTTTTATCATCCACTATGGATACCGATGCTCCTGTATCTAATTCAAAATTTTCTACTCTTCCGTTAACTACTGGGCACGGGAGGGTAAGTACTACGCCTCCAGCAAGTTGTTAAAATTGGGAGCGCCAACCCCAGGAGGCAGCCCCTCCGAAACCTCGTGTAACCTTCCCACTCGTTAAGGGCTTGGCCGTCCTTATCGTTTGATTCAGGCCAAAAAAACACAAATGCTCATACCATCACATCCTCCAATTACTTTCAGGTACCTCTTCTTCACAAAATTAAGGTAGGGGGGATCTACAACCTGGTGTCATTCGGTTCCTTACTCAAACCCAACATATGCTCAGCCAACTGTATGATTTGTAATATAACTAATAATGATAATAAAATTATTTCTAACGTCACAAAATTCCATATTAATACTTATCTGGATGGAGAAGCCAACTGTAACTCAACTCATGTTATATATTGTCTAACATGTACCAATTGCAAAATGCAATACGTTGGACTCACGACCAGGAAGCTTAAATACAGAATCAAAGAACACATTTACCATGTAAACAAAAAAGATCGTTCTAAACTACTATATGAACATTTCTCCTCTGATAAATGTAAAACCTTTAACGTTACCATTCTAGATAACTTGCCTACTAACAAAAACATATCCATTCTGAGAGATAAAGAACTCTTTTGGATTAAACTGTTATTAACGGCTTACCCTTACGGCCTCAATGATAACATTAAAGGATACGGAAATATTACTACTATCAACAACCCCTTATTACATAAAACCAATCATCCGTTTTTCTCACTGAAAATTATTAAAGTCAGATACAATAGAGGAAATAAAAGGAAGACTAGTAATAAGGCCTACACCATAGATGATGTTACTATGGAGATCAATGAATTTTTCAAAAATGATAACCTAAAGTGCTACGACATGTTCAGATACCTCAAAAACAAAAATAAAAAATTCGTAAATACACTCACTACTATTTGTATAAACAATATCAACTGCATGAATATTAACAACGACCAAAAGAAGTTACTAATCAGTACATTATGTTACTTTAGCCTTAATAATGATACAACGGATTCAAATTCAAAAAAGAGTAAGCAGAAATTCATTAATCTAAAATTTCCATATTATAGTAAAATCTTGGACAACTTTAAAGTTAATAAAATCATTAACAATAAAAAAATTTTAAACCTCATCGCACAGAATAGTGTAACAGCGTACAGACCCTTCAGAATGGTATACGAATATGGTGAACCAATATCTAAATCGATTTTCAATTACAACTATACATTAAATCATTTCGATGTTAAAAAACTAGAATACTATAAATGTCCATGTCCATCTTATCCTGATTATATTGACAATCACCATAAACATGTAATAACTGGAGATTTGAGTATATTTAGAACCCTTAATATCTCTGAACTTCTAAGTAAAGGAACAAAATTCAGATTTGCTTTCGATCTCGATAAAAATAAAATTATCCAAAAATGGACTGAAGTCTTTTCTATACTCAAATTTAAAATCAAGAATAGGTACAAATTGAATAACTTAGTCATGCAACAAATATCCAATATTTATGATAGTTTCTTTAATAATCCAAAATTTAAACCACTAATTTTTCCTCAAAAATTTGAGAATGGGATGAAACCAAGAGACAGAGATATAACCTATGTTATAAACAATTTTATTATAACTCCATTAGATAAGGCTAGCAATAATTTCTGTATTATCTGTAAAAAATTTTACCTTATCAATATAGTGAAAGAAATTCAAAACATAACTGACAGTGACTTCACTCATACCTACAGTACTACTGAGGATACAGAAAGAATTTTACTAAACAAGCACTTAAAACTGATCAAAAACTTTAAGCTTCACCAGGAAGGATATAACAAAATACCTCTACTTTACTGCATTCCTAAACTACATAAAAATCCGATAAAATTCAGATTTATTACTGGAGTATCTAGCAGCAGCATTAAACCTTTAGCAGTAGAACTTACTACCATCCTCAAACACATTAGAAACCATTTCAAAAATTATACAAATAATGTACAAAAATACAAAAATTGTATAAAATGCTTTTGGTCAATAGAAGATATCAATATTACAAATGATATTATTAATATTCAAAGTAATAATCTCAAATTGTACACTGCAGATTTCTCAAATATGTTTACAAACATACCACACAACATTATACTTCATAACATTATAGAAATACTTAAGATTTGCTTTAAGAACTCAAATAAAAAATATTTAACCTGTGGTTATAAAAAAGTCTTCCACACCGATAATCCGATAATTAAAGAATCTTATAGAAATTATACAATCCACGATATAATTTACATGATAGAAATACTACTGGATAATAGTTATTGCAAAGTTGGATATAAATTATTCAAACAAATTAAGGGTGTCCCCCAAGGTGGCAACGCTAGCCCACTATTAGCAGACTTAACTCTCGCTTTCTTAGAATACAAATATGCGATTAAAGTCAACAAGTACATACAAGAATTTCACCCTTTTCGCTACATGGATGATCTTCTAATTATTCACAATTGTGCAGAAAAAGATGTCGATACCACAATTAAGAATGTATATAACGATATCATGATCATAGAAAAAACACACATAAATCATTACCAATGCAACTTCCTAGATTATACTTTAATAATTAATCAAAATAAAATAATTACAAAGCTTTACAATAAAACAGATTATTTCCATTTTAAGGTGGTTAGATTTACTCATGGTGACTCCCATATAAGCAATACAGTTAAAATAGCTATTATATACTCAGAAATAATCAGAATAGCTAAAAAATGTAGTGAATATAATGATTTTTATGATAATTTAAGTAAATTAATTGCTACACTACATAATTCTAACTATGATAAAACCATTATACACAAAGCAATATTCTCATGTATAATCAAAAACAAATTCATATATCATAAGTATAATAACTTATATAAGTTTAAGAACTTCCATGGCTTAGTCAAAGAACTTCTAGATCTAAATAACCATTAGAGGTCATCTTCAACGTATACACGCATCCCGCCCTATTGTTTGATCTCCATAGCGTATATATACCCGTCCCAACACCACCCTCCCATGGGTACACTCCTAGCCCTACTGATGATCCTAAGGGAGTGTTACTCTACTTCTACATTGCTTTCTCATTATGGTCACTATCTAATCTTTGTATTGATCTTAGTCATTTCTTATCCTGTATAGGGCTAAAAGGTGAAACAGGATAAAGAATACTAAGAGTTTGTATAACTTTAATAAAATTCTACCTACTGTATTATGTTTTATTCAATCGGAAGCATTATCACAGGTTCGACCCTTACATGAAGGTCGTGTTGCAGGCTCCGAACTGCTGCTTCCTGCTTATCAACAAATGGATTCTTATCCATTTGTGTATACCATTTCCGACGCGTCGCTCGCACTGAGCGGCCAGCAGCTTTTCCGCTGCATCTTTCCGTACGACTTTGAGGACGCTCTACTACACTCGTTTGGTTCACCGTCACTTCAGCATCCCTCAAACTTTCCTCGGAATCGTCGAGCTCCGCTAGCCAGTATACCCGGCGGGAGTCTTTTGTTGGGTATTTCTTCATCCGACATGCTCTGGGCAGATGTCCTGGTCGGGAACATTGGGTACAGTAAGCTTCCATCCTGAAGAAACACTCTCTCGCAAGGTGCCCCCGACCAGCACATACCAGGCACAGCGGTCCATTCAACGGAGGACGGAGTCGCCTATCCAATGCTCTAAATTTATTCGTTGACATTACTTTGTTTGCGCTTTCTCCTCTATGCGCTATAGGTCGACGCTGTCTCTCCGATAAGAAACGATTTTATCGGAGGGCGTCCATTTGTCTACCGTAGCCCGTCGTCAGTTCAGTGATTTTTTTCGTTAATAACAAATTTATAACCTGGACATTTTTTACTTTTTATATACGTTCTCCTCCAAGAACTATAAAATAGCCATGATATCGTGTCGATTTTAGCCCTTATACAAACCCGCAGACGCATCTTGCTAGGCTCTCTGACCAAATTTGCACCGAGTTCGCGCCAAGGGCCGCATTGACGCAAAGTCGGGGCGAAGCGCCTGTCGCGTGCTCTGTAACGACGGATTACGGTGGACAAATGGACGCCCTCCGATGGAATCGTGCTTGTTCTCTCCGTTTGGGCTCGAAAAGGAGGTCTGTCCTTCTTCCTTCCCACGGCTGCAACCCCTACTTCCGTAGTCCCTTCTTTAAGATGAGGCTCATTTTTCCCTACTCTCTCAAAAGCCTCTGCAGCCTCTAAAACTTCTTTGGACGACAGTTCCTCCCTTTCGAGCAACCGCTTCCTGGTTTCAACCGATTGTAACCCCCCTATGAAGACCATTGCCACCACCATATCACGGTGGTCTTTCACTCTCTCGAAACCGCAGGTGTTCGCTGCTTTCTGCAGGTTGGCATAGTATTCTTGTAATGTTTGGCCGTGCTTCTGAGTTTTGGACATTAGTCCAAAGTTCTCGGCCATCAGCAGCTTCTTCGGCTGGAAGTGTTGCTCCATGACCTCCTCCATTTGTGCCATGGTCGCCGTCTCCGCTTGCTTGCCCTGTAACAAAGATTCTAACAGTTCATAATTGGCTGCACCGACTTCTTGAAGAAAGATGAGGCGCTTATCGCCTTCATCCGTTACCCTCCTTAATGCCAGAAAATTCTGGAACAGTCTCCACCAGGTCTTCCACGACGTGCCAGGCACATAGGTTCCTGGGCTACGACCTCGATATACATCGAGAGTCGCCGCGGGATCCTGTCCTGCTTGAGGGACAGCCCTCCATACCGTGGATCCCGCGGACGCCGACGACCCGGCGACTGCCGCCGTCATTCCTGTTGTTGCCGCACCGGCTCTATTGTCGTCCATCTGCAGCGATTCCGCAGTTGATCAGGCTGCCTCCGCTGCTCGTCGACTGCTGCTGGTCCGGCTTTTTTGACGGCTCTGAGTTCGTCTCCTGATCGCCAGTTGAGGCTGTCAAGAGACCAGAGAGGGTGTGAATGCTTTATTCATACTCAACACCCTTTTTATAGTTTTGTTGTTGTTGTCTTCGTCTTCGCGATCCTCGTCTACCTTACGCTATCCCTGCCTATCCTGCCATTATCCTGAAAACATCCCTTCTTTTCTACCAACCTTCCGGCTAACCGGCCCTCCATAACAAAAATCACCAAGTGATCTGAACGACAAATAAGCAGTGAGAACAGATAATGATAATGAGAAAGATAACGCAATTATTTGTGATGCAGTCCATCTGGACTGGGTAAGACTCACTTTTTTCTTATTTCTCTGCTATTCGTGCTGGCCCTTATGCGCCGGGTAACATTCAGCAGTCATAGTTCAACACAGCACGATGAATTTGTTTTCAGCTGCATCTACTTGTTATTCCTCCTCCTCCTTGGCTAATAATTATTTGCAATATCGCAGCCTTTCTTCTAGTTCTTGTAATATTCGTGATCATCATTTACATCAGAACACGTCCATTTTGTATTACTCCAAGTAAGTTCCTTAGAAGAACATTTACTACCTAAGGTCTTCTCATATACTGAGAATTAATGCGACAATTCCGATTTATTGCGACGTTCAGTAATCCTGAATAATCGTACTGCGACTAATTATAACTGAAAATTAGGCTAAAGTAAGAAGTCACGAGCTTTCGTTGCATCTCAGTATTTACTGTCGGCAATTCTCGAAAATGGCGGGTGAAATGATTTCAGCTGAGGCGGAGCTGAACTGTGCCAAGAGCCTGCGTTCGCGACGAGGCTCCACAGGAAGGGTAGTCTCATCAACTCAGGCCAGTGTGAAGGTGAGCTTATACGATCGACTGGTTTTTGGGTGTTTTTCGGCGAATTTTTTGGTGAATCGGTTTTCTTTGTTCCCTTGCAACCCCATGAATTCTCGCTGTTTCCCTGAACAGCCTCCGTTGTTCCCATTTCTGTGCGCAAGTACAGTTGCACGAAGCACTAAATCCATCATTGCTCACCTTCTAATTTTCATCTACAGTACCGGACGTGTCTTTTGATCAAAAGCCGAAAAAGCCGGCAGAAACCGCTCCAAAGCGGTTTTTTCGAATAACTTTCTTATAATTCAACTATTTGCGAAATCAGGCCGAGATTTGAGCTCAGCAGCTCGAGCCCCAAAACATCGATTTTTTGCGCGTTCCTCGTATCCATCGACTGCCTTGTCGTTGACGGGAGCCCCAACAGGGGACCCTATCAACGACGAGGCCAACGGGAGGCTCCGCGTGGTTGCCTCTTCGAGCCACCCCGTGGGGCCTCCCACTCCTGGCTCGGTGCAATGAGCGCCGCATATTTATAGGCGACGAGGAGGGGGCGGAGCCTAGTTGGTGCAACGAGCATCGCATATTTATATGCGGCGAGGAGAGGGCGGAGCTTAGTCGGTGGTGAGTCACCAAGCGAGGGAGCGAAGCGGCAACAGGATCCGAAAATCGAGGGGTCAAAAAAAATCGACTGAAAGCAAGTTTCACGAATTTGTAGGAGTGTATATGGATGGATAGAGCTCGAGATGCTGAGCTCAAATCTAGGCCTTTCACAAGTAGTTGAAATATAACAAAGTTTTTAGAAAAAGCCGCTTTGGAGCGGTTTTTGCCGGCTTTTTTCGGCTTTTGATCAAAAGACACGTCCGGTACTGTATGATATATACAATTCCGCTACTCACTTCATGAGGAGGTTGATGGCGATCGGTAACGTAAATGAGAAGATAGCACGAAACGATCGCTGAAAAACTGATGAATAGGGGAAGTGGAGTGAGAGCAGTGCTACTATTTTATTGATTTTATTTATAACGCACTGATACGTGCGCCAAGTAAAACAACGTGAGCAATCCTGAACAATCACACTGCGCCTAATTACAACTAAAAACCAGACTAAAGTAAGGAGTTAGGAAGTTTTGCTGCATCCCAGTCTTCAAAAGGAGAGAGGCCAACGCCATAGTGTACAAACAAATGCGAAGAAAACCTTCCTCGTCCAGCTTGAAGACAGTCGTTTTGTATCACTGTTGAGTTCTGTGCTACTGGGACAACTCCGGTCCGACAGACGCTAAGGCCTAGCCAGTTTAGTGCAACCAAAAAAGGTGGAAGACGCCAACAACAGTGCCTATTTAGCCGAACTTCGTCCTTTTCAGTTTGCACTATTGTTGCAGCCCAAAGTGCCTTCTGTAGCGAATTGTTAGAAGTGAATAACTCGACCACTAATGAAATGAAAAGAACTTTAAGGACGGAAGATAGGGGCCTCCCTAACCGGCACTCAGGGTACGGACAGAAATACGAAGGTACATTAGCAAGCACTACTCCAAGTAAACGTTCGCGATGCTGCTAATTCACCAGCATCAGTTCGGTCATTACATAGCAATAAAGGCAAGAAATCTACATACTCGCGTACGCTTAAAAACAATGACAAAGGATCACACAACAGCTGACAAACTAGGGAAAAACGTACCTTTGAATAAAAGTGCTGAAGGACCGACATTTTTATCACACGATAGTCGTTCTTTTCTTTACTTTTCGTTAGGTGAATGACTGTATCTTCAGCACGGCTTCTCATTCAAAGACCATGGTGATGACATCGGGACAGACATGTCGGATGAAGAGAAAGAGTCTCAACTTAAACCTGTCGACGAGGCTAGCTCAGCGGTACCGTTTGATCCAAAAATGGTAATGATGAACATGAGGTACTCAGCAGGACAAGCTGAAGATCCTGTTCCTCCTGTTGGCGCTAAAACAGACGCTGAACAACAGCCTGATTTACCAAGCAGCAAAAAAAGCAAAAAATCAGGTGAGCTCTTTGTTTTTCGCTATCAGAGACTCTGGCGGTATATGGTTTGGGGTGCGGGGTGTGAAACCGCAACATTGCGTCGTCTCCATCTTGGCTATCATTGTTATCACTGAATATCTACCGCGTTTCATTGTACCCACACCCTGCACTCATCACCCCACATAACAACGAGCATCTTCCGTGAGAGAGTTATATGGCGTTATTTGTGCGTCTCATGCGCTTTCTGATTCTTGTATGATGCTTAAAGTGTTAGCTCGAACGCAAGAGATTTCCATCTATGTACACTCTTATATAATTTTCAGTAGTTGTCCTATATTCTCGCCCACATTTTTATCGTATATTTCCTAGTTTCACCTGTTTAAACTCTCCTCACTAATCGTGATTAGATTTAGCTCCCATAGCTGATAATGTGCCGACAGTTAAACACGTTGAAATGATCGGTCTTCAAAGTTCTTAGAGAGCTCAAATTGTTCTCGAATGATACTTTCAAGTTCTAACACCAACAGGCTTCCGAGAAGAAGTACGTCTTCGCAGTAGTTTTTTTCTCTAGCTGCTCCTCCAACCTACCCAATTTCCCAAGCTGTCGGCTTCTCCAGTAGAAGGGGTTGTCCTTGGAGGGCTCATTCGAGCTTGGACGTGATGACATGGAGCGGTGTCGCGGCAAGCCAGAAAGCACAGTCCAGCTGTTTTTCGCCCTTAATCTCTGTTGCTCACTTATTTATCCTCACTGGAGAAAGCCCTTTATAATCCACTCTTATGTCTGTGATTTACCAGCTCAGAGCGGCGGTTTCAGCTGATAGTAGCAAAACAGTAAGGGAAAATGAAGTATCATTTGTATTACATGTCGACCTGTTGATCGTCGATTTGCGCGAGCGCGCAACGTCTCCATTCGTCCTACTCGCGCGCCATAGTCCCAGTGGGAACTGTTCGCTCGAGGAACACACAGGGCATCGAATCGTTCGATTAGGGATTTGAGAAAGTCCGACCAGTGCAAAGATCCGATCCTATCACTGACGGCTTTCGTCAACCGGCTCTACGGAACCTGAGGTGCTTCTATCAGCTGAACTTCGGTTGATCCCACCTGATCTTCGGCAAATTGACCCATGTGACCCACAGTATTCGATTGTCGACGTAGCTCGTAGCTTCGCATACAGTCCTTAGATGAAGCGAGTCAAACCGAGCATCCTTCTCTCTATTATTCGTTGCGCGACGCAAATCATAGGTTCATCCTGCTTGCGTACCGCCCAGGATTCTGAAGCGTACGTCAACGCAGGAAGAACCGTGAAGTTGAAGAGATGGGCGCGGGGTCGTTTGTTGTTCGTCGTCCTCCTCACTACTTAATCAGCACACTTGAAAGAGCCCAAACCACTGGGAAGGCCAATGAGGAACCACCCCAGTTATTCCGAAGATAGCTCCTTGAAATGGTGCATTTTGAGTAATCCATTGCCACCTGCTGGTCAACCATATCCGCGAGTCGCCGCTACTTCTACAGCTACTATGGCTCTAACTTAAATAAATCGATCTGTATCACTGATCGAGCGGCTATCACCACGACTTCCGTCCTATCATGTCCATTTGTTCGTTGACATGAAGGAAAGTGGGAAAACGAGATAGTTAATCAGTCGTTTCAAGCACATTTTCAGAGTACGAACCTACGCAGAGATTATAACCGGAATGAGTCGTAACACCGGATCATTAAGATGCTCATCAGTGATCAAACAAATTGTATTTTCGAATCTTTAACTTAATAAACTCGTCAATTTCGGGAGTTCTTCCGAAGATAGCTCCTTGAAATTGCGTTGTTTTACTGATAAATGCGCTAACTAATACATTTTACTACTTGAGCTAGTGTGCAAGAATTTGCTCAGATTTCCGATCAGAGCGATCGATGTATTCGCATTTTTACCAAAACAGAGGGGAATGTTGTCAAGCAGTAAGGATCGATGAATCCCAGAATCTCCTCCAAAAGCTGACGACGTTTCAGTATTATTGAGGTTTATTTGAACAGATCAATCAATTAACAATTTCACGGAACACATTGAGCTTTGATAGATCAAGTCTATCTGCTGCTCTGATATGTTCAACAATAATTTTCCCTTGTTGGAAAGGATATGTACAAGAAATCGGAGGTTTCGACTTCACGACGCCGAAATTGGTCAAACATTTTCCTGTGGAATCTCGACTATGGGGGCTGTTTGAGGTGCTGTACAAGTCTGACATCCGTTTTTGGGCTCGAGCGGCAGACCTCGATGTTTTTACCCGACAAACTTAGTTGACCGTATTAATTGTTGGCACCGACATTGCGAAATCGAATGACAGATTCGAGTCCAGCAAATAACTTGCAGGAGCAAAGTGAAATAGTTTTTGACCAAGGTCGAATCCGTGTAGAGTCAAAATCTCCGACCGGTGCCGAGAATTTATTTTAGTTATTTTTATAAGCTCTTACCAAAAGAGCGCCAAATGCTATGAAACGAATAACAACAGTCATGATAAGAAGAACGAAGACGTCGAACCACTTGCTGGTACTGTCGAAGCTAATCTGAAAGCAATTCATAAACATATGGCATCAAAGGACGTGGTACACTGGTAAGACGCACTATTGACACCCGCACAGTCCAGCGATCGATACCCGCCCAGGTTAACCAACCTTACCGTCCCTCCAGGATCGGATGAATTGGTGCCAGATTTGTCTGAGAAGATAAAGACACTTACTTAGTGTAACGGATTGACGCGCGAGTCATTCGATAGGCCAAACAAGCCTTCATCATGCATCTACGATTTTGAGGGGAACGCGAACGCGCACCGCGTCCTTACGAGACTGATCGACGCCCACATCCTTGGCCTAAATTTATGACGGGTATCGGCACAATATACTCGAGAATAAACCCCGGTCGGCGCGATTATTCGCATTCATGAACGCGCCGCGGAGTGGAATAGGCCCGCGATATCCCCCAAACAAATTCCGCGGCGCGTTCATGAATGCGAATAATCGCGCAGACCGGGTTTATCCTCAGGTATATTGTGCCGATACCCGTCATGAATTTAGGCCCTTATCTTTACCTTTTTAACACATTGACGACCGCGCCTGCTTCACGTTTTCATGCGCGCGGAACCAGCGCGCGTTTCGCCCGCTGCAAATACGACCCACGGGTGGGGATTGTCTCACAATCAGGAGACGGTTTTGTCGATGCGATACGTATTCGCACCATATAAACGGGTTATGTAAATGAACGTGCGTTGAAATTTTATTTCACTGAACCACGATGTTTACAGAACCTTTAGGATAATGGTAATACGTTCGTTACAAAAAATCGGGAGTTTGTCGGAAGTCGGAAAAAGCGACGCTTTGAAGTAGTTCGACCTACACTTGGGTCGTGTTGTCGTCAAAGTGTTAAGGTATCCAAAGATTGCGATTATCAATTATTCAAATCTGGACATGTCACTATTGCTGACAATGCGCTTTACAACGTCCAAATCTTCTCAATGTAGTTGCCCCTAAAAGAAGTTTTACAAAAATAATGGCTTTCGCGGATCCTTACCTGCTGCAAAACCTCGACGCCAGTCTTCGGGCAGTTCGGATAGTAAAGAAGACTGTCGTTCAGGCAACCTGAATCAATTCGTTTACTAATTCTTCAGAATTAATGGTAGACAGATAAGAGCGAATACTACAGAATAATATGTACTTCTAATACAATTTATCCGCTAGATCATGATAAAATTTTATTTATTTACATATTTTCTACACTCATAGGCGTACTTAGTTGCAGATAAGAGTTAGTAGAAGGAGCGGAGCATAGTTTAAATGTTGTGTAATTTGAAATCTGATGGAAAAACCAAAAAAAGTTATGGTTAGTCAATAACTCAAACTGAGTAGACAAATACACTTCATTCGAAGCAGAAGACGGAAGACGGAAGGCGGAACGGAAATGGCCAAAAATGGCCGGAAACCGGAATGCGGAACACGGAACACGGAAGTAGTGCAAAAACCACTAACTTATTTGAATGTAGCCAAAACTGGACCACAAAACGTTACCATTTCTGTTTCTAATTTGTCCATTGACTGCTCATTCTGAATTCACAAGGATGTATCTATTGTATTATTATATTTTGGTGCAAACTTTCGCCTGGTGGTAGATTTACAGTGAACAGTGAAAATTTATCACAGAAACCATATCACTTTCATTCCTCTTTGAACTTCATTATAAACCAAATCCGGCACAATTGTCTACAGAAAGACGAAGGCTTTCTTTGGCGTGATAGACGCCAATGTATTCAAATTAGAATTAAAAACCTAGAACGAGTATATTATGGTGAAGAAACAGTAGTTTTTCGAGATTCTCGGGAGAGAGGCTTCTTCTCACATCGTTTACAATGAAACCAGCAGTAGCAAACAATCTCTCGCATTCGCCGAGTAGGAGGCCTTCGATCGATATCCATGCGGGACCCGCACAGCGAGGTTCCTGCGGGGAATATACAGGGTGTCTCAAAAAATGTACCTCCTGTTTGAAATTGCATAACTTTGGCGAAGGTGAACCGATCGAAACGAATCATAGCTTGAATGAAAGCTAAGAAGAAAGAAAATTTTATGGTTTGTGTTTGGTGAGGATTGCGCCATGTACTCGACCAAGGCCTCAGATTAGGGACCAGATTGATAGTGCATGGGTTATATGCTTGTTCTACTTTGGTCGTAAACAGGTGATATTGTTGCTATGAGTTATCCTGAGGTAGTAGACATATCTACTTGCCGCAGCTTTTGGTTAAGCATGGAATAACATCAATATCGGTCAATAATTGTAACCACTGTTTGAGAAGCTGAAACTCTTCCAACCGTGAAGTAAACCTAAGAGAAGAATTTAGAGGGATGTAAAATGTATGAACCATGAAGATTGCGCCATGCATCTCTCCGAATCGACGGATTCTAGACCTGATTGAAAGTTCACGGATAAAATGCTTGCTCCACTTTGGTCGCCAAGAGGTAATATCGTTGATACGCGTTTCTCGTTATGCAGTAAACATAAGAACATCAAGACATAACAAGTTTGACATGCACTCTAAGATGCACTTGCACTATACGACTGTTTTTTTATTCAGATCAAAATGAACACTCAGTGATTGATAGTGATGCTAATCCGTCTCTAACCGAAAGCTGAGTTGTTTTGTTCGCTGCCCTAAGTGTAACTCAATGACCTGTCTGCGACTAAAGTAGAACAAGCATGTTATCCGTGAACTTTCAATCAGGTCTAGAATCCGACGATTCGGATGAATGCACGGCGCAACCTTAATGGCTCATACATTTTGCATTCCTCTTAATTCTTTTCTGATGATTGCATCACTGTTGGGAGAGCTTTAGCTTCTCAAACAGTGGTTACAATTATTGACCGATATTGATGTTGTTTGATGCTTAACCAAAAGCTGCGGCAAGTCGATATGTGTACTGCCTCAGAAGTAACTCATAGTAGCGATATCACTTGTTTACGATCAAAGTAGAGCAAGCATGTAACCCATGCACTATCAATCAGGTATAAACTCCGAGGCCTCGGTCGGGTACATGGCGCAATCTTCGCCGAGGACATACCAGAAAATTTTCTTTTTCCTTAGCTTCCATTCAAGCTATGAATCGTTTCGATTGGTTCATTTTCGTCGAAGTTATGGCATTTCAAACAGGAGGTACATTTTTTGAGACATCCTGTAGTGTACTGACCGTGTCACCCACTTTTGACATGTCGACGTCAACACAAAAAACTTCAGTCTCCTTGTTGTTAGGCTGCTTTACTGTGCTATTCGACTCTTATTCCGTTTCCGTGTTCAAAAAAATGCAGCGGAACACGGAACGGAACGGAAGGGCCAAAAACGGCCGGAAACCGGATTTCGGAACACGAAACACGGAAGTTCCGCACACCCCTGCTCAAAACCTTTAATTGTCAATCGAAGGTGATATGTCACTTTCCAAAATTATGGAAAAAATGCTCAATACCTGGAATTCTGTCAACCGCCTCCCATTCATTGATAGCGAGACCTTCGTAGCTGTATCTGAAACAAATTGTGAAATACAAATCAAATGAAGTATATCTCCAAAGCCTGCAATGTTTAAGCGTCTCAGAAACAAAGAAAGATGGACAAACTTGAAATAGGACAGTGCCGACATCCAAGTGAAATAGCTTGGAATAGCATCGTAGGTGATGAAAAATCCACCAAACGCCAACATAGGTATCACAAATATTGGCAGAAATGTCATCGCAACATCAGTTGATCCAAAGAGTGCCGCAACTGCGTAAGCTGAATGAAAGGGGATGTGATACAGCATTCACCACTTCTTACAATGAAAAATGGAAAGAAAATTTTCCATAGATAACGGAGTCATTATCCAAACAGCTATACTCTGGAAGAAAATGATGAGTGAGCTTTAATTTTTCACTTTTGCGTAGGAAGTGTTCGGCTGCGATGCCGATTATTGTCGGCTTTCGTTTGAAAACAAACAAAATCAAAAATCCATAAGTGAATAGCTTCCAGTAGATATAGCTGGACCAGAATTAGTGCAGGTCTTCATTTAGGATAAAAATAAAGGCGCCCTCGCCTTTTCAGAGCCTGGAAGTTCAACCTGAGAAACTATCCACTCAACACTGCTTCAAACTCTGCGAAAAAGTATGAAGGAATGAAAGTAAGAGGCAACTGAATGACCGTCGAACAAATGTATGGGAACAGAAGAGGCTAGCTTTTATGAGGTGGGCTAGTGAAGCCTCCCACAGCTGGTAAGATACGTATGTAGCTGAGAGTTCACACATAGGGACCGTCCGCCTAGAGGGCTTCTGGGCATGACCTTGTCAAAACCATACATGTCGTCAAACTGCGCCTACTCCTGGGTTACTGCCACACACTCGTCCTTCCTACTTCCTGCTGGCTTCGACCTTTGCAAGCCATCAGATGGTCCTTTACCCTTAGACAGAGCGGCCTAGATGTTGTCTCAACGTATTCCTGTTCGCATGGCCGCACGCACTTCAGCCTATCGGAAGCATGTTCGTATTGCGTATTCTATCCAGTCCAAGCTGAATTTTTTGTTTTCATTTGATCGCTCCCCGGATGAATAGCCATTATGTTTTGCGATCTTACAGTCCGTATGCGTTGGGAGAGTCTTTGGGGTGGCACCAGATGAAACTGCACATACAGTACAAATCTTGTTGCGAACGACAGTCTTCTTAACCGCGGAGGGTGAGCGGACGAGCAGAATCTGAAGCAGGCGAGGACGCCGAAACGTCAGCCCCCGTATAGTGTTCATAACAATTTTGGTCTAGCTGTATATATTGGAGACCGTTAAGTTACAACCAAAATGTCAAGATTCGTCGAGAACCGGACGAGGAGCGTGCTTCAGACATCTGCTAACTCGCTACGTTCGGCAATGAAAACCGCCATGAAATCCTACTTACGCTTCTCATCTCGAACGCTACGAGGGTTTTTATATTTTTCAGTATTTTTAAAGTGTGGGCAGGGCGCATAGGGTGCAGTGGTAAGAGTCGCTGCTGACACCAGCACGATCGATCGATCCTCGCACCGGCCAACCAAGCCCTTCATCCCTTCGAGGTCGGGTATATTGGTACCAGTCTTATTTGAGAAGGGACTGACTTGGTATAGCGGCTAGACACCACAAGTCATTGTATAGGCCCCTGCAGTGATCAAACCCTAGCCATTCTGAATGGAACACGAATGCGGCGGCCACCGGGGACTGATCAACGCCGACGCCTTTACCTTTCACCTTTATTGTTAAAGTGCTGGTTTGTGTAGCTTTTTTGTTCAATTATTTGTCCTAGGATTGATCTCGAATGAGTACAAAGCGCGAACACTGAATAGGTTCAATGTTCTGCAACACTTCTGTTCAATATATAAGAACTCAGGTTGTAGCAACGCTGCGGAAAAGAAAAACAAAAAAGGCGTAGTGGTGAGGTTCTCCAACAACTTGCCTATTGAAATGGCGACGTTTGTAAGAAGAACACTCATGAGCGTCGCAAACAGGAACGACCAGACGTTCGGGACCAATCCTTCAATCAAAGTCCTATTCAGAAATCGGTCATCTACAACCGTAAGCAAGCTATCAAGGAAATCTCACCTGCCATCCAATAGACGAAAACATTGTACAGAGTTGGAAGTGCGATGTATTGTGGGAGCTAAATGATTGCGATTTGTTAGATACAAGGATACACCGTACTGAGGTGCTGTTAATTTGTATGTAGCTTTTGAGGGACTCTCTCCAATGAACACTCAATACGGAGTCGAAGGTTCAGGCGAGTTTTCCAATTTTTCCGTTTTCCAAAACCGTGAAAGCAAAATCATTTTTTCATCACGTTCCATCTCTTCGCATTTTCTTCACCCAATCCATTTTAGGATAGATGTTGACTGAGTTGATCTCCAATATTGACAAAAACTATTATTAGGCCGACGCTTCAGCGCGTTTCGTCTTTTCACAGTCACAGTCGAGCGCGTTGAAAATTATTTGGAAGACTTCTGAATAAAAGTGCGTATAAATAATCAATATAATAATGCCTTTCACCACACAGAATTGAATTCTGGGCAGAAGTGAGGTCAAGAGAAAATACCACTAACCTTAGCCAACGTTAACCTTTTTGGTGGAGGTTGGGTCTGCTCATAACCCCGGGCCACTTCCCTACGGCAACTCCATCGGCCTGACCCCTAAGTCAAATCCCACAGAGGTCAGAAAGAGGCCACGTCTCGCTTGGCTGCGATGCACCCGTCCTCAAAATAGACTTTTAAGGTTTTGGTCTCAGTTAAAAACCTTTCGAGTTTACTTTAGTGCAATCCTTTTAATTTGCCGAAAGGGCTGGTCTTAGTTTCAGAGCGGATCAGCAGTTCAGAAAAATTTCATATCTCTTTCCATTCAATACTCACTTCCGCCAGATTCTTTCCAATGAAGTATGATGTGGTGCTGTACGCGCCGTTCGAATTCTCACGTAGCACTATTGTGAGTTCCATTGTTATAACCTGAGAGTTCACCTTTAAAATATCGTTTCAGACTGTTGCGCGGGCAGTTTTTCAGTAATCAGCAACCTCAGAACGTACCGGAACTGCTGGAAACTGGAACATGAAGTTGAGATTGCGAACGTGATTGAACAGTACACCGTTGATAGAGATAATCGTCTCTGGTGTTATGGGGGTGTTGAAGTAAACTAGACCCGTTATGATGGCGCAAATCTAAAACTGAATGGGTAACGTCATTGGATGAATGAGATGCAAAATAAATTTGCCACACACAGAGAAGCAATGTGTGTATAAACACTAGTTAAAATTCTCTCAAGAACCTGGTGTGTGTTCAAAAAATCATCGAAACATTATATAGGGGTAATATGAAGGGGATGGTTACAGATCTGACCTTCCGAATTTCTTTAGAGGGCCCGCCTTATCGTTGATATCGCTAACTACGATGATCCGACCAATTTCACAGATTTCACTTAAACTCCATATACAGTACCGGACGTGTCTTTTGATCAAAAGCCGAAAAAGCCGGCAGAAACCGCTCCAAAGCGGCTTTTTCGAATAACTTTCTTATAATTCAACTATTTGCGAAATCAGGCCTAGATTTGAGCTCAGCAGCTGGAGCCCTATCGTTTGGTGTATAAATTACTCACACCTGAGAGTTTTTACAAAATATCGATTTTTTGCGTATCCCTCGTATCCATCGACTGCCTTGTCGTTGACGGGAGCCCCAACAGGGGACCCTGTCAACGACGAGGCCAACGGGAGGCCCCGCGTGGTAGCCTCTTCAAGCCACCCCGTGGGGCCTCCCACTCCTGGCTCGGTGCAATGAGCGCTGCATATTTATATGCGGCGAGGAGAGGGCGGAGCTTAGCCGGTGGTGAGTCACCAAGCGAGGGACCGAAGCAGCAACAGGATCCGAAAATCGAGGGGTCAAAAAAATCGACTGAAAGCAAGTTTCACGAATTTGTAGGAGTGTATATGGATGGATAGAGCTCGAGATGCTGAGCTCAAATCTAGGCCTAATTTCACAAGTAGTTGAAATATAACAAAGTTGTTAGAAAAAACCGCTTTGGAGCGATTTTTGCCGGCTTTTTCGGCTTTTGATCAAAAGACACATCCGGTACTGTACAGGGTGTCTCAAAATGTACCTCCTGTTTGAAATGCCATAACCTTGGCGAAAGTGAACCAACCAAAACGATTTATAGATTGAATGAAGGCTAAGAAAAACGAAAAATTTCTGGCATGTGTTTGGTGAAGATTGCGCCGTGTACTCGACCGAGGTCTCGGATTTTGTACCTGATTGATAGTGCATGGGTTATATGCTTGCTCTACTTTGGTTGCAAACAGGTAATATTGCTGCTATGGTTACTTCTGAGGCAGTTAACATAAGAACATCAAGACATAACAAGTTTGACATGCACTCTAAGATGCACTTGCACTATACGACTATGTTTTTTTTATTCAGATCAAAATGAACACTCAGTGATTGATAGTGATGCTAATCCGTCTCTAACCGAAAAGCTGAGTTGTTTTGTTCGCTGCCCCAAGTGTAACGCAATGATATGACCTCTTTGCGACTGAAGTAGAACGAGCATGTTATCCGTGTACTTTCAATCAGGTTTAGAATTCGACGATTCGGACAGATGCATGGCGCAATCTTCATGGTTCATACATTTTGCAGCCCTCTAAATTCTTCTCTTATGATTACTTCACGGTTGGAAGAGTTTCAGCTTCTCAAACAGTGGTTGCAATTATTGACTGATATTGATGTTATTCCATGCTTAACCAAAAGCTGCGGCAAGTAGATATGTTGAATACCCCAGTAGTAACTAATAGCAGCAATATCACCTGTTTACGACCAAAGTAGAGCAAGCATATAACCCATGCACTATCAATCTGGTCCCTAATCTGAGGCCTTGGTCGAGTAGATGACGCAATCCTCACCAAACACAAACCATAAAATTTTCTTTCTTCTTAGCTTTCATTCAAGCTATGATTCGTTTCGATCGGTTCACCTTCGCCAAAGTTATGACTCGAATTTTTTTTTACAAAATGGTGGGTGAAAAGCACTCATATCATTATTAAGGTCAGAGCGACATAATCCCGTAATACATAAACAGAGCGAAGGGTAACTTTTCTCGAAGTGACCGATAAATCGTGCTAGCAAGTTGGAACACTTGAGTAACGTTTTCGGAATGTAATGTGTGCACTAGAAATGTAAAATGAAATCATAACGGTCATCTTACCACTGTCTGAATGAGCTTCACTTTGAGCAGCATCGGATTCCTGACTACTGTCAACCAAGATCTCCAAGTGAGTGCCATGATTTGCTGGCAGAGCGAAGCAGGAAAACTGAGTACAAACATTTACTTTATTGACTGGAGAGGGGCTGTTCGAGTTTGCCTGTATGAAGGAGAAGGTTAAACATTGGCAAATTGTATGACCATCAAGGTCAGTTGACGGAAAACGACAAGTGATAATGGGACTTGGAATAATGTAGAGCAACCAAGTTCACTACACTTTGAAGGGGCGTGTTCTCCACATAAAAATTTGGTTTCTTATTTGAATGCGGGTGACCTGTTGGTCCAGGCAGTGGAGCCGCCGGTGATTTGCGACAAAGTCTTCTTCGAAGTCCTAGTTATTTCTCTTCCCCACTCGTTCGGGAGAAGACAGCCATTCTCGAACAATTTTTTTTCAAAATTCCCCTTTGTAGTCGAGGGAATGTGGTCCGAGATACGGTCGAGCGACCGATCATTGCCTAACAATGCGGGTTACCGAGCGGCCGGTCCTTGCGGGTAGAGTTAATTGGTACCACGCTTGCTGGGAGGGTGAAGACACAGCGTTGGGCTTTCGCGATGCATTCGGTCAGTCCTCTGAGGACACGCCATGCACTCGTGTTCCATTCAGAATCGAAGATGCACGGTCAATGCGTATTTGACCTATACAATGGCTTGCGGAGACCGCTCGCTATACAGAATCAGTGTATTCACCTTCCTAGACAAGTCTGGTAGCAACTGGCCTGACTCCGGAGGAAGGCTTGGTTAGCCCAGATGGGCATCGGTCGCTCGACCGTGTGGGAGTCAGGAGCTCCGATCAGCTTTCGCTTTCTAACCAACGTTTTTATGGAGCTGGGAATGCTTGTGCAAAGTATGAAGACTGTGATGAAATTCACTGTCGGTGTCGTAGATGAATCTGACCTCGGGTGATATAACCCCATGAAGGCTTTCGGTATCTCATACGTGATTCAAGGGCCTTCCCTAGACATTGTCAGAGGCACAACCATAGACGAAAAACAACTAACAAGGGAAGCTTGTAAGCGATCGGCGGCGATTCAAAACGAAACCCATATGGGCGTGTAGGGCTTCGCACGAGTAATGCAACGATATACACATGTTGTATGCATGCATGCATGCATGCATGTATGTATGCACAAGTTGCTTTCGCCACCTGGCTGATCTGAAAATGGCCGGCAAAGTTTTGCACTGTCGCATGCGTAGGCTTACCGCTAGCGGGAGTAGCGGGGATGAGCTTATCTCTTCAGAGCGGCGAGGTGGCCTTGTGGATAGTATTGTGGACTCATGATCTAATGGTCAAGGATCGATCCCTCCGCTAGACTTTTCTTTTGCCTCCATGCGCTAGATTCCAAATTACGCTCTTTCTGCAATTTTGTCGCAGTTTCGGGATAGAATCGCGTTTGGGACGAGTATGGCCAACAGAGCACGCACTAGGGACAATATCTAACAGCACTTATGTACGTGACCGACACCTACCGTAACCAACCCAAATCGATCCTAAATTCAGAAACTACTGTCAGATTCGTGATCAGCGCCCCGAATAGCCCTCGTAGACAAAGTTTGGGCGAAATCGGCGATTTCGACCAAACCAGCCTTACTAGTGTCAAGTGAGCAGTTGTATGAAGGTCCACTTGCCGAGAATATTCCTCATTCTATCGCTCTACTTTTTCGACTCTGAAGAACAGAGACTCTATTTAGGATGAGTTTCTTTTCATATTCATCAAAGAAGATTACCTGGGCAGCTGATAAGCCCACAGCACACAAATCTCGCATCGACTTTTCCCATTGTGCCTGACGTGCGCTTGCTAGGGTTCCTACTACGAAGAAGGGTGATTGGGTCAAAATCACCGATTCAGCCCAAACTTTGTCTACGGGGGTTATTCGGGGCGCTGATCACATATCTGACAGTAGTTTCTGAATTTAGGATCGATTTGGGTTGGTTAAGGTAGGTGTCGGTCACGTACATACATAAGTGCTATTAGATATTGTCCCTAGTGCGTGCTCTGTTGGCCATACTCGTCCCAAACGCGATTCTATCCCGAAACTGCGACAAAATTGCAGAAAGAGCGTAATTTGGAATCTAGCGCATGGAGGCAAAAGAAAAGTCTAGCGGAGGGATCGATCCTCGACCATTAGACCATGAGTACACAATACTATCCACAAGGCCACCTCGCCGCTATGAAGGGTAAGCTCATCCCATCTACTCCCGCTAGCGGTTAAGCCTACGCATGCGGCAGTGCAAAACTTTGCCAGCCATTTTCAGATAACCCAGGTGGCGAAAGCAACTTGTGAATATATCGTTGCATTCCTCGTGCGAAGCCTTACACGCCCATATGGGTTTCGTTGTGAATCGTCACCGATCGCTTACAAGCTTCCCTCGTAAGAATGAAAACAATCATCACGCAACTTACTAAAGTGGACTTACCGAATGTTGAAAAACGATCTACGGCTGACATCTTCGGTAGCAGTGTCGGCAATCTGATAAAGAAATCACTCTCAACGTGCGATCAAGGAGTTGGTAGAGTTAATTACAAGGCAAAGGCACCTGTTTATTGTCGCTTATTCTTCGAATTTCCTTTCCATGAGGCGTTTTCAGAAATTCTTCACGAATCTCCTGGAATTTGGTATTTCCCAATTTCTATATTGCTAATTTTATAATATAGTAACGTACGGAAATAGTGTTCAACGATTGCCGCCGTTCACCGTTACTAACGGACAGCGTGCGAATGAAATGGTCGGATGGATTGTGGAAGTCGGGACATGGGTATCCACATCTGCAAAAAAGTAAAATGTTGAGAATATCCCGTAGCGCAAAGTAAAAGATATTGCTTCAGACCGTTCAAACACTCCATTGACCTCCGTCGTCGGTCCCAGATAAATTATACGACCGCAGGCCATGAGACAGATACTGAAAGGGAATTTTAGAAGTTATCTGTGTTACTCTTGATTGTAAGAAATGAATTTAAGCTCACTCATTGAAGAGTGAGTACACTTGACTACTCGGCTGGTGTATTGTTGTGACAACAGTCATTCCAGCATCGGCTAAGTCTCGAAGGGCAGCGACCACATGGCCTAAACAATTCGAAGGCTCAGCTTTATGTACATCCAGTGCTCACTAGTCGTGCAGTTACCTGCCATGAAGGCGTCCAAACCAGACGTTGGTTCATCACAAAATAGAATTCTTGGGCACGTCAACACCTGAAACATTCCCATTTCCTGTTCTGTTAGGGCCTTTAAGAGCAGCGATTTTGTAGACAAAAATGCAATTGTAGACTTCCACCTAATAACCTCATGGCAGATAGAAAAAATATTGTCAACTCTTAATTAATTTTTTTGGTAAAGGAAATTCAAGAAATCTCATTATCATCGGGGCGTCTAGCTCAGCATTTAGTTTCAGATTTAGGAAACCACCACATGAGAAAATGCCTCACCTCGGAAGCGAAGGAAAGTCGTTTCTTTTCGCCGCAGGATAATCCTTTGATTGAGTTCGGTATCCCGATCATACCATCTGCGCAGTCTGATAAACCCATCTAAATAATCAATACCAAGAACAGCAAAAATCTTCCAAAACACTTACATACCGAGGATGCCAACCCAAAAGGAAACTCAGAGAATTTGATGTTCAAGTGATAACTGTGGTTTCTTATGTAATACACTGCGTTTCATAAATATACAAAATAGGTGGGGGGTTGTACATATTTATGAAACGCACCATATGAGGATCGTTCCTCAGGATTTTAGTCTGCGACGTTTACTGTCTATATCCTCAGTAAATGAAACCTTTCAAATATAGCCAACCTTCCTAATCACGTCTTCAACTCGTAGATGCTGCTCAGCAGTTGTGTAGGCAGATCCCATTCGAAGCTTTGCCTGGAGAAGTGACTTACATGAGAGCACTCGCTGCTGTTTGGTGCATGAGCCAGCATTAAACATATAATATCGAAATATAATAGATCTATTTTGGTATGTTGTAGACTACAGCCGATTAGCCAAGAAACTCGAGCAATCAAACCTGGTTTCGTGTTTATTTTTATTTGCCACGCTAAGATTCAACGACGGTCGGTCATAGAATAGTGGTTCTAACTGTGGATGAGGAATGAAAACCAGGCGGGATGAATCAGTAAATTGGTTGGTTTTTCGTGCCTCTTGAACAGGAAAAGGCCCATAGATCTATAATGGTACACGATAGGGACGATCGAAGACTTTGATTTCTACGCTGTGGTATGTCCTTTTCACCCATACCATATCCAGTGTGGTCGACGTGGTCCCTCGTTTCAGTTGTTGCGATAGCTACATCGGCGAAACTCCACGTCCACTTCACGTGGAGGGCCAATAAACACTTAGGACCCATTCAAATGTCGCCAATTTGCTCTGCAATCGCTGACCAGAAAGTAAACACACACCAGAAGAAACATTTTGATGTTACACTCTAAATTTTGGCGTTGATTTGCAATAGCAGCACGAAAATCCTCCAAAAATCAGAAAATGGAACAAAAAATGGTCAGAAAGTGGAAAATCAACAAATGGGAGTTTCCGTAAACAGGCATTATCTTCGACAAGCGTTCTTGATTTGATTTCCTCTGGTTAACCTGAAAGAGTTCCCTTCGAGGCGATTCACGTATGCATGGTTAATTGATTCAATCAGTGTCTCTGCTCAACACATATGACTATCAAATTCAATGAGGACATTTTTCAAAAATCTTCTTGGTACTTTTCGGTTCTAGACTTTGAGGAGAAAAGCGAGCCCAATAAGGGATGATAGCCACCATACTAGCAGTTGACATGAAACAATTACGCGCTCAAACTCTTCCCTTACTCCTGCGTCGTTTGCCTACGCTGAAAACTCTTTTCTATCTCACCCATCTTCCATTTTCATTCGCTCAATCGTAGTGAAGCAAATTCAAAACGTTTCAATATACCACACCAAATAAGGCCGCTCACATCCGGATAGACTAAAGTCTTACCATAAAGCGCAGATGCTCCCGAGCAGTCAACGTTCCAATGAACATATCATTTTGCTGAACAAATGCCGATATCTGAAAGACGAAAATTTTATTGGGCTCTCTCGAGATGCAGTATGCGGACGCAGCTCATATCATAGATTTGAAAACGAAGTGAGTACATAAGTGCGTGAAGCGGTATCTCTCAATTATTTTATACTACGGTAACAAGCACTGACAAATGTCATAAAGATTTTCATTCAACAACGACGTAAGGCAGGAGGCAGAATATTGAAGATATTGAAATGATCACCAACGATTCCGGGGACTGAAGATGAGAGAACTTGGAACTTGGTGACGCTCAGTTATGTTATTGTCCTGCTGGCTACCATTAGCGTGTCTTACGACACTCGCTACACTTCTGAGACGACATACCTCTTTCATCTCCCATTTGTTCACTCTACGATCATCGATTGCCACTGTTCCGCTCACCACCAGTCCAGAAAGGTTTCTTGAAGTCAGCGTGTTGAGCAGCGTTGTCTTTCCAGCTCCACTGAAATATGAAAGTGGACCGCAGGACAAAACGAAGTATTCATCAATGAAGTATGTGGCGGCTTGTAGGTATTGCTGCCAATAATTCGCTACAGATTGCATAGGTGATTGGTAGTAGAAATTGAATTGGTATCTATTTGTAAATGCTCTTACTGACGACGATCTCCGCGACAATTCTCGAATATAATGCTCTTGCGGTTTCAAGGCTTATATAGAAAATTTTCGTGAGGCAAGCAAACACCTGATGTTGTAACCCGGTCTCTCCATGTCCGAGCGACTCATCAAGTCTGCACATCCCAGCCACCGACTACCTCGAGGTCCATTTTCGGAAACCGTGCCAGTAGTGAAGCGAAGTCGAGGATAATTTCACGACAATTAGTGGATAGCGTAAAAACACTATTTTGAGTTCTTCAGGTTCACCCATCTTGAAACCTCGGCATGGCGGTATAATTGTCGTATGCTGCTGTGCCGAACGAGGTTAGTAAGACAGATCAGTTTCATTAAGCCGAATGAGTCTGATCCCCCTCTCCAACCTCATTTTGCGCAGCAGCATACGACATTTACATATTTTGAGCCCCCTACAATCAAAGCAGTGACCAGAATTCGCATTGTGGCGTGAGCTGAAATTTTCGGTTAAAGTGCTTGGAAATAGCTTACGTCCGATGCCACTGAAATGCGTGTGCCCAAAAAAGGCTATCTTGGTCTTGTTTTTCTTTCAATAGGTAAAAACCTCACCTGCTCCCCATGATCGCCAGCAGCCTTCCTCTTCTGGCTACACCACTTGCTGAAACTTGAGATTATCCGAAAACTTATTCACAATCATTCCCATTTCACTTGAAGAATTTATAAAAAGTATTGATGTACCTTCGTCGAGGATTTTGTTCATTCTTCTTTGTTTTCTACCAAAGCACTTCTCCATGAATGCGGTTGGTTTTTGACCCGAGACTGATCCACTCACATTCATCTTGATCCAGTACAGGTTACAGCTAGAGTGAGCAGTTTTTTAGATGTGAGATCGCACTAATTTCAAAGGAAAAATGTTGGCATAGGATAACAACATGAAGCTGGAATTGCACTTATCACAGAGCCCACCGCTCAGTTGCAAGAAGAAGCTGGGGAATTCGGTATGGTTAATGGTCTCAAGTGTGACGCAGTGGTAAGAAGCGCTGCTATCAGCAACCATTCACAAGCAAGCCTTCGACTCCTCCATGGTCGGGTAAATTGGTACCAGAAATGTCTAGGGAATTGAAGACACTGACGCATACATCCGCTACCTACCCCAACTCCCGAATTCACCATGTATCGGCGATTCTGAAAATAAGAAGGCGCGTCATTAGAGAAGTGATAAACCTCGACCTCTCCATCTCTATTTTACTTTAGGCTAAAAATAGCCCTCCCTCCACTATTCGAAGAAAGGTCCCTTTTCCTAGATTTTAGACTTTGTCGTCGAGAATTCACATTTCTACATCCTAAGTTACAATCTGTCCTAACGTATGCTTTCATCGACGTGGATCTTCGCCCATCAGTCCATGGCCGGGTGATACATTGCGAGGTCTTGGAAGGTAGAGGCACTGGCTTGTAAAACGAATAGCTTTCGCTTGTCCTTCTATCGGTCAAGTACGGAACCGCACAACGCTCAGGAATAATTCAAATTGAGTTAATGCATTGACTCGAAAATAAGGCAAAAAGGTATAGGTAAAGGTGCCGGCGTTGATCAGTCCCCTGGGGATGTGCCGCCGCATTCGTGTTCCATTCAAGTCGTAGAGGCATAGTGAATGCGTATTTGGCCTATTCAATGGCTAGCGGAGACCGCTCGCTATACGGAATCAGTGGATTCACCTTCCTATCCAGGTACAAATTTGCCTGACTCCGGAGGAAGGCTTGGTTAGCCCGGGCCGAGATCGATCGCTCGACCGTGCGGGTGTCAGCAGCGCCTCTTACCACTGTACAACGCGGGTCCTTGACTCGAAAATATAATGAAAAATATATCTTTTACATAGCAAGGTTCCACAGATAGATTTTGATTTCGATAGGAGTGATGATACGGGTATTATCGCTGTTTTAGGTATATTGGAGAGCAGAGGCTGGGAACGATAGGGGATATTTCATTTGGAGCTCGTTCACCCACAAATGCAATAATTAGTGCCAACAATTAAGACCAGCTCAGAGAGAGTAAATGTCGTCATTTTCAATGGATAGTCATAAAACTCAATGAAATATAGGAACTATCTTTTTTCATTTCTGTTCCAACAATGACAACTCATTGGAAGAGATATAATTTAGAGCGCAGATAGCTAAACATTGGTAAAGAAATATTGAAATCAAACGGTTCGACAAAGTAAGTAGTCAGTAACATGACTTACCCCTTCTGAGGTGCAAAGCGATTGAGGTGGTCCTTTCCATTGGATTTTGAATTCGAGGAAGGAAAAGTACTGAATCCGTCAGTGAGCGCTGAGTGTCGTGGAGGATCAGGAAGAAGTGGCAGTTGGTCGTCAGACATTTACCTATCATATGAAGGTTTGGAGCAGAACAGCGAAAGGATATTCGTGGGAGCAACGGTGAAAATACTTTTCCAGCTTTATTTGTCTTTGCTGACTGATTTCACAACTGATGTCGAAATGATGATGCCACTGAAATTGAGAATCCAAGCGATTCCGCTCAGGAAAGCATTCTGTTTCATTGGAACTCGACAGGAAGCAGATAGAAAGATTTTCTTGGCCTGAATCTCATGTAGTCGAGGGCCGTAACCGGTAAAGGAGTGAGGGAACCGGCGGCGGCAGTAAGGTCAATAACGATAAGGGCCGATGATACCAGAATCAACAAAACATCTGCTACTGTCCACAATGAGAAAAACATAGTCGACTTGGGTTCAATCATCAAAGATCAGATTTTGACCCTCAAAATTCAATAGCAGTCCCATCTCCATTCATGGAGCAAACCTGGCATATTCACGGTGAGGTCGCAGGAAAGGCTTATGGCACAGGGACTTTCACATGACTACAAACTACTGCACTCCTGCAAACTAGTCCCCGTATTACTTACAGGGTGCACAACAATTACCCGGAAAAATACATCACAGGCCATAACTACTGTCAGAACTGAATTCTAAGCTTCATATTGGAATATGTTATACACCAATACTACGCGCAAAATCTGTCCAAGTTTGAGCTTTCGAATGGTTGCACAGCTGTAATAGCAAAACGGAATCTGAAACTATCAGCCATCATCAGTCCACATCTCTCTGGGCGTACTGCTATTTCTACTTCACTTTTCTTTGATGTTTCCGAGCAAACTGATTTTCTAGTGTAGTTGGTTTTCGAGAAAAAAAGTATGTTCTATGAGATGTGCAACTTTGCTGCCTCTGATAGCACCGTTCACAAAAACATGGAGTGATTTCGATGAGGACTATCTGCGTGCCACGGGTTATTCGTTTTCTCAATTGATAACAACTTTTAGAACTAAGCTTTCAGCCTAATATTGGAGTGGTGGGTACGTATACACTAAACTCAAATGTATTCCAAGCCTGAGCTCATTTGAGCTCACAATGTGCGAATGGCAAAGCCAAATCGATCAGTAATCATCGACGAATAATTTTGCTGTCCCACGCCGCACAGCACAAGATTGCTGACCTCTGAACTCACGGGATTTGACCCGCCTTAGTTTCTTTTCTGGTCACTTACTGGGAGCGAGAATTCCTCTACACAACACAAAAATTTGGCTCCACTGGAAGCTCCTCTGGCTGAGGGAAAGAACGATATAGTAAAAGATTACCTCCGTGCCATGAGTTATGGATTCGCTACTCGTCTGAGGACATGTGTCCGTAAGGGGCCACTTTGAACGAACTTGATAATTTTATATTAGTAAGGGAATAGAGAAACTGTATGTCAAGTTTCATTGTCAGATCTACATTTTTGTTGAAGTTACAATGTGATATTTTATTCCGGGTAATTTTTGCGCACCCTGTATATTCGACCTTTCAATGAAGAACTCTTGTGCGAACCTGCTTAATATACCATTTTCACTTTGGATTGGACACTTTTCAAACCAAATTGAACACTTCTCAAGCGATTTTGGCTTGAAAAACGTCCGACGGGGTTTGAAAAACGTCTAAATCAAAGTGAAAATGGTATATACAGGGTGCGGCAAAAGTCCTTCCACACAGATACTTGACCGTATAAACGGCAGATCTCAGGCAAATGATATGAAATTTATAACATGTGTTGCCTTTAACTACGCACGTATAACAAAGCATCTAATTTTCAGAATGACCTCCTTTCGCACGAATACAGGCCCTAAGTCTCTTGAGGAATGCGTCTACGGCGGCACGCAGGACATCTTCATCAATTTCCTCCCAGGCTTTCTTCAAGGCTTCTTTAAGAGAATCAGTGCTCGCCTGGGATGTTGCGCAGGTTTTGCTCTTCAATATAAACCAGATTGAATAATCCATCGGATTAGGGTCCGGGCTATTCGGTGGCCACTCTTTTTCTGAGATGAAATCAGGAAAATTGTCGGCACACCACTTCTGTGCGACTTCGGCACTATGAGCATGTGCAGAGCCCTGCTGATAGGTTCAAGTGGTGTTTTCGAAGTGTTGAAAGTCCCACGGAAGAATTTCTCTCATCAAAATGCCTTCCAGGACTTGAGGCCGTCGATTATTCAGGACACGTCGGTGAACCTGCGTGCCGCCGTAGACTCGTTCCTCAAGAGACTTAGGACCTGTATTCACGCGAAAGCAGGTCATTTAGAAACTCACATGCTTTTTCACATGTGTGTAGTCAAAGGCAATAAATGTTATAAATTTCATCTCATTTGCCTGAGATCTGCCGTTTAGACGGTCAAGCATCTGTGTTGAAGGACTTTTGCCGCACCCTGTAGGTATATCAGCCGTTTAGCGTCCTATCAGCCGCCGCTCGCCTCTTCAGGAGCTTCGCTCCCAATTTACCTAGAAGGTGTTACTCTTGTAGCTGAAGGCTGCGTAAACATGAAGTCCAGTTTATGAAGTTTGGTTAAGTTCAATTCAGTTTTGTGTTGTTTACACTATGTAAAAAACCAGTCATTTTGGAGTTGCATTTCTACCGGGGAAACAATAATTTTCACTTGGACCGGCGGAACTGTGGATGACCTTCGTGGGACTGGCCACGAAGATGATCTAGATCACCTACAGAGTTTACCTCGCTGAGTACATTAGCTTGGCACTACTCCCTATGAAACACAAATTGTCACTTGAACTGGTACGCCTGTAGATTATCTCTATGAGTAGAAGTTTGCCTGTAGATAATCTTTATGGGACCACCGGTTTAGTTAATCCATGACGTTCTATACCTCACATGTGTGTATGTGCAAGCGCCCTATGTGCCTCCTTTGGGCTTGTTTAGCACATATTATTGGTCAAGGTTGCTTCATACGTCGAGTGGAGCTGTGATGAGAAGTCCCCTTGGATTCAACTAAAATCTTCGCCTGAAGAAAAATTTACACGCTGTTTTCTCGTTTCCGATTTGCGAACAAGCAGAAATATGAAACGTATCGCATTGTGCATTGGTAAGAGGCGGCATTCCCTTAGATATGAACGAGCTATCGATCCTCGCATATGCTAACCAAACCTTCCATTACTCTGAAGTCGGGTAAATAGTTACCAAATTCATTCAATGGCTGGCATCATTTAGGTATCACAGAGCATACACGCACCATGCCTCTACGATTCTGAAAAGAATTATGTAGAACACGTGGTGCGTTCGCAGACAGAAGCTCTTGAACTAACTGCGAAGCTTTCTTAATCATTGATCCTCCACGGTACCGACCGCAAAGGGTCTAAAGTGGTAGCCAACAGTTCATGGAGAAAGGCTCTCGCTCTACAAAAATCAGATCATCCATGATCCATCCTAATTTTCAACACGCTGCGTTGATGATTCATCTTTTTTTCGATTCTAGCTTCCATCGTTTATTGCGTATCTGTGCTGAAGTCTATCAATCAATTACGAATAATAATTTATTCTCCTAAAATACAATTCGCTAAGACACTTTGCATTCTACATTTTGAGTTTACAGGACCAGAAACCGCTCCTGAAATAATACCAGATCACAACATAAAATCAGAGTCGTTTTCTCTGATTTCTAATTTTCAAAATTCAGGAAGCTTGAAGCTTGAGAAGGAAGACCTGAGGGTAGAAATACATAATTGATCCAGACCATGCGCGGGATAGAGCGGTATGGCGTCAGAGAATTGATAAAGCGGGACCTGCTTCAAAGCGGGACAAACGCTAAGGAAGAAGAGGAAGAGAAGAAATTTTAGGAAGCTTATCTTGGAAAGATCCGGGAGGAGAAATGAACACAGTATCGACCCAGACATTAATGACCGTAGGAGCACTGCCGATTCAGTAGTCCTGATTCTAAAGCGCAGAAAAAACACTTTCGTCTCGAAACGGTCGCCTTTCACAGTGGGACGAATGAAAATTAGCTGGCCACCTACACCCATGTTGATGACTTCCGCTTAGGGCAGATGTGCAATCATACAAAAGGAAAATCCGATATTTGATTAAAAGAGCACGAAGAATTTGGGGAAAGCAATATTCACCGTGGCATCAGCAAACTTGATTGCGTTGTTCGGCAGCTTCCGAGCGGATATGTTCTGCCAATTCTTGTAGGTGAGCGTCGTCGTAATTGCCAAAAAACGAAACTTCACTTGAGACGGCATGTAAGTTCGACTTCCACGATTTCTGGTTGGATTTACGCCGACGACGATCTTTCTGCTCCGCTGTTTTATTCTCCTTTTGCTTTTTCGTACCTGGGAACGCCATGTAATGGCCACCCCCCATTGCGCTGACCAGAGCCGGATTCTCAACTCTGAAAAAGGCTGCCATCTATTTAACAAGTAATGCAAATGAAAATTTAAACGTCTACGGTGGGGTTCTCATGGTCAATTCGGCTCGAGCTCGCTCCACACATTCCCTGTTACAACAACCGTGAGAACCTAAAAACTGCTTTTCACACAGTCATAACATTAAGGGTGAAAGGTAGCCCAGGTACGCACCGTCATCCGTCAATGCAATACTTTCTTCGTTTTCATAACATCTGTAGCAAATGTTGTGGTCGCATAGGCCAAACTGGACGATGTAGTCCTCTGGAGCCCACGAATTGCAGGCACCGTCGCAGTGTATCAGGCGAGGAAGAACAGCCTCAGCTGAAACGATCTACTAAAAAAATAAGAGATTCATTTGAGAATTCGTATTTCACGATCTGTCATAATTAAAGTTTTTTCAGGAGGTGTCGATCAAAAACTAAGTTTTCATCCAAGCTTACTAGCGAGAATCAGCTCTTTTCAGATCAACTATCATATCAAAGTCGCAACATACGTGTCCAATTTCTACTACTTGAGGAAGTGTGGGTTAGCGAACTCACGAGGTGTCCGCGTCATCTTCGGTGTTTTCCTCAGGCTCGCTCTCAGAACTTCGTACCTCCTTGCAAAACTGTCGTCTGAATCGGTCCACGCTACCGTATAATGGAATGTTATCCTGAAACAGTGCCCTACCACGAGACTAATATATAGAGTCCTCAGAATCCAACGCTCACATTGATGTGTTCCGGTCCTTGTCGATGCTGTAACCAATCTGCCGAACTTTCGCTTGTTTAGCCTTTCGAGCGAATCGTGGAAGATAATGACTCGGGACGAGCTCCTCTCGGCTGAAATACCACTGTACTTCCACGCTGACAGAATACTACAAACGTTCCAAGTATAGCGGCAACCAAATAAGATTTGACGCTATTTTAGAACACCTGCTATTTGGGAGTAACAAAGTGGTTGCACGAGGACAACGGAATAAAGAGTTCTGCTGCTTTCTGCAGAATAGCTACGATTAGTTACATTCGAATGTAAGGGCGCGCATGGTACCGTGATAAGAGCCTCTGCAACACTCACGGTGGGACCAGCGGTCCTCGCCCAGGCTAAGCAAGCCTGCTATTTCCCCAGGGTCGGGTATACTGGTGAAAGACTCCTTCGGGAAGGTGAAGACACTGACTTCGTATAGTGGGCTGGCCTCCGTAAGTCACTGCGTAGGCCAAATGCCAAATACTATTCACCGTGCCTCTACGATTGGAATGAAGCACGAATGCGGCGGCGCATCCTTAGGGAGTGATCAAGGCCTACACCGTTGCCTTTCACCTTTCACGCTCAAGCTGATCTAGAGCTCATCGGTTGCTCCACCTGTTCTTGTTCAAAACAACATTAGCAATTGTCTGTACCGTGCATAGTGCACGCCGCTCAATAAAAGCTCCTGAATGCTATCACAGTGTCCTCATCCATGTGCACTGCCCATCATTCAAGTTGTTTGGCTAAAACATCCCAAGCAGTTGCAATTTCCAATTTTTTGCATGTTGCAGTTTGCACAAAACGGAGAACCAGTTTCTCAAGCATTGCGGTTTTAATCGCTGGTTGCCACGATGTTGTACTTATTGGTCAGATCTTGTTGCAAAGCTTGTCGTGCTCCCACTTCAAGCTCCTTCAAGATTGGGTGGCCGGGCAGGAAAAAAGCGGCCCATCTTCCCATTCATGAACTCATTTACAATGTACTGCAGGTATGAATTACAGTCACACACATACAGGGCGTCTCAAAAAAATGTACCTCCTGTTTGAAATGCGATAACTTTGGCGAAAGTGAACCAATCGGAACGAGTCATGGCTTGAATGAAAGCTAACAAAAAAGAAATTCCCTGGTATGTGATTAGTGGGGACTGCGCCATGTACTCGACCGAGGCCTCGGATTTTGGACCTGATTGATAGTGCATGGATCATATGCTTGCTCTATTTTGGTCGTAAACGGGTGATATCAGTGCTATGAGTTACTTTTGAGGCAGTAAACACATCGACTTGCCGCAGCTTCTGGTTAAGCATGGAATAACATCAATATCGATCAATAATTGTAACCACTGTTTGAGAAGCTAAGACTCTTCCAACAGTGATGCAATCATGAGAAAAAATAAGAGGAATGTAAAATGTATGAAGCGTAAGGATTGCGCCGTGCACCTGTCCGAATCGTCGGATTCTAGATCCGATTGAAAGTTCACGGATAACATGCTTGTTCTACTTTGGTCGGAAACAGGTGATATCTCTGATACGCGTTTCCCTTGATGCAGTAAACATGAAAACATCAAAAAATAACAAGTTTAACATCCACTTTAAGATGCACTTGCGCAATACGACAATGCTTTTTTATTCAGATCAAAATGAACACTCAGTGATTGATAGTGACGCTAGTCCGCTAAAACGCTAAAACTCTCGTTCTCTAACCGAGAGCTGAGTTGTTTTGTTCGCTGCCCCAAGTGTAACGCAATGATATGACCTGTTGGCGACCCAAGTACATAGAACAAGCATGTTATCCGTGTACTTTCAATCAGGTCTAGTATTCGACGATTTGGACAGGTGCATGGCGCAATCTTCATGGTTCATACATTTTACATTCCTCTAAATTCTTTACTTATGACTGCATCACTGCTGGAAGAGTTTCAGCTTCTCAAACAGTGGTTACAGTTATTGATCGATATTGATGTTGTTCGATGCTTAACCAAAAGCTGCGGCAAGTAGATATGTTTACTGTCTCAGAGGTAACTCATAGCAGCGATATCACCTGTTTACGGCCAAAGTAGAGCAGGCATATAACCCATGCACTATCAATCAGGTCCAAAATCCGAGGCTTCGGTCGAGTACATGGCGCAATCCTCACCAAACACAAAACAGAAAATTTTCTTTTTTCTTAGGCTCTTGTTATACAATCGCTCACCCCCCAGCGTAACTCGTACCTTCAGTATCAGACACCGTGGGGCCAGACACGTTTGTACGAGTTATCGCGGTGACGCTGGCGTGGTGACGCTCACGGGCTGTTATGCACACGCTCGCGTACCTTCCACGCTCTAGTCGCTGCGCATTGCGCTGCGATTGACCCTTTCGCTGGGTGTGGGTCGATCACCTCGCGCATTGCTCTGTATGCTTCGGGCGCGTGCGTGCGTGCGTCGCGTGTTCAGCGTCTGAGGTTAGCGGCGCACGCGATCACCGCTCGCAAGCCGCTGACGCTCACCGCGAGCGAATGTATAACAAGGGCCTTAGCTTTCTTTCAAACTATGATTCGTTTTTATTGGCCCACTTTCGTCAGTTATGGCATTTCAAACAGAAGGTACATTTTTTGATACCGCTGTATATAGGTACATTTAAATGTGCTTCACGCTGGAGCCCGCAACCCTCATACCACAATTAGTTGTGTGTAACCATAATTCATACCTGTAGTATATTCTAAAGGAGTCCACGAATGGGTGGATTGCTGTTTTCCAATTGCGCAGTGTCTGCATGTTAATCATGTGAAGAATCCGACCGAGTTGATCGTAAATAAAGGTAGATATGACAATGATAACACGTTTGAGTCGACGCAATACTGCGGACGAATAACCTGCACCGCAATCCACATAGCGCCAGAACACGATGGTAAGTGGTCAAGCAACAGTAATTACGGGCGACTCTTCTAATCAATTCGATTCTCGTTCAACCATTTCAGTCGAGGTGTTGGCGAGACTGAGTGGGAGCCTTCGAGATGAACTTTAATCACTATTGAAAACTACTACCATATCTTTCTTTCCGACAAATTTCTTTCAGGTGGAAGAACAGGCATTTTTGACAGAAACGAAGACATTTGAAGCCGTCTGAGTTGCTGAGCGCAGTATTACATACTTCCAAAGGAGCAACTCACACATCAGTGGCCATTGCTCACGAACCGACTTACACCAGGGGTTGTCCTCGAATGATGCGAACTACCCATATTTGCGGAATGAGGTGGAGATTCACTTAGTATAATACTTATTTGAGCTTCACATGCTCTATTCAACACCAGCCGTTCATCGGCCTTTCGGCCGCCGATCCTCTGTTCACTCGGTTGTTAAATAAATTAATTTAAATTTATGTTGCATGCCGAGTTAAATTACACTTTGTTCATTTGGAACTTTGACAGTGTTCCACTTACTGCACATCAGTTGTCGAAGAAATTTTTCCAGTTTGGCTCAAGCATAGACCTTGAGGATTCACTTTCTGCTGATCACGTTCGTGGCATCTGTTTTGAAAATTTCGACCGTAGACCTCTTCGCAGGCCCACCAGGGTGGTCCAGCTAGAACCACCGGTTTGGTCAAAACTTGATCTGGGGTGGTTCTTTCTTTTGCATACCGATAAAAATTCTGATATAAGTTTTCCGAATTTCGGCGAATTACCATCCACGAAGTCGCAATGCGCGATGAGGTCAAAGTGAATGATTGGCTAAAACTTCGTTAGGTAGGCTATTTTGAATGCTGATTACGAAGCTCCTTTTCACGGACCTCGATTGATATCTGCAAATCCATGTATGTGATCCTCTGCATCTTTATCCTCACCCCGTCCCCACGCTTTCACTACCTACAGTAGTTCGCGAAAAGATATGTCACCTTGCATTTTGGGTGCAGATCGCTGAAACCGAAAGGAATTTGACTCCGGTTGGCAGTTCTAATAACTCTTATTGAAAATACACTGATGTTTGCCCTTGTTTGAATTTCTAGAATTTTTTAGAAATTTTTAAACTCATTTTCATATGCATTTTTAAACAAATGTATCTTAGGAACCACTGAGGTTCTGCATGTCTGTTGGTGGTATTCTGATAGAGCATGATTAGCTTATTCTTACAGGTTATGAATTTTAGTTTCACGTCACTAAATAACCATAGATTTTTTGCGTGAATTTTTTTATGGTCAAAAAATGGTGAAATCTTGAGACAGTCTTTTATATAAAATTCTATATCTTAGTAACTAGTGAATGAAATTGCATCAAACTTGAGTATGTGATAGCACAAGATATTCTCTTCCTAACACACATTGAAGTTTTAGAAACTTCTCTTTACTTACAGAGAAAATAGCTCCTAAAATTGCATTTATATAAACGGCCGTCTTAAGAACACCCGGAGGGCATTTGGCTCCAGATTTCTCCAGTGCATAGTAGACATGTTCCTTATTAGGTCCTTCACAGATAGCAAAATAATTCTCACTCTCGTGCAGAATATCGTCTTCTAGTTAGAAATGTTGTATGCACCACTATTCCCACCACCGTACACTATGCGGGTTGGCGCGGTAGTTTCAATCGGTCTAACTAGAAGACGATATTCTGCAAGAGAGTGAGAATTATTTCGCTACCTGGTAAGTACCTAATAAGCAACAAGTTTACTATGCATCAGAGAAATTTGGAGCGAAATGCCCTCCGGGTGTTCTTAAGACGGCCGTTTATGTAAATGCAATTTTAGGAGCTATATTCTCTGTAAATAAAGAGAAGTTTCTAAAACTTCAATGTGTGTTAGGAAGAGAATATCTTGTGCTATCACATACCCAAGTTTGCTAGAATTTCATTCACTAGTTACTAAGATATAGAATTTTATATAAAAGACTGTCTCAAGATTTCACCATTTTTTGACCATAGAAAAATTCACGCAAAAAATCTATGGCTATTTAGTGACGTGAAACTAAAATTCATAACCTGGAAGAATAAGCCAATCATGCTCTATCAGAATATCACCAATAGACATGCAGAACCTCAGTGGTTCCTAAGATACATTTGTTCAAAAATTCATATGAAAACGAGTTTAAAAATTTCAAAAAAATTCTAGAAATTCAAACAAGGGCAAATATCAGTGTATTTTCAATAAGAGTTAATAGAACTGTCAACCGGAGTCAAATTCCTTTCGGTTTCAGCGATCTGCACCCAAAAATGCAAGGTGACATATCTTTTCGCGAACTACTGTATGTACTTACATACCTGCACTTGCTCGTAGCGGTCGAAATTCCAAAAAATTAACATCAGAATCTGCATATGGGTTGCACCGCGCAGCCAGTAGAAAAGTCGAATTGTTGTTCCCTATCTACTTGTTAGAGCGTTCAAGGAGGTCAAATTGTTCCTCAATGTGTATTTCCAAATTCTCCATACTCTAGTGCCAATCTGAAGAGATTCCTCCGAGAAAATCCTCAAAAACCTTCTCCTCTTGCTGCACCGACTTCTCTCCGCCCATCCTACGTAGCACCTATTAGGTTGAGTCATAAGTAATCGGACATTTCTGCGTGTGCTCGAATTCAAGACCAAATTTTCCGACAATGACGGCACCTTCCAAAACGAGTAAGGCATCATTAGATAGAGGGAGAAAAGCGCTACGAAATAATCCAACAGATTCCTTTCGTTGGCGTTGCTCTTTGATACAAATGCTCCGGAATTGCACCTCACCACCTAAATGCGTGCTTGTCAGGTTTTGAAACGTTTTCTGCCTTTCTACCATTGCCGACCAACTGAACTCTGCTGTGATGGTTAGAGTAGAGCCCTCCTTTCTCATCGCCAGTGAGTAGATTATTCAGTCGATCATGCCTGTGCTTGAGAATCGAAAGAGACACTGCCGCCTCTGCTCGGCGACCCGCGCTCCCTATGTCAGTTCTTGAGGTATCCATCGACCAAGTTTCCTAACCTTACCGATCGGCTTTAGTTTATGATCATCAGATGACTGAAGAACACTAAAGGTGCCTGACAATTCACGTGAGGATTGGCATGGATTGGCTTACATCTCGTTGCTCAGTAGGCCTAGATCGAAATCCGTCAGGTGTTCTGACTTGTCTTTGTTCTCGATGGCGTAATCGTCAGTACAGAAGTTCGAGAACAAAGAGTTGACGATGTTTCGAACAGAAGCACTTTCCTTATAAACCTTTTTCGAGCGTTTTTGAAATTGGTTCAAATAGTGACCAGAGAGGAAGAAAAAAAGCATGACGTTGCAAACACGCGATTTGAGTGGAATGAGATCAGGAGCTATTGTATCAGTGGTCAAAGTTACTAAAGCGAATGTGGCAGACTGTTTTGTAGTGCTTTTCTCCCTCTTTCGAATGATGCCTTACTCATTTTGATAGGTGTCCTCATTGATTAGAAATTTCACTTTGAATCCGAACGCACCCAAATGTCCGATTACTTATGACTCAACCTAATAGAATCGTGATCAGCATGCAAAACAGTTTACCTAATCGAAGCGTGAGCCAATTCTAAAGTGTTGACCTGTGCACTCTTGTCGATGACATGGGTGGTCCTCTGCGTGAAAATGCGAAAATCAAAATGAACATCAGATTCGTGATCAGCACCCCGAATAACCCCTTAATACGAAGTTTGGGGAAGATCGATTCAGAAAACTTTTCTCTGACCATTGAAGTGCAATAAGTGGAATAAAGCCGGGATTTTCCTTCCATTTTGGTCGACCGATAACCACTGAACGAGTAGTACCTAAATGAAGTGTGGCGGGGCACTTGTAGGATGGGATAGCAAAGATATAATTTCATCGGTAAACAGCGGTGCAGTCGCCATCAACTACTCTCATATAAAAAATGAAATTGATATACATCCAAACATCTATCCAAATGAACAACTGGGTTTCGCTTATTATCTAGTAGAGATTTTTCGAAAAAAAACGCGGGCGGCTTGGACATAAATGATAGTGACATCGTCTTTTTCAAGTTCAGCTGCAAGCTGATCTTCTCTCACGCGCGATCGTAATCGGCCAGCATGCGTTTTGTATTGGTGATAGATGTTGTCATCAGTACGACATCATAAGCAAAATGAAGATGGAGGACTGGCGGTAGGTTCTTCAGATGTTCGGGTCGGATCCTGTCGAGACCGGGTGCTGTGATGATTCCTCATTGTCACAATTGCGCGGCTAAAAATCAACGAGAGCTATTTGTAAGAGTCTCAGTCTCTAGCAAAGCAGATCTGCTCTTCGATAACGCTTATCAAAGTAATCGATACCGAATCGTCTCAGTTTTGGTTTGAGAAGTGTATGTATAAACTAAAAAATAACTAGAGGAATCGTTACAACGAAGAACTAATTGGACGTATTAGATTTGCTCACTATCATGGATACAAATCTACCACAGAAGGGATTGGCTCTCTTAGTGTCTCTCTGTCAAAGAACAAGTCAAACTCTGTCTTTTATCAAATTTCCTCCTCATAAGTCTGCATAGGGGGTGTTAGCTGTAGAATTAGCCGTATCGCAGTGGTTGGCCAGCAAATCGTAGTGGAACACGCGAAATGAATGCGTGTCTGCAGCCGTACTTCATTTTCCTCTGCCGTTTTGCTGCTATCAGTTGCACCCTCTCTGAGCAACAGAGACCTTTCTTCAGACAGTTTCTCCTTGCCAGAGAAACATGAGCAATCGAAATTATCGGACGGAGAAAAGACGCTAATGAAAATGGGAAAAAGCTGTACCATCTTCTCAACGACATGGTCGCAACATATTATTGCATGCCGTTCGGCTAAAACATGGCTGGGTCTTCCAGCAGTAAGAGTGAGTCGTTGTAATGATGTAGCTGACGGCTTGACTTGACGCACTGGTCAGCCTTGGATATTTGTCTGTTGCTACAGGTGCTAACTATCACACACTGTTTTCCTGGTTTTCAACGACACGAGCTGTTTCCGTTCCTAACTAAGTTGGGCCAGACGACATTCCTATGTGATTCCATATTCATCATCGTTGTTTTCGAAAATCTCCGTGCATTTCTTAATGCGATTGTTTTCTCTACTTTTCACTGCCGCTCTACTACAACAGAACACTACACTGTCGAGCTATCGATCGTCGCCGAGCTAACCAAGCCTTCCATCCAAGGTCCAATAAACTGGTACCAGACTTTTCTGGGAAGGTTAACACACTGACCTGGTATAGCTGCTGACCCCTGCAGGGCACCATGCCTCTGAATGGAACACGAAAGCGGCGGCGCGTTCTGTGGGGAGTGATCAAACTCGACACCTTCAGCTTCTACCTTTTCATCTCGAGCGCGGTGTTTCCATTGCTCTCATTCCCTATTCTGTGGAATTCTCATTGGAGGATATTCGAGTCGAAATCTCTACAACCGCTCGATGGCGTCGTCTTGCAAACTATGCCATGTCTTATGAAATACTTCGTAAATATCTAAAATCATTTCTCCAAGAAAGGTTGGTGGTCTATATGTATAGGATGGTAAGAAAGTCTTGACCCACTTAGCTTGGAAGTTTCAGAACTTTCAACTTTTGAATTGTATCCATAACCTAACATGTGGTAGTCGTTAGCCATTCGTGAAGCAGCTATGATGGGTATAAATAGCCAAACACTATTCTTTAACTTCAGATACGATGTCATTTCCACAAGAGCATAGTTGAGCCCTCATCTTTAACGGGTGCTGACACGGCACTGGAACGATAGAAACCATTCGCAACATCTTCGCTGTATTCGTAGAAGACACCACAACCTTCAAACCGTCGAGCTCTGGTTATCTCTTTTACAGCTCCAGACTCCAGCTTCAAAGCAAGCCTTGGTTGGAAGGGGTTCCTACGCTGGAAAATTCTGCCTTTCTCGAAGCTGTCGCAGCGGATCCAGAAAAAAAGCACTCGCACTTTTGCAGGGAGACTATAACACACTCATACTACAGTTATCAGTTAGCTCCATTCCCTCGCTACAGAGAAACGCTGAGCGGACTGAGCTCGGACATCCCGGCCGACAGCACGTGGTTTACCTGGGCAGTCACTGGTCGGTCTCCCCTTCTCCGCTCCCTTCAAAGCAGGTTCGAAAAGTCAGAGGTAGGTAATATGAGAGGCGGAAACCTTGTTTCTTCAAATCACGCAGTGCAGTTTTGCTGCCCTTAGCAGAAGTGCTTTTACTTTACTTTGATACTTTGATGGTCCTTTCTTCAGCTGGAGATCTTCTCAGCGGGGACCACAACTCTTCCAGACCGCTCGATCTCTGGCAACTTGCAACAAGTGAGGGAGACTCCGTTCTCTGAAAGACTTCGAAAATGAATCTGCCCATCCTGTTGGCGGTCGTCCCAGTGGTTTCTTATGGTCTCTTGGGAGCCATTCTGTGACACGTAGGCTCCATCTATCGTCCTTCCGTCGAAGCAGGTGTCCATCCCAACGATATTTTGACTTCTTCATGTACTGCAGTGGATCTGCTAGCTGCGATTTCTCCCTTAGCTCTGAGCTTCGTATGCCTTGTTGCCGTTGTTGGCGAAGGCTCGTCTTCAGAAAGCATCTCTCCAGAGCACGATGCGTGGTTTGCATGGCTTTGGCAGAAGCGCTTTTACGGAAGCAAAATCGGAAGTAGGTACATGTCAAGAAGGTTCTCCAGGGCTGCTTCTCGCGCAGGACAAGAATGATGCACAACAAGATGGTAACGAGAGAGCAGATGGTCTCTGCTGTCGTTACAGCAATTCCGGTTAGGAAATCCGCCGAAGCAGTTCGAGAAAACGGTCGAGAGTACATTCGGCGCACACTCGCAATGATGCCGCAGGACCCTATGTATGTGGATAAAGAGACTAATAAAAATTCAAGGAAAGGCGGTTGGCACACGATTTTGCAATCATCTTATTACACTTACCAGCCGTTCATTGGCCTATCGGCCACCAAGCGTCTGTTCTCCAGCTCTGTTGAATTAATTAATTAATTAATTAATTAATTAATTAATTAATTAATTAATCTAGACTGCTTTAAGAGTTAAGCCACACTTCGATCTTCCAAGTTTTGACGGAGTTTCAACATCTCCATCGAGCTTTCACTTACTTCCCTAACTTATCCCACTTTCGCCACCTCATACCCAGCTTCCTTTAGCTCAATATATTTCAAATGAAAAAAGACTGACAAACAATATAGGGCACATGAAGTGTAAGTGCGTTATCATAGAATTTGACTTTCAAAATGATTTGAGTGATAAGCAGTGATAAAATCGCCATCAACCGCCACCCCAACCAATCGTTCAAAAATTGAATTGACATCCATCCATCCATCTGAACATCAGTCCATCCATCCAAATAAACATCTGGGTTTCGCTTATTATATACTAAGGATACTGTTCCCCATAGGCATCATCTATCTTCCTTCCATGTTGCATTTTAGCTGAGAAAAGAGTCACCAAAGTCGATGATGTCGTACGGGCAGTCAGCGACTTCTTTGGCTTCCAATCTGCTCAGTTCTGCAAGTAGAAGATGGCTGGCCTGCCTATCAGGGACATCATGGTTCTGGCTAACAATGGTGGTTGTACCGTGAGGTCAAATGCATTGTGCACTGAATAAGAAAACAAAGAAATAGTAGACGTCGAACGGTTCAAGACTTTCTTACCACCCTATGTTTACCTCGATATACAGTAGCGGCCAAAAATCTGTTAACACTCGGCCGCGCAGAAATTTTCACCCTTCTTTGACCAGCAGCCCACGAAAGAGTTCGGAACTTTCGAGGAAGCTGTGCAGAGCTTCTTATAGAGCAAATCTCCCTCTATCATAATGTGTACAAAAATTTTCTAGATGTGCTGAATCTGAAGAAATATAGGAGGTTTTTTGAGACATACATTTTTCTTCACTCAAAAAATTTTTTGGTGACTTGTAATTTTCCCGCAAACAGCTGTGAGAAAAAACTAAATAACACTTCAGGCAGCGCAAACAATTCTCTTTCATATTTCATATTCTGTTCTCAACTTTTCTACACAAATCCAAAATTACAGTCTTTTTAGTGAACTAGTTGGTATTACACCAATTTTGCGTTGAGGGAGCTAGATATTATAAGTATTGTGTTTCTCATGCCTTGTTGCCTTTATGAAATAACTTTCAGCAGAATACCTCGGGAACGCAAGATGAAAGGAATTTTTGAACAATTTTCCAGCAGGCAGTGTGGTGGTAAATTATGGGTCCGCCCCAAATTTCCCTGATAGCTCACCAAGAGCACCCTTTCGAAGACAAGAAATACAATCATCGTATTCCACATAACTTGCTACCATCACGGAAAAAATTTGAACAAGATATCTCGTCTCGTCGCAAGCCATGAACTTTTGAAAAATTTAAACTAGTGAAGTATTGCAAGACTAAAGGTCCGCTCAAAATTTAGTTGATAGTACACCAACAGCGCGATCTCGAGGGTGGAAAAGAAAACCGTAGCATTCTACGTGTCAGATTACCCTCACGAAAAAATTTTGAGCAGGATATCTTGTTAGCCCAGTACGCCATAAATTTAAAAAAAAACAGCAAGTGGCGAGTATGACAGCTTATGGTAGCTTTCGCGAATCGCGGTCTATTGAAGGGGAAACTTCGTAATCATTTTCTATTTTGCACATCGCTTGTCTGCGAACATCTTCTACAACTATTAGGTACACTACTGTTGAATTACCGGGGACATTTATCTCAAGCACTGTCAATCAGGGGTGAAAACTGGTCAGTCGTAGAGGTGCATGGCGCAATCCACACCAATGACGTGGCATAAGATCTGCTCCTAATGTGCTTTCGTATGACTTATAACCTATCTTTAGATCTCTATAATCAGTAAACTTATGGCTCTTAAAACAGTGAGCACATTTTTTGAGACACCCTGTAGTGTTGCATTTCTTCATGAGTTTTCACTTTGAAATTGTCTGTAATTCTAGATTTGTAGAGAAGCGTTGAAAACAAAATACAACATTTGAAAGAGAATTGTTTGCTCTGCCCAGAAGTTTGATTAGTTTTTTCTCACAGCTGTTTGCAGAAAAATTACAAGTCACCAAAGTAAATTTTTGAGTGAAGAAAAATGTATGTCTCAAAAAACCTCTTATATTTCTTTAGATTCAGCACTTCTAGAAGTTGTTTGTACACTGTTTGAAAGAGGGAGAATCACTCTTCTAGAAACTGTGCACAGCTTCCTCAAAAGTTCCGAACTCTTTCGTGGGCTGCTGGTCAAAGAAGGGTGAAAATTTCTGCGCGGCCGAGTGTTAACAGATTTTTGGCCGCTACTGTATGTATTTGCATGTACGCCGTAATGTATTGGAATTCATCCTTATAATTCAATGAAGGAATTCATCCAGATGGCATGGCGCCAAAGAATTGTTAGGGCTCACCCTGCTGCAAAGGAGGACATACGCTGAAGAGGATGAAGTTCTACAAGCATTTACAATGTATTGTATACTACACGACGCAGTCAAGAAAAGTGATTTCCTAAAATATCGCGCCACAATCATACATTCTATACGGCACCTAGTACATGTGTTTGATTGGTCATGCAGAAAAATTGGTTGACGTGGAACTCAAGATCTCGTAGAAAGTTAGTGAAGTATTGACGTGCTTTAAAGAATTCGTGGTGAGGTGGTAAGAAGTGCTAGTTCCACTTTCACGACCTCAGGCGATCGATCCTCACTCAGGCCGGCTTTCCTTCCCTCCTTGGATCAGATAAATAAGCATCAGGCTTACGTTGAAACGTGAAGAGATTGACCTGAACAGCGGCTGGCCCCATGAGACTGTATAGACTATACTCCTATTCACTATTCTGAATTAAACACGAATGCGTTGGCGTGTCCTTAGGGGACCGAACAGTGATGATCACATTACTTTTACCTTTCCCTTTCTTGGCAGTTCTGAATTCAGTTGACTTTTTGGAGGTATCTCAATGAGTCTCACATCCTCGATTTCTGTTCGTCAGCCCCTAGTACCGCCAGATATGCACGCCGTGATAGTGCTGCTACGGAGAAGCAACATTTACCCTTCTGTGAAATTCTCGTAGCCATGTAACATCGTGTTCCTGTTTCTGACCGTTCGTGCGACATAATCAACAAATAGAAGACTTTTATAGGGAATTTGTGTCAAGGCGAATTCCACTTCAAGCTGTTTGACTTGAAGCAATACTTTGACATTGTGATAGCTTGGCAACATATGCAGTACAGCGTACGGTTGAGAGTTGGGATATATGCATGAAGAAAATGGCCGAAGCACCATCAGCTCTTTACGTAGCGCTCTGGCTTTGTCGCTGGATGTGTGTAGCGCGTTCCTGAAATCGTGTAGTTATTAGGCTGGCAGAAAAGTCCTGAGACAAAAAAACCAATTTTTTTATTCTAACATAATTTTATAAAGACAAACTGAGAACCTACAATATATTCACCATAAAGGGTCATAACCTTCTCCTATCTGTGTGGCGGTTTAGTGATTCCTCTCGGCCAGAATTCGACAGACTATGACTCGAAGAAATTGTCGACTGCCGTTTTGAGGTCGCTGTAATTTTCGAATTTTTTTCCTCTCAGGTGATGCTTCAGCGGTCGGAACAGGTGGTGGTTCGATGGCGCAAGGCACGATGAATACGATGCATGGGCCAGCGGATGCTAGCCGAGTGCGTCCATCTTCGTGCATGTTTCGAAAGCAACATGTGGGCGAGCGGTATCGTGCAACAAGTGCACAGTTGACCTTCTTGGCCTCTTTTCGCGAATTGCATCAACCAATTCTTGAAGCTGGCTGATGCACACGAAAGCACTGACAGTCTTGTTTGCAGCCATAGCTCGTAGTAGTTAGGCTCTTTCGATTCCCACCAAACGCATGGCAAATGGTTGCGTTGGTGAGGGTTCTGCTTCGGCTGGTCTGGTGGCTCTACTTTGAATGGAACCCAAACAGCTTGACCTGCACTGTTATCGTGGAGTATCCACCTCTCATCACCAGTCACCAGATCTTCAAGAAATTCCTTTCAGTGCGGGTGGGCGATGAATGAATGACATGTGACCATTCGCGCTACCCTTCAGCCTCCGTCAGCCGATGAGCGATCCATCTTGTCAAAACTCTACGATAGCCGAGGTCTTGGTGATGCAGCTCGATAGTGACTTGGGAGCACCGAAACGTTCTTGCCAATTCCCGCGATGTTGCTTCTGGATTGGATTTGATCGCGAGCTCCAATTCATCATTATCGATCACAGGCGGTCGTCCTTCCCGCTCTCCATCTTCAAGGCTTGTATCTCCTAACTCGAAACGGGTGAACCAGCGGCTCACCATGGAATGGCTCACGGTCCCTTCTCCCAATGCATCATTGATCTTACTGACCGCTGTGCTCGCGTTAGAGCCTCGACGCCACTCGTAGAAGAAGATCCCTCGGAGTTGGTGTTGGCTTAGCATGCTTCACATATTAACAAAATGACGCGCGTGGGCGTTCATATACTCACTCAGAAAAAGCTTCAAGAACCCTCTACAGCACACTAACACTCCCGGGAATTCGAAAGCTTTCTTTGAGAAATTAGGAAGCTTTCAAAATTTCGTCTCAAGACTTTCCTGCCAACCTAATATTTGAGACTTTGAAGCGAGATACAAACAACTGGAAAGGGTATGGCTGTTGAATATAATGGGTACAAACTGCGTGATCAAGAGAACGGGTCATTTTGGCTATGGTAACAATGTTGAATGTGGTGGGGGCGGTGGCAATATTCGCCGCCGCATCCGAGTTCCATTCAGAATCGTAGAAGCAAGGTGAATGCGAATTTGGCCTATACAATGGCTTGCGGGGGCCACCCGCCAAACCAAGTCAGTGTCCTTACCATCCCATGCGAGTCTGGTGGTACACGATCAAAGTGGTCAGTGCATGACTTTTAGTGAGAGACTCGAATTGCTACGACGGAATGTTGACAAAAACTCAAGAAATAAGGGAAGCTGTTTTTTCCGCTGACTATTAATCCAGGATTTCTGGTTATCGTAATGCTAACCTCACAAACCGGTGCAGATATCTAGTCAGAGCCACGCCTACCCAGTTCAGGAAACGTACCTCGCCCTCCTTGTTATAGAGGATGGTCTGGACGTTGGATCCGACGCCGAACGAGTCCTCGGAATCGAACAGAAGAGAGTCAGGAGGATTGTGGACTCCGCCTTGACCACGAGCCCAAATCTAAATGACCTTGTTGTTAGGTGCCATCCGCCTAAGCCTTTCTCTTTAGGCGCTCACCTTGACACTCTTTCCGGCTCGGAGCACGAAATCGTGCGGTAGGGTGTAGACAATCTCACGTTTTCCGTCTATCTTCCTCTTGAGTTTCCATTCGCCAATCGGTTCCTCCTTGGAGCGGTGGGTGTTTTCCAGCACCACGTACTTTCCTTCCGGTGAGGGGTCCTACAAACCAACTCTCTTTATATCTACATCAAGTACTATTTCAACCGATTACTCACCTGAATGGAGACGTTTCCTTTTGCGGAACGGGTGTACGATGTTCTGCTGGAAGTTTCGCCCTTGACAACACGCATGGTCTCTGGAAAGTTAACCCTTTGAGATAAGTAACCGGAGAAACGCTTAAGTTCTCAGCGGTAGCATAAGACTTGTAACCAGGAAAGGGTAACGGGTAGAGTACGATTTGGATGTTTATATACCGCGCCCTTTACACAAATGGCCATGAAAACTTTGAAAAAGCACCAATTCTATCCTTATTGGATGGGCAGACTGGAAATTGGGCGCGTGACACTTGACCGGTGTTTAATGGCGATCACAAGTTTTGAATTCTCTACGGCGTACCAGTGTCTGCAACCTCGTTGATTCCTGTGGTTCGCACAACCTGCTCGACCAGTTGACGAAGACCAGGACCGTCGCCTTCGCCTTCGAGCATCTTGCGGTAGATGGCGATTTCGGCATCAAGGGTCTATAAATTAGGCATGTATTAGGCAGGTTTGCTTGACTCGAGGACGATCACCTACCTGTTTGGTGTCGAGCAGCATCTGCAGTTCGACCATGAGTGCTTGGCATTCCTCACGCATCTTGCGGATTTGGGCATCACGGTCGTTGAGGGCGGCTTCGTACGATCTCTGGTCATCCTCCAACTGGTAGTTCAGCTCCTGGATCTGCTTCTCCAAGAGTGCGTTCTGAAAACAACCGGAGACATTAGCCTATCAAGATCGGTGATCCTACACTGAAAATGTAATGTGCTCACCCTTCCTTCGAGATCAGCAAGTTTTCCTCTGAGATCGGTGAGCTGAGTGCGAAGTCGCTTGACCTCGTCTTTCTGGTACCCCTGCTCCATGTTTTGGCGAGCGCTTTGGGTTTGGATCTCCTGCACCTTCAGCTTGTACCACGACTCCATGTCGTTGCGGTTGGTGTTCATCATCTGTAACATCAACGCTCGTTTCATCAATACTGCAAGCGCAAGAAACCCAGACGTGCCTGATCATATTCGCTTCTGATATCTCTGATGGCCGATGCTAGTTCGTTCTTGAAGAACTCGCGGTTCTCACTAGTAGTGTCGCGAGCAGCCATCGCTTGGAGCTCCTTGATCTCCTGAAATGTGAATACCCCTTATTTGGAAAAATGGGCGCTACGAAGACGGATAATTCGTTCGAGAGCCAGACTGACTGATAAACCCGCCCTCGAGCTTCGAATTTACCTCGATTGCCTCGATTCTTCAACGTGAGATTAGGAAAGTTTAGTAAATCTCGTGATAACTATAAACTCCGTTCAGAGTCGTAGAGGCTTAGTAAATGTGTATTTGGCCCATTCAATGAGTTTCTACCGCAACGCCTAGTCAGCGTCTTCAGTTAGGGCCGGGTTTTACTTCTTCGCCCGACGCCGCCAGTCGCCGCCCATCGATAGTGCAAGAAGAATCTCTACTCGACTAGCCTGTTTCTTAATCACTTTTCAATATATTATCGAAACGACACTGTTTCTGAATGTACTCTTTGTTTTTGTTGTAACCCAAATGGAGATAAAACGTGCTTCGCAAGCGAAAAACGCAACTGAAATCATCACTTCTCCTAGTCACCTACAGTTAAACCTAAAATTGAAAGCTTACAGACAAAAAACGTCCGCTTCTGACTTTCCTTTTTCGACAATAAATTTAGACTGTTGATCGACTGTTGATTTATTCGTGAATTAATTAATGATGACAAAGCCACGCGAGTTTGATGTGTCCCTCAAGGGATTTTTGATAAAATATCTGCTCGGTCAGAAATAAAGCCGCGAAGTGGCCATCGCTGATCGTTTTTTGTCTGTAAGCTTTCAATTTTAGGTTTAACTGTAGGTCACTAGGAGAAGTGATGATTTCAGTTGCGTTTTTTGCTTGCGAAGCGTTTTATCTCCATTTGGGTTACAACAAAAACAAAGAGTACATTCAGAAACAGTGTCGTTTCGATAATATATTGAAAAGTGATTAAGAAACGGGCTAGTCGAGTAGAGATTCTTCTTGCACTATCGATGGGCGGCGACGGGCGGCGGCGGGCGAAGAAGTAAAACCCGGCCCTTAGTTAGACAGTTCTGGCACCAATTTTCACGTTCCATTAAATACTAGAGGCCAGGTCAAGAGTGGGCAAGGAGCGATCGCTTAATCGTGCTGGTGGATGTAACACCTCTTACCACTGCACCACGCACGGATAAGGTCAAACGGGATGAATACAAACAAATGCACACAATTCATAAGACTTGAATTTCCCCCCATCATCGAAAAAACCTCCCCCTAATAATCCCTCGCCAGATTCATCGAAAGTGATTCCTGCATAAACCTCGCAATATATTCAAGTCAAATTGTGCGCAAGTCCTGATTCATGAACGCGCGGTGGAGTTCGGCAATGGTTCACAGGAGGTGTAGCACCCCTCGGCACAGGGAAGCGTTCGGAAACCTCGAAGATGTGGCGGCGCGTGAAACCCAGAAAGTTCACCCTGAATCAAACACGCTACATGAGTTGACGAATCAGGTTTTGCCTGATCCAGGATACATGCATTTCCAGCTCTAGATCTGGTACGCCATTGTTTTTTTGATCCTGATTAAAAGATCAAGCTGGAAAAAAAAACGGTCTGAAGTTGTGCACCATTATCAACGCATCTCTTTTCCTGGGCTTTAAAATTTTCTATTTTTTCCTTCAAGGCACTGCGCTGTTCCACTTAGATTTTTGAGAGAGATTCCAGAGATTTCGTCGCAGCGGTCGCTTTCCGCTGGTTGACAGATTGGGCCACAGTTACTGTTTACGGCGGAAGAAATCAGCTGCTCTTAGCCAAGCACTTCTCCATCGGATCTCTTACTCGCCAACAAATCCCTCAGTGTCATTGGATGTAATGAATCACTGACCTGATCGTGAACGCGCTTGATGAAATCAATCTCCTCGAGGAGGGTGGCGACTTGGTTCTGGTAGTCGATGCGATTCAGCGTTTCCTGGTCGAGGTCCTGCAAACATCATTATTTGACGATTCAGTTCTGAACTGGTTTCCAGTAGAAAAACTGACGGTGCGCGCACGCTGTAGCTCAGCCATGAGACGCATGTTCTCCTTCTTCAGACGGGAAATTTCCTCCTCCAGGAGAGCGATTCTTCTCTTCAGAAGATTGATTTCAGCCTCGATGTTGGACAGCTTCACAAGGAGCTCGTCGATCTTCTCGCGATCTTCTCCGCGAGCTTTCGTCGCTTCTTCAAATCTGAATATTCGACGTTGGGACTGAGATCAGCAAAAATTATCTTCCTGACTGACTTTCTGCGGTACTCGTTCAGCTCGTCCTGCAGTTTGCGAATCTCCTTCTCCAGGTCGTCCTTTTCCTTGCTTGTTTGCGTGATCACCTAAAGCTGATTGTCTTAATTCCAGTCTTTCTCCCATTCTCTATTTGTTTTCATCGATTTACTGGAAGCTCAGTTGACAGACCTTCTTAGCCTGACTCAGCTCGCCCTCGTACATGACGCGAATGCTGCTGGTGTCCTTTCCCCAGCGACCGCGCAGCATCTCCAGATCGGCCGACAGCTTGCGGTTTTGAGCTTCGAGGAAACGAACCTAAACATGTCGACATCACTACCCACCATGTTGGATCACTCCCTATATCAAACCTTCTCGATGTAGCTGGCGAGCTTGTCGTTCAGGTCGCTCATCTCCTTCTTCTCCCTCTCGCGGGCATCTCGAATGGTTGACGCTGCATTTTGGCCATAGGGAGACAAACCGCTGGCGATTGACGAAGATGACATCTCGGTGACGATTTTCAGCACACGGTTGCCAGAACCTGAAATTCAACGATGTCTCATCAATGTCAAGAAGATTGCTTTTACAAGCGCTAATGTCTTGGTGCTGAAGTACAAAATAGTCTTACCTGCAGACTAGGTAATCTGCGAGGTCAAAAAAATGAATTGGTGTTAAGCCCTTATCTGTCATCTTGGCAGAAAAAGAGACTGAATGGTATGTGTTTGTTTATCAGATAACTTGCAAGAGGTGTGTACTAGGTAAATATACTGGTGAAACAGTAAAGGACTCATAACTGGTCCGAGTTAAGGAACTCCTACAGGGAAAGGACAAGCTACGGCCAATTACCGCAAGTGGATGCAAGCTAAGTTATCACAGTGGCGTCGCGGTCACAATCAGAATTCTGGCCCACTCGCTTGCCCTTCAATGCCAGGAATTTTGAAGAGCCGGAGGTTGGTCCGAAAGGGAAGTGCATCTTTATCAAACATGAGCTCTCTTTAGTCACCATTTTAGTCATACCTTTAGTCATACATCTCTTTTTTAATATCGCTCTGGTCTTTCTCGCCTCCTAAGTTTGATCTAATCTGATAGCCTTCGCCACGATTTGCATTCTCAGACTCCTGACGAAGGCTTGTCCGTAGAATCGTCAATGTTACTCAATAAATTATTATCAAATATTATCCAATTACTATCATCATCCACATACAGCATCGCATATCCTCTCTACAAGCTGACAGATTCGTTTAGAATCACTTGAGTGTCCATTTTTTGCCTTCTATACGTCCTTGGCTCATTTAGAATCATTTTACTTGTATTTTCCTGTGCGCTTCCACTCGCTACCCCTCGACATACATACGTGAACATGAGAAGAAAAAGATGAAGGTCTATTGCTTATAGGTAAAAGATAACGGTGCCGATGGTGACCAGGCCCCCTTGGATGCTCCAGCGCATTCGTGTTCCCATCGGAATCGTAGATGCATATTGAACGTGTATACGGCCTATAAAATGACTTGCAGCACCAGCCGTTATACCAGTTCAATTTCTTTACCGTTCCAGACAGGTATGGTTTCAGGTTACTCGACCCCGGAGGGAAGGGAGGTTTGGTTACTCCTGGCAAGGCTCGATCATTCGACAGTGCCAGTGCTAGTAGCACGTTAAAACTATTTCTTACATTTCTTCTTTATATGCGTTACATGTAGTTCCTTCTCATTCGACCCGTTTCATGTTTGCTATACCTTTCAGCAACCGTTCAGCCTCCACAACTTCATCGCAACTTTCACATTTGGAAAGTGTTTTCCTATCTGTGTTGAAAAGCTGCGGCCTTAGAAGCGCCAGGTGCCGATGTGGGTCTGCCTCTTACACGATCCTTAAATGTCGAAACATTTTGTGCAGAAACCTGTCCCGATAGTCCCATAATGTGCTCTCATTTTACAATGTGATGAGTGATGATGCGATTTTCCATCTGAAAACAACAATCTTTACCAAGGCTAAACTTGCTCTCTCTCAAAAAAGAAGGAACTGATGATCTAAACGGCGGCGTCTTTTCGTTTCTCTACAGCCATTTTTCTTCGAAAAGACACTACATTACGGCATCAGGGAAGAATCTCTATGGTAGAAGACTAGGTGATGAATAGCCATTGCTAGAATATTGATAACTCTTTCCTAGCTATGGACTGTTCTTAGCGGCCGATACCAGTTATTGGTGCTCTCTTAGGTGACTCACCCCCTATCTCAATAACCTGTCATCTCCAAGGTTTTGTATTCATCGTTACTAATGCCCGTTTCTGCAAATTAATCAAGAAAATTTGTCAACGACTAAGGCAAGCGCTTCAGTGACGTCGATTTTGGAACACTATCACAATAGTAGTACGCGCATAGTGCTGTGGTAAGTGCGTGCGTGTACATCTATTAAAACGGTCATGGGCTTGGCTAGACGGGCGGTTGAGACTCTCTCGGGTAGTCTTACCCTTCTTCAGAGTCAGGTAAATTGAAAACAGTTTTGTCCAGGAAGGGGCTGACGCTGTTTTGAATAGCGGCTTCCCCACCTTGTCATTGAATAGCAAAAACGTCCTTCACTAAACCGTTGCTTTCTATCGCAATACTGTCAATTCATTTTTCGCTGACGTCCTAAGAACCATGTATTCACTTGTTGAACGTAGGATCGAGCTTCTGTAGTGTGAGGAGAAGTCCACTCTCTTATTTCAGAGCAGAATTCTGCCAATCGATGTTACCTACCCAACTGTCCAAGTGGTTCAGACGACATGAATGTTTTCCGTAGTTACAATACCGAAAATCTCCGAAATCCTAGTGACTAGGCCAAAATTCCGAGATACTTCACTTCAATTACCCCTTTTTTGAAGGCTACAGCAATGTTTAGAAGAAGTTAGTAATGTTAAGTACATGTTGTTCTGACGATATTAGGTATAGTAGGTTCGAGAAAACTGAGTCACAATGCAACGGCGGGATATTTCTGTCTAACACCACTCCGAATGCGCCTGAGACGCAAATTCGAATCCAATTAGGGTCGCGATTTTTGCGATGAATTTTGTGATTTTTCCGCTTTCGCTAAATTGTCATCGAACTGAGTCCGAGAATTCGATTAGGTCGCCAAAGACGTTTTTCAGAAACCTACCAGGCGTCGAGTAGTTCTGGGTGCTGGACGTGGTGGTCCTGTTGAAAGTCGGACGGGAACTGATCGAGCTGCGATATTCGTCAGTCATCGCTGGAATAAGGACATCATGAAAAATGTATACAGTCTAAGCAAAAAAAATACAAGCCAAAACTTCGAAGGCCGATCGATTGGGGTCGTTCGAGCAGATATAACAACATATAAAGGAGAGGAACACATGAATACCGCTTGATTTTCATGAAAAATATTCAGGAAGAGTGGACCGCTGAAGACGTAGTAAAATGTAGATCTGACGTAGAGATATGCGTACATAACATTAGCAGGTCTAATTAAAATGAACGGATCAAGGGTGACAGACACCTATGCACGTCCCACATCTCACTGAGACAGAGAAATGACTTGAAGATAAGAGCAGAGATGGGGAGGGGGTGATGGGGGCGGTCCAGAACATTAGACATCAAATCAGATACGACCTCGGACAGTGACGAACCCAAGGCGAGGCGTGGCTCGCTACGACCGTCCGACCGACAGACCAGACCCATTAAACCTCTGCGTTTCTCTCGACCGAGCGAAAGATCTACGATTCTCTTACGCACTTCTCTCACCTGCGCGTTCTCACTAAACAGATTTGAAAAGTGTTTTCCGTGAAGGTTATCTAAGACGGATGGTCGCTTCGAATGATATCGAGTTTGTTGTGCTTGCGTCCATTGCAACAAGGGGAATGAATTCGTGTCAAACGACCGTTGTGCGGCGCTCCGAACGCCACTATGACCGCGTTCGGGAGGACACAGCAGCGATTTCTTTTATTTAATCATTTATTCAACTAGAAACTCATAAGGGAAGCGCGCACAACTAAAGGTATGGGGAAAGTCAAGCAAGCGCCCATGCCGGATGTCCTGGATCGAAAATCAAGATAAATCAACTGAAATCAATTAAAATGGATGAAAAGGCCGAAATCATCTAATTCAGCCCTTAACTGGAAAGATGAACTAGTCCATTCACTACTCCTTCATTTAGGGATAGAGCACCATCTCACTGCCTCACCGCTCACCGGTGGGAAAGGCCCGAAACAGCTGATTGTTGGAAGGATTGATGATCTTACGGTGGATCACCAGAGTGGAAGGAACCACGAATAATGGTATGACATGTTGTAGTCGCCGATTTCAAGATTTGTTCACAGGGCTGTGGAGATTATCAGGTAATTCGTTATTAGAAAGGAACCACTTTTTTATCCGTCCTTGTCAACTCGATTATCTAGACTGTTTGAAGAAGACGCCAATCAACAGCCTTGAAGAAAGAAAAAGATGGAACGACTGATTACTCGAGCCAACACCTTTCGATGATTCATTACTAGAGGAGCAAACATCCCTTAGACACACAGAAATTATTATCACAGTTTGCCTCCAAAGTTTTGACTTTGAATACTATGGGTTCAGCTGTTGTTACTACCGCTAAGATAAGATAAATTCGAGCTTTCAGTTTCTGCTGTAATTATCAGCATCAGATTGGGAGAAGGCAAACTAAATGTTCGGCGGTTTCTGACAACTTTAATGGAGTTCAGTGTGTCGAGGAACATCGGCTGATTCTGTCGCCAAATTACACGGCAACTGGTCTTCGATGGTAAACATTGGCAAACGGACGGAGTAAAAAAAGCGTTTCCCGCTCCACCTCTGTAGATACAGCCACATCACCACAATTGATGTGCTTTCTTTAGTGGAAAACATTACAAGGTTTTCACGCCGATAAATAAATTTGAAACTTCTCGAATGCTGCTGTACAGAACGAGGTTAGTAAGGTGGATCAATCTTTTGAAATTTTTTTCAAAGAATAGGAGCTGTGGAGATCTCAAAATTTCCCACGGACCCTGCACCTAGTCGGAGAAGGAGAAAGGGAGAATCATCACTCGAATTGCAGACATCAGTCATGGCGATGAAAATGATATCCAGTGATACTGTGATATCCACATTTCGCCGCCAACATCCATACTTCGTTTCTAATAGCTGCATGGGGTACCGTTACAGAAATCTCATCTCTTTCAATGATTTCATACTTGGGTTATTTCATAGGTTACACTCGTATTTGATATGACAAGTCACTTGGCAGGACCACTGATTTGTTCAAACGCTATTTCGAAGGTATTGTTCGAAGTGGTGACCGTGGATACGACATCTTGCTTCGAAAACTTCCCATCGTTACGGTAGTTGGTTACGGTATTAAGATCATGGCTACGAACAGTGGCAGTTTTAATTCAGATTCCTATACATTGGTGATATTAGCCCCAATATCTCATTTTTCGTATCAAGAAAACACGAATTAAGGTGGCTTGGTAGGTTATTTTGTGAAATTTCAGTATTTTATCTGAGAAAGGTGTGAGAGAAAGGGCCTCGGCGTCAGGTATGGGAAAAGAAGTAACAGAAAGAATGGAAGGATTTATGGGAAGAAATTCGGGGCTCAAAATGTGTTTAAAAATCATCTATCTTTCAAACGAATAGTTTCGAATCATGAATTGGACGACTGAGAATCGACCGTTTGATATTTTTACAACATGGAAGAAAAAATCTAATGAAGGAGATGAGCGCCAGCCGCCGTGTTTACGAGGACGACGCTCACCGGCCGACTAGCGCACACCTGGCGGTGAAACACGATTTTGGAAGGGACAGAACTCGTATACTTGAGAGTGATGAAGTGCGTTGCTGACGGAAATCACTGATTTGAGTTGTTTTGCAGACGAACGAGTAAGAAGAAGGCGGGTTTGATTTTCTTCGAACTACTGAACAGCAACCGATGGGTGGGTGCGGCGGTTTTAAAAGTGAGGAACCAGTTCGGAGGTTTGATCACACATGAATCAGCCATTGAAGGCGTCGCAGGGTGTGGTGACAGTGATGATGTGTGTCTACAATGGGCGTGGTCTTCTCCGAGAAACGTCGCCAATCATTTCCCGACCATTTCGCATCACCCAACCCGAGGAATTCTCACCATTTACTAACAATGAACGAGCAAAGGAAATAATGACATACCTCCCCGCCGCTATCAAATCCTGCGGCGGCTTTTTTGTCGACACCTACGCAGGTCGACGTACCGTCCTCAGATTGCGCCTTCAGTCTTCTACTTCATGTCGTTGTGTTCAAGGGCGTCAAGGTGAAAAAACTCCGATCGTCTCTGCTGACCGCGATGCGCGCTGACCACTACACCACACACTGATTGAGTCGTCACGATACGACCTGTTGCTTCGCCCAGAACAAATCCCAGCTGAAGGCACTGGCAATGAGAATGCATTCCATCATTCGTTTTTCGGCCAACGCTTGTTCCATTCCCTTGGGGTTTATTTGATCACAAAGTAACTTGGATAGAGAATCGTGGTTTAATTACCGAGCTTTGAGACTTCGAGGGATTATCCGAAACCGTCTACGAGCCGTAATAATCTCGTACCATATTGACTAATCGGTTTGGGTCTACACCACACCATAATGTTGAAAATATCAAGATTCAACGACAATCTGCTGTGGAAAATCTTGGGATGTTTCGCGATTTATTATTGGACTTTGTAATAGTGGCCATACTCTGAATATCAAAAGTGATCTACCATATTTTCCCTTTCTGGATAAGCACAATAGTCTGTAGTTGAGAGGACTATAGCCTGGTTCCATTTCGGTGCAAAGGAATGGAAAACCAGAAACCAAGCAAAAAAAGCGAAAAAGAAATAATCCAGATTGCATGCTTACACCCTTCGTTGAAAGAACAATGTGGATGTATTAGGTTGTTAACTGATTATTTGCCGTTTTTTTTTCAAGCTTCTGTTGTGCGCCTAGTAGAGAATCTTCCGAAAACATCCAGATAGCGTTCGATAGAGAATTATTTGCTCTTTCACAACATGTATCTGATATTTACGAAATTCGAAATTTTGATGACTTTTTGATCACTGAAGTTGAAATCAAAAATGATAAAAATTCACCCCACTGACAGAGAATTTTCTCTGCTTCGTTTCGAGACTTCCTGCAAAACTGTTTACAATTTCTGAAAGTAGACGAATTTCTCTATAAAATGATATACAGTTTGTTTTGGTTTTCCTTGGTTTTTGTTTACTTACAGAGCGTAAAAATGGGGTATCTCGAAGAGAACAATAATTTTCGGATGCTTGTGCTGCCTTTCTGCCGTACGTTTTTCATCAGCTCTAAACACGTCACGAGAGAGCATTTGTTGCTCTATCAGATAGTATGTTCATTTTTCCATGCTAGCCGTTTTTTAAAACTTTTATCATGAAAGCGTTTTCAAAATTCCTCGACGTGAAAAACTTTTCGTAGGAAACCTGTTGCAGAATTTCAGGCATCATTACAAAGAGGAGGATTTGGGCTATAACGAGATGCATCACAGTTTTCCGATCGCGCCAGGTTTTGTTAACTTTTAGGTCGTCAAAGTGGAGGGTAACAGGCGACTTTGTCGACCACTTTGTCGACCTAAAAGTTAACAAAATCTGGTGCGATTTGAAAAATTTTGATGCATCTCCTTATAGCCCAGGTCCTCCTCTTTCGAATGGTGCCTAAAATTTCGCAAAAGGTTCCCAACAAAAAGTTTTACACGTCGAGGAATTTTGAAAACGCTTTCATGATAAAAGTTTAAAAACGGCTAGCATGGAAAAATAAACATACTATCTGATAGAGCAACAAATGCTCTCTCGTGACGTGTTTAGAGCTGATGAAAAACGTACGGCAGAAAGGCAGCACAAGCATCCAAAAATTATTGTTTTCTTTGAGACTTTGACGCTCCGTAAGTAAACAAAAGCCAAGGGAAACCAAAACAAACTGTATACCAATTTATAGAGAAATTCGTCTACTTTCATATGGTATAGAGAATTTTGCAGGAAGTCGCAAAACGAAGCAGGGAAAATTTACCGTCGGATGGGTCAATTTTTCTCAATTTTGATTTCAACTTCAATGGTCAAAAAGTTATCAAAATTTCAATGTTTCGTAAATAGCAGATACACGTCGTGGAAGAGCAAATAATTCTCTATCTAATGCTATCTGAGCGTTTTCGGAAGCTTCTCTTCTAGGTGCACAATAGAAGCTTGAAAAAACGGCAATTCATTAGTTAACAACCTAGGTAATATATTATAGGGGGCAAATTAACTGGGTCGATGAGATTTGCAAAGTGGCTTGAATTCGCTGTAAAACACAGCACAACATTTGTCATGTGTGTGAGCAGCTAACCAGAATACTACAACTTAGGATACTCAGAAATGCCAATCTCAGGTAATTATACCAAGTCGGTCGAAAAAAAAAACATTTTCATCATTTAGCATTATTCCATGGCAGGTTGAGTCGAAAATCGCATTGACCCAGTCTATGGCGTCGAACTAAAAAACGTCGACTTACTAAACAGCACTCTTCAACATTCAGAGATTATGTACGAAAATGTATTTCTTGAGTTACTGCCTTGAAGTATATACAAGGTGAGCGTTTTGTGGTGAGATGTGCGACATTGGCGATAATTTCAACAATGAAAATTGATCAAAAGCAGAATAAAATATCCGCTATTGTGCAGTCTTCAATGCAAAATAGAAAACACAAAACTTCGTTAATGTGAATACAGGTCGCACTCCAGCTCCTGCCAATTCCTCTTGCAAGTTTTATTTATTTAATTGTTCTATCCGACATCAAAACCGAGAGGAAGGAGTAAAAATTCTTGACGTGCGGTCGGACTTGGGAGATTAAAAAAAGAAATGGTTACAAAAAACGACTTTGAAAAACAGACAGCAGAAACTAATGACATATGGAAGAACACTGAACATTACAAAAAACTAATGACATAATAAAGAACACCGAACATTTCAAAAAAGAACGAGTTCGAAAAACAGACAGCAGGAACTGATGACATGGTAAAAACCGAACAAACAACGAACAATAGCAGGAAATACTGAGGAGGCAGCCCGAAACCGCGGCGACCCTCGGGAGGTAATAAGGAACACCACCAAGTACGAGAAAAAAGGAAATGCAACCCATTAGCGAGGAAAGCCAACTACCCTGCATGAAGATAGGCAGTAGAAAGTTGATTGCCTTTCCGTTCATTTTGTAGGAATCTTCATTGTTTGGAGAATTGAATCCACATGTAGTAAACTGGAGAGCCGAGCACATTTCGAAAGCCTGAATGTCAAGGTTCGGAATTGGCTTCAGACAAGTAAATTTCAGCTTTATTACGTGCGGTAGAACACATGTGGTTATGAAATATACAATAACCAACAACACAATAAACTCCAGCATATAACGGCAGTATAATAAATTGACAACAAGGTGACGAGAACAGTTGGAGAAATAAGATTACAAAAATACACAGATAAAGATAGAAACAAGAGAACAAAGACTGACACAAAGTTTCGCCGGAATCTCGCGCGTGGGCTCCTTAACACCAAATTTTTCTCACATACTCTGGTCCCTGAACAAGTAAAAGAAAAAACTGAAGATTCAGTCCCATTACTGGATTCAGCCCAATGATTCCATTATTCCATAAGGCGTAATTAAATCATACATCGAATAGTAGCTATGCTGAAAAAAGATCGTCCAATCACAAAGTTGCCTTTAAGGCAGACGCTCAGACACAGTTAAATTGAAATGAAGGGACCAGCCTAAAATTGAAACTGACGACCATAACGAAAATTTCCTGTGGTTCTTTTTGGATAAATCATCATAAAGGATAATGGACCACAACTGCGATTCCTGGAAAGAACAACTATACGTGTCACTAAGCAAATATTGCTTGTCACTGTGGCACTTGTTTCCGTTTGAACCTTTGAGACGACTTTCGAGAGAAGGAATATTTCAGTACTCTATTATTTCTCTATTACGCTCCAGTTCAGATGATTCCCTATTTTATCCACGCCAATATTTATCGCAGACAAGACTCGGTTGTTATGAAGGCTGCCCAGGAAAAGCTCTTGGCTACATCTAAGGAAAATTCCAAGCCATGGATCACCTTTTACTGTTGAATTGCTGTTGCAAAAATGAAGCTATCTGTACACATTGTTCTCGCTCCTTAGCGCGAGAACACTACTCCCGTTTTTTTTGTCACGTAAAGTCTACAACAGTTAAGGACTCGACAAGAGCTTGAATACTGTATTCCAGTTTCCAATTCGCTTGAGAAGGAACCGAATACTATGAGAGTATCTTGAATACTCTGAGGAAATCTTGCAAGTTTAAGTGATCTTGTAAATTGTCATTTAATTTCCAAATATGTCCCGATTTACAAAGTTCTTCGAGAAGTTAAGAGCCTTGCTTTTAGCCATAATTGCACCTGCAGCGCAATTGCTGTGACTTTCGAAATCGTGCTCGACAGTTTCGGGTAGACAACGGGATCCGTCTCGCATAGCTCGGATTGGATAGTTTAATGGAAGGTCGGATTGGAGAGGTCTGATTGGGTAATTTTAGAAGAGCCCGCAATATGCAGAGCGTTTCCGACTTGAAGTGTGAGTCGGATTTGATTTTGATTGTTCTTGTTCACCAGGAGCGAGATATCGGCTGTGACTAGTCTACATCACCACTCCTCCGCTGTGGTACCGGGTTATTCAGACAGCTAAAGTTGCTGTGTAACTTAGAAAATCCGAAGGCGCATTGATCCCAGCGTGGAGCTGTGTAGACGCCATAGACAGGCGCCGTCGTATGTAATCTTTCGAAAGGAATACTTTCGCATCTTTCTCCATGCACAAAGATGCTTTACAGTTGCGTTATGTCCGCACTGGAACTCACTGGTGGGGAAGGTTCGGCTTGAGTGACCATTCCTAATCCATCCAAATCAGTGCGATTCGTTCTCAACCTCATATTAGTCTTCCCTTACTTCCTGGAGCCAATCTGCTACAATAAAGTATGCAGAACACCCTCTCCTATTACTCCGTGAGATATTACAGCAAAACTATCTTATCGGAGCTCACTGAACTCATGCAGTTGGAGTTCTATGATTTAGGCCTCATAATTTGAAGGAATTTCAGAGAAATAAAATGAGCGTTAGTTCAAAAGAACTCACAATGCGCTACTCTTACGTTATCGAAAAGAATGCAGAAGATTCCGCAGATGTATGGTGAGGTAAAAATATTCAAATGAAAGGTTTACACCCTAATCGTTTCGTAAGGTCTCCGAGATTTTGCTCACCTTCTGTGTTTATAGAAGTGCACTTCTATACTGCTCAACCTTCGTCTACGAAGCCACTTTCCGAGCTAGAAATATGTGTCGAGATCAAAGAGATCTATCTGGAGAACCATCATCAAGGAATGCTTCTGATAGCTCTTCTGTATGTAGTTTGCCCGTTCTTCTGGCTCTTAGCATAATATTTTGTAGAATGAAATTTTGTTTGTTCGCGTAGGTTCTCAAATATGTACTAGATCATCCAAGCTCAGACGAGGGCTGTGTTGCATCAATCTCGGTTATAGGTTTCAGTCAAGAACATTCCGACCAACGACAGCTACCAGATGTTAGAGACAGTACTTAGACAGCTGAACTTGCTGTTTTTTCGCCTTTTTTGGAAAGCACCCTTTTCGTAATAGCAGCGTTGTGCATTCATTTTCAGTAAGCTTCTAAATGAAGAGAAGCGCTCTGTTAACCCTACGCATATCACGCATCACGCATCGCATCATAGCAAACGCTGAAATTTTACTACTTTATAGTCAGTGGCGACTTCCATGACTGGAAGCGACCTTCCTTCCCGAATCAGGTCACAGATGCTGAGCGATGCCTCCGTTCTTCCTGCTGCGCAGGCAAGTAGTGGTTTATTGGTACCTAAACGGAAATACTTTCTATGAAGGTATGCGAATCAGTCCCGCCATCAATCGCATCCGCACTTGCCTGTAGGAAAGCCACTTCCTTCTGCGCGAATCGCGCAGCGCGATAGCGCCATCAGCTCCGTTCAGAAGCCTTCCAATCCTTCGGTTGAGCAATTCAAGACTAAACTACAAGAGGGTGAAGGCATTGATTTGTATATCGACCTCAAAAATTCATTGTTTAGGTAATAATGGGCAGAAGCAAGGCGCTGCTGGTTTGCATCTTCTTCAAAAGAAATCAGCTATGTATATGGAGGCCCGCAATTAAGGACAAACGCTGCTCCCTGCTAAAGGATCTTAGTCGATGCAGTAGCAGCAGTAGCAGAAGGGTCGGAAATTCAGAGTTAGACATTGCAGCACAGCATGTTTTCCTGGCGGTTTTTGCCAGCCAGTCCTCATCGATCTGAGCCACCGCTGTGCCTGCCTCAATGCAGAGAGACTTGCTTTTACCGTTGGTCCTCGGAAGAGCCAGAACCCGCTGACGTCTGGATCCAATCTTAGACTTCACACAAATTATAAGAGTGTGAAGGTAACGTGAGCTTCGCGTGCTTTTCCTAGGAAGACCTCCGCTCGGGCGCGCAGGTGATGAGCATCGACCATAGCAACGTTGGACTTTGTCACTCAGAAGCTTACTGGAGATCGACTGCTTAACATTACCAGCACAAATTGTTATTAAGACGTAAATTTCATCGTTACGAGGTGAGTTTTACCTTTAATGTTTACACTACCTCAAATTAAACTGTGCTGCCACATTTCACTCTAGGACAAATGCCGCGGGCTCGAAAGTTGCCCCGGCTCAGTTGAAAGTTGCTTATGATACTGCTTATTACTGTAATTATGGGACAATAAGCAGCACATATTGTGCAGCGATTAGGCATTTGTCCGCAGCGACAACGGCCAAACCAATTTTCATCCAGCTGATGGTTCAGCTCAAAAGCACAATCCATACGAAGGCGAAGGGACACGCCAAACATCTACAAAGCGCAAGAAACGGTGAACTCGTCATCTAAATTGCCAGCGTCAATTTCTTCCAAAAAAAAACCATTCAGACCAAGGCGCCCCCTCAATTACACTTTGTGGTCACTCAGAACCGAACAACTATTTTTCACCATATCAAGAGTCTAGCATGAAGAAAAATTTCCCAAAATAAAATTGGGCGAGAAGGAAATTTTTCAAATATAGAAACAGATCGATCAATCGTGAAGAAGGTGACCACCTTTTCTGCAGCAGTAGGCCCATGATTGTCCTTGATACTGGGGATATTGGGGATAGTGTGCGCTCCAACAGTCACCGTTCTTGGCGATGCCACCTTGTCGCGGAACGCCTTGGCTATATTCGAGCTCGGCCCCACTTTCGTTCCCACCCGTGGGTTATCGCATGGCGTAGTGGGCGAAATCGTTTGCAGACTGCACAGGTTGCGAGATCGGTTACGGGAAAGGGCCAAAATCGAAGCGCAAGGCGATCAGCTAGCTGGTTTCCGTTGGTAGCGCGCTCATCTCAACACCGCCTTTCCCGTGTTCATTTCTGAGCACGCAGCCACCTAATCGATCAATCGATTCCAAATCCCGGTTACTGGCTACCTCTTTCATGACAGGTTTGCAGATAAGAGAAGAAACATATCATCGCACACCTGACACCAACGCAGGAGTTTGAAGGAAATGAAGGAGCTCGTAAGTCGCGGCGCACTAAAAGTGGGTGTTAGTGATAAAGGAGGGGAATCTGTGATACTTCCACAAAAGATGGACAAAACTATCGTAGCACTCCATCTGTGGAACAACGCGTTTATCCCAAATCCACGTGAAAGAAGTTCTCTGCTCAGTCTGATCATCTCAAACGGACATGGACTTCCATTGCAACGGAGGCCAAATGTGATCCAAAACTTGTAACGAGGCTAAAGTGCACTAATTCCATCTGTCCGGTGCCCTACGTTCTGATCAAGACCCGTAAGTTGCCCATGGGAGATGCCATCGCAATTCACGGTAAGACCTATTATCAGCGGCGCTGGGGTCCACAGATCGCGTTTCCTGAATGTTCAACCTGGCGCTTGAGCAAGCCCACAAATTCCTTCCAACCCACTTCCCCAATACCCCTGCTTTCCTGGAAAAGTTTCAAAAAGTATCGGTGGAAAGGAACTGTTTCGTGGAATCGTTTACTGTCAAATCGCTGTACACAGATGCTCCCAAGTACCGCGCGATGCAGGCCGTACACGAAATCCTGGTAGAACCTCAAAACCAGCTCACTCCGGGCGGGCTAAACATAGCACAAGTTATGACTCTCACAAATGAGTGTTTGCAGTGCGACGTGTTCAAGCGGTCGAACAACTACTACAAGCAGGTCAGCGGACCTCCCACGGCCAGCGTCTGGCTCCGATTCTAGCGGTTATGTTCATGTCCAGAACTGAAACTGCTATACTTGAACGCAAAGCGTTGCTATACTGTCGCTACATTGATGATTGTTTCATTGTGTGCGCCCGCAAAACGGAATGGATATCTGCTTCGAACTGCTTAATAACCAAGCAGAGAACATTAAGCTCACGGGGAAAAATCGACAGGTTGCTGGCTACGGTTTCTACAAAGAAGAGGTCAGCCTCGCAGGAGGCAAGTTCCACACGAGATGGTATCGAAAGCCCATCAATAAGAATATCATTGTCAATTCAGATCTGCTCATTAGTCGCACGTGTGAAGATGGGCGTTGCTAAAATAAATGTTTCGAACGGCAGTCATGGTATCCTCGAACAGCGATCTAAAGTCGAAGTCATGGCAGTTGGCCAATCGTATTGCCATCGAGAATGAGTACCCCGACCAGGACATGCCAAGAGGCCATCGCACACCGGCGTTGGCATCACGACGCAGACAGCTGAACGATTCCAGAATCGTTTTCGAGGTACTTTTCGTCTCACACGAATTCGGTACTGAGATACGAAACTGCGTTCGCAAAGCTGGTCTTGATAACATGATTCGTCTACACCCCGGTCCAAAATTATAAATTCGCCTTGCAATTTGTTCATAACTACCCGAAAAAGCTATTGCCGACATACAGTAATGTTACTATGATATTCCTCACTATCAATAACCTACAAACACAGATTCTAGGTACGGTGTCTTACCAATGCAAGAACTTACGAATTTTCATTTAAAAAAGAGGGACAAGGAGCGGTGCAAAATTGGGTGCTATTAAAGCACGCTGACACGCGCCAGATCTTATTTATAGTTACAACGCCTCTCCGACCTATTATATTGAAATCGCGTGGCTTTGCCACGCGGTCAGGTTAGGGGAGGAAATCCGAGGTGGATGACTCATCCTAAGCATTGCAAAACCGAAGGCTACGAAAGGATCCGAACCCTGAACTATCCAACAATGCCTAGGATGACTCACCGCCCTGGAGTTCCTCCCCTAGCCTGACCGCCTGGTTCCAATATAATAGGTCGGAGAGGCATTGTATATTATGAATAACATCTTATATGGATCGATGGGGGATAAGGAGGGGGGGTGAGCGAGCGACGCAGTTGTGGGCGCGTGTCGGCGTGGGTTAATAGCACCCAAAATTTTAAGTTCACTTTGAAAGAAAGTGACCAATGTTAAAAATTTCAACAAGCAGATTCAATTTGATACTTCGTTACATTTCCTTTCTTATAAACAACATCAAACATTCTATCTGACTCACTTCGAATAAGGTTAAAAAGAACAGTTTGCTGTATATTAGCCCATGCATCAAGTATGGCCTCCTTCAGATCAGAAACCGAAGCGTAAGTGGTTCCATTTTTACATTTGGTGTACAAGAGTTCCTCACAAGTTCTCTATCAGGTTTAGTTCTGGAGAACAACTTAGCCATACTAGAAGTGGAATTTTATGGGAACTAAACCAGTTCATTGTTCACCTCGACGTATGTATCGGGGCATTGTCCCTGCGTAATCTTCTGAAACAAGATGAAATATTATCTACAAGCACTTTATGGTAGTCTTCGCTGTCCGTGCAACACGAAACAAAGTCTACCGCAACAGTTTGATAACCACAAATCACACCCCAAAGCTTAACACTTACCCTGCCAAAGTTTTGCTTTGAGGATATTCGTGGATCTTTCCTCAAATCCCTCCAATAGCGTCGATATCTGTCGGGTCCATCGAGATTCCACTATTTTTCGTCGGATGATATCACGAAAAGTGAGAAAAACGCTTTTCTGCACTCCCAAAAAATTAAAGGCATTCTGGACTCATCTCTTTCCAATTTGTGTTGATGTGTTCACAGGCGTACACCAACTTGGAAGCTTTGTGGTCCTCCGTCAGACAAAATCTACGTTCCACGACTTGATGAACACTGTGTGGACTGCGATTCAAGCATTGTGGTATCGTCTATTTCGAGTATATGAGGTCCAATTAATGTCGCAGATCCATCGCGGGTATGACGTGTTAGAGGCCTCTCGAACTAGAAGGCTGCCATCTCTTCTAGACAGCTTCCTTTTAGGACCACCCTTTTGTTTTCTTTTGCAGGCATCCGTGTCCTTCAGATGACGATTGATGCAGCACAAAGACCGTCCTATGTAGTTGAGCTGCGTCTCTACGTTGTTGACCTATTTTTATCGCGACTGAAGTGTGAAAGTTCTCGTTATAACCGAATTATTCCAAGTGAACTTATAATTTTGCACCGGTCCCTGTCCCTATTTTTTTAAATGAAAATTCGTAACTTCTTACATTGGTAAGGCACCGTGCCTAGAATTAGTGTATGTAGCTTTTGGATAGAGAGGAATATCATAGTAACATTAGTGTATCTCAGAAATAGCTTTTTCGGGTAGTTATGCACAAATTGCAGGGTGAACTTATAATTTTGCAGCGCGGTGTAGTCGAAGTACCGCCCTCCAATCTAAAAGCACGACTCGTAAGGAATCGGTTATACTACTACTCTTTCTATAGAGCTCGATCCCAGTCGGAAAGGTGGGAGATTGCATGGTCTCGGGAGTGGTGTAGCTCATAAAGTGCACGGTCTGCAACGGGGAGTTTGCCGAGACCCTTTTGGGGGCTCGTTAAAGAACATTTGCACGCGTGCTTAGGTGTGATGTATCGGAGCTGCTGGGTGAGAATAGGTTGCGGTGTCACGATGGGAGATGGTGGAGGTGTCGGTAGCAATACTGTCACGCGAATCAGAAAACTTGGCAAGACTCTCGAAGCGCTGTGGATTGCCGTAAGAAATCCAACGGTCAATAGGAACAAAGAACGCGTGGAGGTGAGACAAGAGCTAGCAGCGTTCGCTAACCTGTGCGGGCTTGACCCGAAGGACAGTCGGCCAGAGGCCACACTTAGGACGGCCACATTACCTTATGTATGCCGGTAACTTGTGGTTTGCATTGGTGTCCTACTTGCCCAGGTCTGGTTGTGTTTGCCCTATCCGCGATTCGTCTTTCTCTCCTAATGCCTTCTGATTCACCGCTGAAATTTGAAATTAGTCTTGAGCGAATGATTTCACCAATTCCTCCTTTCTCTTACTGGCTCTGACGAAGGCGAACTCGCCGAAACGTTAGCCGGAATAAACTTGCAATATCTTGGCTATCCGGCTTCAATCAGTATATCACGTACTGCTCTATTTGGACCTTATACCATAGTTCAGATTAACGTTTCATTGTAATTCCTTTATAGTAGTTCTAGTTTTCTGTTAAGGAAGAATGAAAACTCGCAACCTAAAAAAATGCTCAGAAACTGCACGTTTCCTCTGAAAACATTAACTTTTGTTTCGGTGGGGATGCCGATAACAAGGAAGAATTCGCGTATCATCTTCGAGGTCCCAAATCCTGCAAGGCGTCGTGCTGCTCTAGCACGATGAGTAAGTGGCTCCAGCCTGGGGTGTATGTATGATTGTCGTGGTGAATCTCATTTGGAGGGAGCCGGGGTCCTCTCTCGTCTCTCGAGGCGCCTCACAACACGCCATCTCTCGTTCACAATGGGAAACTAACGCGTTCAATTGTCGCCATGCAATCTTTTTTGGCACGAACTGCTCCCTTCTAGTTGTATGTTAGTCGTGGGAGGGAAACATTGCTGCTCATTCGAATCACATGGCCTCGCGCCGCTGCTTTAAGCATCACCCCCAACCCTCCCTGATTTAGCCCCACTCCGAGGTCAAACAACACTCGTGCCTTGCTCGGGCAGATCTTTTGCTACCAAACATGGTGAATATGAATTTATCTGCAAACTGAATTGTGCAGGCCAGGCGATGGCAATTCTGACCTCCGTAGCTCTTCTTTCTTCACATATCGGTACACCCACCGATAAACTAGTAGTGCATAAAAAGAGAACGGTATCTAATATCCATTTCGCTCCTACCCTTATGAGGATACTATCCAAACATAAGACTATCCTCAAAGCTCAGCAGTGAGGAAGGATTGTTTTGTTGTGTTGTTGAACTTGTAAAGGAGAAGAAATTGTTCTATACATTGAATACCATCCCCCACAGAAGAATGCAGAATACAAAACTATTCAAGCTTAATTCGTCTCTATTCGGTTTATATTTGGTTTTTGGCACAACATTGCAGGATAAAATATTTGCAGTTGACCTGGCATATGTGTACATAAAGAATGTTGGCGAGTAGGGTATTATTAGTCCCTCTGTGTGGTTTTTGCCGATTATGTTTGCAGAGGTGTCTAACAGTAGGATACCACGATTATACGCCCCATCGACGGCTCTCGTCGATGCTGGGGTCGAAGCACAATAGCTAAGATACCAGAGAGAAACCTCAGCAACCTCATTCTCCTTCTTACAATTCGACAAATTCACTCCGTCCAAATCATCTCTGTCACATTTCTGATACAGAACACCTAAAAAAATTCCAACTCATTCTACAATTCCTTAAAGAACAGAAAAAGCTTGTGAGAATGTCGCACCCTCTCAAAGCCATTTTTTCAACAATGTCCATAGGCACCATTGGGAAAAGGAGAGAAAAGAACAAATGGAATGAGAGCAAAGGCTCGACTGGGAAGGCTGAACGGAAGTTGGTCATTTTGAGGCGCCAAACACCGAAACGATCATGCGGACTTGTCTAGTCACACCTCTTCACAATTAGCCTCTCTAGATGCCCATTTATACTCGATAGCGAAGCAGTAACGATTGCGTATAGGGCACAGAGGACGCTGCGTAGTAATGAGCGTCCAGAGGGAGTCTTCTGGAAAGCAAGCCACGAATTTTGCTCCTTAACTATACCATTACCTACCAGCGTCCTAATGGGGAAATGAATACTCGTGAATGCGGACTATTCCTCAGAGAAAGAAAGACGCTGAGCGCGGTGAAAGCCGTGGTTTCAACTCAGTAGGAGAACTGCTATGCTGCCGAGTATGAATGGGTCTTGAGAAGTGTCTTTGTTTTGCACTTTGCATTTCTTTTTCTACAAGAAAGCTAAAGGTGTAACAACAAAAATGTGAAAAAAAAGAAATGGGAACTCAGATTAGAACGTCCGTTTCTCCGATGACCCAAGCTGGGGACTGTGAACGATGGATTCATTTTCTTTCGTGAACATGTGCAGCTAGATCTTTTATGAGTGCAAGATTTCAGGATGGAAGGAATCGGCTATTGTTGGTCTCTCTCCCTTCGCATAGGGTTCCAGCCGATTACACGACACCTCAAGGTCAACTCTCTGCATTATCCCCACATTCATCGTCACCGCCGATACGATGCCGCTCGATTTCTCCTCAGATCGCTTTCCTAATTCGCTCCTTTTCTGGATTTCATTCGGTGACCGATCGCCGAGTATTTGATCTGCAATAATTGCTGGTATTCAATTACTGTTATTCTTGTTAATTACTGTTTTCAACTACTAATCTAGAACTGTTTCCACAATTTTAAAGAGTGCTTTCACTTCATGGTGCTTGAATTTAAGAAACGGCTTCATTTTTGATTTGGCAAAGGATCTCCCCTTCTTCTGACCATTTTGGACTGTAGCGATCGAAACTGCGCATGATACGCAGCTCATCGGTACGGTCCACCTCCTGACAGCAATTTCATGTACTACTTAGTCAACAGCTGATTCAGGTTCATTTTGTGGAAGTGATGGATTTTACTTTCATATTTGTCCAAATCTAATCTACTTACTCTGTCTACTGCTGAAACAACGCGAAGCCGCGTTGTGAGTTACAGTTTACGCCGTTCAGGTTGTTGAACGCTCGACCCATGGATGCTTAACTTTATGGACAGCTGAAATTATACCAACCGAGACTTTAGGAAAAATGTTATTCGCATCATCACCACAACTTTGTTTGAACTTGGAGGGTCAAATGTGTGAAGAGACTTCTGAGACCTTCACGAGTCCACTTCCTGAACCCCTGTTTCCCGAGCGTTTTTCTACAGAAAACCGAAGACAGTTTACTTTTACCATTTAAAGATTCGAAATGCGTCTAAAAGCTGGAATCAGCAGTACCTCAAATGTTGAAATTAAGCTCAAAATATAGAGCGCCATTGGCTTATGTTATTCATTCACGCCACGCAACCTTAACCATGACGTTTTCTCCGTCTCGCTCTCGGACGTTTAGCGTTTAGATTGTGTTATTCGAGATATTTCTTCTAAATACTTTCTCTAACCGTCAACTGTCCAAAGACTCCTCACCAACCAGACTTCAACCTTTCAGGTTGTTCTTACTAATAAGTTTCTTTTTACATCAAAAATCGTTCATGAAATGCAAGAGAAGTCAGATTCCTCAGGAAGTGTTTCACAATATCAGTAATAATATGTAATCGAAAGGTGCTCAGTTTTTTCCTTCGTTAACTTGTCATTCTTTGAAGGCTCTCCAAAACAAGCATACCAATAAATTATTGAATTGATAAGAATGCGATTAGCGACTATGTAGACAGCATATCAATGACGATCAACCATGTACATACTTGGAGATCCATCATTCTCTATGCGTCAGAATCATATCTGGCAGTCCTCTGATATGCCTCACACTCTGATATGCGTTGACGTTTTCTGTCAAAGCATATCAGAGTGTAGTGCATATCGATCAATTTCGAAATTTTATTTTTCGGTAGAGCGGAAAGCGGTTTCTGCAATGAGAATATATTCCAGTAAAAGAAAGATTAAAAAGGTCAAGAAGGTCAAAAGATAAGAGGGCACATATAGTGGAAAGCTGACGGTAAAGATACAGTAGTTCGCGAAAAGATATGTCACCTTGCATTCTTGGGTACAGTTCGGTGAAACCAAAAGGAATTTTATTCCAGTTGACAGTTTTAATGACTAACTAAAAAATTTTAGACTCATTTTCATTTTTTTTAAACGCATGTAACTCCTTAGGAACCAAAGCGTTTGATCTGATTTTTATACAGATATTCTGATAGAGACAATCGTGCACATATGCTTGAATTTCGTTTCGATGAGACCATCAAATTTCTTGAATTTTCCCATCAGTCAAAAAATGCCCAAATCAGAAAAACGGCCTCGTTGACAATAAATATTTCATATATCAGTAAAACAAATGAAATTTTTGATCAAATAAGGATTTTTGATAGGACAAAGATTTTTTTTCTCAGAATAGTGTAGTACATTTTTTGTTAGAATTAGCTTTTATTACAGAGAAAATTTTTTTATTGTGGTCTACACAAGGGCGTGTCGAAGAGGTGTGAATTACCTTTGGATGCAACTCGTGCTTTATATACAGAGGACTTCACAGAGTCTATTGTTCAGAAAATCATCTGTTGTTGTATGCAACAGCTATCGGACACCACCGTACGCTGGGCGGGTTTGTGCCCCATTTTATCTCGGTCTACGAGTAGAAGACGATTTTCTGAATAATTTCTGCGGAAGATTTTCAAAAAGCTATTAAGTTACCGTCGGTAACAAGCAATAACTCTTTACGCGATGCGCTTTAGAGAAATCTCCATATCTCGGTTTTCCCTCGTTTTCGTAGCAATTAAAGTGAGCACGTCCTGGACCACCGATTTCCGTGCGCGATGACATTTTCTCTGTAATCACGAAAATCTATTCTCCAAAGTTAGGAAAATTTTTAAAAACATTGCGCGTAGAGCGCACGGGCGAGAAAAAATTATACGCTATCACACATCTCAATTTGATGGTATTTGGAATTTTATATGAAACACTTAATTTCACCATTTTTGCGTACAGCGATGGTTTATTAACACTGCGCTTAGAAACTAACGGTATCTGAGGTTTTGGAAAATCTTCTAAGCAGAAAAAATTGTACGAAAATGACGCCTCTAATTTGTAGTTTTTCTTAAATAAAATCTCTAGAAGCTCAGCTTCACGAAAGAATGAAGAGAGTCTCAGATAGCGCTCTTGATTCTCTCCCGAGAATGCCGCTCCGTATAAGACTCTATATACAAAGCACCAGTTGCATCCAGATGTAATTCACACCTCTTCGACACGCCCTCATTAGACCACCTAAAAAAATAACAAAAGCTAAGAGTAACAAAAAATGTACTACACTGTTCTGTAGAAAAAATCTTTGTCTTCCAAGCGGCACATAAGCGGTTGCAGAAACATCACTTGTTTTAGAGTAGGAAATATTTATTGTCAATAAGGCCGCTTTTCTGAAAGTGCGCATGTTTACTTAATGGTGGAAAAACTCACAAAGTTCCGGACCCTCATCGAAACGAAACCGGCATATGTACACAAGTGTCACTCTTTGTTAAATATATAAAAACCAGTTCAAAAGCCTTAGTCCCTAAGGAGTTACATGCAAAAAAGTGAAAACGAATACCTATTTGGCCGGCATGATGTATGGTGCAGTTGTCGGGCAAACGCAGAATAAAATCTCATTATTTCACATATGCCACCAAATATTGAACTTTCCACTTTTCAATTTCTTACAAGTTTTCGATGCCGCTGGGGTGTACACGACTGCTGCTGCTTAATGAGATTTGGCTAAATCAGCCGAAAAAGACCCAAGTTCTCTCGCAATTGGAAACTCGTCTTTGATGTATGATCTTTCCGTTAATTATTACTCATTAGAGATTGTTAGATGGAAAATTCATCCGACGGGCCGACGTTCCGACCTGTTCGACGTACTTTCTAGTCAGCTAACATCGAGCAGTAGCATCAACGGTGGAAAACGCGTCGAAAGACAGCCGAGCAAGTGGAGTAAGAACCTCGGAACTTTTGAAAATTTTTAGCATCACGACCACTAACGAAAAGTAGGATTTGCCCTTTGAACAGATTCTCAGTCCACCAGTTTTCTCAGAATCAAACAAAAGCACAGAAACTTCGGATACCATGGACTCTTTCAGTCCCATGAGACCATCACAAAGTGAGAATCTACTAGAGTAGTGTTGACATCGGGAAGAAGTCCACGAATATCTCGGCTCACGGATGGCTCGGGAGCCATCTTGCTCCTCGTAAACCGCATTGTGATTGGGCTCGGCAACGAGCACGTCTGGAACTTAGCAGACCTCGAATTCACGACGCGACCCTTTGTTTGAGACGGCAATCAGTCACTTCCCCGTCAGTCTTGCATAAACAAGCGCTGAAACGCGAAACGACCAATGTTTCCGTTTCGAAGCATATTTCTTGCGTGTTCTATTCATGAAAACATGCGTCAGCATTCGTTGACGCCCTCTCCGCTTCTCAGCAAGGTTGCTTTTTCTCGACGGACGTGGGCGGGCTTCTTCCCTCCGAGAGCGACGTCTACCCTCTTCTGCCTGAATCAACTCCACGATTCACAACCACAACTATTTTCACTTTTTTCCGCTTTCTACCACTTAAACCACAATTTTGTCGTTAACCCTTGAACAAAATCTCTTACTTCTTATCTTATACAGTCCAAGTCGCAAAATGCCTTCGCGATATATCTCTGATGTTCATTTTATATTCATGTTTCACCGAATGATGGAAAATGAAACACTCATCGTCATGTCTTGTTGTCCATCTTTCAACGATCTGCAGCCTTCTTCACAACGTTCCGATGTGCGAAATCATTTGCTTCATTTTCTTTGAAGTACTTATTTAAAGCAAACAGCGAAGTTAAATTGTAACTTTACGTTTCGTTCATCTGTGATAGAGGACACCGATTATGCGACAAAGTGGCTCCAGCAGAGAACGAGACGATTTTGTACATATCAGAGCAACATTTTAGTAACAAGAATTTCGATTTATTTCATTTTTTATATCTTGGGGAGGCGCGACAGCAATGAAGTGGAAGGAATTTAACCTAAAGAAAAAGGGGTGGTTTGAACGACGTCGTAGAGGTGTTACAAACATGTGCAGTAGTGGTCAAGGAGATGTCCTAGTTAATACGTAGTTCTGATAGCTCCACTTGAAAATTAATTGAAACACACCCTCGTGAGAATTTCAAAGTTCATAAAATTATTTCATAGTGATTTTCATATGCTGTTTCAAGCGAAAACTTCTTTAAAGCTCACTCTGAGATGATGTTCTGACATGATATCGCTGTAATACGCTACGATATTTAGATTCAAATCGCTGCTAAATTATGTGTTTTTTGAGCAAACATTTTGGTGGTCAAAACTGATGGAACATTAGGACCGCATATCGATCATAATGCTCTTTTTTCAGTCCGTGTTTTAATTTGGAGACAGCTTAGTCTCTGAGAAACTGGCTTTTTGAGTTGAGGTTGTATAAAATGTTGTGTTTAAATCTTATTAAGGAATAGACTTCATTTTTTCTCAGTGCACATTAAATTTATAGTTCCTCTAATACTAAGCGTGAAATCTGATAAATTTAACCATTTCATTTTTCAAAAAAACTCCGTGTTGAATAGCACTGACTGTATGTGCCGCCATTCGTTGAACAGGCTGTGTTACGGTAAATTGCGGATAACGGCTTTGTGTGACCTCCATTAGAGACACTGCTTGAGTCCTTCATATGTCTGAACGAATTATTTTAACCCTACAACTACTATAGTTCTCAGGAATATGGAAGAGTAAGATTTACCACAGATGAGCATCTAGGGTCAGCAGTAGGCATGAAAATTCAGGAGTGAGAAACGAAAAAAGAACGCCCTTCATACGTCACTCGGTTGTTCGCGAAAATCTGCCTGATGCTGGACGTTATTTATACTGGACTTTTTCTTACAAACTTTCTAAATGGTTCTCCCTTTGCCGAAAGATCGTCGAGTTAGTGATTTTGCGACTTTTAAGCCGACTTCGTCGCGTCTCTGTGCCCCGCAATACTCACGATACTCTATGAACGCGCACTCCGTCAGCGTTTGTTTCCTCGTAGCCTAATAATAACATTGAACTGTTCTGAAAAATAAACACTGGACTAGATTGCAATCGAATATGCCCATACTTCTCCGATTACCATTCATCGGCAAAGAGTCCGAACTAGTCAGATCACCATCAAATCGGTTTGAGACGGATACAATTTTCCCTAACTTGGAGATAGAAAACAACGGCGGAAAGCAGCTCCAGCTTAGCAAAATTTAGTCTGCAGTTCAATATAAACGACGGTGGTTTGCCAGATTACAGGCCATTCCTGTGTTTAAAGTGTTTCCTCCTATATTGCCTTGTGCCATTCTATGATGAATCCTCCATTTTCCAAAGGAGAATTGATTTTCATTCTTTGTTAACCTCAGTTCTATTCCACCTCCAAAAACTTGCTATAGAGAGATGCTGAAGAGCTCAGAATAGAAGTTATGGTAAAACTAAATTCCCTTCGTCGTGGAGGCTTAAAGAGCATCTAGCTAGGGTAGACGCATTGAAATGTATCCAGCTCGAGGTGGAGTCCTCAGTTGAGTGTGCTTTACGCAGGGATGCCGAAAAATATGGCCGCTTGAAACGGACTGGTATCTATGCGGACAGATCACCTCACTTTTTTCAAATTCACTGTTGAGTCACTAACCACGTTTGTAACACATTTGAATCGGAATTGCTCAACTCAATATCAGCTCCTCTTCTGCACAGCAGTCACCCAGAAAGGAAAGGAACTCGGACTCAAATCCTACAAGATTCAGAAAGCACAGCTTCTGACTGACGAAAGCAAGCGTACACGACTCGAACGATGACAGCAACTTCGGGTGCGGGTCGTCGGCCACATATGGGAGCGGACCTGTTCACTGACGAGAAGCTTTTCACTATGGAGCAGGCATACAATCACCAGAATGAGAGATTCTGGTCTACACGAGTTCCAGGTACTTTAGCCACTATCAGTCGTCATCAAAATCCACAGCTCGTCATGGTTTGGGGCGGAGTTTCAGGGGGTGAAAATCAATCAAGATCTATATCGACAGGATATTCTTGAAGCAGTGGTACTTCCCTGAGCCTAGCAGCACTTCGGCTTTCCAGCAAGACTCTGCTCCTGCTGATACTGTGAAAACAGCTCAGGAATGGTGTGGGGCCAATTTCCGCGACTTCGTCACGTCTTCAGAATGTCCGCCGTTTTGTCCGGATTTGAATCCGAAGGACTACAGAATTTTGCTTAGCTTGGAGGCTACGGTCAAAGTGAAACGTCACTGCAATCTCGATTCCTTGAAGCATTCGCTACGTCGAGAGTGGGACCGATTGCCTCCCGAAGACGTGCGGCCCATCACAGAAAATTTCGCCAAGCGTTCGTACCTCTGTATCTGTTCAAAAGAGGGCCACTTTGAAACTGTCAGAGTATAATGTTACCTAGTGGTTATGCTGTTGTTATATAGTTTTGTATTCTTAAATTATTAGTTGTTCGTTAGTCACAACGAGAAAAACTTTAACCACGTTATTTTGGGACACCCTGCTTCCAAGCAAAACTTTGCCGAGCTGTCCAGGAGCGGTACCATTTTAGTCAGTCTGAACTATTCTTTTCTCGCACTGCAAGAGAAAAAGTGGCGCCTAATCGTCGGTGATTACTTGTAGACCAAGTTTCTCAAACTTTAAAGCGACATCAGCATCTTCCCTGCTATTTGGCTCTCTCTGCTATTTCTGGTTTCGAAACCTCCGAAGCTATTTCGTATTAAACGCTTAGCAGTAGCGAGTCGATTAATGAATGACAATGCGGTCCGATGGGACATGACGCAAGATGTGCCGATAAGCTGTCCATTGATGGGCAAAAATTCGTTCACTGAAAGCCGAGTAGTGGGTGCTCGACGAATTTCAACTGCTCTTTCTCCTAGCATTCATTATTACAGCTGCTTCTCATGTCAGGTTTTTCCTTGCCACTCCGCAGTTCGGATAAAAATAGGAGTGGTACTGGTAAACTTCGTTGAATTCATGCGAGATCTCAGGTCGAATCACACACACACATCAGTATAAAATTGCTTACCAAATTTTACGGTAAGCTGTAGTTAAGACAAGATATTAAGGCTCTTTCAGACTTTACTGCATTGCTGCCGCAGTAATGATGAAACATAGAGACCGGCGACGCGCGCGGCAGCTGCGCAGTAGCCGCAACGCTGCCGCAGTGCCGCTCCAGGTCATTCTTTGCAGCAGCAGCAGCAAGCCGGATCTGACCTCGCTCAATTTGCTTTTCGCTGAAATTTTGATTACGTAGATTATCAGGGGCGCTGATAACGAATCCCGAATCCCTTTTCAAATTTCTCTGGGAAAACCACCCCTATTGTCAACTATGCATTAAATAGTTGTCGACCAACGGCAGTCCAAAGGACGTTCGCAAACGCGCGCAGCTATTGCGGAAATACGCGCATCCCTCCCACTTTTCTGCTTTGGTTTACTGCCGTAGTAGAGTATGGAGAGGTCCTTAGATGGTGAATTTCGATAGCCCAGATACAGTCATGGATTAGATAATAAAATTAGTTAGATGCGCCAGAACATAGAAGCAAAAAGCACTGACAAATAAATGAATACGCTGGCAATACTTATAGTAGGCGCATGAGATGATTTTCTATTAATAAATTAGATTTTTGTATGTTTTCACAAGTTCAAGCAGCAGAGTGAGTCCTGTGCTGACG